>BTHU01000005.1:45833335-47033335 GCA_036184795.1 Tokudaia tokunoshimensis
GTTCTTTAATTATGAATGAGACTGTGAGTATATTACTCAGAAGTAATACACCTTGTTTTGGATTGTGAGCACCAGGTTCAGTCTTTCCTTCGGAAATATTATGACAAGGGCCAGAAAGAGTAGTGAACCCTAGCTTGAACTTAGACTCCTCCAAGACTTTATTTTCCCCCACTCTCCTATCTGACCCAAACTCATTTCCCACCAACTCGCAGAGACACTAGCAAAGGAAAGAATGAAGAAACACGATGAAAAAGAGAAAAATGTTTTTGAGAATTTGGAAAGCTTGGAGCATGTGCCTGGGGACACAGAAGAGGATAACACAAAAGTAAGATATGAGGAACACTGATGGGATCCAGCTCATTGGAGGGGCACTTCCCCAGAATATACCAGGCCCTGAGTTCAAACCCCAACACCGCCCAAACTAAAAACTAAAGAAGTAAATACAAAGATCATTCAAAGAACACTCCAGTCAAGTGACGAAAAATGTACACACCACACACACACACACACACACACACACACACACACAATCAGCATAGCATAAGGATGAAATTGTCCAGCAAATAGTTTTTGCCCCCACCACCCATTCCTTTATCTGTTTAGAGCTAACTCCGTCATGTACTAGTTGTAGCTAAAAAGAAATCGTGAACGGAACCCGATATATTACAAACTAAAGGCATGCAGAGGGGGGAGGGGCGCTGGCGTGCATCCAGTGCATACTGATTCCTCTGCGCTCCTCACCCGACTCCAGTCCAGAAAGGAGGATTCAGTACCTGCTGCTTTCATATGAGCTTGGCAAGCATGCTTTAGCAATTACAATCAACGTCTGACCTTGACATGAGAAAATGTTATTTCTTCAAGTTAAAAAGAGCCTGCAATGGCCCTTTGTGGAACTTTCCCATCCCCCCATAATTAGGCCTTTCTACCTCATTTTTTTCCTCCTTTTTTTTTTTCTCTCCTTTTACTGCAGGATTTATAAAATCCTTTGAAACATGTTGTTTCCAGATGTAGGTCCCAAGTGCCCTGTCATTTACTTCTTGTCCAAGCATTGAGCAGATGGAATTACACAAGTTCAGCAGTATGAATCCACCCTCCCATGCCTTCATTAAACCCCAGGATTTTAAAGAGCCTGCCCAGTTCCTGGCAGGGACCTTTCCTTACTTCCACCCCCAAGCTGTAAATTACCAGCTCATTAGACTCAATTGTAAATGATTAGGTGTCTGGAATGCACTTTCCTTTTTCCGGGGCCTCCACGGGGTAATTACTGCACCGCAGGCCTCTCTCCTTAACTCAGGCAATGGAGGGTTTAAGTCCCTTGCTGAGGATGAAACTTGTATTTTTCTTAGGGTATTAAAACTCTATTATCAGTTACCTCCAAAAGCAGACGATTTGTGACCGTCCACTTCCCACTGAGCAATCAATCAGTCTTCTAGCAGGAGAGAGCAGTAATCAACAGGCTCTTTTATAATTTGGAATTTATTTTTCCCTCCACCACACAAGCAGTTGGAACTGCAGTGTGTGTAAGTGTGTGTGTGTAACTGAGCATCAGTGAGATAATTTAACATGTTTTAAAAGGCGACGATGGGCATTTCCAATTTTTAAAGATGATGACCATCTTGAAAGAATTTCGAGTTTTCTTTTTGGAGAGAGAAACAAAGGTAACTGGGTTTTTTTTTTTTTTTTAATCTGGGTTTTTTGTTTTGTTTTGTTTTGTTTTGTTTTTTTAATGGCCTATCCACCCAGGTCTGATTCTTTGATGAGATTTGGGCGTTTTGTTTTGTTTTGTTTAAAGTATTCAAGACCTCAGTGAGTATGGAAAGGTGGTGGGTACAGGGCTGGTCCGGGGTGTGGTGGAGGGGCCGTCACATTGAATAAATAATCTAGCTAAAGTTCCCAGCCTGGCTGCCATCATTTTAGCAGAGACGGTAAAACTAATATTCCCCGAGGGGTGGAAGTCAGAAGGTCAGTTCTCTGTCTTACTGAAGTGTTTACCTCTGCGGCAGACTGGTGGGTCAGCATCTTAAGACTTTCCTTATGCCTATTTGGAGGCTTCTTAGCCTCTGTTTCACTTTAGTCAGTCAGCTGGGCTCCACCATGTCCTTGGGATGTAAGGAAAGCCACCAACTTATTTACCATAGGGAGAAAGAAAACGAGCCATGAGCACAATGGCTTTGCTGAGGCCAAAGATGCATTCAAAGTACAGTTGAGCAGAGAGTCAGCAGGCGCTGTGCAAAGTGAGAGACGCAGGAGCATGGAGCAGCACCTTCATTCCCGGCCTGCCCCTCGCCCGGGCATGCGCTGTTGGATACCCTTCATGCTAAAGGAGACTGGCCCATCCCTGTACCGGACAGAAGAAGAGAGGGCCAAGAAGCTAGGCGTCTATTTGTTGACATTAACCATGTGCATGAAGGGGGAAAAAATAGCTCAGTTGAAAATTGCATGGTAAGATTGGTCCCTAAGTGGGACAAATGGGTTAATCTACGACAGGATAAAATCAGAAAAATCAAGTCTAACTTCATCATGGCTCCTCAACTCGCACCTTAGAATTAGTAGGACGGTAAGAAAGAAACAATAGAGCGACTGTAAAGAAGCCGAGGCGTGAAGCATTATTCAAACCCAAAGTGAGCTCTAGGAAAGGGAGGAGTCAGGCTCTACAGTGTTGCCCGCAGTCGAGCACACATATGGCTTGGTGGGGCCTTTAGGAAAGCAGTGTCACTCAGGCATTGCCAGGTTCAGGGACTTGGGAGGTTGTCCTTACTGGTGCTGCGGTGGACACCAGCCGCAGTGAAACTCCAGATGTTTTACTGATGTCTCTAGATCTTCAGAAGGATCCACCAAGTAAAAGAATACAAAATAGAGTAAGACACCAGAGAAGCAGACAAGCCAATGCTGAGAACTGAGTATCCTTGGTCAGCCTCCAGCAAGTTCCAAGGGGTGGAAGAGTTACTTCAGAGTTCAGACCCAGACCATCAGTCTATTGAGTTCAGCAAGATCAACTATAAAAAAATTTTAAAAAAAAGTCAAAATTGGAAGAAATAAGCTAGTGAAGTTGACTGCATTACTAAAGATTCTCAAATATCTCACATTTACTATTTCAGGTCATTCATTCTTTGGGAACTTTTAAAATTCATCTTACAATTATTATATAAAAGCAAGGTGATAGAATGGGAGGTACCAATATTCCTTCTCACAAAAACAAATAATCCCGTGCCAACCAAATAGCTCAAGGAAAGTTCTAGAATGAGGCAAAGGAGAAGGCACACAATGCAACACAGAGTCAGAGGGTGACTACACAGAGGTGGATGAGGAGATCTTAGTTCTACCCTGCCCTGTAGTCAGGGTAGTTCACAGCCAGTCAGACGTCACTGAGTGGGAAAGGGTGGTCAGAAAGATTTCAGTAGCTTGCAGCCACGGCCACTGAGGTCCCCACCGTCTTCACGAATGCTGAGCTCAACTGACTGAGTTTCCTGCAGATCGTGCCATGGGATGCTCCCCAAAAGCAGTCACCACAAGCTACCCAAGCCCTGAACATGCCAAAGTCAGGAAGACTCGACTGCACTATCAGATACACAGGCAGTTATGCGAAGTCACAGAACACAAAACATCCCGGCAACATAACACACTCAAAGGAGCAGACTAATTCCACAGTGAATGACCACACCCCAAAGAAAAGACGATCTATGGCTTGCTTGGAAAGAAATTTAAAATATTGTGTTAGGAGAGATACAAAGAAAAAGAGTTAGAAGACACAAAGAGGCCTGGAAAGTATGACATGAATGAAGCCAGAAATTCAAAAGAGACGTGGCGATCCTTACAGCCTGAGAAAAGGAGCCAAATACAGATCCTGGAATGGAAAACATGATGACTAAAGAACCCAAGAGAGAGCTTCAACATCGGATCAAAATGAGCAGAAGAGAGCAATCTGCGAGCATGAAGACCGGTCTTTGGCCAGAATCCTGACAGGAGACAAAAGAAAAGAAAATGAAACAAAGTTACAATGACTGTGAGTAGTAGGAGTCCTAGAGCTAGAAGCAGAACCGGAAGGACGCATGCCCTCATCTCTAACCTGGAAGCTGTCTCCAATGGATAACCACTTATACATGAAAAATTAGCTTCCTCCCGGGGAGTCTCCCTGGGGAAACAAAGCACGCTCAAGGGTAGGCTACCTGCCTGCAGTAGATGGCAACACAAAACAAACTTAACAGCATCTTCCGAGGCTCCTTGTCTTGTAATGGCATGTCAGGGGTTTGACTGGTTTCTTTGTTTTTATTTTGTTTTTTACCTTATTTATTTTATTCTCTCTTTTTACCCGACAGGTCCTTTGGGGATATTTTATGGTTTGCTGTGTAGTTTTTTATGGGATTCCTGCTTGTGTAAGCGCGTGCATCTCTGCTTCTATATTCGTTTCCCATGCCTTCCCCCAGCCTCTTGTCCTTCTGCCTGTTTATTATCTTCTGTTCTGGTGTGTTAGCTTTTGTTTTATCTTATTATATTTTATTTTACAGTATTATTTATTATCCCTTAGAAGACTGTGTTTCCTAATGAAAGACACAAATGGGGTGGCTCTGGATAGGAGAGAAGGTGGGAAGGAACCAGGAAGAGAAGGGGAGAAGAAAACACAATCAGGATATATTATGTGAAAAAAAATCTATTTTCAATAAAAGGAAGAAAATTAAAGGATGATAATGTTATTAAGCTAAGAAACATATGCATTAAAAGACTCTTAGAAAGATGAGGGAGAAAATGTAAAGAAAGACAAAAAAAAAAATCACAAGCTTTGGGAGATAGGTGGATATTCAGCTCCACGAAGTTTAAAGTCCTTCAATTTAAAAGTGTCATCACCCAAAACACATCATAACTTCACTGTCAATAGCCAAAGTCAAAAAGGGAAAAAGTAAAGTGTCAATAAAAAACAAGTTCCCTGCAAGAAAGAGATTCCTCATTAGACTCTCAGTGAATTTCTCAGCAGAAACCTTTAAGTCAGTGGAAAATGAAGGTGGATCTTTAAAATTCTGGCCTGGGTAGCCTAGTGTAGCTTCA
The DNA here is from genome assembly GCA_036184795.1 of Tokudaia tokunoshimensis. Classification (NCBI taxonomy): domain Eukaryota; kingdom Metazoa; phylum Chordata; class Mammalia; order Rodentia; family Muridae; genus Tokudaia; species Tokudaia tokunoshimensis. The sequence continues at coordinate 45,838,376 of BTHU01000005.1, forward strand.
TGCTAACCTAGCCTGTGTGAGGCCACACATTCAATCCCTTACAGCACGTGCACGCACACACACACACACACACACACACACACACACACACACACACACACAGGGTCACTAGTCAACATGATGGATGACTGTACCAAACATTTCACGACGTATATCGGGTCAACATGAACATTACTTATGCATATACGATGAGAAAGCACTTGCCAGAATATTAATGAGTTTTTCTCCCACCTCAGCCACAAACCATTTCAGATTTTTGATAGTCTGCAATATAAATATTTTATATATTTATAAGCCATTTAATACATTTGCACACCTGTCTTTTTCTTGAAGACTCATAAGCTCTTTAGACATTAAGTGTGATGACACCTGTGGGACACCTGTAGGTCATCTATTTTGTAAAAACATTAACCCCCTTTGGAGTTACTTGAGTTTACTTGTAATAACGTTGAAGATAAAGTGTGTATTCTATCTTGTCCTAATTCATTTCCTTTTTTCTTATTGTTCTGTTTAGAAATACCTTAATAATGCTGTGAGCAAAATCTGTTCTCCTGTATTTTTTAAATTATTTTTTCTTGAGGACTTTGCTGTCTGGTTTTGAAGTCATGGGTAAGGAAAGAAACTACTCCCCGCCCTGCCCCGCTCCACCCCCACCTCCTGCCCCTTCTTCACAAATGGGCAGTTTACTGCTCTTATATTACATAAAATCATTGCCCGGCAGAATTTCAAAGAAGCCATCTTTATTACAAACTAAGCCATTGCTTCTTCTTAACTTTCTGCTCTGTTTTGTTAAATTTCATTGCTTCTCATATGCAGATACCCCAGTGTAAAACTGTACTAAAATTTTGTGATAAAAACGCTACTTTGTGATTCTCCACAAATTTTTTTTCATAGTTTTATTGTAGTTTTACTTCAGACTCAGATACAGAATTTGTGAATCAGTATTTACAGAAAATCCATATGTTAAAGCATATTTAAGAGGCACGAAGACACAGGAAAAGACTGCGTGGGGTGGGGGCGGGGGCGGCGTGGGGCGAAGAGCAAGCCCTACGAGTAGGCAGAGAACAGACTGGGGTCCCGCTGGAAGGACCTTGGTGGCTGGAGAACAAGGTTAAATTTAGCAGTCACATGAGTTGGTCCAATGGAATTGAATCTTAGTACCCAGAAAGGCAGCCATGGTCCTTCTAGGATCATCCGTGTTTGACAGACAGGTCTGGGAAAACAGGAACAAGATTAGAATGCAGAGAACCCAAAATGCACTGGAAGCAAGGCCCTATTACATACCAATAAGCTGCACCCTTAAAAACACATGAACAAATGCAACCTAAACTAACTTAAGCTACACATTAACCCAAACCTGTAGAATGTATTGGATCAAAGCAAGTGGCTCTCCACTGGACTCGAGATGTCTGATAAGGAAAAAGGATGTGATCCTTGCTGGGCAGAGACAAGTTGACTCCAGGGTCGGCCATTCTCGCACGGAGTAAAAAGACTTACAATTCCTGGAAAGAAAACGGAAGCCATGACTACTGTTCAAAGGGAAACATCAACAGAAGGAAAGCTACGAATGACCAAACACCACACAATTGCCACTAGAGGTGTTTCATAAAAGCTAGGGGGTAAAGAGACCAGGGCGAAAGATAGGGAACTTTTCCAGAGGGATAGACCCACTCACCGAAATAGTGTTCCCAGTAAATTAGCTTGGTTAGCCATTCCCCAAAATATGTGTGTGTGTGTGTGTGTGTGTGTGTGTGTACACAACATACTAAACATAAATATATATATATATATGTATATATATATAGTAAATTAAAAGTAAATAATAAATTATTCTATGTCTATATTTTTTACACTTTGTTATTTTTACTTTCTGTGTATAAGGTTTTGCCTTCACATAATATCTGTGAACCACTGCTGTGGATAGCCCTGGTGCTGTTTGTATTTTGATACTAATTCAGCTTCCCCAAGAGGGGCTGCCCTGAGACAAGGAGTGAATCACGTACTCAGGACTTCATGTGACCCTTCTAATGAATGAAGAAAACAATCAGTGGGTGACTTCTGGGTCAGAAAGAGGAAGAGAAGAGTCAGGAGAGAGAGACAGGCTTTTGGACAGGGACAGTGGGAGGCCAAGCTACAAGTGTCCCCCAGTTTAGATGGCAAATCTGCCACTGAAGGATTTTTTTATTTAATATGGCTTACAAGATTAGGATTCTAGTTGTGCCCAGCTATTGAGTTACCATTGATTCTGAACTAAGTTTGTGTGGTGTTTCCCTTCACGCAGCGACTCAACTGGGTTCCAGAGAGAAAGGTACGGCAGCAAAGTGTGGGTTTGCAAGAAGTGCACCTCAAAAGGCCATGGGAATTTCGAAGCATGGGGCTGGTGTGGTAACGATCTGCCAGTGGGAACTTAGTAAGCTGGGTGGAGAGATTTCAAAGCTCGGTCAGAGAGTCTCCAGGAGAGGAGAACAAGGCCTGCCGGTGCATTAGTGTGGATTGCATTTTTTAACATTTCACGCTACATACCACATGCACATACAGTGCCTGCAGAGACCAGAGAGAGTGTTAGACCTCCTGGAACCAGAATTACATATGGTTGTGAGCAATGTGGATGCATGGAATCAAATCTAAGTCCTCTGGAAGAGCAGCCAGGACTCGTAACCACTGAGCCATCTCTCCGGCACCTCTATTACATTTTAGATGTTTCAGTGACTGGCTTACTCAGCTAGCAAAGGAATTCAAAGACAGATCAGCAGAAACAGAAATTCAAATACAGAGGAAAAAAACTAAATCAAAAAACTAAGCAGAAGAATGCTAAGATAGTGTCTGTAGTTGACCATCACCAAACAAGACATACGCAAAAATTCTCTACCAAACATTTAACAAAAAATGATAACAGTCAGGCAGAGTGCTGCATGTCTGTTATTCCAGGATCTGAAACACTGGAGCAGGAAGATCAAGAGTTTGAGGCAAGCCTATGGGGCACCATAAAGAGATCCTGTCAGAGAAAGAAGAGGGAGAGGGAGGAAGGCAAAAAGAGAAATAATACCAATCCTTTAGCAACTCTTTCAGAAGACAGAACAAAGGTGCACACTGCTACTTATTCTCATAACCTTGACACCAAAATATAAGTCATTAAAAGAAAAAACATCAGTCTTAGGCCTCCATGCATGCATATATGGAATGCTGACATTTGACTTCCACATATATGCACAGGTGTACACAAACATCTACACCACATGCACACATGTACACATGTACATACACACACATTATGAAATATTACTGAATTAAATGAAAGAAGATCTAAATTGATGGTGACATAAGCATTTATGAATTGGAAGGTTCAATGTTGCTAGTTGCTCAGTCCTCCCCATATTGTTCTAGTCAGCATAGTGCCATTCAAAACTCTCAGCAGGTTTGATTAGGAGAAACCCATGGGTTGGGTAATGGTCTAACATATGGAGAACCATAACCCTGGAGAGTTACAATACCTTGCTACTATACTGACTCTCGTATCAAAGTATGGCAGTGTGGTATAGTATTGTAAAAAGACAGACACACCAATGGACATAGAATACAGAAATAACTCAGATAAATACAAGGTCTTGATTTTTGACGAAGATGGCAGTGCAACTCAATTTTTTTAAAAAGAAAGATGAAATTAAATAAATGGTGAGATACAAATTCATACCAGAAGAATGTCAAAAGTCCAAAGAAAAAGGAAGAGAGAAGCAGCTGGGTTTCACACAGTCTGTGGGAATAAAAGGTGGTACATTAGTTACTTTGTGTTGTAACAAAATATCCAATGGAAACAATGTAAGGAAGGGAAGCCTTCCTCTGCTCCCCATTTCAGAAGGTTCTGTCTGCCCCCACACAGAAGGCGTGTGGAGAAGACTACCTACTCCAAGCACATCTGTGGAGGCCACCATCTCTCAGTCTGGACTAGTTAGCCATTAACCCCAGTCCCCATCTTCCCAGCACTGGGATTACAAGGGGTGCCACACCCAGCTTTTCACATGAGCATCAAGAAATCCAAGCCTGAGGAAGCCATGTCCCCAACCCCAATTCTTAAAAATTTCAAACTAAAATTTGATAACAATGTGATTGGCTTTGCAATAAGATCTGAAAGTAATTATATACAGCCAAGTGATCATGGAACCTTCCTACTATTTCCAGTAAATTTTCATTACTAGTGAACATTTCTACCATCTTTGAATTTTTAAAATTATTCTACAGTTTATTTCATAATTTCAAATGGTAAATTCATGCAAACTATTTTCTAACCTGTCATATATATATATATATATATATATATACACACACACATACACACGTGTGTGTGTGTGTATGCCTTAAAAGTTAAGGGATACTTTTAAGCACATTCAGTCATTTTATAAATATAACCTCTTCTCCATAGGACATCAGCAGAAAGTTAACAATAAGTTACCGGCTGCTTCTGGTAAAGCAATGGGCCCAAATATCTTCAAAGTTCAGAATCATAGGTTTGAATTCCTATCCTGAACTGTGTTTTCCCAGTGTCAGGTTAGTAATGCTGGGTCTGGCGCTGTGGTTCAGTCATAAGAACAATGAAACTCCATCAGGTTGGGCTTGTGAGAGCGAGCGGAAGCAGAGCAAGAGGAGGGAGGAGGGTGTGACTTCACCATCTGAACCTCAGCTTTACAAAGAAAAACAGCAAAGACATGATGTCATCCTGGAGAAGGTAGCTCCACTGTTCAAGCTGGCTTGACCTGAGGGATTTTTGCTTTTTTTTTTTTTAACAAAATCCAGATGGAAAGAAGGGAGAAATATATGTATATATTCAAAGACTGAAACAAAGACTTCAAGCAGGGTTTTTTTCTCTCTCTCTCTCATGAATTTAGCATGCTTAGATTTAATGCAGAACAAGGAAAGCCCCTCATTATTCCCCCTCCTGCCTCCTTACCCCACCAGACCTTTCAACCCCCCTCTGAGTCTGCAGAAGGCATCTGGTCTGTTCTGTCTCCTGCTCACAATCTGAAAGGAAGCCACACTTTAAATCCTACTGATGGGAAAGTCATCAACTCCAAAGCTCAGGTTTGCTTTTCTGGTTTGGATTCCATGTTGTTTTCAGTCTTTAACTTCCTGGAAATTGAAATAGTTGATAAATGAAACTTTGCAACTTAACTGGGAAAGGTCTGATTTTTGATTTTGAGTGTTTGGACTTGAGAGGTGTGTGTGTGTGTGTGTGTGTGTGTGTGTGTGTGTGTGCGCGTGCGCACGCTGTTGTTGTTGCTGCTGTTGTTGTTTTATCTATTTTTTTTCTTGATTGTTTGGTTGCTTGTTTCTATATATACACACAGTACTGCAGCTCCGATGGTGGAGACTAATGAGGCAGAGGGATTTTATTTGCAGGGTTTTGCCTTTTCTTGTCTTCATTATGTAGATGTCTCAGCTTTAGAGGAAGTGTAGAAAGCCCCCTAGGAACTGAACTGAGGTTGGTGAGAAGTCACGTGACCAGGGAAGTCGCGTGATCAGTGCCTCTGAACTACACAAAACCATCGAGCCAGTTCCACTGGTTCCTTTCCACCTGGAGAAAGGTTTCCAGATAGGAAAGACAGAGAATGTAGCGTCTATTCCTGAAAATCCAGGGCCAGGGCACTCTGGCCTAAGTAAGGATACCACTGAGCAAGAGAAGGCAGGAGAAAAAGATAAGAATCATACAAAAGAATAACTCAAGGGAATGAGACAGGAGACTCTTAGTCTTCAGTAGGTACCACAACTTCAAGAGCAACCATATTTGATAGGAAAGGCATTTTCTTCCCACATTATGCTGGCTGCCTTAGATGAGACAGGAAATGTCATGGGAATACATTGTTGGGTCAAGTTAGTCAGAACTATTAATATTAATGCAACTCTGCCATGCACAAGGGCTGTTTCCTCTCTAGATTAGACAATATAATCTATGTTTGAGATATACAAAGGAATATCAGCTGAACAGAGATCTAGTCATTGATTCCAGTGATTCATAAGCCCCCAAATTTTCTTGGGTTCTCCAAGGAACACCTTGATTGTGGTTGCTCTATAAAGAAACCAGGAGAATGTGTCTCTCAGAGTTTATTTCTATGTATAAATGAGGAAAGGGAGAGGATTTGTTATTAACATTCCTCTACTAACAAGTTGCTACAGCCATTCTAGAACTTTCTGGACACTGCTCCTTAAAGCAAAGGAAAGTTCACACCCTCACTTTCATTTCACAATGTTTATATTTTTAGTATAAAATATGATACAGTTTCCTGTGCACTGCAAAATATAAATAAAAGCACACATCCTTGCTTCCCAATCTCCTGTAGTGACAAGGACTGTTCTCAGTTCCAGTGGTGGCACCTCCAGTCACTGCTGTTAAGCATAGTACCACACCTAAGAATAGTTTCGCATTATTCATCTTTTGGTCAACACTACATCATGAGTTTCTCTCTAGCCATTACAAATGTCCACAATGTGCCAAGGTTCTTATTTTACACAGTACACTGAAAGTTCCAGAACTTTCCCCTCAGCTCATGTTGTTACTATGACTCAAAAGATTTCTCGGTGTCATTTTTCCATTCTCTGTGGAGTAGAGCAGGAAGGTTTGACAGAATAGATGACTGAGGAATGCTGATGGGTGATCTTGCTGGCTTTGCATGGCCAAAGGCATCATAAGTCCAGTAGATTCCCACAATATAACAGGGATCCAGGCTAAGTATCTTCACATGCTGGCATTAGCCAGTAACATGTCAGAGGCAAGGAGACATGTTGCTACTTTGTTTCCAACCCAATTCCCCGGTAAAAGAAAGCTCAACTCAATCAGTTAACAAAACAAGCTATAAACCTAGATTGGGCAGATCTCCCAGTACACTACTCTATGTCCATCTATATTATCCCATATAACTTGCAGTTTCTCCAGGCCATGAGCTTCTCTCTCTGCAGCTTCTCGGTTGATCCCCGTTAGCTCCTCCCTCTCCTGTTGATCCCCCGCTCCTCCCCTAAACTCTCAGCTCCTCCCCCTTCCTCCTGCCCAATCATTGGCTCAAGTCTTTATTTGAACCGCTAAGGTGGGGAGAAGGTTCACAAGGCAACTCCTCATCTGCAGCCCCTCTGAGGAGTGGAATTAGCATCAAAATAAAAGCCCAGAGCTAGCCACAACACAGATCATTGCTTTGATATGGATGATTTCCCAGACCTGCATAGGTTAGTGTTTCACAGTCTCTAGCTCAAGAGTGATACTTAGAAGAACCTCCCACAGCTTCAACATTCCAATCCACTTTAGTAAAATCTGCTTCAACCAGTCAGGATCTACCCTGACTGCATACAACTACATGTGCTAATGGACAAAACCATTTAGAGGTCCATTTTCCATTTACCCTTTATTCCCCCCAGTTCTTCACATTGTTTAATGGATGCGTAAATCTCAGAGAGCTATAGTAAGTCCTATGCCTAGAACATGTAGAGTGGTTTTCTGTTTTCTATATTGCTTTTATTATCCTTTCTATGTAGAAAAGGGAATCTGGGAAGTTACTATAAACTTGAAATCATTGTTATATTTTGTAGGTGTTGAGGAAGGATAAGAAAAGTCTTAAGTAGTTGAAGGAGGCTTATCTTCAATGTATAACATTCTGGGTTTTGGTGAAGAGAATGCACTGTTTATTATCTGTGCAATAAAAGGCATTTAGACAGACAAGGGTAAAACTGTAGCCTGCATCACAGACCTAGAACTTGAGCATTCACTAAATGCTTGCTGGGAGAGTGGTAGAACAAGTATTTCAATGCTTTTATACTGCTATTTTACGACAAGGAAGATAAAATTGAAGCAGTATCTGTAACTCCATCTTTTATGTGTACTCTGGTGATACATGAATTTAGCACATTGACTTCTTGAACAATTTGCAGGAAGAGTTATAGTACTTTTATCAATCTTCAGGTCAAATCTATTGTTTGGGCATGCCAGATTAAATATTTATAACAGAGAAGTTACTCTTCCCATGCGTGTGTGTGTGTGTGTGTGTTTGTGTGTATATACATATATGTTTATATATAAAGATATATATGTACACACAGAGAGAGGGAGAGGAGAGGGAGAGAGACAGAGAGAGACAGAGAGACAGAGAGAGAGAGAGAGAGAGAGAGAGAGAGAGAGAGAGAGAGAGAGAGAGAGAGACTATGCCTAGAGAACTAATCTGAGCCTTTCACAGTCTTGAGAGAATTTGGACAAAAGGAAATTTTTCCACACAGCTATAGAAGCTATCTGGGAATTTCCCTAAATCTTGAAGTTTTATGAACATTTAATCACATTTGGTAATTTGGATAAAAACAGTTTCACAGAGATGTTTTCACCCAAAAGTGTTTCCAGTTAAATGCAATTAGCACCATACACTCTTGTCACAAACTGTAGACGAGACTTCATTCCTATAACTAGGTCAGGGCTATCTGGCAAATACTGAGGCTGTGTCACATAGAAAAAGAACAGAGAACTTGTAGGTAGGCAGAGCTGGCCTGGAAAATGTATAGACAAGAGGCCTGTGTGTCCATCTGGAAGGTGCTGGCCGCCCATTGTCTAGAGAGAAATCTTTCCTTCCTTCCTTCCTTCCTTCCTTCCTTCCTGACACTATTTCAAAATGAATGAGAGGTCTGTAACTGGCCATGAGCTGCTTAGTCACAAGAGTGAAGAGTAAACATTGAATTAGTGAATCTACAGACTATAATTCATTTATAATAAATACTGCAGTATTTATCTGGGATGGTGAATGAATAACTTCATAATATATGAAATGTATTATGTGTTGAAAACTAATGATTAGTTTTGAAGTTCTGTATTATTTTAATCTTAGTGATTTTTGCCCTTGGCTTAAGTTTAAACTGTTCCTTTATGTAACCATTTATTACTTAAGCCCTCTGAATTCTAAAAGGCTTTGAGAAGGCTTAAAATAAAAGTGGGAGGTATCTAAGGAGATGGGTTAGCAGGTTAGTACTTTTTGCACAAGCCTGAGAACCTGAGTTTAACATACACACATACACACACACACACACACACACACACACACACACACACACCTATATAAAAAATCACACATGGCCATGTAACCCCAGCACTGCAGGGAAAAGACAGGAGAATCCTGGAGCTTGCTATCCATCGACCTAGTTCCAGTTCCAGTGAGAACTCCTGGCCCAAGGGAATAAGAGAGAATGGCATCCCAGGGTACCTGATAATCCTCTTCTGGTCTCCATGTGCACAGATAGATAAACTGCATGGGGGTAGGGGGGAGCCTGAGCTGGCTGTGGTCCTTCATACCTGTAACCCCAGCACAGAAGAGGCTGAGGCAGGAAGACTGCAGTGAGTTATAGGCCAGTCTGAGTTACAAATGTGTCTTTAAGGGGGAAAAAATGAATGAATGAATGAATGAATGAATGAATGAATGAATGAAAAGAAAGAAACTCTAATCAAACCATTTTGAGGATGTAGTAAAAGAATAAGCAACTGTGTAAGAAAACTGTTGAGGAAAGTTTTTCAATCGGACACAGTACTAGATATTTCTATTTCTCTAAGACCGTATTTTTAGCTTCGTTGAACCCACAGCAACCTATGCTGTAAGCTAAGAGCATACTGATAAGCATGAGGAAAAGTGGGAACCAGCACCAGCGTTAATAACCAGGAACGCGTCCGTCTACAGCGGGAGAAGAATGTTCATGGATTCAAAGCGCAGTGACTCCAGATTGAGAAAAACATGGCCAATGCGTCCTCAATGTGTAGCCAGCACAACGCTGAGAGAAATTTTGCTAGACAGTTTTCTCCCAGCCGAGGCTCCACACAAGGGAATCTACAGAAAAGGCAGAGATGGGAGCACTTTCAGAAAAATCCCCAGCACGGGCTTTCTGATCCTGCGAGTTGAGCTAAGGGAGAAAGCAGGTCCCGGTGCAGAAGCCTGTGCTTGCTCTCTCACTCTCTTGCTCTCACTCTCGCTCTCCTCCCTCCCTCCCTCCTTCCCTCCTCCCCGATTTTATTATAGAGAGCATACACAACCTCTTCCCTGTCTCCCTTCTCTGAGGTAACAGATGTGCCTCCACCAGTGTCTCTCTTCTCTCCTATCTGGACTTCTCAAATTGCTTGAGGCAAATGTGCATCAAAATGAACATTTTATTTCCTTTCAGATACAAGGTTGCAGTTGCTTCCCTTCTGGCCATATAGGGCTCTGGAATATTCTTTAAGATTTCCCAGGATCTGGATGTTGTCATCAACTCCAGACATGCACCCCGCCTCCCCGCCCCGCTTCTTTTCTCAGTGTTCAACCTCATTGTAGACAGAGGTGTGAGCTTCGCACAAGATAATATTACCAAGAGAAAAAAGTCTGGCTGACCACGGGCAGCCAGTCTTACAGGCTGCTAATTGATGCCTAGAAGATGTGACAAAATGAACTTCAGAATAAAGACCAAGAGTGACTTTCAAGGACAATGGCAGACCATAATCCCTCTAGACTCAAGGGGCTAGGTTGGCGGTAGCGATCTTGGACCTTGACTTATGTTTTACATTTTAAAAATTAAAAACTGAAGAAAATCTATTCTACGTGGGTTTAGTGGGGAAAGATACTATGTCACAGAGGAGAGAAACCACTGCCCTGAGACTCATTTAGCCTTGAAAGTACTTAGCAGTTGTGTCAGAAAATCTTTAACAGGGGGCAGGAGGACTTGCCAATATAAGAGAGAACAGGAAGGTCTAAGACAGCACGACAGAATTAAACACAAAAGCAGTGGTTAGGGTGCAGAGTGAGATCAAAAACAAGAAAAAAGAAAAGAAAAAAAACTAGCATCAAAGTAACAATTACAATCTGCAATGATATAGAAAAGAAATCACATATGGAAAATAGCGCAAAGAAGCTTCCTGAAATGTAATTGTAAAGGCCAGAGCTAGAAATTATGTGAGGTTTATAAAAACAGGAATCAGGTGAGAGTCAAATCAAGAATTAGCCAGGGTCACTCTCATCATACCAGAGCAGTTAAAGTCCAAACTTTTCTGAGCTAAAAATATAAACATTAGAATACCCATTTCAAAAGTAGGTACCTGAGCATGGGGACCCAGGCTGTATCCTGGTGCTCCTGGAGACAGAGACAGACTGGTTGTGCTCTTGAAGCCAGCCTCAGCTACATAAAGAGATCCTTCCTCACAAAAGACCGATAAACAAACACATTGTAAATGAAATTACTCTGAACATTTCTCCAAACTCCATGCCAGCGTTTCTAAATTGTAATGACAAAGGTAATACCAGCACACCTTTAATCTCAGTTCTCAGGGAAACAGAGGCAGACAGACCCCCAGGAGTTTGAGGCTAGCCTGTTCTACATAGCAAGTCCCAGCCCAGACAGAAGGGGATGAATGGAAAGCTAAGTCTTCATTTATAGATGAATTAGCAAGGTGAATCAAAAATTTGAATGTATTATGAGAAATCATTGACAACTGGGGGAAATAGATTATTTATTTTAAATGACGAGAGGAAATTTTAACCATATGGTAAGAGAAGAATCCTTAAATGAAAAATTTAACAGATTTGATAGCATTCAAAATTAACAGTAATCTGAATAAAATACATTTGATGTAATGAAGGTCTTCCATTTGGGATGGAGGGTGTCCTGGCTGACTCAGTGGGAAAACGTCCACATTCCCTCCTTCTCAGTATCTCCTTTCCTGCCATGCTTACACACACCAAGTCACTTAAGCCATGGTATCTCCTTTCCTGCCATGCTTACACACACCAAGTCACTTAAGCCACCTGAAGTCATTTCCTGTCTCCACCCATTTTACTTGCTCCCTGCTAAACAAGGACTTGGCCTGCATTGTGCTTTTTCTGCATTTTCTGCTTCCCTGTTTCTTATACTTCTTGCTTTTGTATTTCCGTATCAGTTTTCTGTTGCTACTGTAACAAATTACCACAAGCTTAGTGTCTTAGATAACACAAACAGTCTTATAATTCTGAAGGTCGGAAGTCCTAAACTTAAGCTGTTCACAGGGTAGTGTCCTTGCAGAGTATATAGGGGTGAGTCTGCTTCACGTTGTCTTTACCTTCTAGATGATTTATGCATCTAGGAGTCCATCCTCCGTATTTTCAAACAAGTGGTACAATGTCTTCAGATGCTGTCCTTGCTCTGACTCTGGCCTTTTATACCCCTCTTAGGAAGGTCTTGTGATTATACTGTCCCTTCTGAGTAACTCCAAACCTCCCCAGGCTCTCAAGATCACTAATCACACCCACAATGTCTTTTTTGTACATAAGAAAACATATTCCCAGATGTCAGGGATTAGGCTGTAGCAAAGTTCGAAGAGGTCATTCTGTCTGCCACAATTTCCTTCCTATCTTTGTTCAAACACTGTTATCGAAAGCTATGACTGACTTAAAATTCAGACCAATCTTGACCAGTCTCTTCTGTATTATGCACATTGTGCACTCTCCTCCTCTGTAGTACTCAACAGCCACTGAGTCAATCAAACTCTGTTAGGCAGAGGAGTTTGTGCTTTTCATTCATAAATTTCCATAGTTAGGCCTGTGGGAAGCACAGAGTAGGTGTTTAAGAAATGTTGGTTCAATCAATGAATACAGTAACTGCTGACACTAGGGGAGAAAGCCACAAAAGAAAAAAAAATATCCAGCAATTACTTCTCTCGTGCATCAAGAATGAAGGAAAAAGAGAGAGAGAGGGGAAAAGAACGTAGGAAAGAATGAGAAGGGGAATGGAGGGAAAAAAGGATGATGGAAGGGGGAGGGGAGGGAGGGAAGAGGGGGAAGAAGGAGGAGGAGGGATGGAGAAGGGAGAGAGGGAAAAGGGAGGAGGGGGAGGGAAGAGAGAGGAGGGAGGAAAGGAAGAGGGAGGAGGGAGGAAAGGAAGAGGGAGGAAGGAAGAGGGAGGAGGGAGGGAGGGAGAAAGAGGAAGGAGGGAGGAAGGAAGAGTGAGGAGGGAGGAAGGAAGAGTGAGGAGGGAGAAAGGAAAAGGGAGGAGGGAGGGAAGCTCTCTTCCAATAGCCACTAAATTATTGAAGTTCCCTGTCATAGGCCCATGAAAATTTCCCCAGATCATGCATCCAATTTGCTTTAAATGTGAGTCAAAGAAATGTAAGTCACTATAATAGAAGCAAGATATGAAGAAAAAGAAACTATTCATCTGTCCAGAAGTCCATTACAACCTACAACCTCTTTCTGCTTCCACAGGAACCAATGGAAGGGGGCTGAACAAAATCTAAAATGGAAGAGGAGGAATGGAACTTGAGTCCCCGTGGCCAATCTCAGAGCACCTCTGCTCTCTCATGCTATGTCTTCAGTTACTCAGCCCCAAAGAATCTTGGAAAAACAAGCATCTTGTTAGGGAATGTCAGAGAAGAGCAAAATGATCCAACTTAGTAACCGTGACTTTGAGCAAATCACAGCTGCTTCTTCCTTCCTTCCTGATTCCAGACGGTGGCTCCTCACACTGGAGCCCAGGAGTCAAGAGTACATCTAGGAAAAACTGGGCCTTCACTGGTTTGCTGAATGGGGCTGATGCTAAGCTTTGGGTCTCGATATTTGGAGAAGATGGGTGTGGGTATGAAGGACAATCCAATTCTGGCGAGGGAGGCACCATCTCAGAGACCCTCAGAGCAGGAAAGGTGAAAGTTTTCAGGCTCTGGGCTCAAGGAGGACACTGAGAAGTAATGTTCTCTTCATAGATTAATTAAAACAGCTATTGACATCATAGAGACAGACATTAGCAAGCCAGGGACACTGAGGAGAGCTCCGGTTTACATGGCTGAGTAGGCATCCAGTGGAAGGAGACTGGAACGTTACCCTTTTCGGTTCACAGTTGCCCATTGCTAGGGGTAACCTGTTGTGGATGGGCCTGATGCTGATTATATTTTGAAGCTAATCCCACCCTCCTGGGAGGGGCTGTGGACAAGGAGTGGGTCTCGTACGCAGGTGACTTCTTGTGAACCAATCCTCTAATGAATAAAGGAGCCGGTCACTGGGCGAGTAGGTGGGACTTCCGGTTGGATGGAGAAAGAGAAGGAGGAGGAGAGGGTTAGGGGCTTTTGAACGGGGATTGTGGAAGGGCAAGATGTAGCTGCTAGAGTTTCCGGGTATCATGGCGGATCCATCAGGATTCGCTACCAGAGGAATCAGATTTAATAAGGCTTACAAGATTGGGTTTTAGTTTTTGCACCCAGCGATTGAGTTACCATTGTTTCTGAGCTAAGTTTGTGTGGTGTTTTTTTCTTCTTGCAAGGATTCTACTGGGTTCCAGAGAGAAAGGTCCTGCGGCAAAGCGTGGGTTTGCCTGATGTGCACCACAAAGGCCATGGGGCCTTTGAAGCATGGGGCTGGAGTGGTAATGACAGACCAGTGGGAACCTGGGTGGAGAGATTGAGAGGTGGAGTGCTGAGTCAAGAGTCTCCACAAAACAAAGACAGGTCGGCCATTGCCCCGCCAGTGCATGGTCGCTGGGGCAGAGGCACAAGTGTAGACCGTGCCAGCTTTTTTTTTTTAATATTTCCCGCAACAGTATCCAGTGAGCGATCAATTAAAGAATGTTAGGTGATTAATACATCTCTCCTGGTTGGCCATCACTGTGAGTTGATGGGTCAGGAGAGATAAGAATCTAGAGAAACAAGTTACCTTAGCTGTGAGAGTGCAGATCGCAGGAGTTACAGAAGTTGTCTTATCACAGATGGAGGGTGATACGAACTGCCACCGCCCTCACGACAGTGGCGCTTGGAACCTTTGCTTCAGCTCTTACCTTAAAATGCTGGAGGCCAGCGATTGTTCCACTCGGTTGTGGTGTATAAAAATCATGCCACGATTCAAACTACAACCCTTTTACTTTCCTCACAGTTTTGAGGTCAGACCTGTGGGAATTGCTGGCCTAAGTAGCTGTCACATGAGGTCTCTCTCGTGACTGCATTTGAATATCTCCCCAGGCCTGGATAGCCACCCAAGATGGCTCAGTCCTGCGCCTGCCATCTGCTCCTGACCAGGCGGAGTGCTGTGGCCTCCCTGCATCTTCTTCAGCACAGCCTGAAGGGGATCCATCTTACCTCTCACCTGATGAAGGACTTCTCCAAAGACTCAGAATGAGGAGACAAATTCAAAGCCACATGGTCTCAACTGACCCATCCTTGAAGGTCAAATGTACTGTATGATACATTTTATTCATTCAGAATCACTAACGTATCCTTCCATTCAAGAGGATAGAGAGACTGACCCCATCCATGGGAAGAGTGTCAGAGAATCACTGAGATGTTTTTAAAACATTTCTTCTGCCTTGTCTTTTCCTTTCTTGCTGATTCTTTTGAGGGTTCATCTCCCTGCCTGTTACTGCACTGAGAGGGCCATTCCACTACACGTCAAAACAAACATTTCACAGAAATACTAACTGAAGCCTCAAGCGATTGGTAACACACCTTTAACTTTCATTTCAGTACAGTGTTTATAGTAATAAATGTTCAGCAAGCAAGTATTAGCTTCTGGGCACTGCTAAGTAAGCAGAACTATTGTTTGTTGATATAAGGAAGAGAAAAAGAAAAGTACACAGTCCATAGTGTTTAAAACTCAAAGCATTGCACCTTGTTGCCACAGAGATCTTTTTAATCCTAATATATTTTTAGTCGTGCACTGAAATCCCTGGAATACTTAGCTTCCTGGTATATTACAGTCTCTTTACTTTGTTTCTAAAGTATGCTTCTCATGAAAATGTAACTTGCAGACATATTAGTTTAGAATAGTCTAATGCCCTACTGATTTTTAAAATATTTTTAATATATGTTCATATTTATCACAATCAAAACACATATAAGAAGATTTAAAAATATTTACTGTAAAAGAAATTATAAATAAAGATCAGGTCAGGCATGGTGACACACTTAAGAAGCAGAGACAGACGGATCTAAGAGAGTTTGAAGCCAGCCTGGTCTATACAGCAAGTTCCAGGCCAGTTGGGGATACAAATGATACTTTCTGTCAAGAAAGAGAGATAGACAAACAAACAGACAACAGATGCCATTTGAATATCCTGGGGCCATCTAGGTTTTTAACATGATGTGAAACAGGAGCAATAGATAAATACACAACCTGGTGGCTGAAAGTACCACAGTATGTGTGCACAAGCATGTGAGAGTGTGTGTGTGTGTGTGTGTGTGTGTGTATGTATGTATGTGTGTGTAAGTCACAAATGTTGATACATGAAAAACACAAAGTAAGACTTGCTTTCTGTGTGTTTAACTCCAAAGCAACGCACACATTCTCCACACTTTAAGGGGAAGTTAAGCTCTCCTGACAATGGGTGAATTTAATTCTGTTACACTGCTGCTGGGCTCTGGGAACCTGCTCACCAGATCGGGCCAGCCTTCATAAAGGCTTCCAGTACATCTGAAAGATGGAAATAAAATTGTAGTTTCATTTCTCCCTGCGCATTTTGTACATGGGCTAAGGGAGAAATGCCTGAGAGCAGAAGCAAAGCAAGATCTCGAAAGCAACATGTGGAGGTGTCCTGTGTGACAGGTGCTCAGCATGCGTTCTACCATCAAATGGATGTTTGTGCAAGGAAATAAGTGCATAATGACACGAGGAAAAAGCACAGCCCTGCCTCACTTTACAGAATAAGCGCTCAGACCAGGTAGCTTATGCTGAGGAGAGAACACATCTCTTCCCTCAATCCCTACACACATCAAACTCTCAAATGACACATTTTTCAACTGTCTTAAGGTGACATAGAATCTACATCACTTGTTGCTTATGACCTAGAGTCTTAACAAAAGAAGGACTCTTG
Source organism: Tokudaia tokunoshimensis (assembly GCA_036184795.1). Taxonomy (NCBI): domain Eukaryota; kingdom Metazoa; phylum Chordata; class Mammalia; order Rodentia; family Muridae; genus Tokudaia; species Tokudaia tokunoshimensis. Next base: position 45,855,167 of record BTHU01000005.1, read on the forward strand.
ACTTGGGTCCATAACTTATTCTTCCTAACGTGCTGCTGTATTTCCATAGGTCTGGAAATCCCGTGGGAGAGTCACAGCTGCTACAGTTTCAAGTGAAGTTGAAGAACAGTTAGCCCACCTTTCCACAAAGAAGGCTTTCAAAAAACACTCCCGTCACCCTAAACTGAAAATTCTTCTCTGTTTCAGAGCTGAATGGCCCCTGAGCAGTCTAGATCATGTCCTAAAATCTCGTGACCCAGAAAGGTCCTGGGAGCATGGCGACCACAATGAAAAGGCTTATCTGACGAATATTGAGCATTTTCTAACCCATAGTGGGTGTTTTTCTTGTATTTTCTCACTTTACCTAACAAGAACACCATAAATTTTGATAACACTTTTCTTATTATTATCATTTTGTAGAAGGTCAGTTGTTGATGGATTCAACAATTTGTCCAATGTCACAGAGCCAGTATATGACATTCAGAATTCTAGCCGCCAGGGCAGTGCACTCCCAAGCTGCCCTTTTTCAAGTTCATTTTATTTTGTAATATTCTGAATTTAAAGAAAAATTGAAACATTACTACAGTGAATATCCATAACTCTTACTTAAACTTAACAACTAATTATGGGTTTTGGGTTTGATGTATATGGTTTTCTTCCTCCTAGCTCACTAGAGATTTGATCTGTGTTTTGAAGTATAAATGCAAGCAGGGAACAAGAGTGAAACATACCACAACACACATACACACACACACACACACACACAGAGATACTTACACCTCATTTACTATAGCATATATATATATATATATATATATATATATATATATATATATATATGGTATACAATGCATGCATTCTATTTGATATATAATCCATGTCACACACAAACACACACACTACACAATGCAAACACGCTCCATACATATCCATACAACTTGAATATATGCAATACATACTCTTGTTAACCTCTGTAAAAGTTGCAGACTTTACCACATACCACCACTAGACCATTTACACACACCTTCTAATAATAAGCATGGTCTCCAGCCAACCATAGTGTATCATTGTCTATCTAACAAAATTAATATAATTTCCATAAAGCCATCTAACACATAAACCACATAAGAACTCCCTTGTCTATGAGATATTTTTCCATAGCAATTAAACATATCTTACAGTTCAAGAAAGATTCACACAGGAGGTTGTGGCTGCTTTCAGTCATCATAATTGTAACCACAACTGACCGCATCTACACGTGTCCTCAGACATAAATACAGAATTCCTTAAGGGGGCTGCTCTACAAGATGAACCTACTCCGAACACTGGAATTTCCACTCTAAACACTTGCGTATGGTTTGGTAGCCCTGACTCTCATCTATAATAATTCCTGGAGAGTTGTTCACCCCAAATTTTATGAAGCTAACAGTAACAGAAAGGATAAACAGTTTGTGATTCACCCTGGCTTTGTGCTCCAAATGTCAAACAATTAGAGGGAGCTTCGAAGAGTGAGACATAAATTAGATGACTAGAAATAGCAAGAAGAAGGGGGGCTTCCCCAGGCTGACTCTGTCCCATAGCAAAATGTCGACGTACTCCCGGATTAAACTGAAGGAAAAAAGCCTTGAAGATGTCTACTTAGAACTCTCATAGAGGTGGAACCCAGAAGCAGCATCAAGAAACAGTTGCCAGCACAGCAGTGAAGCAACAGACCTTTGGTCAGGGGTCAGGGGTCAGGGGTCAAGGGTCAGGGGTCAGGGGAGGCTGATAATCAGAGGACAGCTGAGGTCAACAGCCCATGAGCATAGTTTAAGTCACCTTAGACCTCTGTGTGCTCTAGAATAGAGCTGACACAAGCTATGGAATTTTCCACCTGCTGAATGAAAACTAGGCACAGGAATTATTTAAGTAATTAGAAAAAGAGCATAGCTCCTGCTCTTCCTTCTCTAGCCCATCAGGACAGCCCCTGTGGACACTTGGCCTCCTCTTCTGTCTACATGTCTGTCTCTCTCACAAGGGCATTTGTGAAGGCATTTGAGCTCGCCTGGATTATCTTCCATCTCATAATCCTTAAGCACAGGTGTGAGAATCCTTTTTCATGTTTTTTTTCTTTTCTCTCTGTTTTGTTCTGAGACAGGGTTATATTGAATAGCTCTGGCTGGCCTGAGACTCTCCATGTTGACCAGGATGGCTTCCAACCTATAGAGATCTGCCTGCTTCTGCCTCTCAAGTGCCCAGTCTGTAAAGGCTATGACTCACTTCTTGAGAGCTGTTGTTCTGTCCTAGGATTAGGACAGACATCAGTGGCCTAAGAAACCAAAAGGCAGTCAGTATTAAAGTTTCCAGGGACTATGACAGGGTAAACTTCCTATGATTTTAACAAATAAGCCATATTTGTTAAAATCATATTCTTTACTATGTATTTCCCTCTTCCATATTAAATTTATAAGAAAAAATAAAGACTAAGAAAGGCTTTGAGCCAGCACAGTGGCTCATGCCTACAGTCCCAGAGCTTGGGAGGTGAAGACAGAAGACTCAGGAGTTGAGTTTGTCTTCAGCTACACAGGGAGTTCAAGGTAAGCTTGGGTTGCATGGGACCTTGTTTCAAAAGACAGATAAAGAGATGAAGAAAGATTGGCTAGAGGCTTTGAAAATTCCATATTTAGCACCTTTTGTCTTTACGGGTAAATTTTTTTACAATATATTGCTTCACAGCGTGGTTTCCAGTGATTCCAAATTGTTTAGATTGCTTGAGGACTGTCATACAAAAAAAAAATAGCCCACATTCCATGTATTAAAGTAACTTACTGACCCTGGTTCTGTATCTTACGGGCTTGCACTGGCTTCTTTTGCAATGCCATTTTAAACGTGTTCCCAGTGAGTGTCATACGGCATAATGAGTGGTGTAGTTTGAGTATAAATGCCTCCCACCTGCCTGTATTTTGAATATCCCTATTCACACTAGTGGCACTGCTTTGAGAGCTACAGTGCCATCAGGAGGTAGGGCTTAGTCCATGAAAGCAGGCCACTAGGGTAAGCCTCTGGGTTATACTAGCCTTCCTGCTACAGTGTGGACAGGCAGACACCTTATAACCCACAGTCACATACTGAGCCTATTCCACTACCAAGCTTTGGTCATTAACAGACTGAAATCTCAGAAACTATGAGCTTATTAAACCTTTTGTCTCTTAACTCATTTCTGTCTGGTATTTTGCCACATCAGTGAAAAAAAAGTGACTAAAAGGGTGAATGTTTACACAGAGGTTCTACAAGACCAATCTGGTGAGCCAGGTGTGATGGTGCATGTCTATAATCTCAGCACTTAGGAAGCTGAGGCAGGAGAATCTACAATTTGAGACCAGTACAGAGTACATAGCAATAACCTACCCCCAATAAAATGATTTTTAAAAGGAGAAAATTAGCCTCCAAACTCCATACCAGAAGCAACCATTATGTCTTGCTTATTCGCTACTCACAGAGAAAGCATGGAGAACTGTGTAGCATTACAGACCACCACTCTACGGCAGGACCATAGGGCAAACTGGGATAGACCGTGCTCTCTGGCCCTACAAGACAAGTTGCTGGAGCCTTTCTGCTTCTTTCCATTGTTTCTTCTCTCAGATATTCCTGTCTCTGCCAAATGCCTGGACAGTTCCATCATTCTCTCTGCTTTAGCCAAGGACCTACTCTCCAGCCAGCTCATCCATCATAACTACTATCTATCTGAGCCCTGGTTGTCCTGTTTGCTCTACAGTCGTGGGCACCAGTGCCTTTCCAGCCCAGCGGTGAGTTATGCAATATCCTCTCATAAACCCTGGGACTCCAGAAACCTCTGGGGGTCACTGCACGTCACTGAGAGCTTTTTCTTGTCTCTACTCCTAGGATATGGAAGATTAGAATTACTGAAGAATAAAGGAAAAGTTTCCACTCCCTTTCAAAATTAAGAAAGAACTGATCGCATACTAAAGGGAAGAAATGGAACAAAAATGAAAGCCCATGGGTGGCCTTCCTTATCTGAAAGCCACAGAAACCGTAGCCCAGCTACAAGCTAGCTCTGGCGATTTATGAGAAAATGCCTGTAACTTCCATAACTCGGGACCTGACATGAAGCAAGCACTCAAAATGTTAGCTTGGCTTTTCCTGTATTACATAATTTTATCCTAATTTGTCACTTACCAAGTTGCTCCGTTTTGTTGTGTGTGTGTGTGTGCCTGTGTGCCTCTGTGTGTGTGTGTGTGTCTGTCTGTCTGTAGGTCTGTCTGTCTGTCTGTCTGCCTGCCTGCCTGCCTGCCTGCCTGCCTGCCTGTATGAATGTATGTACATATGTGCAGGTACCTGCAGAGGCCATAGAGGGCATCTGATGCCCCTGAGAGCTGGAGTTACAGGCAGTTATGAAGCACCAGATGTGGGTACTGAGAGCATACTCTAGTCCTCTGGAAGCGTAGCTGAGTCACCTCTTCAGCCCCAAGTTACTCAAATTTTCAATCATACTTTATTCACAGAACTATTTCAGACTGAGATGCTCATAGAAAGCAAAGCTTTGTTATTGTTATTGCTGTGTTCATCACTGTTTGCTTGGCTTTTTGTGTCTTTTATCTTCTCTTTAGAGACAGGGACCACTATGTAGCCTAGTGTGAGACTCCTGCCTCGGCACCTGGAGCAAGTGGGCGACAGGTACCACCACCACGGCCCACTGAAAATTTTCTCATGAGTAAACAAATAAAGGTGGATTGCAGGAGAAACTAACAAAACGAGAGATAAACTAATGTTGGAAGAAAATAAGGTGAAGTAATAAAAATGAACTACATAAAATATCAGCCATGATATATCTTGACATCAGTAGGAGTAGCCCATACCTTTGACTAAGATTTTTTTTTCAACTAGAGCAAAAATCAATGTAAAACCCCAGCTCCTTACAAAATAAACTTTAAAAAAGTCAGTAGTGGATTTCCCAGCCACCCCTGGCAATGGAGGTTGAGAGACGAATCTTCATCTTAAGGACTTTGGAGATAAAACAGCAATGATGCAGGCTCATAGTAGGGCTGCAGAAAGAAGTTTCTTTATAAAATGTCACTGACACTCTTCATTCCAGAAAAGCAGTTTATAATTAACTTGAAAGAGAAACTCTTCAGCTGTCATCCAGAGACAACGATGACCCCCCCCATAACTACTGTTACCTAATATGCAAATCGTACTATAACTGCTTACTTAAAAGCTCCCTCATTAATACAAAGTGCTTTGTATATTGTCTTTTTCCTATGTGGGGCAACTCTTTATGCCAATATTTAAGTATCTAGACTATCATTTGTTAAGATATATTTTATTATTTTTAACAATTTGCACGTATGGGGGTGGGGTGATCACATAAGTACAAGCGCCCTCAGAGGACAGCAGCAGGTATTTATGAGCTATCTGACATGATGCTAGAAACCAAACTGGGCTCCTCTGAGAACCCCTATACTGTCATTTTGATATTTGCATAATATCACATAGTATAGGCATATCTAAATTAATTTAGCTGAACCCTCCAAGAATGTCTGGTTAAATTATTTTCAAATTTTATCTATTACAAATAAATATGGCAAATGCTTTCTTAAGAAACAGCATGAACCTAAATTGAGGCCATTCTAAAAATTAACTACCTATCTTCAAAAAGTCAGAGTCACAGTTAGAAAGATAGTTGAGCTGGTAAAGTGCTTCCCATCCATGACAACGTGACTTCAATCTCCTATACTCATAGAAAAATCTAGGCATAGGAGTATGAGCCTATACTCCTGGTACTGGCGAGGAGGAGGGGACTAGATCCCTGGGACTTGCACACAAGAGTCTGGCAAAGCACATGAGCTCCAGATTAAGTGAGAGATCCTGCCTCAAAAAAAATGGGTTGGAGAATGACTGTGGAAGATATTCAATGCCAACCTCTAGCCTACCCTCCTACACACACACACACACACACACACACACACACACAGTGGGCCAGGGACCAAAAAGAGAAGAAGTGTAAAAGTTGAAAAACACAAGGACAAATGGAAGGTCCAGCCTCAGCCCAAGAGAGGACCCTGAGGAAGGGGTGAATGGAGCAGTGAAAGAATGACTCAGAGTCAGTGACGGATGTAAGCTGGCAACTCTTCGATCTGCTGGAGAGAGCTCTCTGCTTGAGATTGCTTTCTCTTGCAGACCAAGGCCTAGTCTTTTATTTACAATTGCATAAGCTACTTCCTTAGAAAACTGCATAACAGTTTAATCATTTACCCAGGACCCCTTTTGATCATTCCATGAACCAGCTTTTTATGGCTTTAGCCCCTTGACTCTTAGGAATAGAAACTGAGATATAGAGCACATTCAAGGCAAATAAAGGAACCAGACAGCAAGTACATTTCTTTTTTAGCATAGCAAGTTCTTCGTAGTTCACAGGCCATAGTGCTTGTGATTGCCAGGTCTAGACATAGAGGATATTTTTATGTGAGAAAGTTAGCTTTAAGTATAATACAATGTATACATATAGATATAGATATATAGATATTGCAATATAGTGAGCTCTTGTTTAGGTGGTTGTAAGCAGCATTGAAGCTCATTTTTATAATTCTTAGCTACCACAATATATTCTTTTAATCTTTGAACTTTTCATTTTTATCTCAACAGCTCCAAGGTTTATTATTGGAAAGTATTAAGCAATCCCAAAAAATAGGGATACCATTAAGCCATCATCTTTTTTCTTGATGCCAGACTTTTGTCTAATCTCAACCTCTATTTGGATCACACATAGAGCTGCCTCCTTTAGGGAGTAGAATATCTGGATCAAATTTAGTTGTTGATGGCTTCCATGAAGGAGAACACCATTTACCACTAATATGTATAACCATATGTCTGAGACTTGTTTTTTAACTATTCCTTTCTCTTTCATGATCCAGGTGTTATTCCTCTATTGACCAAATCATGTCTCCTTCCTTAACATCTTTCTGACTAAGCTGACTCATTAGTGTAGCTGCCTCTGTTCTTTCAGGCCCAGGAAGTCCCTCATACAATTAATTCTGGATCCTTATATTTTGCATAGTTGAGAAATCCTGAAAAGAACAGTTCTTACACTGATTTATGTATTCCTGAACTTCTGCTGAACTCATGTTTTCAGAGGTCTTTCCCACACAGCCTTAATGGCCGCACCGAAGATCACAGCCTCACCACGTTGCTGAGGATCACCAGACACATTCTTGCTTTTTGGAAAGCATAGAGTTATTAACCTTTGCAGGGAGAACATTTCCCGAAAGAGAACCATGAAGTAAAATATGTACATTATTATGCAAACAAACTTTACACCTACAGCAATCATCAGCATTCAAGGAGACCCATGTCCTGCTGACTCTGCTCCAGGGGAAGGAACTGTGTTGTCACACTGTCCCTTCCAAGACTATGCCAGACCCAGCAGACAAACTGAGAAATTGCTCCAGCTTAAAGAAGATTCAAACCTGGGTAGGTGGAAATGATGACCCAAGACACCATTAAAACATTTTTTTTTAAATGTGAGCATTGACTGTGTAATATAGTAAGCAATAATATAGAGTCAATCTCAGTTTCTTGGTTTTAATTCTGGGGAAGAATGTCCATACTCTTCAAAACCAGGCAGAATTAATGATGAGCAGGCCTAACAGCTGTAGCTTGCTCTTCAGCAGTTGAAGAAATATGCAAAACATACTCATACACAGCACACAGAGAGAACCAGAATGCAAAAGAAAATGGGGCAGAATGGTAAAAATATCAGTTACGGTAGTTTATTGTATTACTTGGTAACTATCTTTTTAAGCATTTTCCTTTGTTTTTTGTGGTATTTATTACCTTTAATGTCCTATATATGTTTTATTTATTGAAGTCTTTTTTTTCCATTTTCTACCCTGCTACAATGTATCTCCTAATAGAGTGTGAATTAGGTGTGTCTTTTTTTTTTAATTAAATCTTAGGGGTCTGGGTTGTACAAGAGTGCATGTGTGTTAAGTAGGTCCACACCTACCAGAGCACATCTGTAGAGATCAAAGAGAACTTCAGTTAAGTTCTCACGCTCCACCTTTCTGTGGGTATCTAGGATTCCCACATCTCGGTCTGCCATTTTGCCACAGGAGCACAGTGCTTACAGACACACGCTACCATGCCAGCTTCACAGCAGTTCCAAGATCTGAACTTGGGTCCTCACCCTTGAGGGGCAAATGCTTGATCCACTGAACTATCTCCCCAGCCCAGATTTTAATTATCATCTTCATAAACGTATCCCAAGTCCATAGAAGAGTAGCTGGCAGGCATTAAAAGATAAATGTATATTTGCTAAGTGAATGGATGAGTATTTGCTGGAAGGAAGAGAAAAAAAAGATGCCTGAGATTCAGTAGCAACCGGCCTCTGGGAACTCAAAGTTGAGCCATGTGATGAGAGGCCACACAGATAGTCTTAGCTCTGCGTGGAAGACAAGCCTGGAGAACAGAAAACTTTAGAAACATCAATACAAGTTGAGAAATGAGAAATCCCAAGAGTTGCTTCTCTCTAGCCACGTCCATTGTCACAAAGAGGAGAATGAATAAGAAGAAAGAAAGGCACCCAGGGCTCTGTATCAGCTGCACTCAATCTGCGTAGCCCATGTTCACAGTTCCCCTAGAAAGACAAATGCCATGATGTTTGCTTGCTGCCCCTGACCATGCACCTACAGTTTTCTACTGCATGGACTTGCTTATTTTGTAAATGCATTATACACTAAATGCTAAAGCTAAGAAGTTTTTGGCACATTTGTTAGAGATAAGAAATACCTAGCTGTTTGGTTGGTCATTTTCAACTAGCCTGTGTGAGAGCAATGTGTAGTGGGTATATCTCCTAACAGCAATGAACCAAGGAGCAGAAACTGCCCGTCTGGAGTCTACAATTGAGTGGTTCAGGTTCAAGAAACCAACAGAACATAGCAAAAGACAGCCTGTACACAAGCCTTCAGTTCAGACGGTGTGTAGATTCCCTCTATATCTACTTGAAACAAGCTGCTGTAGACATTAATGGAATTTCATTTCATTTTTCATTTTATACCTGAATTCCTTGTTTAGATGACCTGTTTATGTTGGCAGTCTGGCTGACACTTATGCCCATAGATGTCTGGTAGGTATTCAAAAAAAATAATAATTGTTAAAAGAAGCAGCTCAAAGAACCAGGCAAAACCAGCTTCCTGCCAGTAGACTATGGAACCCACACATATTCACATTTACAGTGGTAAGATTTCCTAAGAGACCTCCCACCCTAAAAACACAGATCTCTTCCTAACAAGAGGTAAAGAATGTTTCCTCTAACACTTCGAGGGAACTGAGTTTGTAACTTGCCTTGACCAATAGAATGTTTGGATGAAGGGCCATGAACCTCAATATTAAAGGGCATGAAGCTTCTGTTCTCCTGTCCTTGAGGTTCACTGATTAGTAAGAAACCACAGAAAAGGAGAAAATTGTCAGCAGACCCTAAACCATCCCACTTCCAGCAGAGGTGGAGAGCATGAAAGAAAAGCTATCTGGAATCTTCCACCCCCAGCTGAGGGCAGCTAGGTATCAAGTAACTCCAGCCCAGTCATGAGCTAGAGCATGCCAAGCCTCCAAGCTCTTGCTGCTTCTCATTGAGTAAGCAACCAGGTTTACCATTCTAAACCGCTGAGTTTGGGAGTAGCTTGCTACTGAGGCCAGACAGCTAGGACACTTCCTCATGTTTTGCTATCTAACCTTGCTGTATATGCAGAAAGAATGCATTAGAATGCTTACCTTTTAACATATATTTGTACTTGGTGAGTCTTTGCACGAGTGTGAGTGTGAGTGTGTGTGTGTGTGTGTGTGTGTGTGTGAGACAAGATCTCATACACCCTAGCTCACGCTGGCCTTCAATTTACTATGTAGTCCAAGCTGACCTCAAACTCACAGCAATCCTCCTGCCTCTCAGCCTTTTGAGTACCAGAAGTATAGGCATGGACCTAGCTAGTGGGGAAAAATTTTGGGGATAAAGTCTCATGTAGCCTAAGGTCTTCTCAGACTTGATATGTAGCTGAAGATGATCTTGAACCGCTGATTCTCTTCCCTCTACTTTCTAGGTATTAGGATTAAAGCAAGGTTGGCGATCGGTGGGAATTTTAATGGGGTATTTTGGTTTTTAAGATTGGCCTTAAAAGTGCTTTATTTTGCTTCTTTTTATAACTTTTTAAAATATTTCATAGGAATAAGGAAATGCTTATAGGCACAAATCTTTAACCCCAGCATTCTGAAGGGTGAAGCAGAAGAATCAGAAATTTAAGGTTCTCCTGGCTAGTGAGTTCAAGGTCAGTCTGGGATACCTAAAACCCTGTCTCAAAAAACAAATTTCACTACATGGACAAAGGGAAAAAGCATGACTGTCTTTGCAATGCAGACCCTTGCAAAGTAAAAGCAAGGGCCCATTTATGATTTGAAAAGCAGCCAAAGGAAGAAAAATTAGCTTGTCACAGAGGTAGAGCCATACGATTCTTAAACGGGGTTAGCATTGAAGACACACACGACAATGCTCCATTTGAAGTCTGTGAGGCTCCTGTACTGGTGTGAATCCCATTCTTGCTCTTCTTAGGCAACTTTTCTACCGTGGCACTAAATGACAACCTATTGATTATTTTATTTCCCATTTGTTTTAAAGCAAATTTTAAATACTTGGAAAGGCCGTAGGAAAATGAAAACGAGACTCTGACGTCTACCCAACCTGGACCGAAGCCCTAATGATCAGTTTGGAGACCTTGTGCTGATTAACTGTTCCCAAACTCTTGGCTGTACTTTGTAATCACCCCGGGACCTTTAAAATGTCCCACGGCCCAGGTGCTACCTCCAGAGGCTCCAGTTTAATTGGTTTGATGTATGGTGGCCTGAGCATGAGTTTTAAGAGTGTCCCGAGCTACTCTAATGAGCAGCTGCCGCTGATGACAGCTGCGCTGAGCACCATTTCCCCACCTGTAAAATGTGCAGGACCGATGATCACACCAAACGGGGGAAATTACAGGGAAGAGGGATGGGAGTGCCTCCACTATGCTTGGGATAATGCATGGTATTATAACATTCAGCCGGTTTTCTTCCCTGGAACCTCACTATTTCACACTAACATAATCCTGAATTCAAAATGTCCCCTGGCTGTCTAGTGCTGGGGCCACATGTGGTGTTCTCCACCTTACTAAATCTTACTCTCTTCAGCTGCCTCCCTTGCCTCATCACTTTGCAAACATGTTGTCTTTGGGTGCAACCGATACAGAAGAAGCTTAGGAAAGAGCTGATTTTAAGAAATCAATACTGGGGGCTGGAGAGATGGCTCAGCGGTTAAGAGCACCGACTGCTCTTCCAAAGATCCTGAGTTCAAATCCCAGCAATCACATGGTGGCTCACAACCATCCATAATGAGATCTGACACCCTCTTCTGGAGTGTCTGAAGACAGCTACAGTGTACTTACATATAATAAATAGAAAACCATATTAAGACATCAATACTATTAACAACCTGGATGCAAAAAATATAACATGAGAAGTTCAGAATGGTCCAAGGAGCAGGGGACAAAGAAAGAGAAACAGGTGGTCTTTGGTTTCTAATATCTTAATATAACCTTTGACTACTCCGTTGTAATATTTCAAGTTAGTAAGTGTCTTAGTTACTTCTCTATTGCTGCTATAAAACATCAGGACCAAGACAACTTGTAGAAGAAAGAGTTTATTTGGGGTGTACAGCCCCAGAGGGTGAGAGTCCTTCACCTTAACCACTGGCAAGCTCAGGGAAAGGGAGCAGCTAGGAGCTCATATCTTCACAAACAGGACATAAAGAGAGCAGACCTCGAGCTCTCAAAACCTGCCTCAGTGGCACACTTCCTCCAGCAAGGCCATACCTCCTAAACCTCCCAAAACAGGGCTACCATCTGGAGACCAAACATTCAAATCCCAGAGACTGTGGAGGGCAGCTCATTCAAACCATCACCATGTGAGACTTTCCAAAAAAAAAAAACAAGCAAGCAAGAAAATCTCAGGTTTGTGTCTTATGATGGGTGGAAACTTAGAATTGTTAATTCCTTAGACACACGCCCTGCCCCCATTTCAAGACTGTGTCTTTTAACTGAGGAGAGAAATACTTTAGCATAAATTCTCCCTTCTTTCCTCTGTTCTGAGTCCTTGGTGTTTATTTAGCATATAACGTTAATGTCTGTGTGAGTGCCAAGTTGACGTAGTTTCACACTCAGGTTATAGACCTATGGTGCCTGTCAGTGGACACTGTGTAAGGAACATTCTTCCATGCACATCAACACAAAAATTTGCCTTGCAAATTTTGGAATGAAAATACCTTTCTCTAATTCAATTCATGGTCTAGATGTGTGTGTGTGTGTGTGTGTGTACATGTGTATGCATGTGATATGCATGTGCCCATGTGGGCCTAGAAACCAGAGGAAGACATAAGCCATCCTGCTGTATTACTTCCTACCTTATTTCCTCAAGACGAAGTCTTCCACCTCCCCTAAACCTCACTATTTTAGCTAGACTGACTGGCCAGTGAGCTCTGAGATCCATCTGACTTCACTGCCCAATGTTGGCATCACAGGCACAGCCCTATATATAATTGCTTGGGCTTTATAATATGGGTGCTAAGCATTCAAAGTCAGGTCCACACAACTGCACCAAAGTGCTTTGTCCCACTGGGCCATCTCCAAAGCCTGAGTTGGGCACTTTCAAGGCCTAAAATGAGTGCTAAATAACAGGCACTGATAATAACACAAATTGTTCTTTGATTAAGTAAACTTTAGAATTAACACACACACACATACACACACACACACACACACACTTTAATATGCATCTTGCACTTCTTCCTTTGGAATGCTATTCATTTAGAAAGCTCTGAAGTAGGATGTCCGTCAGTGGGAAAGTGTGGAGAAGGAATGCCTTGCTCAAGGGAGGGCGCTGTGGGTGGTGGAAACCATTACGGGAATCAGCAGCTTGTCTTGCCTGAGTCTTTGCTTACATTTCATCCAGTGCACCTGCCAGATGCCAAGAAAAACACATGCACTTTGTAGAGATGGCTCTCTCTAGCTCCCTCCTCGGACCTTCCTCTGGACTCTGGGACCCACCCCACAGAAGCTTCCCTAAGCAACTGGGCTCAGCACCTGGGAGGAAACAGAACTGTACAGAGGTCAACGAGCCAGCATTCCAGGGAGGAGTGCCCGGGCTGGGCAAGCCAATGGCTCAGCTGCTCGCCTAGCCCTCCACACCCTCCTTCGGGACTTCCGCCCAAGCCGCAGCCCCTTTCCCCACTGAACCCTGTAAGCCAAAGCCCCCAGCTTCCTGCTGCCCCGTCCTCCTAGGCCGGGCTCTGTCTCCCATTTCTTCACACTCCCCTCTTAAGGCCTCTCCATTGTACCTTTCAAATCCCCAACTCTGTAAGGAACAAACTGCCTTTGATCTTTCAGTACTTCTGTGAGCATTCCCTAAATGTTAATCAGATTAATTAGCTCCTTGCTGCATCTGTAATTCCATCATGTCTGGCCATCCTTCTGAGCAGTGCGCAGCCAGCCTAGGAGTGACCTCCAAAACCAGTGTGCTGAAGCGTCTTGACAGCTTTAGCCCCAGTGACTGAGGCAAAAAGGCCTAGCTGGGCCCAGTCTCAGTCATTAACCATTTTGTTGTTTTTCTTAAGATTTTTTTTTTTTTTGTTGATTATGAAGTTTCGAGGCTGGGGAATTTAGCTCAGTTGTTTAGTAGAGTCTGTGAGTGAGTCTACAACTGATCCAGCACCAGCAAAACAAACAAAACAGCCTTATTACCTCCTCTACCCTCTCCTCCCTTCTCTCTTCTTCCCTCTACTTCCTTTACCCCTTAAAGAGAAAAGAGAAAACAATGTTCCAATCATACCCATTAAATAGACTCATACAGTAAAGGTCTTAAGTACCGCCTAACAACTCCATCAGACCTTACCATTTCTGCAATACCACTTCAAAAAAAAATTTATTAAATACAAGAAAATTAAATCACTTCTCCAGGCCACATCACATACCCCTAAGGGTCTAAGACCCAGGGCAAAGAATTCTTTGCCCAAAAACCATAGCAACAGTCCTCTATTATAAGCCTTCCTGATTCCCAAGCCCTTCTTTCTCTATGTAGTGAAACGGAATCACACACACATACACGCGCTCATGCGCACACACACACACACATACACAGCCATACATCATCATATACAAGGCACATACATACACCAAACACATGCACACACATAGGCATATGTACACAGCCACACAGGCACACATATACACAGGCACACACATAGACACACATATATGCCATACACACACACACACACACATGCACATACATACACAGCAATATACCACCATATACAAGGCACATACATACACCAAACACATGCACATATACTCATCCATACAGGCACACATGTACACAGGCACACACATAGGCACACATATATACCACACACACACACACACACACACACACACACACACAGGCATGTATACAATGCTGGGGATCAAACCCAGGACTTTTCACATGCTAGGCAAGCAATCTACAGTTCAGATACCTACCCAGTCCTTGTGTTTGGTTTGGCTCTGTTCAGTTCGGTTCAGTTCAGTTTGGTTTGGTTTGGTTTGGTTTGGTGGCAGATGCATGGGTGGTTAGATGTCATGTTGTGTTTTATTATGGTTTGTTTTTATATTAAGTTTCACTGTGTACCTTATGTTGTCCTTGAAATCACTCTGATTTGTGCCTTGGCCTCACAAACACTGGGATTGCAGATGTGTGTCCCACGCCTGGCTGTGTCTATATATTTCTACACACCTTGGTTGACTCTATGTTTTTCTTGGTTTAAACATCTGTATACACGGATACCTTCATCTCCTTTCCTTTGTCTTTCTCCCTGCATGTTTTCCCTGTCCTTCACTTAGTAACTATTTCTCAGTCACCTGCTACATGCCAGGTGCCTTTCTAAACCTTTAGTCCATCCGTCAGTCTTTTCCTCTGGGCAGCTTTCTCTTTGACATCTCTTGGGTTTTGGCCATCTAGAAACCCAATTGTTCTCTCTCCACAGCTCCCTGACCTAACTATAAAACCACATGGAGCCATCACTTCCCCTCTGTTGTGTGTTTACATTAGAAATCTGTGCACTCCGATAGTAGTTTTACTAAGCTAAGAAATTATTTCCTATCAAGGTGCTCTGACATTTCCAGAAGCCACTTTTGAATGCTCTGCCCACCCAGGATCCCTGACATAACGCACCAGCCTGCAATGTACACAGTTGCTTCAAGGCCATTCTGGGTCTGTTTCTGACTAGATAGAAAGTTCTCAGCCTGGATCTTTAAGGACACTGCTGCCCAAGTCCCTGCTTCTTCACCTCACCTAACGCATCCGAAAAACAACCTTGTTCCATTATGTCTTTCAATCAAGTACTCCTCTCCTAGTGTAGGGCCACAACAGAAGTGATCTCTCTCTCTCTCTCTCTCTCTCTCTCTCTCTCTCTCTCTCTCTCTCTCCCCCTCCCCCTCTCTCTCCCTCCCCCTTCCCCTCTACCCCTCCCCCTCCTCCTCCCCCCTCCCACCTCTCTCTCATTTTCTCTGACAAAGGGAGGAAAGTGAGCTGAGAACTTACAAATGGGAAAAGATGAGAAACTCACTGGGGCGGTTTCTTTCTCAGGGGTTAAAGAGCTGTCAGAGTCAAGGCAACTGCAAATAGTTTGCCTCCTGATTAATCCTTCAGGGAAGCAAACCTGTTCTGAGCTGAAGAAGTAACAGCTGCCCTCCTACCAGCACATTCCACAGAAGCCTCGGGAACACTGGTGAGGAGACGCTCGCTCTGCCTTAGCAGCAGGGAGAGCTAACAAGGCAAAACACGAAGGAGATCTGGAGGCTTCCCTCCCCTGAAAGTGATTCCGAGTTGTGTTCTGGGAAGACATGGGGGACCAGGAGTTAAAAAAAAGATGGCGTCGATTCACACATGAAGATTGACATGGGCACACTTTAGACCACTCAGAATTAAAAAAAGAAAAAAAAAGTCCCCTCACTCCAGGTCCCACCCAGATCCAGACTGGCTTATGATGAGAGAGAGAGAGAGAGAGAGAGAGAGAGAGAGAGAGAGAGAGAGAGAGAGAGAGAGAGAAACAGAGAGAGAGACAGACAGAGACAGAGAGATCATTTACCTACACCAACAGGACAGAACCCCTGATGGTCAGCTCCCTTCGGAGTCTAGTAATTAAGCTCATTTAGAAGATAAACTCGAGCTGTCTGAGAAGAAAGCATTCCTAGCAAGGCAAGACTGGAAAGCTTTGGTGCAGCTGGAACTCCCTGGGGTTTAGACAGACCATACTCAGGGTACCGTCTCATAGACCCCTCTTGATTGAAATCGCTTATTAAAAGTTCAAACTCCCTTTATTAAATCAATGGAATAACTCCGTGTTAAATACCCAAGAAGCTTAATTTTTTGTTTTTAAAGAAATCCCTCCCTTCCAGGCCCCACTCACGTCTTAACAGCACTTTTGTGGGGTCTTTATGCCTGCAGATACAGGCGCCAAATGCATTTCAGCAAATTTCCAGAGATCAGCCCGCAGGAAAATCTATGAGACAAATGCCAAGAGGCCCTGGCAGGAGAGTTTGCAAGCCCCGACCTTCCATGTGAGCCAGAAGACTACCTGTTCTGAGAATTTGCTGCCCTGGGAATGCCGCAGCCCCCATCTTGGAACAAGAAACCTTTTTGTGGCTCTGCACCTCCTTTTCTAGCTCATGAGCTGAACAGTCACCCTGGATTTTGTCCTCCTAATACCTGACATTTAGCCCGATCTCCCGGAGCCTTTTCTCTCTTCCATTTTACTAGTTTATTGTTCTTTTAATATACTCTTCTAATTTTTTTTTCAAATTTATTTGTTTTTAAATTGATAGCTAAAATTGGATTTATTACATACAGTATATTATGAAGCATTTGTTCACCAACAGAAGGATGGATAATGAAATGTGGTAAGTGTACACAAAGAAATTTTATTGAGCCCAGAAAGAAAAATGAAATTGTAAGAAAAATGGATGGATCTGGAAATTATTATATTAAGTGAGTTAGCCCAGATTTGGGACAATAAATATAGCGCCTTCCCTCATACAGGGACTCTACATTTTAAATTTTCATAGCTGTGGTATGAGTACAAGTATGGGTTATAAAAGTAGAAAGGGGCCATTAAAGGTAGAGAAGGGGGTAATGAATGTATGTAACACAAAAGGGTGGGGGAGGGGTGCAAAGGGTGTAGGGGGATGGGCAGTCAGAATAGAGGAGGAGGAGCATTCAGAACAAAAACAACCAAAATGGTGTAACGAAATTGTGTATACTAACTGTATTAGTCAGGGTCAGCTACAAGATGAGCATGTATATGTATATGTATATGTGTATGTGTATGTGTATGTGTATGTGTATGTGTATGTGTATGTGTATGTGTATGTGTATGTGTATGTGTATGTGTATATATGATTTATTAGATTTATTAGAGGCACTGTGATCCAGCTAGTCAAAAAATGGCTGCCTACCAACAGACAACAGAAAGTCTAAGAATCCAGTAGTCACTGAGTCCACGGGGGCTGACTCCCAAAGTAGGTAGGCTCTAGTGCCAGTGAAGGAATGGGCTTGCTAGTTAGTGAGAGCAAGCAAGCTAAGAGCAAAAATTCCTTCTTCCTTGTCTTTTACATAGACTTCCAGCAGGAGGTGAGGCCCAGAGTAAAGGCGAGTCTTTCCACTTTAAATGATTTAATTAAGAAAAATCCCTCACAGTGTACCCAACTACTTGGTTTTCAGTTAATTCCAGGTGTGTTCAAGTTGACACCCAAAAATAGTCATCACACTAATTAAAAACATAATAAACTAAACAATAATGTGTGCATGTATGTGTATGAACAAATGTGTGAGTGTGTGTGTGTGTGTGTGTGTGTGTGTGTGTGTGTAAGTGCTTCATTGAGATGTATTGGGACCCAACAAGTGCTTGCCTGAGTGGCTCTTTTTGTTTGCAAGTTCTTTCTACAATAAAGTGATTTTGTAAATAAAAATAAATAAGAATAAAATCTGTAATTATATATGGAGAAAACAAAATTAAGTAAACACTCCAATAATATATATGAGCAAATGATAACCTACAAGGCTGATCCTTGCATCAGTATTTACAATGAGACTAAAAACAAATATTTGCTTTATACATACAATAAAATATATGATCCACTTCAAAGGTGTATTGTAGCTTCATTACATTAAAAGTCAATTTACAAGGGGTGTGTGTCTGTGTGTCTGTATGTGTCATGTATGTGTCTGTGTGTGCCTCTGTGTGTGTGTCTTGTGTTTGTCTCTGTGTGTGTCTGTGTCTGTGTGAGTATCTGTGTCTGTATGTGTATATAAGTCTCTGTGTATATGTCTATGTGTGTCTGTATGTGTGGATGTATCTGTGTATCTCTGTCTGTATGTGTGTATGTATGTGTTTGTGTCTGTGTCTATGAAGTATGTGTGTATGTATGTGTCTGTGTCTGTATGTATATCTGTATGTGTGAGTGTCTGTTTCCATATGTATATATGTGACTGTGTGTGTGTGTGCATATATGTGTCTGTGTGAGTGTCTGTGTCTGTGTGTCTGTGTGTGTGTATTTGGTTTGCAAGTAACATTGTGCCGCATAACACTTCTACTAAAAACTCTATGCAGAATGTCACTGTCACCATTCTGCTGCTGTTAAAACTAAGAATCAATCATAAGCAAAGTCACTGAATTTCTGCCCCATGTCACACGACTTTTCATTTTGTGTAAACAGCAGAAATATGTAATGCTGTACTTATAAGAAGTCGTGCTTCTATAGGTAAGTGAATAAAATCTTTGGATTGTCACTATGGTATTATAAACTCCGGTTTATTCCTTTTGTCTCTAGTTCAATTTCAACATAAATCTAGTGTACACATTTTAGTGTTTATTTGCCATATTAAAATTTTTATATTATGTGTTACAAAAGTAGTAGGTAACACCCGTGATCCATGACTTAATGGACAGAACTCATTCTTGAGGCAATGTTTAAGGAAGGGAGATTATATCTATCAGGAAAATCTGTTAATGACTCACATAAATCCCCTAAGACTCTTTCTACATTAAGTTAGAATTGCATTTTCTCCTTCTGTCAATTCAACGTTATTTTCAACAAAAAGCCATACAGGAACACTGACTGCTAAATGTCCCATTAGCATTCTCTGACCTTCTCCACAGCAGCGCTGTGACTATGAGCCTGCTGTGGCCATTGAGAAACACAAAAGGAATGGAAAAAGCCACTGAACGTTCTGGAGTGGCCCCAAAATGCCAGAGAACGGTTCTGAGCTGTGAGGAAAAGCCAGGAAACAAGTGAGAAGGCTCCACTGGCCACTCCGAGCACGTGAGGCAAGGCCCTGAAGACCGGGAGGCCACAAAGGCATACAGGGACACAGCAACACCAGGGGCACAGGGGCACAGGGACACGAGGGGCACAGGGACACAGGGGCACAGGGACACCAAAGGCACAGAGACACCAGGGGCACAGGGGCACAGGGACACAGGGACACGAGGGGCACAGGGACACAGGGGCACAGGGACACAGGGACACGAGGGGCACAGGGACACAGGGGCACAGAGACACCAGGGGCACAGGGACACAGTGACACGAGGGGCACAGGGACACAGGGGCACAGGGACACAGGGACACAGCAACACCAGGGGCACAGGGGCACAGGGGCACCAAGGGCACAGGGACACCAGGGGCACAGGGACACAGGGGCACCAGGGGCACAGGGACACAAGGGGCACAGGGACACAGGGACACGAGGGGCACAGGGACACAGGGGCACAGGGACACCAGGGGCACAGGGGCACAGGGACACAGGGACACGAGGGACACAGGGACACGAGGGACACAGGGACACGAGGGACACAGGGACACAGGGGCACAGGGACACCAGGGGCACAGGGGCACAGGGACACCAGGGACACAGGGACACAGGGGCACAGGGACATAGGGACACCAGGGGCACAGGGACACCAGGGGCACAGGGGCACAGGGACACCAGGGACACAGGGACACAGGGGCACAGGGACATAGGGACACCAGGGGCACAGGGACACCAGGGGCACAGGGGCACAGGGACACCAGGGACACAGGGACACAGGGGCACAGGGACATAGGGACACCAGGGGCACAGGGACACCAGGGGCACAGGGACACAGGGACACAGGGACATAGGGACCAGGGGCACAGGGACACCAGGGGCACAGGGGCACAGGGACACAGGGGCACAGGGACACCAGGGACACAGGGACACAGGGGCACAGGGACATAGGGACACCAGGGGCACAGGGACACCAGGGGCACAGGGGCACAGGGACACCAGGGACACAGGGACACAGGGGCACAGGGACATAGGGACACCAGGGGCACAGGGACACCAGGGGCACAGGGACACAGGGACACAGGGACATAAGGACACCAGGGGCACAGGGGCACAGGGACACAGGGGCACAGGGACACAGGGGCACAGGGACATAGGGACACAGGGACATAGGGACACCAGGGGCACAGGGACACAGGGACACAGGGACATAGGGACACCAGGGGCACAGGGGCACAGGGACATAGGGACACCAGGGGCACAGGGACACCAGGGACACCAGGGGCACAGGGGCACAGGGGCACAGGGACACAGGGGCACAGCAACACCAGGGACACAGGGACACCAGGGGCACAGGGACACCAGGGGCACAGGGGCGCAGGGACACCAGGGGCACAGGGACACAGGGGCACAGGGACACTCCGGCAATCTAGAGACATCAATACTTGCTCATACATTTTCTCTCCCTAAAACAGACGATAGTAAAGGAAGAAGGAAAAGCAAGCAAGGTTATTGAACAAGAAGGATGCTCATACAACTCAAGAAGCCATGCCTGCCTTACACTGTGTGGTGAGCTAGCATGGAGGAAATTTGGGAAAAAAAAAATATATATATATATATATTTTGTTTTTCGAGACAGGGTTTCTCTGTGTAGCCCTGGCTGTCCTGGAACTCACTCTGTAGACCAGGCTGGCCTCGAACTCAGAAATCCTCCCACCTCTGCCTCCCAAGTGCTGGGATTAAAGGCGTGCGCCACCACCACCCGGCCTGGGGAAAAATATTTAATTTGGAAAGACAAATATGGAGATCAGGGAAAAGTTGAGAACTATCCACTTGGAGCCACGCCTCTTTTTTTCTCTATATAAAAACAGCATTCAATACCCAGAATATACAAGGAACTCAAAAGTTGATAGTAATAATTTAACAATGTGATTAAAAATGGGCATCTGAGAAAGGCTCGATCTCTCCGCTGTCCCCTGGGAATGACTGTGACACACATTCCCAGGCACACAAGTGTGAGAAGAACATTGTGATACTTCTTCTGCTTCTCCTTCCTTCTGCCTGGAACGCATACGTGGAGTGGAAGTGAGGCAGACAGACATCACCAAAGTAAAGGGAGCTCTGTGGAAGAGGAGGCAGAGAGATTATAAGAGCCAAAGGAGATGGAGAACACCAAGAAAACCAGGCCTTCCAGACACAACAGGGTTGATGCACACAGGAACTCACAGAGACTGTGGTAGACCACGGCAGCATGCATAGAGCCTGCATCGGCCTGTGCCACATGGGATTCTTGCGCTGAGAGGGGAAGTAGACACAAGCTCATCCTTAACCCAGAAGCTGTCTCCAATAGGTAACCACTTATAAAGGAAAAGTTGGTTCTCTCTAGCAGAGTTTCACTGGGTCTACAAACCACACTTATGGGCAGGCCCAGGCCCGCCAGTAGTAAACAGCTAACACAAAATGAACTCACTCCATGGTACTTTTTGGAGAATTTTTATCTCATAATTCTTTGTTTGGGCTTTTTAATTTAATTTTACAAAGCTTTGGCTTATATATTATAGTTTCCAATTTTGTTTTTATGGGTCTTCAGTGTATGCAAATGTGTGTGCCTCAGAGTCTGTGTGTATTTCTTATGCTTTTTCTTTTGCTCTTTTTCTTTCTGTTTATTTTTGTTTTACTCTATTCTGGTTTTTATTTTATCTTTTACCACCACCACCACCACCACCATCACCACCACCACCACCACCATCAATACCTGTTTGTTGTCTAAGAAGAGGGAAAGAAGGGGTATGGATTTTGGCAAGTGGGGAAGTGGGGAAAACCTGGGAGGAGTTAGGGGAGGGGAGACTGTAATCAAAATATAATGTATTAAAGAAAATCTATTTTCAATTTTTTAAAAAAAATGTGAGTTCATTTTCTTACAGCTCAAAAGTCAAAGAACATGCCACCAAAATCTGGCCAGAGACTGTGTCGAGCAGAATACATTGTCAAAGGGCAAGCAAGAATGCCTACTACAGAGGGGGTTTGCACTTTGGAGAGCAGGCGGGGTTGCCAAGAAAGGCCTGGTGGAGTTGGAACCAGGCTCTCAGTGTGCTTCTGGGCAGGTTGACAGTAAACTGCCTGCTGAGGTCAGCACATTCGTCTCCTCTGCCCCCTCCAGATGTTACCTGCAGTAAACGTTTATTAGCCCAGGACAGAGCATGCGCCAGAGCCAACAGTGACACAGAGCTCCGTTGTTCTCATGTCCTGATCCCGAGGTCATTATTTGATCTTACAACAGGGAGCCAGGCCTGCTCTCAGCCTTGGCGGTTTTCCTCCCTCCTGTCAATCATGTTTTTCATCTTGCAAGAGGAAGCCTTTTGAGAGACTGCGTTGATCTCTTCTTTGCTCCCATAGTGATAAAGCAAACAATCACCAGGGTCTGGCCAGAACTTCCCCAAACAGTCCCAGTTCTCACAACCCTGAGGCTTCGCTGTGCCAGAGATTTCCTGTTCGAGAATGAATTCATTTTTCATTCATAGAGTTCATTCAAAGTTGAGAAGTCTCACAATTTACTTTGTTTTTGCTGTAGGGACACACATACCACACTGTAGAATGTTCTGGTGAAAGAATGCAATTTCAAAGAGGATAATGTTTGGTATTATGATGTGTAGTCTTGACGTAGAAAGCCAAAGCATCATAAACATCACACACTTATCATCAAAAGTAAAATCGTCAAGGTTTAGAATCCAAAAGAAAATATCTGTCACATGTTATGCTGTGGGCAAGGAGGTGAGAAAATCAGAACCCTTGTGCATGACTGAAAGCAATGGAAAGAGATAATGCCCCTTTAGAATGTAGTTAGGTTATGTTTCAACATAAAGTCTAATCCTAGGGGTACTGCATGGCTCAGAGACGCTACTTCCATGAGCACATTCAAAAGAAATGTGAATACATCTTAAATGCTCATACATTATGGGAATTAAAAAATAGAAGCACTCCAAGTGACTGGCTGTTGGGATCATTTGTGTTGCTGTGACAAAACACCCGACAACATCAGCTTAAAGGGAGGAAACGTTTATTCTGCCTCGAGAGCTTCAGTCAGATCCACGGGGTCTCCCGAGATCATGATGAACATCGAGGCACAGGGAAGCATGCAAAATAGGCTGATTGTTCCATGGATGCTCACAAACACACACACACACACAGAGAGAGAGAGAGAGAGAGAGAGAGAGAGAGAGAGAGAGAGAGAGAGAGAGAGAGAATGATGGTACAGACAGAATAGACGCATCCCTACTACTTCCAACCCACCCCAGACTCCAAAAGTTTCAACTGTGTCCGGACAATGAGTATGTGACTCATTCCTCAGTCCAGGCAGCCCCTCGTGGAAGAGTGGAATTAACATCAAAATACAAACAACACCAGGGCCATCTACGACATCAAAACACCTTTGGGAAATCAGAAAGATGAATGAGTTTCAATGATCCCCTTTATTTCTCCCCTCTATACACAGATTTCAAATTTCAGGAAAGGAACACTTGATTGACGAGCCTCCTCAGGGCCAGTCACGTTCTTAGCTCTGCCTTGTAAAATCCAAACACACTGGAAAACAGTCCTATAAAGCTGCATAATACACAGAAAGTAGAAAATTCCACCTCTGTCAAAAATTAAAACAAACAGATGGGAAGATCCCAGGCAGCCAAAGAAGAGTAAAGGTCTCTACAATATCTGTCACGAAAGGTCTGTGATGACGGCCATCTGTGTGCGTTCAGCAGATAGCAGATGTACTTAGACTGCCTGCTGAATCATGGCTGCCGGGGTCAGAGATCTCAGCCTTGTTCACACACTGGCGTATCACAGTTGCCACAAATGAAACCTGGCACGTGGAATACACAATATTTGCTGGAAGAATGTTCCTACATCTGAAACTGAGGAGTCTTGTAGACATGTGCAAAATGTCTGGCAGGGAACTATAACAACAGATGCTAAAAACTCAGATTTATAGGGGCTGGGATATAGCTCATTGGTATAGTGCTTTCCTGGTATATATGATACCCAGGGTTTGATTATATATAAAGATTCCAATTCTAGTTATTGTTTTTATTGGGATAAACATTGCTAGAATCATTCATTATATACAAAATTGAATTTTTTCCATTTCACTTCATGAATTCCTGGTGAAGAGAAGCAGTTATTGAGTTCAATGAAACCCATGACTTAATTCTGAGACATGATAAATAATTTGACCAATAATACAGTAACAGGAACAGAAAGGGAACGTTAATCTTAAAAGGCTCACAGAGCCTCGGGGAGTGTGGCAGCCTGTGAACAGCACCAAGGTGCCATTCTCTCCAAACCCCCAAATCCAAAAACCTGATTATCTTTGGGCTCACAATAACTCTTTTCATTCCTCTCGGGCTTGCAATCTGCACCAGTCTCCACAAGGCCCAGCCTGCTGCCCTCCTGCTTACTCTGTCTCTTCTACAAAGTCAACGGCGGGCCGTCAAATCTGTGTGACAAAGAGTGGAAACTGAGGGAAACACAAATGGGGTGCACCCATGTATCCCTCCTTTCTTCTGATTTCATTGAGGTTTTTTTTTTCCTCCTCTTTTCCAAAAGCAGGTGTTCTTTGCGTGCCCCAAGTCAGACTTGCCCCTGTGTTAACTCAGGCATTTTGTCAGCCATAGTCCCTTCTTCATGGAGTGCACATGGCTCGCCCTGCCCAGACCTTTGCAGTTTCCTCTTCCTCAGACTACAGATGAGCTCACTGTTCCCTTTCCCAAAGCTATTCGCATAGCTTTACTCTCTCTAAGCATCCGCCCCTCTGCATTTGCTATCGTAACATACAGCTCGTCTCTCTCTCCTCTCAAGTCACGCTTCAGCCCCCTGAAGTTGTCTGTGTCTGTGTCCTCACGCCTGCTCTGAAGCTGAATCTGCAATAGTCTGCCAGGAGCAGGCTGCAGACAGACAGACAGACACCAGCACTGCCACTCCAGTCCCTCCAGTTATCTGACTATTGGCTTGCAGCTGCCTTCTCCAGGTTGTTCCGTCTAAGGGGAGGTATTGCATACCTGTCATTCATGTCCTTAGTACAAGAATCATCATAGTGAGAACTAAATAGGAGGGAATATCCAGCCCTGAACACTGTGAAAAGGCTGTCATCAATGGGAAAATGTGCAAAGTCTATAGGACAGTGAATACTGTTGCACTGATATAAATACTTACTTTTAACAAATGTCCCGTAGTTATGCAGAAGCATGAATAAGGATTCTCCTTAATATCTTTGCCTCTTCCTCATACACATAAAATTATACCAAAACAAAAGAGCTAAAAAATAAATAGAGTAGGTTCCCCTGACATCCTGTTTTTACTATGGCCATAGTTCTAGGATAAATGAGGTAGACAGTGTAAATGGCCTTTTCTCATCCTGTCACAAGTTGTCATGTTTGAAGTTCCTATGCAGTAGTCTCTGAGCACCTCGGGAGGGTGGGGTGCAAGCTGTGCTAAAGGAAGGATTTCACAGCTTCCCAGAGGAGGCATTTTGAAGCTATGGTTGACTGAAGGCAACTCTAGCCAAATCGTTTCACTTTCTAAGAAGCTGAATTTAAATATACTACCTCAGTTCTCTGTTCAGTTCAGTGGTCGAGAGCAGCAGGCTAAACAGAGGCGATTTTCAGGTTTCTTATTGTCTGGCTGCCAGGGTTCCTGGAAATGGCACTATTAATGAGGTATGTTTTGTTTTCTGGGTTTCTCTTTCTTTTTTTTTTCTGGAAAAGACTTTGATGTGGCTGAAAGCATAGTCTCTCCTGAGTGTAGGCAGGGTACCAATTAACCCCACTGAGTGTCCTCGCTGTCCTCCCGGCTTGGACTTCACTGCATTCATCACGTGCTTCCCGCGTCTACCATCTTCCCTGCGTCTAAGCAAACCTCCTGTGGACACAAACCAATTTCTTAAGTAGCGTTCTGCCCTCTCTTGGCCTTCTGAGCATTTCTATCTTCCATTTTAATTTTTAACAAGTGGTTTTATGATCACAGTGGAGAGGAGAGGGGGAAGAAAGAGGAAGGGAGACCAGTGAGTCTGGGCAGTTGATGAAGCTGGATTAGACAGGTTTTACGCACTTTAAACTATATATTGTGAACCTATAATTGGAACAAAAATGAACAGACAAGGCGTGAGCCCAAGGACTTGAGATGCCGGGCATAGACACTACAGCATACAGACAAGAATAAGGCAGAGGGATGCAAAGGCTGCCGTTATTGTTCAGGTGGCGCAGTAAAGAATGAGTGTCATACAAAAAGGCCCTGCTCTTGGTCAGATGAGCATTAGAAACTGTAGCCCCAACACCTTCTCAGTCTGCTGACTGGAAAAAGAACAAAGGAAGCCGAAGAAAAGTAATTTTAATATAAAAGTCAGGGGCATGGGGCCAAGGCAGGCGAGGCTTCAAGCTGCCCGCACTCCCTCCCTCCCTCCCTCCCTCCCCCCTTCCTCCCTACCGCTCCAAGGGGCAGGGTGAGCTGGACTCGCTCTCCTTTTTTTTCCATTTAAGAGCTCAGGAATCTTAAAAAGTGTTTTTCATTAAATAACCATTCCTTCGCCACACAGCAACAGCCGATAAAGACGGCAGGTCAGTGGAAGGCTGCAGCTGAGTAGACACTTTCCCTTCCCCCACCTCCTGCTGCTAATGGGAGAAATGAGGAGAACAGATATCTGTGGGAAATTAGTAACCTCAGCAATGGAGAAAGAGTGAAGAAAGTTAATGCCCTGAGTCCAGATTCCTTTCTTCAGGCCTCTCTTGGTGTCTGAGCTATAGATTTTAAGTACATGGTGCATTTCCACTGAGTCAGCCAACAGGCACTAGACCTCGGCATACACACAGAAACTGCCACTGGCCGTATTCCAGTCTCCTTTCCCCTCTGGCTTCTTTACAGAAAGAACCCCACGAAACAGAGCTGTCTGCTCCAGTTTGGGTCTTTAAGGTCCTCCGAAGACCCAGGTATGAGATACTTCAGCGGCAGGTTTGTGCTGGAAGGGAAGCGGAGAACCTTCACAAGGTGGGACCCCGTCGGACACCTTTGGAGCAGAGTCTGGGGTCTCTGCCTTTTCCTCTTTTTCCTCTTGCTCCCTGATGATGAAGTCGGTGGTTTTCTCTGCCACCATGACTCGCTAGCTCCCCACAGGCCCCAGAGCAACAGGGCCAAAGCTATGAACCAGAATAAGACGTTTCTCTTCTCTTGGTATCCCCAAGGGCCTTCTCTTTATTCCCAATACCAACAATACCAACTCCCGTCCATTTTACCACCTCTTGGGAGTCTGTTCACTCTCTAACAGAACCTTTAACCATCTTCTCCAGCTAGGACGGCTTCATATTTGCATTTCTGGCTTCTAGCCTTAGCCACATGAATCATCCTAGGGACCTGTAAGACCACCCACCTCTGCTTGGAAACCATAATGGCCCCATTATCTAAAAAGACCAAACCAAGCTCTTTATTAAGGTGCTCAGTGCTCTTCCTGATGTGACTCCAGACCACTCAGCTGATCTCTTGTGGCTCTGACACAGCACACTTTCATACTTTTGGGACGTGGCAAATATCATCATCTCTTCTACGTCATATTTCCTTGCACTCCTTTATCTTCCTATGGGAAAATGTATTTTCTTAAAACCTAGCTTAGACACCATCTTCTCTCTGAAAGTTTTTCTCCAGTTTACCTCTCTAACAGACAGCCAGTTCATTTTGTATATTACTACATTATCCTTGCCCTCAGTGACTCTTTCATTGGGCTGGTAAGCTCGTCAAAAGCAGACTTTGGATCAGAAACCATTTGTGACCAACTATGTGATTTGTTGTAAAACAGATAGATGGATGGATACACAGATGGACAAATAGACAGGTGCAACAATGAAAGGATATCTAAAAATAAAACAAGACCTGGTTTTTCCAGTCCCTCTCATAAGCTTACTTTGAAACATAGTCATCTACTTGGAGCACAACCTAGAAGACATTTCCAATACATATAAAATATGAAACTGTAATTCAAAAATAAAGGACACAGGCTGGAGAGATGGCTCAGTGGTTAAGAGTACTGACTGCTCTTCTAAAAGTCCTGAGTTCAATTCCCAGCAACCACATGGTAGCTCACAACCATCTGTAATGGGATCCCATGCCCTCTTCTGGTGTGTCTGAAGCAGCTACAGTGTATTCATATAAATCAAGTAAATAAATCTATAAAAACAAAAGCTAAAAAACAAAAAAAACAAGAGTGTTTCTCTTAGGAAGAAAGAAAGAAAGAAAGAAAGAAAGAAAGAAAGAAAGAAAGAAAGAAAGAAAGAGCGAGCAAATGAACACAACTATGATGATCTTCAAGCATTCTGAAACAATTATTGGGTTACACCCCATTTGTCTCCTCATAAAGACATTTTTTCTTCCATTGTTTTTTTCTTTAGGAAAAAAAAAATCAGAAGAGAGCAAAGTCCACACAAAGGATATCTACATTGTTCAACCCCAAAGAGAAAGTGAGATAGAACAGGAAGGAACACAGGTTGTATCCCTGGGAGTCTGCAGGGAAATAAAAGACCCCAAGGAAGGATTTTAATCAGGATTTAATCATGACATCTCAGTGTTGCATGGCGAAAACATTAAAAACATTACCAGTTCCTTTTTGTTCACAAATTTGGGGTTTAAAATTAAAAAAAATTGTCTGTGTTCATACAGCTATTTGGTAGCAGTATAGAAGGTAGACATATACCCTCCTGAAAACCATTCTGGAAATTATCAATGAGTTTGTGGGGAAAATATGTAAGAGTTTTAAAAAATAGTCTATTCAAAACTCACAATAGACCATGCAGGCTATCTCCCAACAGTTTGTGGGGTGGAGAGTAGCATCAGTAAACTTACATTTAGAGTTCCTCACTCTAAAATCAGATGGGGTTGGGCATGCTGTAGGCATACTTTGGGAGCCACTTTATTGGGTTCTTATAGCTTCCACCTTTCTCCACTCTTATTCCACCCTAAGCCCTTCCAACCCCTAACACTAGGTAGGAGAGAGAAGGTTAGAGAGGAAAGGGGGCGGGCATAGCCCTCTTTAGACTACCTCCTGCTAATTAGGCATTCCCAGGGGCAAGTCCAATCTTCACCCTCAGGATATCTCCTACCTGGTAAACCAGCAATTAAGCAGAAACAGCAAAACAGCAAACACAACAGCAGGAATCAGCAACAGGGAAGGAGGAGGGGGCAGCAGGGGAGGAAGAGGGGGCAACAGGTGGAGCAGCAGGGGAGCAGTGGGGTGGGTAGAGGAGCAGCAGGGGCAGCAGCAGGGGAGGAGGCTGGAGCAGTGGGGGAGCAGCACTCACCCCAGACCCTCTAGGGCTCTCACACTTATTTCCTCTCCAGAGTCCCAGAATTCCAAACTTAAACTATCTGCAACTGGCAAAAATTACACCCCTCCTAGAGCATGAGACAAATCATGGCAGCTATGGACATTCTGGAGGAAACTCACACCCCAGACCTGGGATTAAAACAAAAGCATACTCACATAACATAATTGGGTTTTCAAAGAAACCAAAATTCTCACTACACATGACTGAATGTTTGGTAGAACTGACCAAACTGGACCATTTCCAAAAGAAAGAGGAGGAGAAGCAGCAGCTTTTATTATTATTATTATTATTATTATTATTATTATTATTACATCATCATCATCATTACTAAAGTTCATCATGTAAAAGGGAACACACAGTGCACATCAGTAGGCTATATATTGGGCAAGGACTAAAGGAAGGTGTCATATTTCATTGTGTTGTAGCATGGTTTATTTCACTCAAGTTTTCTTCATTATAACCCTTTCTCCTATGCACCCATGTTGGAGCCACAAGGATGGAACTCAACACATAAAAGGGGTGAATTGGGGTGATGAGGCATGGTTCAAAGGGATGGAAAGAAAACAAAAGATATGGGAGATGCTCAGGGTTTAACGTGATCACTGTGTAAGCATGAGAACCTGGGTTAGGACCACCACTACCCACATAAAGATGAGCATGGCAGTACAGGGCTGGAGGAGAGGGCAGTGAAGATTCTGAGGGCTCTTTAGTTAGCTACTCTTTAGCCAGTATGGCTGAAATGGCAAACATCAGGATCGTTGAGAGTACTTATCTCAAAAAATAAGGTGAATTCAGAGCAGGAAAGAGTCCAACCTCCTGTAGTAACCATCCCACTCCCTCTGTTTGGAGCTGCAAGATCCAAACCTCCTGACACGCCCCAGCCTGCCCTTGCTGCCATACTCCTATCCCTATGGGTGAAGATCTACTGCTCAGGTGCAGGACACACCACTCAGAAGAACCAAGACCCCAGCTGGACCAAAGACCACTTTAGCTGCCAGAAACCCAGCCCCCAACTCTGACAGAGACTCCCTGCTAGTCCAGAGGTCACACAGGCTGCCAGAAATACAGAACACAAAGACCAAAACACCAAAGAGGAAATAGAAACCAAGGAGGAAAACACCCATCCAACAAAAACCAACTCAGAAATTGGCACCTAGACCTATACTCATCCCAAAACCAAATGCTTAGATGCCAGTCTAAGAACAACAGCACCCAGGGCAATATGGTCTCACCAAAGCCTAGATATCCAACTACAGCAACGCTTGAATCAACACAGCTGAAGCACAAGAAAATGACCCTAAAACCAACTTCATAAAGATGATAGAAGTCCTTAAAGAGGAAATGAATAAATCCCTTAAAGAAATCCAAGAAAAGACAAAAAGATGAAGGAAATGAGTAAAACCATAAAACCTGAAAAAGGAAATAGAAGCAATAAAACAAACAAAAGAACACACAAAAGAAAACACAATCTGAGGGAATCCTGGAGATGGAAAACCTAGGTAAGTGAACAGGAACTACAGATACAAGCATCACCAACAGAATATAAGAGATGGAAGAAAGAATCTCAGATGTAGAAGATGTGATAGAAAAAAATTGATACATCAGTCAAAAAAAAAACATTAAATCTAAAAAGTTCTTGACAAAACATTCAAAAAACCTGAGATACTAAGAAAAGACCAAATCTAATAATAATAGGAATAGAAGAAAGAGAAGATTCCCAGCTCAAAGGCCCAGATAATATTTTCAACAAAACCATAGAAGGAAATGTTCCTAACCTAAAGAATGGCATGCCTATAAAGGTACAAGAAGCTTACATAACATCAAATAGATTGTGCCAGAAAAGGAAGTCTCCCTGTCACATAATAATCAAAACACTAAACACGGAGAACAAAAAAAGAATATTAAAAGCTGCAAGGGAAAAAGCCCCAGTAACATATAAAAGAAGACCTATTAGAATTACACTGGACTTTTCAACAGAAACTTAAAAGTCAGAAGGTCCTGGAGATGTTTTGCAGACTCTAAGAGACCACAAATGTCAGCCTAGATTATTATACCTAGTAAAACTTTCAATCACTATTATGGAGAAAACAAGATATTCCATGACAAAGTCAAATTTAAGCAATATCTATCTACAACTCCAGCACTACAAAAGGAGCTAAAATGAAATCTCCAGCTCAATGAGGTTGAATATATCCATGAAAACACAGAAAATAAATAATCTCACACCAGCAGAATTAAAAGACAGGAAGCACACACACACATTAACAAAAACAACAACAAAATAACAGAAATTCAAAATCATCTCTCAATATCAATGAATTTAATACCCCAGTTAAAAAACAAACAAACAAAAGACAGGCTAAAAGAATGGATATGAAGACAGGATTCATCCTTCTGTAACATACAAGAAATATACCTCAACATCAAAGATAAACATTACCTTAGAGTAAAGAGCTAGAAAAAGATTTTCCAAGCAAATGGACCTAAGAAGCAAGCTGCAGTAACAAAATAGAGTTCCAACCAAAATTAATCAAAAAAGATGGGGAAAGATATTTCCTACTCATCAAAAAAAGAAAAAAAAAATTCACCAACATGACATCTCAATTCTTAACATCTATGCCCCAAATGCAAGGGCACCCACATGTGTTAAAGAAACATTACTAAAGCTTAAATCATACATTAAAACATCAGACATTAATAGTAACAGACTTCAATAGCCAACTCTCACCAATGGATAGGTCATCCAGACAAAAGCTAGAGAGAAATAATGGAACTAATAGATGTTATGAATCCAACGGACCTAACATGTCTATAGAACATTTCACCCAAACACAAAAGAATATACCTTCTTCTCAGAACCTCACAGGACTTTCTCCAAAATTGACCACATACTTGACCACAAAGCAAGTCTCAACAGACACTAGAAAACAGAAATAATCCCCTATATCCTCTAAGACCAGACAATCCATTGATTTAAGCTGGATTTCAACAACAACAGAAACAACAGAAAGTCTACAAACTCATGGAAACTGAACAACTCTACTGAATGACTACTAGATCAAGACGAAAATAAACAAAAAAAAAAAAATTAAAGACTCCCTAGAATTCAATGAAAATGAATACACAACATACCCAAAGTTACGGACTAAAATAAAAGTTGTACTAAGAGGAAAGTTCATATCAGTAAGTGCCTTCATAAGGAGATTAGAAAGATCTCATACTAGTGAATAACAGTGTCCTGAAAGCACCAGAACAAAAACAACAAGATGAGTAGACAGCAGGAAATAATCAAACTGGGGTCCAAAGTCAACAACATATAGACAAGGAGAGCAATACAAAGAATCAATGAAACAAAAACTTGGTTCTTGGAGAAATTCAACATGATGGACAAACATGTAACCAACTAACTAATAGAGACGAGGGGAATATCCAAATTAACAAAATCAGAAAGAAAAAGGGAAACTCAACAGCAGACATCAAGGAAATCTAAAGAATCATTAGACAACACTTCAAAAAACTGTACTCCATAAAATTCGAAAATCTAAAAGAAATGAACAATTTTCTTGATAGATACAACTTTCCAAAGTTAAATCAAGATAAGATAAATTATTTAAACATAGCTAAAACCCCTAAGGAAATAGAAGCAGTCATTAAAATTCTCCCAACCAAAAGAAGTCCAGAGCCAAACAGTGTGAGAACAGAATTCTAGCAGACATTCAAAGAAGAACTAACACCAATATTTCTAAAATTATTCCACAAAATAGAAACAGAAGGAACACTGTCAAGTTCATTTTATGATGCCACAATCACCCTGATAGCCAAACCACACAAAGACTCAACATAGAAAGAGAATTACAGACCAATTTCTCTCAAGAACATTGGTGTAAAAATACTCTATAAAATACTTGCAAACCAAATCCAGAACACATCAAAAAGATCATCCATAATTATTAAGTAGGCTTCATCCCAGAGATACAGGCATGGTTCAACATGTGCAAATCTGTCAATGTACTTCACCACATAAACAAACTGAAGCAAACAAACATGTAATTATCTCATTAGATGCTGAAAAAGCCTTGGACAAAAATCCAATACCCCTTCATGATAAAAAATCTTGGAGAGATCAGGGATACCGGGGACATACCTAAACATAATTAAAGGCAATTTTTACAGCAAGCTGATAGCCAACATCAAATTAAATGGAGAGAAACTCAACCCAATTCCACCAAAATCAAGAACAAGACAATGCTGACCACCACTCTCCCCATATCTATTTAATAAAGTAATTAAAGTTCTAGCTATAGCAATAAAATAACTGAAGGAAATCAAGAGGATACAAATTGGAAGGAAGAAGCCAAAGTACTGCTATTCTCAAATGTTATGATAGCATAAGCGACCCCAAAAATACTACCAGGGAACTCCTACAGCTGATAAATACCTTCGGTGAAGTGGATGGATGCAAGGTTAATTTAAAAATTGGGGAGGGGATCTGAAAAAGAAATCAGGGAAACAACACCCTTCATGATAGCCACTAATATAAAATATCTTGGGCTAAATCTAATCAAGGAAGTGAAAGACCTATATGACAGTAACTTTTAGTCTTTGAAGAAGTTGAAGAAGATATCAGAAGATGGGAAAATCTCCCATGCTCATGGATCTGTAGGATTAACATAGTAAAAAATGACCATCTTTCCAAAAGCAATCTACAGATTCAGTGCAATCCCCATCAAAATTCCAATACAATTCTTTACAGACCTTGAAAGAACAATAGTCAATTTCATATGGAAAAACAAAAAACCCAGGATAGCTAAAACAATCCTATACAATAAAAGAACTTCTTGAGGTATCATCATCCCTGATCTCAAACTCTACTACAGAGCTATAGTAATAAAAACTGCATGGTATTTGCATAACAACAGACAGATTGGTCAATTGAATCCAACACAAGACCTCCACATAAAACCAGAAACACTGAAACTTATAGAAAAGAAACTGGAGAAGTGCTTTTAGCACATGGGCACAGGGGAAAAATTCCTAAACAGAACACCAATAACTTATGCTCTAAGATCAAGAATTGACAAATGGGACCTCACAAAACTACAAAGTTTCTGTAAGGCAAAGGACACTGTCAAATGGACAAAATGGCAACCAACTAATTGGGAAAAGATCTTTACCAACCCTACATCCAACAGAGGGCTAATAGCCAAGATATACAAAGAACTCAAGAAGGTAGATTCTAGAGATCCAAATAACCCTATTAAAAAATGGGGTACAGAACTAAACAAAGACTTTTCACCTGAGAAATATCGAATGGCTGAGAAACACCTAAAGAAATGTTCAACATCCTTAGTCATCAGGGAAATGCAAATCAAAATAACCCTGAGATTTCACTTCACACCAGTCAGAATGGCTAAGATCAAAAACTCAGGAGACAACTGGTGCTGGCGAGGATGTGGAGAAAGAGGAACACTCCTCTACTGCTGGTGGGATTGCAAGCTGGTAAAACCACTCTGGAAATCAGTTTGGCAGTTCCTCAGAAAACTCGGCATAATACTACCGGAGGACCCAGCTATACCACTACTGGGCATAAACCCAGAGGACTCTCCAACATGCAATAAGGACACATGCTCCACTATGTTCATAGCAGCCTTATTTATAATAGCCAGAAGCTGGAAAGAACCCAGATGTCCCTCAATGGAGGAATGGATACAGAAAATGTGGTATATTTACACTACGAAATACTATTCAGCTATTAAAAACAATGAATTCATGAAATTCTTAGGCAAGTGGGTGGAACTGGAGAATGTCATCCTGAGTGAGGTGACCCATTCACAAAAAAATCACACATGATATGCACTCACTGATAAGTGGATATTCGCCCAGAAGTTTGGAATACCCAAGGAACAATTCACCTATCAAAGGATACCCAAGAAGAAGGAAGGAGAGGCACCTGGTCCTGGAAGGGCTCAATGTGGCAGTGTAGGGGAATATCAGGAAGGGGAGGGGGGAGGGGGCTGGTTGGGGAGCAGGGGGAGGAAAGAGGGCATATGGGACTTTTGGGGAGGGGGGACCAGTAAGAGGGAAATCATTTGAAATATAAATAAAGAATATACCTAATAAAAAAATTTAAAAAAAAAGAAAAGTAAAAAAAAAAAAATAACATCATGAAACTTGCAGGCAAATGGATGGAACTAGAAAAAAATCATTCTGTGTGAGGTTAACCCAGACCCAGAAAGACAAACATGTTATGTACTCACTTGCAAGTGGATATTTGGTGTAAAGTAAAGGATAATCGTGCTACAGTCCACAGACCCAGAGAGGCTAAGTAACAAGGAGGGCTGATTTTCTGGGAGGACTGGGGATGGGTGGGGATAGAAACAGGAGGAAAAGGTAGGAGGGAATGGAAGGAAGAGAGTATTGAGAGAGTTGACTGGAATTGGAAACCATTTCAGGAGAGGTAGAACCTTGTACAATGGAAACTCAAAGTAATCTGTGAGGGTTACCCCAGGAAAATCTCTTAGCAATGGGGATATGGAGCCTGAAGCAGCCATCTCCTGTAATCAGACAAGACTTCCAGTAGAGGGATCAGGACACCAACCCAGCCACAAAACCTTCCCTGGACAAGTTATCCTGCCTACAAGAAGTACTGGAGTAAAGATGATATTTTAGTCAGGGTTTCTATTCCTGCACAAACATTATGACCAAGAAGCAAGTTGGGGAGGAAAGAATTTATTCAGCTTACACTTCCACATTGCTGTTTATCACCAAAGGAAGTCAGGACTGGAACTCAAGCAGGTCAGGAAGCAGGAACTGATGCAGAGGCCATGGAGGGATGTTCCTTCCTGGCTTGCTCAGCTTGCTTTCTTATAGAACCTAGGACTACCAGCCCAGGTATGGCACCACCCACAATGGGCCCTCCCCCCTTGATCACTGATGGAGAAAATGCCCCACAGCTGGATCTCATGAAGGCATTCCCTCAAGGGAGGCTCCTTTCTCTGTGATAACTCCAGCTTGTGCCATGTTGACACACAAAACCAGTCAATAGAGGTAGTGAGGAAATTGTGGGAGTGGCCAACCAATGACTGGTCCAGCTTGAGACCCATGGCGGAGAGGGAGCCCAGGTCTGACACTACTGGGAGAGCCAGGACTCAGAGGCTGGATATCCCCAAGACCCAGAACAGAACCAAATACAACAAAGGAAGACTGTGGCATTGACCTCTGTCCTCTGCACACAGCAAGGCTGCTGACTCTCTGTTAGCATATGCTATTCCTCCCAATGAGGAGAAATGGCTGGCTAAAGTCTGTAGCAATTATCCATCATTGCATAGTTTGCTCTCTGTATATTAATAGTTTGCCCTTTAGGGGACTTTCCTACATTCTAGTTCATATGTGATGATGAAGGCATGAGCATTTTGCATAACTGGAAGGTGATCTTTCCCTTTCTATG
The DNA here is from genome assembly GCA_036184795.1 of Tokudaia tokunoshimensis. Classification (NCBI taxonomy): domain Eukaryota; kingdom Metazoa; phylum Chordata; class Mammalia; order Rodentia; family Muridae; genus Tokudaia; species Tokudaia tokunoshimensis. Next base: position 45,892,358 of record BTHU01000005.1, read on the forward strand.
CCTTAAGGAGATCCTATAGGACTACTGCACTGTGGTGGCTTTTCCAAGGATTATTTTCCAAGGAGGGAAAAGTACCACCTCTCTCAGACTAGTCTCAGCATCACCATGTGACCCAGCTGCCTCATGCTTCTCCATCCACTGAGCATCTCAAGTTCTGAGGTTATAGGCATGTGCTACCATGCCTATTAAGTGTCTTTTGATGGCTTCATTCTCTCCTACCACTGGGGCTGGACTTGTCACATTGAGTCACTGCAGAAGCCCAGGTAGTTCAGTCACTTAAGCACAATGCAGTTTCCTCTGGGTACCAGCTGGGTCCATATGCCCACCAAAAGCCTGCAACCCAATAGCCTTGTAACTGAGATACTGCCTAGACTGCTCTGCTCAGGGTTTCCTACAAAGGGGAGCACAACCGTGTGAAACCAGCAAAGAACTAAAGGCCAAAAAAGAAGTAACAAATGTAAGTAGTCTGTGAGAATCTGCATGTCATCAACCTATCAATTCACTACTGTCTCCGCTGCTGGTTTCATTCAATCAGTAATTTTCCAAACATAAAAGGAGTAGAGAAATACAGCCATACGTTCTACTGTCTCGGTTCATGTCACTTGGGCTCCCAGATTTCTGGACCTCTCGATCAATGGCCCAGACAGGACCATGTCTCTTGGCTTCATACATAGTCACAAGCAATCATTCTGATGTGTCGACACATCAGAAGAGGGCATCGGGATTCCATTACAGATGGTTGTGAGCCACCATGTGGTCGCTGCCTGAGACAGAACACGACATTTTCTTCCCATGCTCAAATATTCAAACGATCTGCCCCCTCCCTCCTTCTGGATTTTGTATATATGCTGATTTTACTTTCAGGAAAAATCCAACCATGCTATCATTGAAAAGCTCCCTTTCGGAATTTATTCAAATAAAATTAATTATTTGAATAAATAAATAAATCCAAATAAAATTAATCGTGGTGAGTTGTGCCTCTGGCCCAACAGATGAATTCAGACTGTGTTAAAGTTCAAGAGTTCACACTTGAAGAGAAGAGAATATTCTTTGAGACATGAGAATTTCAAAACTGAGCCAGGTATGATGGTACAACCCCATAATCCCAGCACCTAGAAGGAAGAGGCAGGAGGATTCTAAAATTGAGGCCAGCCTGAACAACATAGTAAGACTCTGTCTAAAGAAGGAGAGGAAGTGGAAGAAGAGGAAGAGGAAGGAGAAAAAGATGAAGGAAAGGAAATGAGGAAGCTAGGTATGGCGGCACGTGCCAATAACCACAGGCTAGAGAATCAGCATTTCAAAGTCATCCTGGGCTACATGAGATCCTGTCTCAGACAGACAGAGACAGAGAGCATGCCAAACTTGTATAAGGATGCAAGCTATCCCACGAATCTGTGAATGCATATTAGCACTATGCTAACTGCAGCACTGTGCTGATACGGTTACCCACTGTACAAGGTAGGGCTTGAGTTTACTCCTCTGGCCCATTAAGCAGAATTCCTCAATGAATCATCCCTCACAATAAGAACTGTTATTTAAAGGAATCTTGGAATGTACTCTAGAAAGTACAGAAAGTGACTGTCAGAAGACCTTGAGTGTTTTAACTCCCTATATAAATAGCAAACACTCATAAGAAATGCTTGGTGACATGTTATTGAATATCAGCCTGCAAAATTTGAACTGGATACTGGAATTGGTGCTTTGTGTTGCCAACAAGAACAGATGGAGACTGTCATTTCAGAGGGAAAAAAAGAGGTAACGAAACTTCCCTTGGAAAAAAATATTGCGTAAGAAAAATAGCAAACTTGATAGTGAAGAAAGTCCTCAGAGCATATATCATACAACATTTGAATTGGCAAAACAAAAGCAAGGTCATCTGAGCATCATCCCCAATGCACAGCCACAGCCTGTGCTCTGGAGAACGCCTGCTCCTCACCTAATCACCATCTGGTTGTCAGGTCTCCCAGGGCATCACCTATTCTCAGGAAAGCATGCTTGACTTATTATGCCTTATCTGAATTATATTCACCCAATATACAGAGTCCAAGAGAACGGCAGTGTGTATGGGCAGATTGTGAGAAGCTGGGCATCGTGATGCAGATGACTCGCCAATTGCATAATCCCTGGCTTCGTGGAAATAAAACTTCAGAGACAAGAAGAGTCTCATGATTCGTGGGCAGGGGAAATTTTCTCATTCCAGTAAACGAGCGCCTAACATATCCACAGCTGCTGTTGAGCGGTAATCAAGACTGGAAAGTAGGCAGTGAAGCGGAGGGGATAACCCATCGTTAATCATTCAAACAAACGAATGCTCAGAACAAAGCCCATCTCTGCGCCGCAACGCAGGATAGGTAGGATGACACACAATGCGGACACTCCACAGTCCGTAACTACAGATCTCTCTTCTCAGCATCAACCCCTGTCTCTGGGCTTTCCCTGTGGCTCACCCACACGGTGCTGGCCTCCGTTCCTCCAGTCCACATTTGCTCTGCTAGAATCACTTCCAACACTGAAAACTTCATGATCTCTTTATATTTAGTTGATTCTCAGGTGGATGAAATTTCTACCTCTAGTCTGTAATGATACTGGGGAGAGCGATGCTATTCCGACTATGGGTCTACCGGCCTGCGTTGCCTTGCCTGATCCTCACGGCTTTCTGAGTTTTCATCTCTCTATTGTTAAGGATGGGAATAGGAAATTCTGTCACATCTTTATGCTCAAAAACATTAGCAGTGTCTGAATGGTTCCCAGCTCCTCAAGTACTTTCAAGTCACATGTCATAAGGTTTTGGCTTTCCTGCAGCCTTATCAAGGAGTCTCGTTTTACAATCAGAAGGGCAGAACACTTAATTGAATATGTCTGTGAAAAACCACACCACCTTCCAGGGGCAGAAGTCTTCTGAGTCCTGGTTCAGTGTCCTCTCTAGTCCACTGCACTCTTCCATAGTGAACACATGGCAAATGCAGTGTCTTACTGGAGAGGGTCATCATAAAGGATATCCCACTGGGAGGATCCTTACAATGCTAAGCAGATTTTCACCGGACTTCAGGGTCCTCCTCTGGCTTTTCCTTGAATGATGCTTGAATGGTCACAATCTGCAGAAACACGAGAAAGATGCGGAACTTCAGGCAGATGGGCTGGAAAGGAAGAAAGGAGACAGCAGTTCCTGTGAAGAGGGAAACAATGGACAAGAAGGAAGTTTCAGGAGGCCCTAGCCCACACTTGTTTCAAAGCATTCATTGAAGATCTTTCCACACCTCAAACAACAACAAAAAACAAAAACAAAAAAACCAAACAACAACAAAAATAGTAAAAACTGTTTGTGTATATGCTGATTTTACATTTTGATTTAAAGTTTAATTTAGATTTAAACCTTGCTTTGATTTTTTTTTTAGTTGTGTGAATGACTCGGATAAATTACAACTTGTTTTTTTAAAAAAAAACAACAACAACAAAAAACTTTATATTCTCACCATTATGAAACACAAATTAGGCAAAGCAAAAAAGGACTCCCCTGTACACATTGTACACTGCCAGAGAGAGTATCTCTAAATCGTAACCTGAAATATGCAATACTGTCCTTTACCCTTTTGCTGAAGGAAAAAGCAGATTTTGTACACCTGGGAGAAGTTGTTTGCCATTAAAGTTGACAAACTAAAAGGATGTGAAAATGCCCTTTCCTCTGACCCCAGCTAAGTGCTGAGTCTACAGGGTTCCAAAACTCTGTCCATTATCCAGATTCTCGGGACTCATCTGGAGTGGGAGGAGACACCAGAGTCCTCAAAAGTAAGTCAGCAAAAAACCAGGGGAAGTCATACTCACCCCAGAATGCCTCCCAGAAGATGGTATCTCCCATCTGGGACGCTTGAAACCGTGAAAGCTGAAACTGAATCCGCACGATGGGCAAGTCGGGGCAGTGCCGGTATTATTCTTTCTCTCATACTGAGGTGGGGAAGGGAACACTTAAATATGGCATCTGTATACTCCTAGCAGAAGAAGCAGCTAAATTCAAATTTTTAGATGAGTTGGGCAGGCTGTTTGTTCTCCAAACTCACTGACAGAAGTTTTCCTGCACAGGTGACAATGGTATTCAAGAGAATGTATGTAGAAGATGAATATCTTTTAGTCCTAATTTGCCAAAGAATGCCATTTTACAGTGACAGAGGGATACACTCAATGACAGAAATTAAAACTGTAGATATATTTACACTTACAAATGAACCATTCTATAGGAAGCAATGATTCTTAGATCTAAAAGGAGAGACAGATTCTACCACAATAATGGCTGGGACTTTCATAACTTCATATTTGTCAATGTAAAGATCAATCACCCCCCCCAAAAAAATCCCCACAAACTTTAGAGTCAAACAATACATGTCATAGATCAAATGGGTTGAACAGACACTGAGAGAATATTTTACCCAACAGCTTCAGAAAACATAACTTCCCCATGTGGAATATTCTCCTGATAGATAACATCTTCACTTATGAAATAGTTTAAAATTTCAAAAAATGAATATTTTTTGAGGAGGTAAAGAGAGACTCGGCAGTTAAGAAAACTAGCTGCTCTTCCAGAGGACGCAAGTTCAATTCCCAGGTAGCTCACAACTGTCTGTGACTCCAGCTACATGGGAATCTAGCATCCTCTTCTGGCCTCTACAGGCACCAGACATACACAGACATACGTATGGTCAAAACAACCAATACACATAAAATAAACTTTGTGAAAAATTGTAGTATGATCTGCCCTGACCTTGTGAAATGAAACTAGAAATCAATGAGCAGCCTTAGAAATTCTATAACCACAGGGAAAGTGAAGAACACTTCCTTTTTAGTTATTTTTTAACTGTATATACTATATTATGATTATGTTTGCTCTCTCTCAACTCCTTCCAGATTCTCCCCATCTCCCTACCCACCCAACTTCAGGGTTCTTCTCTCTTGTCAAAGAAGAAAAGAATCAAAACAAATGAAAAATCAATAAGACAAGAATCAAAATCCCCAAACAAGTCAAAATGAAACAAAAGCCCACAAAAATCCAAACAAACAAACAAACAAAACCATGAGGTTTGTTTTGTGTTAGCCAACTACCGGGTGATCCTCCATTGGAAAAAACTGATTTTGCCTTTTGCCAGCTGGCATCAATTCCAAGTAGCCTCTTGGTGAAGGGTAAGACCCTATGTCTACTCCCTGTCTCAGATCTGGCTCCCACCCAGCTCAAATCTGCACAGGTCCTACACAGGCCACCACAGTATCTGTGAGTTCAGATTGCATCCGTCCTGAGGTGTCTGGAAGACACTGATCCCTGAAGTCATCCTTTCCTCTGCTTCTCACAGACTTTCTTGCCTCCTCCTCTGCATAGACCCTGAGCCCTGAGGGGAGGGTTGGATGACAACATCCCAGTTAAAATTGAGTGCTCCCAAGTCTCTGACTCTCCACACGTGCAACATTTTCTCAAATGACCAATGAGGAAGTCAAAAGAAAAATGTAAATGTCTTAAATACAAAGGAAAATGAAAACACAGCATGCCAAAACCAGTCAAATTTACCAAAAGCAGACACAAAAAAGGAAGTTTTCAACTAAAGTAAAATAGAGAGGGGGCTTTAAATAAATGATCTAATGATGCACTTGACAAATAAAACAAGAAAAAAAAACAAAACCCAAAACAGAGAGAAGGAAATAAAAACAAAAATTGCAACAAAAACAAATGAAATAGACTGAAAAACAGAAAAGACCAATAAAATGGGTTTGCATATCAGACATAGGTGTATGTGCCTTTAATCCCAGCACTCAGGAAACAGAGGCAGGCATATCTTTGAGTTCAAAGGCAGCCTTGGCTACAAAGTGAGTTCCAGGATAGCCAGGACTACAGAGAGAAACCCTGCCAATAAATAAATAAATAAACAAACAAACAAACCAAATAAATAGTTTTGCTGTTGTTTGAAAAGACAAAGTTGACAACCATTTGCTAGACTAACCAAGAATAAAGAGAAAAGATGCATCATTAAAATCAGATGTCTAAAATGGGAAACTGCAGCTGATACCTTGGAGATATAAAAGGTCTTTCCAGACTATTGTGAACATCTACAAGCCAAACACTGGGAAAGCCTGTATGAACTAGATCTACTTCTGGATGTGCATAAACCAAACGGAACCATCAGGACAGAGAAAAACTTGAACAGACCAATAACAAACAAAAAGATCAAGTCAATTGTAAAGTCTCTTAACAGAAGCCCAAGGCCAAATGACATAACTGCTGATTTTACCAAACCTTTTAAAAGGAATTAACAGTAAATGTTTCAAATAATTTTTAGAATCATTTTGTTGTTGTTGTTTGTCTTGTTTTGTTTGAGACAAGGTCTTACTGGGTAGCCTTGGCAGTCCTGGAATTCACTATGACACCTCAAATTTATAGAGCTCTACCTGCCTCTACCTCTGCCTCTGCCTGAGTGCGAGGATTAAAGAGGTGTGCCATCATGTCCAACTTAAAACTCACTTTAATAGCTGTCCTAGTTTCATTTCTGTTGTTGTGATATCTGACAAAAGGCAACTTTCAGATGAGAGGAAAAAGATAGATAGATAGATAGATAGATAGATAGATAGATAGATAGATAGATAGATAGATAGATAGATAGATGTGAAACATATATACATCATAGATTAAATAGACAATTGATAGACAGACAGACAGACAGACAGACAGACAGACAGACAAATAGATAGATGATAGATTGATCACACATAGATCATAGAACTCAACTCTGATTTGTAATCCTGTCATCTAAATGTTTGTTATGATTTATATATGCTATATATAATATAATAGCATATATAATATAATAATATATATAAATAATAATAACAAGTTTTTCCAAATGAATACAAATCTGACAATTAGTTGCCCATTGTTCCCAAAGACACAAGAAAATGCAACCTTTGTATAGCAAAAACAGTGACTTTAATGAGGAATTTAGTTAAATTGAGAAGAGATATAGAAGTGAGAGAAAGGAGAGAATTCAACATAACATACCAGAATAAAAATCTCAGCTGGGCTGGGGTGGAGAGGTGGTTGTGTGGTAGAGCACATGTTTGATGTTTGCAGGAACTTGCATTCAATCCTCAGAACAAAATCTAATATCCTTTGAAGAGCAAAGAGAGGAAAGGACACGGAAGAGAACCTGAAAAGTTGTCACTACCCTAAGAGGACGTGAAAATAAAAATTTGAATTATTACAGGAAAAACTATTTCAGAACAACAATAACCATTCGATCTAATATTTCTGATGTTCAAAGAAAACATCAGAAATATTAGGACTCAAAAACAAACAAGAAAGAAAGACAGAGGAGGAAAAAGAAAAGGAGACATTTTTGCAATTAAAATGTAGGAATCCAAAGGCATGCAGCCAAAGTGGAGAGCAAGCCTGATCTAACCCCCAATCTGGCACCATGTGGCTGGGGGATGGGAGGGTAGCAGATCACAGCTGAGATGACCCCCAGCCCTGTGCCACACAGACCCGGGTAGGCAGATCATGCCTGAGACAATCCCTGCCTGGTGCCACATGACATGAGAGGGTATAGCACTCCTGAAATACCCCAGACATCCAGAGGTCTGGGGCACTACTAAGAGGAGTAAGTAAGTGGTGGAGAAAAGGAGGAGAAAGAGACAAAGAAGGATGTGTGCACAATAAAGACAGGCAGAACTAGAGACTCACCAGGGTAGTGAGGAACAGTCTGATATGAGTAGCCAACAATGCCATGTAAGGCCATGCTGAGGTCCTGGCCTGTGCTGCCACCAAGGGCCATGTCTGAATCCATGGCCCTACAGCAGCAGGGTCTTATATCACAAGGCCAGGTAGACATCCCTAGTCTAGGCTGCTACCTGGGGCTATGCTGATGTCTGTGGTAGCTTGAATAGATAGGAATGCCCCCCCCCATATACTCCTGTGTTTGAATGGCCCACGGGGAATGGCACCATTAAGAGGCTTTGTTGAAGGAAATGTGTCAGACAGGCTTTGAGGTCTCTTATGCTCAAGCTATGCCCCTCAGATCAAGATGTAGAACTCTTGGCTCCTTCTCCAGCACTATGTCTGCCTGCATGCCACCATGTTTCCTGCCATGATGAAAATGAACTAAACCTTTGAAACTGTAAGCCAGCCTCAATTAAATGTTTTCCTTTGTAAGAATTGTGGTGGTCATGGTGTCTCTTCACAGCAATAAAATCCTAACTAAGAAAATGTCTGAGGGCAGAGCTGGCCCCATCCCTTGCCTGGGCATCTAGGGAAAGCTGGTCTTGAAGGCATTAGAGGGGAATAGCTGGCCCTACCCCTTGTCAGCTGCAGTACTCCAGAAAGTAGGTCCTATATCTCACTAGGGCAACACAGTAGAGCTGGCCCTCCTTTCAGCGGTTATGAGTGAGCCAACCCCAAGGGCATGAGTATAGGAGAGCTGACCCTGCCACAAGTCTGCCCTGCAGCAGTGTGGGTAAAAGAGATGCATCCTCACTTAGCCCTTGCCACCTGCTGTTGGTGAGAAAGTTGACCCCAGTATGAGTGTGGGAGAGCTAGCCATGCACCTCACCAGCTGCAGCCCTTGAGAAATAAGGAAGGCCCTGCATGTTGCCTAGGCAGCACCATATTGCCGGTCCTGCTAGTGTGGGCTCAAGTGAGCAGGCCCTGAGGACATGAGAGCAGGAGAGCTGGCTCTCTCCTTGCTGGCTGTGGCAATGGGTGAGCAGGGCAGTGCTAGAGAGCTCACCTGGGTTGTATGGGTGCAGGAGAGCTGACTGACTGACCAGCTCAGCTACACGAGGGCGCAAATCCAGGGCTCTGAGTTGGCCCACCCCAACGTCTACCCCACAGAGCACATGAAGGGGCCAGTCCTACAGATCCAAAGCTGCAGGATCTCCATGACACAGGGCAACAACAGAATATCCAAGAGTCCTCCTGGTAAGGATCCAGTATTAATATTGTAGCAGAAGCCAGAGGCCTCAAATCAGACCAATGACTCATTGCAATGAACACTTTCGAGTAAAGATGTGTAGACAAAAAAGGTATAGAAAAGGACATTCTGACATACTATGACTTTCATGTGATTTTTTTTCTCTCTTTTGGGAAGGTGTAAATATAGCTTTTATTCTCCAGAGTAATTGTTTCCTCTGAGGCTTGCTTCCTTGGTCTGATAATTAGGCCTAGACCTGGAAGCTTCTAGCCTCCATGCAATCTAATCTAGGCCTAGAATGTTTTCAGCCTCTGAGACTTACTGCTGAATAAGCTCACCCTTTCTAGCTCTTTCTGAACTCTGGCTGGACTGGTTCAAATCAGCTGTTCTGTCTCAAACTCCTCTGCATGTTAACTGATTCAATCTGGCTTCTCTCTCCACCTCTCCTGAATTCTCTGCTTGGCCTCAAACTAACACTGGGAATCTATTCTGATCTTCTGGCTCCTTCTCATACTCTGGTTCACTCTGTCTTCACCTATTGTTCTCTCTTTAACCTGTCTCAGTAAAGATCTCTCTCTCTCCCTCTCTCTCTCTCTCCCTCTCTCCCTCTCTCTCTCTCTCTCTCTCTGCTCCTTTTGCCTCCCCCCCCCCCCGTTCTTGTTAGAATTAGGAATATCCTATTCTGCCAAATCTTTCTCTGATTCATCACTTTGTCTGCCTCTCAAAGAGACATCACCTTCAAGCACAGGTGCTTCCTTTTACAAAACTAATTTTACGTTCATTGTTTGAGATTAAGTACTAAGGCTGAGTCGCACCACAGCTAGAAAAAGGTTGGGTTTTGTTTTTGCTTTCATTGTTGTTGTTTCAGTAAATAACACAATCTTGGGTTTCACATTGTGATCAAACACCCTGAACTAGGGGAGAGGTTGCAAGGAGGGAGAGCAGACACGAAGGGATGGGGAGATGATTGTGATTAGGGAACATGATGTTACATTCTGGCCCGTCAGTCAGCAGTATTCTGACTGACAGCCAAGGATACCCCTGACTGGCAAGCCAGGACACCCCTGACATAATCGTCATCAAAATGCCCTGAACTGCATTCTAAGACAGCTGAAAAGAGAACAAGATGACAAGGGTCAGACAACATGCTATGGAAAGTGACTACTAGACTTGTTGCGAGTATAATTTTAAAACTTTATTCAAAGCAGCTTAAGGCACAAGCTGGAGCACATGCCCGGAACCCTAGTACTTGGGAAACTGCATTAGAAAGATTCTAAGTTAGAGGCCAACCACACTGCATAGTGAGTTTGAGGCCAACAAGGCCCAGGTATGAGATCCTGCGTAAAATAATAAACAAACAAACAAACAGAGAAGCATAAATAGGCAATCATAAACATAAGACTGCTATCTGCAGGATTTTTTTTTAAAGACTTGTCTATTTTTGTCTTATGTGTATGAGTATTTTGCCTGCATATATGTGTAAGTGCACTGCAAGCAGGCCTGGTACTTACAGAGGCCAGCGGAGGGGTGTATGAAGTTCAGTGAGAGAGCACCTGTGAATGTAGTAAGCATTAGACCCTGGAATCAAGACCAGGCACACAAAATAAAAATAATTACATACATAATGAAAATGAGGGATTTATCATCATCAGCTCATTTCAAAACCTGCAAGGGGCATTGGTGAATAGAAATATAATATGAGGAGCTGGCAACGTGGGTCAGCATGCTAACTGCTAAGCCTGACAGCCTGATCCCCAGGACCTGCATGATGGAAAAAGATGCCAGTCCCCAAAGCTGACCTCTAACCTTCACTCATGGCTCATGACACATGGACTTCTCACACTCAGTAAATGTTTTAAAATGGAAAACTGGTTTAAAGAAATCTACTGTGAGCAACATATAAGTTTGAGTGTTCTATTAACCACAGTTTCTAAAGCAAAAATAGGAAATGCAATACATGTTTTTTTGTTTCTGTTTCTGTTTCTGTTTGGGGAGGGGTGCTGGCTGGTTTTTTTGTCAACTTGACACAAGCTAGAGTCATCAGAGAGTAAAGAGCCTCAGTGAAGAAAATGCCTCCATGAGATCCAACTTTTAGTGATCGATGGGGGAAGGCCCGGCCCAGTGTGGATCATTTCCATCCCTGCGATGGCAGTCCTGAGTTCTATTAGAAAACAGGCTGAGCGACCCATGTGAAGGAAGTCAGTAAGCAGCCCCGCCCCCTCCATGGCCTCTGCATCAGCTCCTGCCCCCAGGTTCCTCCCTGTTTGAGTTCCTGTCCTGACCTCCTTCGATGATGAGCAGTGATATGGAAGTGTTAGCGAATAAACTCCTTCATCTCCAACTTGCTTTTTGGTCATGGCATTTCATGGCAGCCATAGAAACCTAACTAAGACAGGGCTTAAGCAAAAAGGAACCTTGGTGTTGTGGCAGCCACCTGTAACCCCAGTCATGGGAGGGAGGAAAAGGAGTTTGGGGCTTCTTGGCCAGCCAGTTGTCTTAGTTTGGGTTTTATTGCTGTGAAGAGACACATGACCAAGGCAATTCTGATAAAGGCAAACATTTCATTGTGGCTGGCTTGGGGTTCAGAGGTTCAGTCCGTTATCATCACTGCAGGAAGCATGGCAGCCTGCAGGCAGACATGGTGCTGGAGTAGGAGCTGAGAGTTCTAGATCTTGGTCCAAAAGTAGCTAGAAGGAGACGGTCTTCTGCAGGCAGCCAGGAGGAGGGGTCTCTACACTGAGTGGAACTTGAGCACTAGTAGACCTCAAAGCCCATCCCCAGTGACACACTTCCTCTAACAAGGCCATACCTCCTAAAAGTGCCAATTCCTATGACCAAGTATATTCAAACCACCAGACCAGTCTAGACGAGTTAGTAAAGCTCCCTGTTCTCTAAGATCCATACTCAGAAACTAAGGTAGAGAAGGATTTAGGAAAACACCAGACATTGACCTCTGGTTTCCATACTCTTGCATACATGTGCTCATGCGCGCAAGCACACACACACACACACACACACACACACACACACACATAGACCAACTAGAGCAGAGGGTTGTGACCTGTGGGTTGTGGCCCCTTTGGGAGTGAGATAGAGTCTTTCTCAGAGTTCACCTAAGACCTTCTACATATCAGAAATCACATTAAAATTGGTAACAGTAGCAAACTTACAGTTAGGAAGTAGCAATGAAAATAATTTTATGGATGGGGGGTCACCACAACACGAGGAACATAAGGAGTGGCAGCATCAGGAAGGTTGAGAACCACTGAAGTACAGGAAAGAAGGGAACTGAGCAGAGGGCATATGGAAATGCAAACAGAAGGAAACCAGGTAGTTGTGTGAAGAGGCCATCCCAGCTTGCTTCTCTGTTGCTGTGATAAAATGCTGACCAAAAGCAGTTGGAGGAGAAAAAGGTTTGTTTGACTTCCATGTTACAATCCATCATGAACGGAAGTCAGGCCAGGAATCTGGAGGCAGGAACTGATGCTGAGGCTATGGAGAAACCTGCTGACCGGCTTGCTCTGCTCGACTTTTTCATACAGGACAACCCACCTAGAGATGGCACTGCCAGAGTGTGCTGGGCCTCTCTCATGGCGAACATCTCTCAAAAAAATAAATAATTTCATATGATAACCTAAAATATTAATATTTAAAAGGTCAAAAATAAAACCAGGCAAAAATTAATGTTAACCATAATCTAATAGATTCGAATATGATCTTTTCAATGTGTGACCTATATATAAAGTATTCATGAGCGTTCACTTCTTTCTGTAGTCGTAAATCCTGTGTGTGCTTTACGGTTAGAAAATCTCCCTATCCAGGCTAGCCACATTATGAGTGATCAGAACAGTAAGGGCGATGGACCATAGAGATTGGTGCTGAGCTAAAGGGGGCTAGGGAACGACTCCAGGTGGAAGGCTGTGATGACGACGGAAGGGCGGGAAGCACACATAGTAAATACCTGCCCACACCAAAGTTTCCCTGTGTCTTGTAGAAACTGGGAGTGTCCATAGGATTCTGCACTGAGCAGGACAGCCTTGAAGGGTAGAGTGTCTAGACTGGACAGAGACATTTCCCTCAGTGGCGCTCTTCCTACTCTACCAAAAACCAGTGTATACGCAGAGACCTTGATGGAAGAGCTGAATCCTAAGGCCCCCTAAGGCCGAAGTGTGCCCTGACGTGTTTAAGTTGAGAAAATCTGAGCATGGTTCCCTAGGTTTCCTGGTGACGGTGTATCTGATCTGAATCCGTGTCCAGCAGTTCTTTGCAAAAGAAAATGGAGCCAGATGCAGTGAGAGCACCTGGAGCCCTGGGTAGTCTGGAGAGGGAGGGAAGAGGATTACTTGAACCTTGTAGTGCATCCCTAGCCTGATGGAGAGGAAAGAGGGAGGGAGGGAGGGAGGGAGGAAGTTTTAAGAAGGATTTATCAAAATTAATCAGTAATCCCTGTAGCAAATCATTTTTGTTCTGGACCTGTATCCTAGTAATGCCTTGCTGCCACTTTTCGGCACCCATCATATCCAGCCCCAGCCTTTTCTGCCTTTGCTTCAGGAGCCTCTTTCTGTGTCTTCAGAAGCCTGTGCCCAGTCACAAGAGCCACGCTACCACCTGCACATGACTTAGACTATCTGCTGGTTTGAAAACCCTGGGGAGATCTTGCCCATGACCAGATCTTCAAAGCCCAGTCTCTTGCCTGGACCCAGGATACCTTCCCATCTAGGAGGTGATCTCCACCATTCTTCTGTGTGATACAGCAGAAGCTACAAATTTGCCTAAAATTGTAGCCTTGCTTGGCTATTGCTCCTCTAAGAGATCAGCTTACTCCTCTATCTGGGGAACCCTAACCTCGCATCTACCACTTGTGCATAAGCTCAAATCTTCAGCTCCACATCTCCTTGTGCATAAGCCAATTCAGGGTAGTCCTCAATTTTGTTTTGTTTTGTTCTGTTTGTTTTTAAATCTCTAATTTTGAATGCAACAGTATATCCAGAATGTATAAGAAGTATAATCTTATTTCTTCACAAGTACACACAACATTAAATATGTCCCTTCTGTTTTCATTTGAAGTCCTTGGGTTTCATTTGTTTCTAAACAATACTTAATGCATGGTGGGCAGTCTGAAGGGGGTTCATGCACAGTGCATGGCCATCAGTGTGCAACCCTGTATGCATCACAGCATAAGTGCACACATCACCAGTCAAAACTCGGTTTGGCATCACTTTCTAGATGCATGAAAATTCTATGCTTCTGAATGTGAGTGGATCCCTGGCAATCTCTAAAGACTGAATGTGGCCCTTACTGTTTCAGAGATAATGGGCCCTGTGTTTGGTGTTCAGACTACACGTCTCAAAGGGGATCTTTGTCTGCTTAGCATGGACAAAAAAAAAAAGCTTCTGTATTTATTAGGAAAAGAACAGCAGCCCACACTCAGAAGAAACCACCCCTAACAGTGTTAAGTTACAACTGTCAAGTCAACCTGTAGGCTAATGAGTCAATAATCCAAGCCAGAGCCATCGGGTGAGGGTGAGGGTGGGACAAACCAGAGCCCATCACAATGCGGAAACATGGCACCAAGAGCAGGAAGCAGAGATCTTACATCTTCAAGTGAAAGCATGAAGCAAAGAGATTGAACAGGGAGTGGAGTGAGACTATAAACACTATAACATCTAGGATCCAGGTCTGCTGAGATGGTTCACTTGCTGCCTAGCCTGGTGACCTGAATTCTATTCAAGGATCTACATGGTGGAAGGAGAGAGTTTAATCCCACAAGGTATCCCCTGACCACCCATGTGAAGACCGTGGCATATGAACACCCCTCTCACACAACATAAACAAATAATATTGTGTGTGTGCTCGCATGCACGTGTGTGTGTGTGTGTGTGTGTGTATGTGTGTGTGTGTGTATGTGTGTGTGTATGTGTGTGTGTGTGTATGTGTGTGTGTGTATGTGTGTGTGTGTATGTGTGTGTGTGTGTATGTGTGTGTGTGTATGTGTGTGTGTGTGTATGTGTGTGTGTGTGTGTGTGTGTGTGTTAATAAGAGAAAACAAGCAGTATTTGTCTCTCTGAGTTTGGCTTCAACTTAGCTTCATATGTTGATCTCCAGCTGCAGCCATTTTCTAACAAATGACATAATTTCTGTCTTCTTTATGGTTGAATAAAGAATTCTCTGCTCGTTGAAGGCAAAATAGTATCCTGTTGTACAAACCATACTGACACTTGAGTTGGTTCCATGGCTGGACTGTTGTGAGTGGTGTTTTAATTTGGGTGATCAAGCATCTCTTCAACTGATTTAAAATCCTTTGGAAATAGGCTTAGAAGTAGGATTGCTGGGTTATAGCAATTATATCGTTATTCTTCTGAGGAACCTCCCTACAGTCCTCTAAAATGACTGGACTTCATAGAGTAATTTGTTAAGCAACATATTGTAAGCATGCATTTGGAGGACTAGGAAAATATAGGTCATACTTCTGTTATTTGGTTTATTCCTTTTGTTCGAGCCATTCACAAAATTAACCTAAATACTCTTCTGGGAGCTTGGGATCCAGATCAGTGGTGGAGGACATGCTGAGCACACACATGGTCCTGTGTTCAAAACCCAACACTATTTTTTTTTAAGTTTAAAAAACATTCTAGCTTGCAACAGTTATTGAAAATCATTTGAATTTATTTTGCATTCTGAATAGTAAATACACTTTTCTGTTGACACCATCATGCAAGAAATGTGTTTCCCCCTCAAGGGGATCTTAGAACACTTAACTACACAACTTTTATGGCGGCTCTCATGTGCTGCATAGTTGCTGGTGTGAAATTAGATGCAATGGGAGCACAGAACATTCCATTAGATACTTTGCTAACTTTGTTACTTTCGTGCATTTAATCTTTGTAAAGTGACCATGATAAAGGAATTATTATTCTCACCAGTAAGAAGATGGGAGAATCAAGTGCTTTGCCCAAGTATTAGCAAGTATGAGCTGCAGTATTAGCAAACTCCACAGTCAGGTGCAAGCCCCTGGTAAATCTGGTCTTCAGTGCGGAGTGGATGGATCTTGGGTCAAGGGTCACAAATAACAACCATATAAGCAGCAACCCTATAAACAATATGTGTTTTAACAAATATTATAAATGAAAATTAATGAGGACACGTCATGTCTAAAATATTAAGTAACATAATTGTATGAAGTGTGTATAAAAATAAAAATAAGTTTAAGAATATTTTGACGTTTAGCTTAAATAATCTTGAAAGCAGTTTCAATGCTAGGTTAACTTTGCCTGTGAGAGAATTCAAATCTCCCTAATTCATATTTTACATTTTCTATGGTATACCGTGATACTGGACAAATCCTTGTGACTGATTTTGTGACAAAGCTGGACAGCAGGAAGGACTTGGAACCCGTATTCCTCCTCAGTCCCGATAGAGATTGGGCCCCAGCAAGACTGCAGTCAAAGGGCTGAGCAGCGCTGGGGCAGGTCACAAGGCCGACCCTGAAGAACTTGTTCTGTGAAGAAACACGTGATGTCTAGCTACAAAGCTGTTGTTCTGGAACTTTTCAGCCTCGTCTAAAACCATTCCAAAACAGAAGCGGAAGAGCGGGCTCTAACTAAGCTGCAGAGAGATGGAATTTTAACCAGCCTCCTTGGGGATATTACGAACATCTTACAAAAGGGGTCATATCCTGTTTCTTCCTCCGGTTGCTACAACTGTGGTTTGTATATTGGCTGTATCAACTAATGTGAATTTATAATCCAAAAAAAAAAATGCCAACAGGAAAAGAAATCGATACTCTCACAAATGTGCATTTCTCCTAACTTACAGCAGGCACTGTCTTAATTCTGGTTTGGTTTGGTTTCCTGTTATAGAAGAAAAAACACACATCTTTTTCATATCCTACTGTTATCACAGAAGGTAAAATACTGACAAAAAGGAGTTGTGAATTCAACATTAGTATAAAACAGCAAACGCAGTAAGGGCCTTAATAACTACACAGTGCCCCCTAGTGTGAGTAGAGAAATTAGCATGAGCCCAGCCAAAATAATGGATTTCTTTCTCTCTCTCTCTCTCTCTCTGTGTGTGTTTGCTACGTGTTATCAGATGTCCAAGGAGGATAGAAGTAGGTGTCAGATTCCCCCTGGTACTGTAGTTACTTGTAGTTATGAGGCCTTCTAAGTTGATTCAGGGGACAGAACAATGGCCTGCTATAAGAACAGCAAGTGCCTTTCGGGGAGGGAGGAAACAGGAAAGGGGAAATCATTTGGAATGTAAATAAAAAATATAGAAAAAAAAGACAAAAAAAAAAGAGCAGCAAGTGCTCTTAACGATGATCCCATCTCCCCAGCACCTGTTTATTCTTTTAAACTACAGGAACATTTATTTTTGGGTCAATCAACTTGTAAAAAACTTTACATTTAAATTATAATAAACTTCCTATAGGGTAGATGATCACATTCAAATGAGAAGAAATAATTTCAAGGCATATGAATGAATAGTAAGACAATCCAAAGAACAAATACACGTTTCTAAGGAGAGAAGAGAAGGCAACATAACAGAGTAAGGAGAAAGAAATGCATGTTTCTTCTCATTCTGTGGCCCAGCTGGTCTGAAACTCAGCTTTAGGTAAAGGTGACCTTAAATCTGAGATCTCCCTGAGTCCCCCTCCTGAGTGCTGATTTTTTGTATGTTTGTTTGTTTGTTTTGGTTTTGGTTTTGGTTTCAGCATTGAGAACTGAATTCAGAACCTTGTTTATGCTAAGCAAACACTCTATCGACTGAGCTACATCTCCAGTCAGGAAATAAATACCTAACACCTCTGGAACATAGCTGCTTTTAAAGAAGAGAGAGAGGGAGACTGAGACACAAGGGAGGAAAAATTATTTTCCAAGAATTCAGGAAATATGAATATGCAAAATTTTCCTGAGCCAATTGTTTTGTAAGTTTTCTCAAAGGAGAGTTCCTGTCATCAGAGTTGACCACCCACTGGTCGCAGTCCATCATGCTCTTCGGGGGTTCTAGGCAGTTCATGATGCTGCTTTCCTCCTGGATGTCCCTGGGGTCAGGACTTTGTCTTCTTTGCTTTGACCATTGAGAAGTCACAGTACTGGAGATCAGGCTGTGAATCCAGACATGCAGGTATTCAGCAAAACCAAAGGACCACCTAACAACATCCTGTCAGGGGTAAAGAGTTTCCCTAGCTGGACCCAAGATGGAAGAGTGTCTGTTATGCATTCTGCCCTTGTATCTTTGTTCTCTTATTGTTTCACCAGGAGTCTATGTAAACATCTTCTCTGATTTTCTCAAGCTCCCTGTTCTTGTCTGGAGAGTTCTTAGAATGGTCACCAGTTGCCCTGAATTTTACCCTGATTCTTACATGAAAGACGACTAGAACCTCAGTTATATCAGAAGAGAAATCTGGCCATGATAAAAGGAAGGGAACACTCATCATTTGCACTAGCTATAAGTTAGTGCCATAACCCACTGGGTACTAGTTATAACCAATTCATCTATTGCTAAGACTTAATTCTGCTGATATACAGTATGTAATTGATTGTTTACACTTCTTTTCCTACTTTGGTATCCTCAAAAAGTTCAAGCCAAGCATGATGTCACACACCTATATTCTCAGCACTGGAAAGGCTGAGGCAGGAGAATGATGAGTTGAAGAACTAACATAGGTAGTGTGAGACCTTACCTCAAATAAAAAATTTGATGACTCCTTGTATGTGCTGATGTTTTTAAAAGACCAGCCACACTTGATAGTTGTATGCAATATTTCATTTTCTAAAATGGGGAGGGGATAAGCAATAATATTTTACCTTAATAAAATTAACTTTAACTTGTATGTATATATGTTCCCTATAGCAAAACTATAAGGCACAGCACTGAAAGACATTCAACAGTTCTCAAGCCATCACAATGGTCTAACTAAAAAAAAAAAAAAAAAAAAAAATCCCTGCCACTCAGAGGTTAAGGCAAGGGGATCACTTTGAGTTTAAAGCTATCCTGACCTACATAACAGTATGAGACCCTGTCTCAAGGAAACAAGCAAAAGAAAACCAAACAAAAGCTTGCATGTTTTGAATAAGCAAGACTTCTTGAAGCTGTTGTGCTTTCAGGACTGGCTTTAGCAAAAGCAACAAGAATTAGCACTTTGTTTTTGTTCCACTGAAGTAAACATGTGGAGAGATTCTAGACAGAAAGAACAAAGCTGTCGCCCAAACATGGAAATACTGAGTAAGTTCGTGTTACAGCTCAACGACTGGGCAAATGGGCTTATTCCAGAGGCATGGAAAACAATCTTAAACCTGACTTCGTGTCAGATGGGATAGTGTGAGCCACTTTTTGAAGTACAACATTTTAAATTTATTCTAGATGGTGGTCTGACATCGTGGTACATGTCTATAATTCCCGAACTGGAGAGGCCGAAGCAGGAAGATCATAAATTCAAGGCCAACTTGGGGTTACACAGCAAGCCCTTGTCTCAAAGAGTAAAACAAGTAACAAAAAAGATGCAGCTGCATGTTTATTCAATTGAGGAAGTATCACGTTAAGTGAAAAGACAAAACACGTGTATGTGAAACATTTTATTTCATTTATAATTATTCTAGGCCTAAGACTCCCTTAACCCTTTAACTTCACAACCCACCTACGTCCAGCACCTGGAGACTAATGCTGGGATTTGGAACTGTTAGGGTTCAAAGAAACCCAGGACAATTTACTAACTAAAGTGTCTATTTAACATATCAAAGCGGATGCTATTGGGCTCTCTCAGCATCCCTCAGTACCTGTGGCTCCTCCCAGCTCTCCCAGCATCCCTCAGTACCTGTAGCTCCTCCCAACTCTCCCAGCATCCCTCAGTACCTGTGGCTCCTCCCAGCTCTCCCAGCATCCCTCAGTACCTGTGGCTCCTCCCAGCACTGCTGACCCCTCCCCCTTCCTCTTAAAGGCCACCTTAACACCATATAATGTAACTCAGCCATTTTGGCTGTGATTCTCTTGGCCTCCTGACCCAGCCTGCCTCTCTTGGTCAGCTGGCTGGCTGTGTCCTGCCTTGACCTTCCCCTCTGCCTGCTTTCTCCTTCATCTCTACAGTAGAAATCGTCTCCATACTTTAATAGTAGTCAAGTCCTCCTCCTTTTATTTCATCTTTTCGTTAAGTAACAAAGATTCTTTTGAGGCTGTTGTGTTTTATGAGAGAGAGAGAGAGAATATGTTTGTTGGATGTGCAGTCAGGTGTAGGGGAACCGGGTGCCTCTGTGGGCCCATGCTGACGCATCACTTCCCCCTGAAGGACCACCCACATGATGGTATAGTATAGAATAGAGTTTATTCAGGGCAAGGGGAGGGGAGTTGAGAGGGGAGTAAAGGCAGAGAAAGGCAGAGAGAGAAAGAGAGAGTAGAGAAGTAGAAGCTGGCCATGAGAATGTGAAGAGAGAGGGGGAGGGAATGGGAAGAGAGGGAAAAGGGAGAGAGGACAGAGCAAGAGCAAGAAAGCAAGAGAGACAGAGGAAGGGCCAAGCTTTCCCTTTTACAGTGAGGCAGGCACACCTTACTGTTGCCAGGTAACTGTGGAGCCTAGACAAAATGCTAACAGAGGCCATGTTCTTTCCTTGTCATCCAGCCCCAGCACACCTCCAAGAACAATCATAAGCATTAGCTTTTTGATCAGCAAGTTAGAAAGGTGAGTAGACAAGGAGAAAACATCATTTAGGATCTTCAAGCAAAGAGGAGCTGTCGGCTCCTGAGAAAGTAGATGGGTCACTTCTGCAAGGTCAAAGGACCACGAAACCTATAATCTTGAAACTTGAGACTCAGAATTGATATCTTCATACCATGCCATCAGGAACACAATTTTGTCTAATCTTGTCTTTGTAGACTTGTCTTGAATTTTAGATCAGTTCCTCCCACTTTCTTGACCTGAGTTCTTTGGGTTTTATTTTTTGTTTGGTTTGGTTTGGTTTGGTCCTGTTTTGTTTTCCTGCCTTCCAACCATAGGTACTAAGATTCTCTGTAAAAGAGTGCACGGGACATACAATCAGTGGAGCAGGTGGGACAGGAGTCTTCCGGCTGCCATTTGCACCAGGGAGTCAAGGTGCTCCACAGCCTTCTGTGCACAGACCCTGCTAGAAGAGAGTTGGTCTCCCAACTTACAGGCCCATAGGAGGGGCATGCTCCAGTCAGAGACAGCAAGACTAACTAACACCAGAGATAATCAGCAAGCACAAGAACCCTACCAACAGAAACCAAGGCTACTTGGAAACATCAGAACCCAGTTCTCCCACCACAGCAAGTTCCAGACACCCAACACACGGGAAAAGCAAGAGTTGGATTTAAAATCATATCTCATGATGCTGATAAAGGCTTCAAGAAAGACTTAAATAACTCCCTTAAAGAAATACAGGAGAATATGGGTCAAAAGGTAAAAGCCCATAAAGAGGAAACACAAAAATCCCTTAAAGAATTACAGGAAAACACAAACAAGTAAAGGAACTGAACAAAACCATCCAGGATCTAAAAGTGGAAGTAGAAACAATGAAGAAATCACAAAGGGAGACAACTCTGGAGATAGAAAACCTTGGAAAGAAATCAGGAGTCATAGAGGCAAGCATCAACAACAGAATACAAGAGATAGAAGAAAGAATCTCAGGGGCTGAAGATACCATTGAAAACATTGACTCTACAGTCAAAGAAAATGCAAAATGCAAAAAAGCTTATAACCCAAAACATCCAGGAAATCCAGGACACAATGAGAAGACCAAACCTAAGGATTATAGGTATAGAAGAGAGTGAAGATTCCCAACTTAAAGGGCCAGTAAATATCTTCAACAAAATTATAGAAGAAAACTTCCCTAACCTAAAGAAAGAGATGTCCATGAACATACAAGAAGCCTACAGAACTCCAAACAGACTGGACCAGACCAGAAAGTCCTCCCGGCACATAATAATCAGAACACCAAATTCACTAAACAAAGAAAGAATATTAAAAGCAGTAAGGGAAAAAGGGCAAGTAACCTATAAAGGCAGGCCTATCAGAATTACACCAGACTTGTCACCAGAGACTATGAAGCTAGAAGATCCTGGGAAGATCTCATATAGACCCTAAGAGAGCACAAATGCCAGCCCAGACTACTATACCCAACAAAACTCTCAATCACCATAGATGGAGAAACCAAGATATTCCATGATAAAACCAAATTTACACAATATCTTCCTATAAATCCAGTCCTACAAAGGATAGTAGATGGAAAACGCCAACACAAGGAGGGAACCTACACCCTAGAAAAAACAAGAAAGTAATCTTTTTCCAACAAACCCAAAAGACGATAACCACACAAACATAAAAATAACATCAAAAATAACAGGAAGCAACAATCACTATTCCTTAACATCTCAACATCAATGGATTCAATTCCCCAATAAAAAGATATAGACTAACAAATATTTTTTATGTAAATCTTCAATTTTATCAGAAAATGTTTGTAATTCCTCTTTCAATTAATTTAGTAATTTTTTATGTCTACCATTTTATTTGCATTATTTTTCATGATAATCTTCAATTTTAACATGTTTTTCTATATATTTCTTCTATTTTATCAGAAATGTTTTCCATGTAAATCTCTGATTTTATCACAAAATATTTTTAATTCCACCGTCAATTAATTTAGAAAGGTTTTTTTTTATGTCTACCATTTTATCTGTATAATTTTCCATGAAATAGTCAATTTTAACCATTTGTCTATATATTTCTTGAATTTTATCAGAAATATTTTCCATGTAAATCTTCAATTTTACCTGAAAATGTTTTATAATTCCACTTTCAATCAACTTAGAATTATTTTTATGCCTACCATTTCATCTGTATAATTTTCCATGATAATCTTCAATTTTAACATGTTTTTCTATGTATTTCTTCTATTTTATCAGAAATGTTTTCCATGTAAATCTCTGATTTTATCACAAAATGCTTTTAAATCTACCTTCAATTAATTTAGAAAGGTTTTTTATGTCTACCATTTTAATCTGTATAATTTTCCATGAATTATTCAATTTTAACATTTTTCTATATATTTCTTGAATTTTATCAGAAATATTTTCCATGTAAATCTTGAACTTTATCAGAAAATATTTATAATTTCACTTTCAATCAACTTAGGAATATCTTTATGCCTACCATTATTATGTCTATATAAAATTTTCCATGATAATCTTCAGTTTTAACATGTTTTTCTACATTTTTCTATAATTTTTTTTTTTTTAAGGTATTACTATATTTATTTCTGACCTTTGGCTACTGAGAAAATATAAAGAATGACAATTCATAGTTATTTTATTAATGGCAGATGCTCTTCTTTGCTCAAGGAAATGAAATCCTTTATGGCATCTATTCTGCTAGGAAGTATTTTTGTGTTCATTTTTATATAGTCTCCTACAGTAGTCCTTATCATTTTAAATGAGACCTTTTCTTTACCAAGACATCTTATGTGTTAATTATGATAGAAAATGTTTTTTTTATGATGGATTTGGCACTAATTTTGTAGTCCAGGCCATAGTAGAAAGGGGTAAATATCCCACCAGTCCTGCATTTATACTTCTATTTCTAAGATAGTCAATATGTATCCCTACTGCTAAATGTTTTCAGCATGATGCTATCAGTATCACAATGGCTCCTCCTATCTCCAACCTAGATATTATGGTTCATTTTCTGTTACTGTGTCATTTGCTTCTTTAAAGAGAAATTTGACTTTCAAACAGAATGTTGCCCAGGTCAGGACACAGACAAATCTTACTAAAGCCCTTTGAAACTTTTCTCTCTCCCCAACCCATGTTTGAAATCATTATTATAGGAATAATCTTTCCCAGAAAGCTGCTGGCAGAGTTTATTTCATAATGAGTTACAAGTTGACCTCTAAATATGCATGTGTGAGCATGTGTGTATGTCTGTGTGTCTGTGTTTGATGTTCTTTTTGGCAACCTTGTCAACAAAAAGTTCATTTTATACCCAATGTTACCCTTGCATGAGGAACTTTCTCAAGCACTCTATACTATGGTGCCCTTAGATTGTACTTCCCAGCTTCCTTCCTAGAACGCTGCCCTCTGTTGTTCTCATTTTCCTTTCTTATCATGTTTGACCCTATTTTTCTTACCTGATCACAATATCTCCTCAGTATATTTTGGTTCAGTGCTAAGTTGTCAGAATTTTTCAGTTTCCAGGATGACTTGCATAGAATATATACATTAACCAAATTGACCCACATTTACTAGGGATAAAGAGAAGTCCAAAATACCAGCTGCTTTGTGTACAGCTGGAAGAGCAGTGGTGCCAGACAAGACTGCTATTCTCCAGTGCTCTTTCCTCGTCGTTTATAGAGGAAGTCCTGAAGACAACAGGTCAGTAACCGTGCTGCCCTAGTTCTCTCAGGAACACTTTTTATTGGCATGTCTTTACATGCTTCCTTCATTACATAGGAAAAAGTTCTGAGTTCTTATTTTCTGGTCTCATTCCTGACTTCTTTATCTTCTTTAAGTTTGTGAATTTATTCTTCCTTTAAAAAGGTAATAATTCATGAGCTATCCTTTGAATTTTAGTATATGTGCTGCCGAAGCGAGCACGAGCTATCCTTTGAAAACAACAACAAAAAAGCCTAAAATAATTCTTTTTTTTTTTTTTTAATTTTACTTTCCATGTAAATCTTCAATTCAATCATAAAATGTTTCTATTTCCTTTTTCAATTAATTTAGCAATGTTTTTTATGTCTACCATTTTACTCTTTAATTTTCCATGAAAATTGTCAATTTTAAAGTGTTTTTCTATATATCTCTCCTATTATATCAGAAATATTTTCCATGTAAATCTTCAATTTTATCATAAAGTGTTTTTACTTCCTTTTTCAATAAAAGAACGTGCTTTTCAACAACAAAAAAAAAAGAGTCTCTGTAAGATAAATCAGTTCCCTGGCTTTCACATTTAGTTTGTAACTCTTGTTAGTATATAAATTGTATAAAATAAGTGGATTCATTATTATATTTTTATACTTATATTTGATTTTGCAATTCCTAACTAATATTACTAGTCTAATTCCAGTCAGATTGCATTCTAAATGATACAAATTAGTTGGACCACCCTCTGTAATAAACCTTTTAAGCAACACAGCCCCATTTGGAAGGACTAGGCTTAGAGCTGCAATATATAAATTTTAGAAAAATAAAGTTTAGCCTGTAAACACACAAGATAACTCTCAAACACACTAACCTGGTTATCTATCTATTGCTAAGAAAGTTCTGAATAGTCCGAGTGCTCTGTCCACAAGCAGGGAGTGGTTCTGATGCTTTGATCAGGAATCTGTATGTGAGCGTGAAGGTCCTTTTCCCCAATTGGTTCTTGACTGATCAATAAAGATGCTAACAGTCAATGGTTGGGTGGAAGAGCCAGGACTTCCAGGTTCCCACAGACAGGCTAAGAGACACAGAAAAAGAAAGGCAATTCACCATGCTTCAGAGGGAGAGAGAACCACCAGCCATGTGAGATCTTGGGATGAGTGGCCATTAGCCACTTCCCTGACAGGACCTGGGGTAGCAGGTAGACGATTAGAAATGCAACTAAACTAAGCAGACTTTGGGCTCTGGCTCCACACCCAGTCCCACAACTCTGGGGTGCTCTAACCCACCAGGATCACAGGATCTCAGGAGCTTGGTCACAACAGGATTTCAAGATCCCAGAGGCAGCTTGACTCCCAGGAGTTCTGACACACCCAGGTTAATCAGTATCACAGGATCACAGGATCAGAAAGACAGCTGGACTCTGAGGAGGTCTGACAACAAAGATTACAGGAGGTACAGGCTCCAGTCAAAGACAGCAAGGGCAGGTAGTGCTAGAGATAAGCAAATGGCGTGAGGCAAGCACAAGAACAAAGGCAACAGAAACTAAGGCTACTCGGCATCATCAGAACCCAGTTCTCCCACCACAGCAAGTCCTGGATACACCATCACACCTGAAAAGCAAGAATCTGATTTAAAATCACTTCTCATGATGATGATAGAGGACTTTAAGAAGGACATAAATAAGTCCCTTAAAGAAACACAGGAGAACACAGGTAAACAGGTAGAAGCCCTTAAAGAGGAAACACAAAAATCCCTTAAAGAATTACATGAAAACACAATCAAACAGGTGAAGGAAATGAACAAAACCATCCAGGATCTAAAAATGGAACTAGAAACAATAAAGAAATCACAAAGTCGCCGGGCGGTGGTGGCGCACACCTTTAATCCCAGCACTTGGGAGGCGGAGGCAGGAGGATTTCTGAGTTCGAGGCCAGCCTGGTCTACAAAGTGAGTTCCAGGACAGCCAGGGCTACACAGAGAAACCCTGTCTCGAAAAACCAAAAAAAAAAAGTATAAGTTGAAAGAAATCACAAAGTGAGACAACCCTGGAGCTAGAAATCCTGGGAAAAAATCAGGAGTCACAGATGCAAGCATCACTAACAGAATACAAGAGATAGAAGAGAGAATCTCAGGTGCAGAAGAAAACACTGACACGACCATCAAAAAAAAAAAAAAATGCTCCTAACCCAAATCATCCAGAAAATCCAGGACACAATGAGAAGACCAAACCTAAGGATAATAGGTATAGAAAAGAGTGAAGATCTTACAGGGTCAGTAAATATCTTTAACAAAATTACAGAAGAAAACTTCCCTAACCTAAAGAAAGAGATGTCTATGAACATACAAGAAGCCTACAGAACTCCAAATAGACTGGACCAGAAAAGAAATTCCTCCTGTCACATAATAGTCAAAATACCAATTGCACAAAATGAAGAAAGAATATTAAAAGCAATAAGGGGAAAAGATCAAGTAATATATAAAGGCAGACCTATCAGAATTACACCAGACTTCTCACCAGAGACTATAAAACCAGAAGATCTGGGACTGATGTCATACAACCCTTAGAAAACACAAATGGTAGCCCAGGCTACTATACCCAGAAAAACTCTCAATTACCATAGATGGAGAAACCAAGATATTCTATGACAAAAACAAATTTACACAATATCTTTCCACAAATCTAGCCCTTCAAAGGATAAAGAATGGAAAACACCAACACAAGGAGTGAAACTACACCCTAGAAAAGCAAGAAAATAATCTTCTTTCAAGAAACCCAAAAGAAGATAGCCACACAAATATAATTCCATCTCTAACAACAAAAATAACAGGAAGGAACAATCACTTTTCCTTATTATCTCTTAATATCAATGGACTCAATTATCCAACAAAAAGACATAGACTAACAGACTGGATAAGTAAACAGGACCCAGAATTTTGCTGTATACAGGAAACTCACCTCAGGCACAAAAACAGACACTACCTCAGAGTAAAAGGCTGAAAAAAAATTTTTTTCCAAACAAGGGGTCCCAAGAAACAAGCTGGAGTTGCTATTCTAATTTCTAATAAAATTGACTTTAACCAAAAGTTATCAAAAAAGAAAAGGACACTTCATGCTCATCAAAGGAAAAATCTACCAAGACAAACTCTCAATTTTGAACATCCATGCTCCAAATGCAAGGACACTCACATTCATAAAAGAAAATTTACTAAAGCTCAAAGCACACATTGCACTGCACACAATAATAGTTGGAAACTTCAACGCCCCACTCTCAGCAATGGAGAGATTATGGAAACACAAACTAAACAGAGACACAGTAAAACTAACAGAAATGATGGACCAAATGGATTTAAAAGATATCTATAGAATAATTCATCCTAAAACAAAAGAATACATCTTCTTCTCAGCACTTCATGGTACCTTCTCCAAAATTGACCATATAATTGGTCATAAAACAGGCCTTAACAGATACAAGAAGATTGAAATAATCCCATGCATCCTATGAGATCACCATGGACTAAGGCTGCTCTTCAATAACAACAAAAACAATGGAGTAAGAATTTAATGAAATTAAAGGCACATTATACCAAAACTTACGGGACACAATGAAAGCAGTGCTAAGAAGAAAATTCATAGATCTAAGTGTCTCAAAAAAAAAAACTGGAGAGAGCATACACTAGCAGCTTGATAGAACATCTGAAAGTTCTAGAACAAAAAGAAGCAAACACACCCAAGAGAAGTAGATGACAGGAAATCATCAAACTCAGGGATGAAATCAACCAAGTAGAAATCAAAAGAACTATACAAAGAATCAACAAAACTAGGAGCTGGTTCTTTGAGAAAATCAACAAGATAGATAAATTCTTAGCCAGACTAACCAGAGGGCACAGAGACAGTCTCCAAATTAACAAAATCAGAAATGAAAAGGGAGACATAACAAAAGAAACTGAGGAAATTCAAAAATCATCATATCCTACTACAAAAGCCAATACTCAACAAATTGGAAAATCTGGATGAAATGGACAATTTTCTAGACAGACACCAGGTGCCAAAGTTGAATCTCGATCAGATAAACCATTTAAATAGTCCTATAACGCCTAAAGAAATAGCAGCAGTCATTAAAATTCTCCCAACAACAACAACAACAACAAAAGCCCAGGACCAGATGGTTTTAGTGCAGAATTCTACCAGACCTTCAAAGAAGACCTAATACCAATCCTCTTCAAACTATTCACAAAATAGAAACAGAAGGTACACTACCCAATTTGTTCTATGAAGCCACAATTATGCTTATACCTAAACCACACTAAGACCCAACAAAGAAAGAGTACTTCAGACCAATTTCCCTTATGAATATCGATGCAAAAATACTCAATAAAATTCTCACAAACTGAATCCAAGAACACATCAAAACAATCATTCATCATGATCAAGTAAGCTTTTCCCCAGGAATGCAGGGATGGTTCAATGTAAGGAAATCCATCAATGTAATCCACTATATAAACAAACTCAAAGAAAAAAATGACATAATCATCTCATTAGATGCTGAGAAAGCATTTGACAAAATTCAACACCCCTTCATGGTAAAAGTCTTGAAAAGAATAGGAATTCAAGGACCATACCTAAACATAGTAAAAGCAATGTACAGCAAACAAGAAGCCAACATCAAACTAAATGGAGAGAAACTTTAAGCAATCCCACTAAAATCAGGGACTAGACAAGGCTGCCCACTCTCTCCCTACCTGTTCAATATAGTCCTTGAAGCCCTAGCCAGAGCAATTAGACAATCAAAGGGGGTTAAAGGGATACAAATTGGAAAGGAAGAAGTCAAAATATCATTATTTGCAGATGATATGATCATATACTTAAGTGACCCCAAAAAATTTCACCAGAGAACTCCTATAGCTGATAAATAACTTCAGCAATGTGGCTGGATATAAAAATTAACTCAAACAAATCAGTAGCCTTCCTCTACACAAAGGATAAATGGGGCCAAGAAAGAAATTAGGGAAACAACACCCTTCACAATAGTCACAAATAATATAAAATGCCTTGTTTTGACTCTAACCAAGCAAGTGAAATATCTGTTTGCCAAGAACTTCAAGTTTCTGAAGAAAGAAATCGAAGATCTCAGAATATGGAAAGATCTCACATGCTCATGGATTGGCAGGGTTAATATATTAAAATGGCAATCTTGCCAAAAGCAATCTATAGATTCAATGCAATCCCCATCAAAATTCCAAATCAATTCTTCATAGAGTTAGAAAGAGCAATTTGCAAATTCATGTGAAATAACAAAAAACCCAGGATATCAAAAAGTATTCTCAACAATAAAAAAAAAAAAACTTCTGGGGATAAAACCATCCCTGACCTCAAGCTGTATTACAGAGCAATAGTGATAAAAACCATATGGTGTTGGTACAGAGACAGGCAGAAAGATCAATGCAATTGAATTGAAGACCCAGAAATAAACACACACACACTTATGATCACTTGATCTTTGACAAAGGAGCTAAAACCATCCAGTGGAAAAAAAATTAGCCTTTCAATAAATGATGCTGGTTCAACTGGAGGTCAGCATGTAGAAGAATGCAAATTGAAACATTCTTATCTCCTTGTACAAAGCTCAAATCCAAATGGATCAAGGACCTCCACATAAAACCAGATACACTGAAACTAATAGAAGATAAAGTGGGGAAAAGCCTCACACACATGAGCACAGGGAAAATTTTCCTGAACAGAACACCAATGGCTTATACTTTAAGATCAAGAATCAACAAATGGGACCTCATAAATTTGCAAAGCTTCTGTAAGGCAAAGGACACTGTCAATAGGACAAAACGGCAACCAACAGACTTGGAAAAGATCTTTACCAATTCTATATCCAATAGAGGACTAATATCCAATATATACAAAGAACTCAAGAAGAACCAAACTCCAGAGAACCAAATAACCCACTAAAAAATGGGGAACCGAGCTAAACAGAGAATTTTCAACTGAGGAAAATAGAAGGGGTGAGAAGCACCTAAAGAAATGTTCAGCATCCTTAGTCATTAGGGAAATGCAAATCAAAGCAACCCTGAGATTCCACCTCACACCAGTCAGAATAGCTAAAATAAAAAACTCAAGGGACAGCAGATGCTGGCAAAGATGTGGAGAAAGAGGAACATTCCTCCATTATTGGTGGGATTGCAAGCTGGTACGACCACTCTGGAAATCACTCTGGTGGTTCCTCAGAAAATTGGACATAGTATTAGCTGAGGACACAGCTATACCACTCCTGGGCATATACCCAAACAATGTTCCAACATATAACAAGGACACCTGCTCCACTATGTTCATAGCAGCCTTATTTATAATAGCCAGTGGCTGGAAAGAACCCAGATGTCCTTCAACAGAGGAATGGATACAGAATATGTGGTACATTTACTCAGTGGAGTACTACTCAGCTATTAAAAATAATGACTTCGTGAAATTTGCAGGCAAATGGATGGAACTAGAAAATATCATCCTGAGCAAGGTAACCCAATCACAAAAGAACACACATGGTATGTACTCGCTGATAAGTGAATATTAGCCCAGAACCTTGGAATACCCAAGATATAATTCACAGACCAATTGAAGCTCAAGAAGAAGGAAAACCAAAGTGTGGTTACTTCGGTCCTTCTTAGAAGGGAGAACAAAATATTCATGGGAGCAAATACAAAGACAAAGTGTAGAGCAGAGCCTGAAGGAAAGGCCATCCTGAGACTGCCCCACCTGGGGATTCATCCCATATACAGTCACCAAACCCTGACACTATTATGGATGCCAATGCTTGCCGACAGGAGCCTGATATAGCTGTCTCCTGAGAGGCTCTGCCAGAGCCTTACAAATACAGAGGCAGATACTCATAGCCAACCATTGGACTGAGTGTCAGGTCCCCAATGGAGAAGTTAGAGAAAGGACTGAAGGAGCTAAAGGGGCTTGCAACCCATAGGAACAACAATATCAACCAACTAGACCCCTCAGAGCTCCCAGGGACTAATCCTCCAACCATAGAGTACACATGGAGGGACCCATGGCTCCAGCTGCATAAGTAGCAGAGGATAGCCTTGTTTGGCATCAATGGGAGAAGAAGTCCTTGGTCCTATGAAGGCTCAATGCCCCAGTGTATGGGAATGTGAGGGCAAGGAGGTGTGAGTGGGTGAGTGGGTGAGTGGGTGTGTGGGTGGGTGGTGGAACACCCTCAAAGAGGCAGGAGGAGGGGGGATGGGATAGGGCGGTTCTGGGAGCAGAACTGGGAAAGGGGATAACATTTGAAATGTAAATAGAGAAAATATCCAGTTTAAAAAAAAAAGTAGATTACCATCTCAAAAAAAAATGCAACTAAGTTGGGGGCAGATTTAGAGTGATGAGCAAGGAATAAGGAGAAGGTCACGCTAGCAGTAGGAAGCTTAGAAGAGCCCCAGCCGCTCTCCGCCATCTTTGCTCCAGTGACCAGGTAGTTGGGACCGCCAGGCTCAGAGACAGACAGGCATAATATCGCTTCGGTTTCAGGCAGCTTGTGTGTAACCTGCTCCCAGGTGCTGGGCTGATCTGCAGTAACCAGCGCGCCAGTTCCGCGGTGGGACCTTCTGCCTGGTGGAGGGACCCCGCGCAGGGAGGGAGCCTGCCAGCTTCCCTTCCTCGACCTCTGTTCCCGCGGACTGCGCTGGAGAGACCGGTACCCAGGCTCTCCCCCCAATATAACATCACTTGGGACACGGCCTGTTGGGGCTTCCGTCTGTGCCCGAGGGCGGGTTGGCGCTGTGGTTGTCTGGGTGCCAGATCGGCGGGCCATCGTGACCACAGGGTGAGCGGCACCACGGAGAGTGCCCTCCGCCATCTTTGCTACAGTGACCAGGTAGTTGGGACCGCCAGGCTCAGAGACAGACAGGCATAATATCGCTTCGGTTTCAGGCAGCTTGTGTGTAACCTGCTTCCAGGTGCTGGGCTGATCTGCAGTGACCAGCGCGCCAGATCTGCTGTGGGACTTCTGCCTGGCAGAGGGACGCCCCCTCCCCCCCCCAGGAGAGATCACACACCCCTGCACAGGGCAGGAGCCTGCCAGCCTCCCTTTGGCGACCTCTGCTCCAGGAATCCACTAGGCTGAGCCTTTAGATGTGCAAGGCCTCCCCAATATAAGATCACTTGGGGCAAAGCACATTAGGGCTCCAAAGTCACTCAGGAGCAGGCAGGCCCCAGAAATCGGTGCCAGGGGAATCCTGGTAATCCAGGGGGGGCAGAAATAGCTTTGCAGGCTCACAGGAGGTCCAACCAACAGCCAGTGGCAGCAGGACCAACTAACACCAGAGGTATCCAGATGGCAAAAGGCAAACGTAGGAATGTTACTAACAGTAATCAAAGTAATGTGGGACCATCCGAACCCAACTCTCCAACAGCAGCAAGTCCTGGATACCCCACCACACCCGAAAGACAAGATCTGGATTTAAAATCACTTCTCATGATGCTATTAGAGGATCACAAGAAGGACACAAATAAATCTCATAAAGAGTTACAGGAGACCATGAATCAACGGTTAGAAGCCCTTACAAAGGAAACACAAAAATCGCTTAGAGAAATGCGGGAGAACATGGATCAAAAGATGGAGGCGCACAAGGAGACAACACAAAAATCGCTTAACGAGATGAATCAACGGGTAGATGCACTCACAAAGGAATCACGAAATTTGCATAAAGAAATGCAGAAGAATATGGGTCAACAGACGGATGCCCATAAGGAGGCAACACAAAAATTGCTTAAAGAAATGAATCAACGGTTAGATGCCCTTACAAAGGAAACACGAGAACTGCTTAAAGAAATGCAGGAGACGATGGATCAACAGATGGAATCCCATGAGGAGGAAACACAAAAATCGCTCAGAGAAATGCAGGAGAACGTGGGTCATCAGGAAGAAATCCTGAAAGAGGTAATGCAAAAATACCTTAAAGAAATACAGGAAAATACAAACAAACAAGTGAAGGATCTCAGCAAATCCATCCAGGAACTAAAAAAGGAAGTAGAAACAACTAAGAAATCACAAAGGGAGACAACTTTGGAGATAGAAAACCTTGGGAAGAAATCAGGAGTCATAGATGCAAACATTAACAATAGAATACAAGAGATGGAAGAAAGAATCTCAGGTGCTGAAGATTCCATAGAAAGCATCGACTCAACAGTCAAAGAAAATGCAAAATGCAAAAAACGCGTAACCCAAAACATCCAGGAAATCCAGGACACAATGAGAAGACCAAACCTAAGGATTATAGATATAGATGAGAGTGAAGATTTGCAACTTAAAGGGCCAGTAAACATCTTCAACAAAATTATGGAGGAAAACTTCCCTAACTTAAAGAGAGAGATGCCGATGAACATACAAGAAGCCTACAGAACTCCAAACAGACTGGACCAGAACAGAAATACCTCCCGTCACATAATAATCAAAACACCGAATGTTCTAAACAAAGAAAGAATACTAAATGCAGTAAGAGAAAAGGGCCAAGTAACATACAAAGGAAGACCTATCCGAATCACATCAGACTTCTCACCAGAGACTATGAAAGCCAGAAGATCCTGGGCAGATCTCATGCAGACACTAAGACAGCACAAATGCCAGCCTAGACTACTATACCCAGCAAAACTCTCAATCACCATAGATGGAGAGACCAAGCTATTCCATGATAAAACCAAATTTTCACAATATCTTTCCACAAATCCAGCCCTGCAACGGATAATAGGTGGAAACCTCCAATACAGGGAGAGAAACAACACCCTGGAAAAAATGAGATAATAACCTTCTTGAATCAAACCCAAAAGTAGATAACCACTCAAACATAAAGATAGCATCAAGAATGGCAGATGGCAATAATCACTATGCCTTAATCTCTCTTAATATCAATGGTCTCAATTCCCCAATTAAAAGACATAGACTAGCAGACTGGATACGTAAACAGGACCCAGCATTTTGCTGCATGCAGGAAATGCACCTCAGTGTCAAAGACAAACACTACCTCAGAGTAAAAGGCTGGAAAACAATTTTACAAGCAAATGGCCCCAAGAAACGAGGTGGAGTAGCCATCCTAATATCGGATAAAATTGATTTTCAACCTAAAGTCATCAAAAAAGACACAGAAGGACACTACATACTGATCAAGGGAAAAATCCACCATCAAGAACTCTCAATCCTGAATATCTATGCTCCAAATGCAAGGGCACCCTCATTCGTAAAAGAAACTTTACTAAAACTCAAAGCACACATCGCACCGCACACAATAATAGTGGGTGACTTCAACACCCCGCTCTCTGAAATGGATCGTTCAGGAAAGCAGAAACTAAACAGGGACACAGTGAATCTAATTGAAGCCTTGGACCAAATGGAACTAACTGATATATATAGAACATTTCATCCTAGAGCTAAAGAATACACCTTCTTCTCAGCTCCTCATGGTACCTTCTCCAAAATTGACCATATAATTGGTCACAAATCAGACCTCAACAGATACAAGAAGATAGAAATAATCCCATGCCTCCTATCAGATCACTATGGAATAAGGGTGGTCTTCAATGGCAACAAAAACAAAAGAAAACCCACGTACACATGGAGGCTGAACAATGCTCTACTCAATGATAACTTGGTCAAGGTGGAAATAAAGAAAGAAATCAAAGACTTTTTGAAAGTTAATGAAAATGAAGGCACAACATACCCTAACTTATGGGACAAAATGAAAGCAGTGCTAAGAGGAAAATTCATAGCCCTGAGTGCCGCCAAAAAGAAACGGGAGACAGCATACACTAACAGCTTAATGGCACACCTGAAAGCCCTGGAACAAAAAGAAGCAAGTACACCAAAGAAGAGTAGAAGGCAGGAAATCATCAAACTCAGGGCTGAAATCAATCAAGTAGAAACAAATAAAACCATACAAAGAATCAACAAAACGAGGAGTTGGTTCTTTGAGAAAATCAACAAGATAGATAAGCCCTTAGCCAGACTAACCAGAGGGCACAGAGATAGTATCCAAATTAATAAAATCAGAAACGAAAAGGGAGAGATAACAACAGAAACTGAGGAAATTCAAAAAATCATCAGATCCTACTACAAAAACCTGTATTCAACACAACTAGAAAATCTTGAGGAAATGGACAATTTCCTTGACAGATACCAAGTACCAAAATTAAATCAGGATCAAATAGACCATCTAAACCGTCCTATAAGCCCTGAAGAAATAGAAGTTGTCATTGGAAGTCTTCCAACCAAAAAAAGCACAGGTCCAGATGGTTTTAGTGCAGAATTCTATCAGACCTTCAAAGAAGACCTAACACCAATACTCTTCAAACTGTTCCACAAAATAGAAACAGAAGGAACACTACCCAACTCGTTCTATGAAGCCACAATTACACTAATACCAAAAGCACACAAAGATCCGACAAAGAAAGAGAATCTCAGGCCAATCTCTCTTATGAATATCGATGCAAAAATACTCAATAAAATTCTTGCCAACCGAATCCAAGAACACATCAAAACGATCATTCACCACGATCAAGTAGGCTTCATCCCAGGGATGCAGGGATGGTTCAATATAAGGAAATCCATCAATGTAATCCACTACATAAACAATCTCAAAGAAAAAAACCACATGGTCATCTCATTAGATGCTGAGAAAGCATTTGACAAAATTCAGCATCCTTTCATGCTAAAGGTCTTGGAAAGATCAGGAATTCAAGGCCCATATCTAAACATAGTAAAAGCAATTTACAGCAAACCAGTAGCCAGCATCAATCTAAACGGAGAGAAACTTGAAGCAATCCCACTAAAATCAGGGACTAGACAAGGCTGCCCTCTCTCTCCATATCTTTTCAATATAGTACTTGAAGTTCTAGCTAGAGCAATTAGACAAGAAAAAGAGGTCAAAGGGATACAAATTGGAAAGGAAGAAGTCAAACTATCACTATTTGCAGACGATATGATAGTATACTTAAGCGACCCAAAGAACTCCACCAGAGAACTCCTACAGCTGATAAACGACTTCAGCAAAGTGGCCGGATATAAAATCAACTCAAGCAAGTCAGAAGCCTTCCTATACTCAAAGGATAAGCAGGCTGAGAAAGAAGTAAGAGAAATAATACCCTTTACGATAGCCACAAACCATATTAAGTATCTTGGCGTGACGCTAACCAAACAAGTGAAAGATCTGTATGACAAGAACTTCAAGTCTCTGAAGAAAGAAATTGAAGAAGACCTCAGAAGATGGAAAAATCTGCCATGCTCATGGATTGGCAGGATTAATATAGTAAAAATGAGCATCTTACCAAAAGTAATACACAGATTCAATGCAATCCCCATCAAAATCCCAACTCAATTCTTCATAGAGTTAGAAAGAGCAATTCAAAAACTCATCTGGAATAACAGAAAACCCAGAATAGCTAAAACTATTCTCAAGAGTAAAAGAACCTCTGGGGGAATCAGTATCCCGGACCTCAAGCTGTACTACAGAGCAATAGTGTTAAAAACTGCATGGTATTGGTACAGTAACAGACATGTAGATCAATGGAACAGAATTGAAGACCCAGAAATGAATCCACACTCCTATGGTCACTTGATCTTTGACAAAGGAGCTAAAACCATCCAGTGGAAAAAAGATAGCCTTTTCAACAAATGGTGCTGGCTCAGCTGGAGGTCAACATGCAGAAGAATGCAAATTGACCCATCCTTATCTCCTTGCACTAAGCTCAATTCTAAGTGGATCAAAGATCTCCACATAAAACCAGACACACTGAAACTAATAGAAGGGAAACTAGGGAAGAACCTTGAACATATGGGCACAGGGGAGAATTTCCTGAACAGAACTCCAATAGCTTATGCTCTAAGATCAAGAATAGACAAATGGGACCTCATTAAATTACAAAGTTTTTGCAAGGCAAAAGACACCGTCAAAAAGACAAAGCGGCAACCAACTAACTGGGAAATGATCTTTACCAACCTTACATCCGACAGAGGGCTAACATCCAAGATATACAAAGAACTCAAGAAGTTAAACTCCAGAGAGGCAAGTAACCCTATTAAAAAATGGGGTACAGAGCTACACAAAGAGTTCTCACCTGAAGAATATCTAATGGCTGAGAAGCACCTAAAGAGATGTTCATCATCCTTAGTCATTAGGGAAATGCAAATCAAAACAACCCTGAGATTCCATCTCACACCAGTCAGGATGGCTAAGATCAAAAACACAGGAGACAGCAGTTGTTGGCGAGGATGTGGAGAAAGAGGAACACTCCTCCACTGCTGGTGGAATTGCAGGCTGGTACAACCACTCTGGAAAGCAGTCTGGCGGCTCCTCAGAAAACTGGGCATGACACTTCCAGAGGATCCGGCTATACCACTCCTGGGCATATACCCAGAGACTTTACCTGCATGCAATAAGGACACATGCTCCACTATATTCATAGCAGCCTTATTTATAATAGCCAGAAGCTGGAAAGAACCCAGATGTCCCTCAACGGAGGAATGGATTCAGAAGATGTGGTATATTTACACAATGGAATACTACTCTGCAATTAAAAACAATGAATTCACGAAATTCCTAGGCAAATGGTCAGAACTTGAAAATATCATCCTTAGTGAGGTAACCCAATCACAAAAGATCACACATGGTATGAAGTCACTGATAAGGGGATATTGACCCAGAATCTCAGAATACCCTAGACACAATCAGCATATCAATAGATTTCTAAAAAGATGGAAGGAGAGACCCCTGGTCCTGGAAAGACTGGATGTAGGGGAACGCCAGGACAGAGTAATGAGAGGGGGTTGAACGGAGAAAAGAGGGAGGGAAGGGGGCTTATGGGACTTTCGGGGAGGGAGGAAACGGGAAAGGGGAAGTGATTTGGAATGTAAATTAAAAAAAAAAAAAAAAGAAGAGCCCCAGCCACTGAGCCATAAGGCAGGTCAAAATGAGCTTTGTGTGTGTGTGTGTGTGTGTGTGTGTGTGTGTGTGTGTGTGTGTTTCATCTGAGGATGTAAGGGAACCAGGGCAGTGGCTGGTAGCACGGGTCTGCCCAGAGTTTAAAGTGGGGTAGTAGAAACTACACGCTACACCCACATACCATATGTTGGACAGCCCTGTTGTGGGTATAAGGGGATGGAGTAGACATAGTCCACTTGACTGCCATTGCCAGTGCACTTCATTCTGCTTGCATTAACTCTGGGGTTGAAGCTCGAAGAGGTGGGAAAGTGGTCAGGGGGAATCACAGCACTCATCTGTGTAACTTCAATTTTTCCAAATCCTATTTTTAATGATGATTCCTAAACACTTTAACCTCCCTGGTAGCCCACCACCCTCCAAAGGTAGTGGAAAAGAAAGAAAACTGGGGTGGGGGCAGGGGGAGTGAACCTGTTTAGAAAGGTTCTTTGGAGCAACTCCCATCTGTGTTGTCTGGATATCGGCAGTTCAGTTCACAGGTTAGCAGGCAGCTTGATCCACTCACAACCACTTCACAGATACACCAGCAGTCCAGAAACAGCCAGACCTCAGCCTGGGCACAAGTCAGCAGGAGGGACCAGGAGGAATGCCAAGAGAAGTTCTCCGCTGTGCCTCTGTCAGTGAAGCAAAGATCAGTGAAGCCATGAGATCCCCAAGCATTGCACAGCTAGCTCTATAAGCAAGCCAAGCTCAGCCTCCTGCACTGTCCACTGAGTCCTATTTATACCCTCCAAACATCACATGTCCTCCACGGGTCTTGCTTCAGCACGTGTTTGCTTCAGCTTGTACAACTGTCTCAGTCAGCATCACTCTGCCAATCAGCCAGAGTCTGAGGAAGCGGTCAGAATCTGCAGCACACCACCAGAAGTTTTTTTTTGGTTTTGGTTTTTTTTTTTGGTGTATTTCTCACTATGGAGTCCTGACAAATGCAGCTCAACTAAGAAATGTAAGGTGGACCAATACGTGCCTATTGTTAGCAAAGAATCCTTCATCATGCATTCTTCCACATGCTTACTTTAGAAGAACATCCTTTCTCCTATGTCTGCTTCAGCTAAACGTTCCTTCATGTGTTTGCCCCAGCAAAACACCATCCAACCAGCTTTCCAAAGAACACTTAAGTTTCCACTTCATATCCCTCTTTCTGTTTAATAATTGTCCTTTTCTCTAACATTAACAATCTATACGCAATAGAAACCATACATAAGAACCATCACATTTTCAATAAGTGGCTTATGTTCAATATAGTCAAACAATAGTCTAATAAATATTTCTATCAATATACATTGAACAAAAATCCCTAAATAGCTATCAATATACAATGATTCAAGCAAAACAACTTATATTTCTACCAATATATGATAATTACAGAAAAAACTTAAATTTCTATCAATATATGATAATTAAGGAAAAATACTTAAATTTCTATTAAAATACAATTAAACAAAAATTTAAGTCTCTATTAATATACAATAATTAAACAAAAACCTTACATTTCTGTCAATATAGAATACAATAATTAAATGAAACAACCTACCACCCTAGAAGTGACCAAAATTACCCACTCCAACTGAAGCAATTGAGATGATGGTCTTCTTTTTTTTCTTTTTTTTTAAACTGGATCTTGAATTTTTTTCTTTTTTTATTGAATATAAACTTCATTTACATTTCAAATGCTAAAACCTTTCCTGGTTTCCCCCCTCCCCGAAAACCCCCAAACCCTCCTCCCACCCCCTGCCCCCAAGTATATGCCCTCCACCTGATCCACCTCCTGCCCCCTCGATTTTCCTTTGTTGGGGTATCTATTGAGCCTTCACAGGACCAAGGACCACTCCTCCCACTGATGCCCGACAAGGCATTCCTCTGCCACATTTTTGGCTAGAACCATGTGTACCCCTTGGTTGATGGTTTAGTCCCTGGGAGTCCTGGGGTGTCTGGGTGGCCGACCCTATTGTTCTCCCCATGGGGCTGTAAACCCCTTCAGCTCCTCCAGTCTGCCCTCCATCTCCTCCATTGGGAACCCCACACCCAGTCCAATGGTTGGCTGCTAGCACCTGCCTCTGTATATGTAAGGCTCTGACAGGGCCCCTCCAGAGACAACCATGACATGTTCCTTTTGGTATGCACTTCTTGTCGTCCATAATAGTGTCAGGGTTTGGTGACTGTTTATAGGATGAATCCCCAGGTAGGGCAGTCTCTGGGTGGCCTTTCCTTCAGTCTCTACTCCACACTTTGTCTCCTTTATTGCTCCTGTATTTTGTTCCTTTTCTCAGAGGAATCAAAGCACCACCATTTCAGTCCTCCTTCTTCTTGAGCTTCCTGTGGTCTGTGAATTGTAACTTGTTTATTTTGACCTTTTGGGCTAACATCCACTTATCAGTGAATGCATACCATGTGTGTTCTTTTGTGATTGGGTTACCTCAACTCAGGATGACACTTTCTAGTTCCATCCATTTGCCTAAGAATTTCATGAATTCATTGTTTTTAATAGCTGAATAATACTCCATTGTGTATATATACCACAATTTCTGTATCCATTCCTCTGTTGAAGGACATCTGGGTTCTTTCCAGCTTCTGGCTATTATAAATAAGGCTGCTATGAACATAGTGGAGCAGGTGTCCCTGTTATATGTTGGAACATTGTTTGGGTATATGCCCAGGAGTGATATAGCTGGATCCTCAGGTAGTACTGTCTAATTTTCTGAGGAACCACCAAACTGATTTCCAGAGTGGTTTTACCCACTCTGCTTGCAATCCCATCAACAATAGAGAAGTGTCCCTCTTTCCCAAATCCTATCCAGCATCTGCTGTCCTCTGAGTTTTTCATCTTAGCCATTCTGACCTGTGTGAGGTGGAATCTCAGTGTTGTTTTGATTTGCATTTGCCTGATAACTAAGGATGCTGAACATTTCTTTAGGTGCTTCAGAGCCATTCAAGTTTCCTCAGTTGAGAATTCCCTGTTTAGCTCTGTACCCCATTTTTAATAGGGTTATTTGACTCTCTGGAGTTTAACTTCTTGAGTTCTTTGTATATATTGGATATTAGCCCTCTACCAGACATAGGATTGGTGAAGATCTTTTCCCAATTTGTTGGTTGCCGTTTTGCCTTATTAGCAGTGTCCTTTGCCTTACAGAAGCTTTGCAGTTTTATGAGGTTCCATTTGTTGATTCTTATTCTTAGAACATAAGTCATTGGTGTTCTATTCAGAAAATTTTCCCCTGTGCCCATGTGTTCAAGATTCTTCCCCACTTTCTCCTCTGTAAGCTTCAGTGTGTCTGGCTTTATATTTAGGTCCTTGATCCACTTGGACTTGCGCTTTGTACAAGGAGATAAGAATGGATCTGTTTGTATTTTTCTGCATGCTGACCTCCAGTTAATCCAGCACCATCTGTTAAAAATGCTGTCTTTTTTCCACTGGATGTTTTTAGCTCCTTTGTCAAATAACAAGTGACCGTAGATGTGTGGGTTCTTTTCTGTGTTTTCAATTCTATTCCATTGATCTTCCTGCCTGTCTCTGTACCAATACCAAACAGTTTTTATCACTATTGCTCTGTAGTAGAGCTTGAGGAGATCTTTTGTTGTAGAGAATAGTTTTTGCTATGCTGGGTTTTTTGTTAATCCAGATGAATTTCAGAATTGCTCTTTCTAAATCTATGAAGAATTGATTTGGGATTTTGATGGGGATTGCATTGAATCTGTAGATTGCTTTCAGCAAGATGATCATTTTTACTATATTTTGTCAAGCCTTTTTCAGCATCTAATGAAATGACCATGTGGTTTTTTTCCGTTGAGTTTGTTTATGTAGTGGATTACATTGATGGATTTCTGTATATTGAACCATCCCTCCATCACTGGGATGAAGCCTACCTGATTGTGGTGAGTTATAGTTTTGATGCATTCTTGAATTCGGTTGGCCAGAATTTTGTTGAGTATTTTTGCATCGATGTTCATGAGGGTCTAAAGTTCTCCTTCCTTGTTTGGTCTTTGTTTGGTTTAAGTATAAGTGTTATTGTGATTTCATAGAATGAGTTGGGTAGTGTTCCTTGAGTTTCTATTTCATGGAATAGTTTGAAGAGTATCGGTATTAGCTCTTCTTTGAAGATCTGATAGAATTCCCCGCTAAACCCATCTGGTCCTGGGCCCCCCCCCCCTTTTTTTTTTTTTTGATGGGAGACTATTAACAACTGCTTCTATTTCCTCAGGACTTATGTTACTATTTAGATGGCTTATTTGATCCTATTTTAACGTTGGTCACCTGGTATGTATCTAGAAAGTTGTCCATTTCATCCAGATTTTCAAACTTTGTTGGGTATAAGTTCTTGTAGTAGGATCTGATGATTTTTTGAATTTCCACAGTTTCTGTTGTTATGTCTCCCTTTTCATTTCTGATTTTATTAATTTGGGTGGTGCCTCTGTGCCCTCTGGTTAGTCTGGCTAAGGGTTTATCTATTTTGTTGATTTTCTCAAAGAACCAGCTCCTGGTTTTGATGATTCTTTGTATAGTTCTTTTTGTTTCTATTTGTACCATGAGGTGCAGAGAGGTATATTCTTTTGCTTTAGGATGGAATGTTCTATAAATATCTGTTAGATCCATTTGGTCCATAACTTCAGTTAGTTTCACTGTGTCTCTGTTTAGTTTCTGTTTTCATGATTTGTCCATTGTTGAGAGTGGGGCGTTGAAGTCTCCCACTATTATTGTATGGGTGCAATGTGTGCTTTGAGCTTTAGTAAAGTTTCTTTTATGAATTTGGGTGCCCTTGCATTCAGAGCATAGATGATCAGAATTGAGAGTTCATCTTGGTAGACTTTTCCTTTGACCAGTATGAAGTGTCCCTCCTTATCTTTTTTTGACAACTTTTGGTTGAAAGTCAATTTTATCTGATATAAGAAAGGCCACTCCAGCTTGTTTCTTGGGACCATTTGCTTGGAAAATTGTTTTCCAACCTTTGACTCTGAAGTAGTGACTGCCTTTGTCACTGAGGTGGGTTTCTTGTAGGCAGCAAAATGTTGGGTCATATTTATGTATCCAGTCTGTTAGTCTATGTCTTTTTATTGGGGAATTGAGACCATTGATGTTAAGAGATATTAAGGAAAAGTGATTGTTGCTTACTGTTATCTTCTTCGTTAAAGGTGAAATTCTGTTTGTGTAGCTATCTTCTTTTGGGTTTGTCAAAAGAAAATTACTTTATTGCTTTTTCTAGGGTGTGGTTTCCTGCCTTGTATTTGTAGTTTCCATCCATTATCCTTTGTAGACTGGATTTGTGGAAAGATATTGTATAAATTTGCTTTTTGTCATGGAATGTCTTGTTTTCTCCATCTATGGTAATTGAGAGTTTTGCAGGGTATTAGTAGTCTGGACTGACATTTATGTTCTCTTAGGTTCTGTATGACATCAGCCCAGGATCTTCTAGCTTTCATAGTCTCTGGTGAGAAGTCTGGTATAATTCTGATAGGTCTGCCTTTATATGTTACTTGACCTTTTTCTCTTACGGCTTTTAATATTCTTTCCTTGTTTAGAGCATTTGGTGTTTTGATTATTATGTGATGGGAAGAATTTCAGCTACCGTCCAGTCTATTCAGAGTTCTATAGGCTTCTTTTATGTTCATGGGCATCTCTTTCTTTAGGTTAGGGAACTTTTCTTCTATAATTTTGTTGAAGATATTTACTAGCTCTTTAAGATGTAAATCCTCTCTCTCTCTTCTATATCTATAATCCTTAGGTTTGGTCTTCTCATTGTGTCCTGGATTTCCTGGATGTTTTGGGTTACAAGCTTTTTGCATTTTGCATTTTCTTTGACTGTTGAGTCAATGTTTTCTATGGAATCTTCAGCATCCAAGATTCTTTCTTCTATCTCTTGTATTCTGTTGTTGAAGCTTGCATCTATGACTCCTGCATTCTTTCCAAGGTTTTCTATCTCTAGAGATGTCTCACTTTGGGATTTCTTTATTTTTTCTACTTCCACTGGATAGTTTTGTTCAATTCCTTCACTTGTTTGTGTTTTCCTGAAATTCTCTAAGGGATTTTTGTATTTCCACTTTAAGGGCT
Organism: Tokudaia tokunoshimensis; assembly: GCA_036184795.1. NCBI lineage: Eukaryota > Metazoa > Chordata > Mammalia > Rodentia > Muridae > Tokudaia > Tokudaia tokunoshimensis. The sequence continues at coordinate 45,936,704 of BTHU01000005.1, forward strand.
TCTACCTGTTGACCCATGTTCTCCCATAATTCCCTATGGGAATTTTGTGTCTCCTCTTTAAGGGCTTCTGCCTGTTGACCCATGTTCTCCCATAATTCCCTATGGGACTTTTGTGTTTCCTCTTTAAGGGCTTCTACCTGTTGATCCATGTTCTCCTTTATTTCTTTAAGGGAGTTATTTATGTCCTTCTTGAAGTCCTCTATCAGCATCACAAGGTGTGATTTTTAAATCCAGCTCTTGATTTTCCGATGTGATGGAGTATCCAGGATTTGCTGTTGTGGGAGAACTGGGTTCAGATGGTACCATGTTGCCTTGGTTTCTATTGGTAATGATCTTGCGTTTGCCTTTTGCCATCTAGTTATCTCTGGTGTTAGCTGGTCTTGCTGTCTCTGACTGTGGCTTCTCTGTCCTGCAGGCCTGTGTATATGTATTCCTGGGATTCCCTTTCTCTCAAATGCCCTGCATACAGCTGGTTCTCCAGGAAGTATCAGGAGATGGGGTCTTCCCTGTGGCAGACCTGGCAAGGGTCAAATGTCTTGTGTGCTGCTGGTTCTCTAGAACGTATCAGGTGATGGGGTCTTCCCTGTGGCAGAACTGGCAGGGGTCTGCCACAGCAGAATGAATGGGGCAGGCAGTGGCGGATGAGGAGAGAAGGTGATGGTCTTCTTATACATATATTTGTTTCCTGATGAATTGGGGTGGAGAATTCCTGTTTTGCACCCAAAGGGAAAAAATGGTTAGTAAGGAAAAAAGCTAGCTGTAGCGTTTATTGCCCAGTCTCTGGGTTGTCTGTTGTTTGAGCCCTAAGGAAAAAAATTATTTGCCTGAGAAAAGCTAGCTATAGCATTTATTTCATTTCTCTCTATAGAATCCTGACAAATGCAGCTCAACTATGCAATGTAAGGTGGACCTATACATTCATGTTGTTAGCAAAGAATTCTTCATCATGTGTCCTTTCATGTGCTTGCTGTAGCAGAACATCCTCTCTCCTGTGTCTGCTTCAGAGAAATGTTCCTTCACGAGTCTGCCTTAGTCATTCACCTGTGTCCACTTCAGTTAAATGTTCATTCATGTGTTTGCCCCAGTAAAACACCATCCAACCAACTTTCCCAAGAACCCTTAAGTTTTCCACTTCACATTGGTTTACAGGAAAACATTAATTGTGCAGCTGAAAAGAAACCAAATGTGAGGTCATTTTTAACTGTGTATTTGGAAAACATTTGTGTAAAATATGCTATCACTCCTGTTTATCAGTGCTTCTGTTACTTTGGAATGTTGTTTTTCAGGATGTAAATTCCATCCAAAGACACTTTTTGCCTGTGACTGAATGATAACTACTATAAGGAAATGGGAAAGGATTTTGATGAAAATTCTTCTGGAGGCACAGCTGCAGGCAATCTGGTATTGGAACTACTTTCTTGTGAGCCAGGACCGTCCATAATAATCACAAGCCAAGGTGAGGCTAACAGCAAATACTGGGGACATGGCTCTGCTCCAAGCATGGCACTAACACCTGCCTTGCACAGAGCCTGTGCTATTAACTCAATGGTGAGGGGCCCTTCTTTCTTTCTTTCTGATGAGGCAGGAGAAAGGATAAACACAGAATGGTGTGCTTGGGTAATCCATGTGCCCACTGAAGACAGAGAAGTGGGAGTTGAGGAGAGGACCTGGGATCACTAAGAAAGGCTTCTTTGCTTAAGGAGCTATAGAATAAATGGAACATCCACCTAGCACTGTATCCCTCATCCTAGGTGCTCCCTCTGAGAAAACCTTCCCATGGCCTCTGGGAGGAACAGCCACTTTGGCTTAGCTCTTCATATACCACAAGAGAATGTTCTTGTTAATACAATACACAAGACAGGCACCGTTTTCTGTGGGACCTCAGTACCTCATTATAGGACTGTTCCCTCTAGGCCTTGCACAAGTCTCAGGCTAATCCTTGCTTCTCTGGAGGAAACTGGGTTTCAAGAGGCTTCATTATAGGTTAGAACCCCAGAGGCAGTGCCACTCTGGAAATACACACTTATTCACTAGAGGGCCAGGGCTCTCAGTCCCAAGGGTGAGCTAGGTGAGAGTGAGCTAATGATTAAGAAACAAGTAAGGGAACTTTTTCTCTCAGAAACTTTCCTAAGGAGGACTTGAGGTGGAAGTGAAACTGACTTCTTGTTTGAGTGAGAAAGAACTATGGGAGATGGGAGCAGCTCAAAATACTTAGGAAAGGGTCATAGGAGTAGGAAAACTTGTTGTTTTTGATGTTACAGATACTATGAAGCTTCCTAAGAAGGTAAGAATGCTTAAAGATAATCTCATCTGAAAACTACGGACTTTGCTTCTTTCAATGTGGCCCCTGACCTCATGACACGAGGATCACCAGGACTGCTTGTAAAAGCTGAGTTTCTGGATTCCAGCCTAGTTCTTTTTTTTTGTTTGTTTGGTTTTTTTTGTTTTTTGAGACAGGGTTTCTCTGTGTAGCCCTGGCTGTCCTGGAACTCACTTTGTAGACCAGGCTGGCCTCGAACTCAGAAATCCTCCTGCCTCTGCCTCCCAAGTGCTGGGATTAAAGGCGTGCGCCGCCACCACCCGGCCTCCAGCCTAGTTCTATCGAGTCAGAACTGCTGAGATTGAGGCCCAGGGACATTCACTTACAGCCAACTCCACAGATCATCTCCATCCATACAAAAGCAGAAAGAGCAGATAATAAATGTCTGAGCTCTCCAACCCTACACCAATTACATAAATAAATAACGTAGTCCTTGTACTCGGTGATTATGTCTGCCATTCTTAGACAAGACCCCCATCCCCATGCCTTCAGAATAAACTCCATCCCCCTGTAGGCAGATCTCTGCTCTTTACCTCATTCCTATGTCAGTCCCAACATCAGTTCACCATCCCTGCTCCACAGCTCCACACCTCTCCTAGGACAGGAACAATCAGAATGTGACAAGGTAAGTGAGCTATTACCATCTCCTCCTTCTGGATTCCTCTGCATAAGAAGTGACAGGCTTATTGGTCCAGTATTATGTCCATACTTACCTTGGGGCACCTGGGTAAAAGAAACTCTGCCTCTTTTGACCAACACTGAACAAGAAAGGCATACCACAATACTAAACTAAAACACTGTACAACAGCATTCTAAAAACCTAGCTCAAACCAACAAAGAAAGGTCTGTTACTCAGAGGATATTCCACACAAGCACTGAGTGCTTCTCTGAGGAGCCTGGCTCAGCTTACATCTGGGTATTAGCTCACCTCCCAGACAGGCTTTCTTTCTCTCTCTGGCAGAATCTGCCTTCTGTCCTCCCCATTCCCTTCACAATGGTCGAAGATTTTGGGGCGGGGTTCTGCAAAGGTTAGTATGCAAATCTAGATTAGCTGGTTTACAAGCATCAGGAATGCCCACTCATAGTCTTGTGCCACTGTCTCTTGGATTCCTACATGATCTTGTCTTTATGGGGTTTAAAGTCATGTGTGGGCTGAGTAGCCTGCAGTCTAGCCAGCCACCCATGAGTGATTTAGAAAAGCATGCACATTTTAATAAAATGCTATTTCTACCTGTAAAACACTATGAAGTGACATTATTTCTTTGGGTCTGATGAGATTAAGCCTGTATTTTGGGTCAGTCTATACTCAACAATATACATAACATCCAGAAAACGAGTTTGGAAATTCCCATTTCTTATCCAAAATTTGAGTAACTTATTCCTTGAGTATTTGGTAAAATGTGTAGGTTGTTTGGTGAAAATATTTTTAGCTACCAAATAGCTGTCTCGTAAGTGTTCCCCTTATTATTTAATTAACTCTATTTTCCTTGCAATTTTGTCTATTTCATCTAACTTTCAAAGCTTTTACTATAATTAATATGTATTGAATTTTTATTTATTTATTAAGGTAAAATTAATATAGCATGAAATTCATCATTTTAGCTCATGCTCAGTGTTGTGCAATCACTCCAAAAGCAAGCTCTAGGTGGCCAGTAATCCACTTTCAGTTCCTATGGAATGTATCTAGTCTGGACTATCTATACAAGTGACCGTGTGTCTGACTTTGTTCATTTAGCATGTCTTCAAGGTCCATACATGTCAGACGAGTCAGTACTTCACTTTTAAGGCTGAATAATCTTTTGTCATAAGAGTGGCATATCTGTAATACCAAAAGCACACAAAGATCCGACAAAGAAAGAGAATCTCAGGCCAATCTCTCTTATGAATATCGATGCAAAAATACTCAATAAAATTCTTGCCAACCGAATCCAAGAACACATCAAAATGATCATTCACCACGATCAAGTAGGCTTCATCCCAGGGATGCAAGGATGGTTCAATATAAGGAAATCCATCAATGTAATCCACTACATAAACAATCTCAAAGAAAAAAACCACATGGTCATCTCATTAGATGCTGAGAAAGCATTTGACAAAATTCAGCATCCTTTCATGCTAAAGGTCTTGGAAAGATCAGGAATTCAAGGCCCATATCTAAACATAGTAAAAGCAATTTACAGCAAACCGGTAGCCAGCATCAATTTAAATGGAGAGAAACTTGAAGCAATCCCACTAAAATCAGGGACTAGACAAGGCTGCCCTCTCTCTCCATATCTTTTCAATATAGTACTTGAAGTTCTAGCTAGAGCAATTAGACAACAAAAAGAGGTCAAAGGGATACAAATTGGAAAGGAAGAAGTCAAACTATCACTATTTGCAGACAATATGATAGTATACTTAAGCGACCCAGAGAACTCCTACAGCTGATAAACGACTTCAGCAAAGTGGCCGGATATAAAATCAACTCAAGAAAATCAGAAGCCTTCCTATACTCAAAGGATAAGCAGGCTGAGAAAGAAGTAAGAGAAATAATACCCTTCACAATAGCCACAAACCATATTAAGTATCTTGGCGTGACTCTAACCAAACAAGTGAAAGATCTGTATGACAAGAACTTCAAGTCTCTGAAGAGAGAAATTGAAGAAGACCTCAGAAGATGGAAAAATCTGCCATGCTCATGGATTGGCAGGATTAATATAGTAAAAATGAGCATCTTACCAAAAGTAATACACAGATTCAATGCAATCCCCATCAAAATCCCAACTCAATTCTTCATAGAGTTAGAAAGAGCAATTCAAAAATTCATCTGGAATAACAGAAAACCCAGAATAGCTAAAACTATTCTCAAGAGTAAAAGAACCTCTGGGGGAATCAGTATCCCGGACCTCAAGCTGTACTACAGAGCAATAGTGTTAAAAACCTCATGGTATTGGTACAGTGACAGACATGTAGATCAATGGAACAGAATTGAAGACCCAGAAATGAATCCACACTCCTATGGTTACTTGATCTTTGACAAAGGAGCTAAAACCATCCAGTGGAAAAAAGATAGCCTTTTCAACAAATGGTGCTGGCTCAGCTGGAGGTCAACATGCAGAAGAGTGCAAATTGACCCATTCTTATCTCCTTGCACTAAGCTCAATTCTAAGTGGATCAAAGATCTCCACATAAAACCAGACACACTGAAACTAATAGAAGGGAAACTAGGGAAGAACCTTGAACATATGGGCACAGGGGAGAATTTCCTGAACAGAACTCCAATAGCTTATGCTCTAAGATCAAGAATAGACAAATGGGACCTCATTAAATTACAAAGTTTTTGCAAGGCAAAAGACACTGTCAAAAAGACAAAGTGGCAACCAACTAACTGGGAAATGATCTTTACCAACCTTACATCCGACAGAGGGCTAATATCCAAGATATACAAAGAACTCAAGAAGTTAAACTCCAGAGAGGCAAGTAACCCTATTAAAAAATGGGGTACAGAGCTAAACAAAGTGTTCTCACCTGAAGAATATCTAATGGCTGAGAAGCACCTAAAGAGATGTTCATCATCCTTAGTCATTAGGGAAATGCAAATCAAAACAACCCTGAGATTCCATCTCACACCAGTCAGGATGGCTAAGATCAAAAACACAGGAGACAGCAGTTGTTGGCGAGGATGTGGAGAAAGAGGAACACTCCTCCACTGCTGGTGGAATTCTAGGCTGGTACAACCACTCTGGAAAGCAGTCTGGTGGTTTCTCAGAAAACTGGGCATGACACTCCCGGAGGATCCGGCTATACCACTCCTGGGCCATATACCCAGAGGCTTTACCTGCATGCAATAAGGACACATGCTCCACTACGTTCATGGCAGCCTTATTTATAATAGCCAGAAGCTGGAAAGAACCCAGATGTCCCTCAACGGAGGAATGGATTCAGAAGATGTGGTATATCTACACAATGGAATACTACTCTGCAATTAAAAACAATGAATTCACGAAATTCCTAGGCAAATGGTCAGATCTTGAAAATATCATCCTTAGTGAGGTAACCCAATCACAAAAGAACACACATGGTATGCAGTCACTGATAAGGGGATATTGACCCAGAATCTCGGAATACCCTAGACACAATCCGCATATCAATAGATTTCTAAGAAGATGGAAGGAGAGACCCCTGGTCCTGGAAAGACTGGATGTAGGGGAACGCCAGGACAGAGTAACGAGAGGGGGTTGAATGGAGAAAAGAGGGAGGGAAGGGGGCTTATGGGACTTTCGGGGAGGGAGGAAACGGGAAAGGGGAAATGATTTGGAATGTAAATTAAAAAAATAATAAAATAAATAATTAAAAAAAAAGAGTGGCATATCTGTTTAGCCATCAGTCAGCTGATAAACATATGAGTTGTTCTGTATTGTAAATATCTGAATTCTTAGTGCTGAAATGAGCCTTCATATACAGTATTTGCTTGGATATATACCTCAAAATGGAATTCCTGGGGCACATAACTGCTTAAGGACCTATCAAGTTATTCTTCACAGCAGCTACACCTTTTAACATCAGCAATGCATGAGTTTCAACTTCTCCAATTCCTTGCCAACACTTGCTATTTTCCACTTGTTTTAGCTATCCCAATGGGAGGGCAGGGTTTCTCATTATAGTTTGGAGTTTCATTTCCCTGACTAATAATATGAACATCTTTTAATGTGCTTGTTGGTCACAGGTATGTCCTCCCTGAATAGCTATCTATTCAAGTCTTCTACCTGCTTGCTAATCAGTTGTCTTTTTGTTTCAAAATTCTTCATAGAACAGGTAAATGAGATACTAATTCAATTTTTCACTAGCTAATGTTTTCTTATATTCTGTGGGCCACCTCTTCACTTTCTTCATAGTGTCCTTTGATGCTCAAATATTTTTAAATTTGATCAAACCTAGTTTGTTAATATTTTACCTGTATTGTTGCATAGACCTTTTTTGTGTCATTTCTAGGAAAATACTGTGTTTTGGTCATGAACATTTGCTTCTCTGTTTCTTCCAAATGTTATAGTTTTGGCTTTCACATATAATATACTTGTTTGATAAGGTCCAAACGCATTCTTTTGAATGAAGATATTCTGTTGTAAATAGGGTGGTCTTTACCCTGCTGAACGCTGTGGGCATCCTGGTCCACTGACACTATATGTCTGGACTTAGTTCTAACCATGAGTTCTAGCCCATTGTTCATCACACCTCATCTATGCCATTACCATAATGTTTTAAGTGCTACAGCTCGAGAACAAGTATTGATAACAAGAAGTGTAAGTCCTCCAACTTTTTTCTTTTGCAAAATATTTTGGGTTATTTGGTATTCCTTAGAAACTGATATAGGAAAATATACACTAGGTTTTTTATATGAGTTGCACTGAATCTGCTGATCACCTTGACAAATAGCTCATCTTAGTAGATTGAGGATAAAGAGATAGCTCAGTCAGTGAAGTGTTCACTGTGCAAGGATGAGGACCTGTGTTCAGAGTCCTAGAACTTTCATGAAAAGTCCAGTGATGCATTGCATGTGATTAATTCTAGCACTGAGGATGTGAGGACAAAATGGTCATTAGTACTTGCTGGCCAGACAATCTAGCCAGTTAGAGATCTCTACATTTAGTAAGAGACTTTCTTACTCAAAGGAAGAAGATGAAGAAGAAGAAGAAGAAGAAGAAGAAGAAGAAGAAGAAGAAGAAGAAGAAGAAGAAGAAGAAAAAGAAGAAGGAGTAGGAGGAGTAGGAGGAGGAGGAGGAAGACTCATTATCCTAAATATTATTATAAGTGATTAAGGAACATCAGCTTCTAGAAGTCTACAATACATGCATAAAGATACACACATTCATACACACAATGCATAAACACAGAATATCTTTTATAGGCCTTCTTTAAAATCAACAGCTTTGAAGTTTTTACTCTGCAGTCTCACAACTTTGAAATTAAGGATCAAGTTTATTTCCAATTGACCATTGGTGCCCAACCCCAACTGATACACCTTCAAAGCAACCCCTACACCTAAGGCTAAGGAAAAATCATAGATGGGAGCAAAAAGATTTTAAGAACTAGAAGCCCAGACATCTGTGCTAGATAGTGTCCCCAAGACATGATGAGGAAGATGCATCTATGAAATCTTAATGTGGTTGCTTGAACAAGACTGGCATCTTAGGGTTTCTATTTCTGCACAAACATCATGACCAAGAAGCAAGTTGGGGAGGAAAGGGTTTATTCAGCTTACACTTCCACATTGCTGTTCATCACTAAAGGAAGTCAGAACTGGAACTCAAGCAGGTCAGGAAGCAGCAGCTGATGCAGAGGCCATGGAGGGATGTTCCTTACTGGCTTGCTTCCCCTGGCTTGCTCAGCCTGCTCTCTTATAGAACCCAAGAATACCAGCCCAGAGATGGTACCACCCACAAGGGGCCCTCCCCACTTGATCACTAATTAAGAATATGCTCCACAGCTGGATCTCATGGAGGCACTTCCCCAACTGAAGCTCCTTTCTCTGTGATAACTTCAGCCTGTGTCAAGTTGACACACAAAACCAGCCAGTACAACTGGAGCACACCACTTGGCATGACAGTGTGAAACAGAGGGAAATTCCACATAGTCCACTCCTAGATGGGAGATCAGCAGGTGGTCAGTGACTGATGAGAGATGGATAAGATTTCCCCAGGGACAAGTTACCACATTGGTTGTCCAATCTCAAGTGGTCAGCCATGGACATGTGCACATAAGAGCAACACTATATGGACTCAGTGGGTCATGTACACACAAGTATATAGATATAATGCACATATTGTATACATATATAGCAATAATCAAGAAGAAACTATCCACAAATCTGGGAGTGGTAGACAAGAGAGGAGTTTTAGAAGAACAGAGAGGTGGGATCCATGAAGATAGAGTGTTCATGTACAAAGTTCTCAAAAAAAATTGAAGTTAAAAAGACCCATATTGGGAAATTTTTATTCCCAATTATTTTATCCTTTTAGATGATATATTAAATGAAGTTTTCCAGCTATTAGAAATTTTATCTACAGCATCAAGTTATCTACCAAGAGAAATAACTTTACTTCCTCCTTTCCAGTTTGGAAACCCATACTACCAAATATGACTCAAAGAAAAAAACAACAAGAAATATGTACATCTATAACTAGTAAAGATATTGAATCAGACATCAAAATGCACAAAAAAAGGAAAATCCAAAAGCCAGAGGTTTCACCAGTGAATTTTACAAAATATTTTAAAAGCTACAACTAACCCTCTTAAATTTTTCTAAAAAACGGAAAAGGAGCCAACACTTCAGGTTTTTGTAAACTGTCATTATCCTGACACCAAAGCCAGATAAATAAATCACAAGAAAACCAAAAGCGCCCCAGTACCTGTCCTATAGAGCAGAACCAAAGAGTTGTTATAAACCTGTTATAAAAAGATAAAAGCAAATCCCAACCATGTCAAGGAGAAGCAAAAGGTTTCTCTTTTCTTGTTTTTGAAATACAAAGAAAACCACAAAAACAGTCCGTGGCTGGCCCAGTGAGAACACCAAATCTAGAAACGCAACAATACAACAATTAGAAGTAGCATGGGGTTAAGTATGTGACCTTCAATTCTTGTTCTCATAGACCTAGCAGTCATTTATGTGTGCTTACTTGTAAAATAGAGGATGTGATTGTGTTTTTCATTTCCAAACCTCTACAGTATGGCCTGTAGAGTTGTGATTTAGTGAGAAAGAGAGCATTCTAATGACTTTGGAGTGAGCTAGAGAGATGGCTCGGGGAACCCTGAGGAAGAAGGGCAGGAGGAATGGTGGGAGGGAGAGGGGGATGACTACACTAAGAGAGCATTGTCCTGTGGCCCACACAATCAACTCTGCCCGGCTCACAGAGACTGAAGCAGCAGGCACGGAGCCTGCATGGTCTGAGCTAGGTCCTCTGCATATGTGTTCTGGTTGTGTAGCTTGGTGTTTTTGTGGACTACTAAAAGTGGGAGTGGAGGTGTCTCTGACTTTTTTGCCTGCTCTTGGGACCCTTTTCCTCCTACTGAGTTGCCTTGTCCAGCCTTGACATGAGGGTTTGTGCCTAGTCTTATTGTATCTTGTTATGGCATGTTCAGTTGATATCCCTAGGAGTTCTGCTCTTTTCTGAAGGGAAACAGGGAGGTAAGTAGTATGTCAGAAGGGGAGAGGAGAAGGACATGAGGGGAGGGGGAATACAATGATGGAGGGGGTTGGAAACTGTGGTCAGAATATATTGTATGAGAGAAGAATTTAAAAAAAAAAAGATGACTCATTGTGCTTTAGGAGGACTGGAGTATGGTTTCTAGCACACACATCAGATGGCTCACAAATGCCTGAAACTCCAATTCCTGGAGGTTCTAATGACCTTTTTAGCCTCCACCAACACTCATGTACACACACACATAAATTATAAATATTAATTATAATTAATTATAAGTTAATTATAAATATTTTTCAGCCAGGCGTAGTGGTGTATAACCTTTAATCCTAGCACTCTGAAGGCAGAAGCAGTTTGAAGCAAGCCAACTAGGGCTATAAAATGGCAATTTCCTGTCTCAGAAATAAATAAATAGCAAAAACATTTATAAAAATGGTCAATAATGGTCTTTAAAGTTCATAGTATCAATATGGGGACCTACTAGCTGTCAGTGATGTATTCCAAATATTACATGCAAACTGCATACATGGAATCATGGAATGTTTTCAGAGTATGAAGTGAGCTTTAGAAAAACAATCAACTAATTCTTTTAGACTAAAAACCAGACTTTAGACGTGTGTGTGTGTGTGTGTGTGTGTGTGTGTGTGTGTGTGTGTGGAGTATGCACAGGGTAAATGTCTAAGTCCAGTTGTTCTAAGAGTTTTCACTTCATAGTGTTTAGTGTGAAATCCAAGTGTAGCAGGAAAAACAATGCGCCCCAAAGATGGCCATGTCCTAATCTCTGGAATCTGTAGTCACATTTGGGGATATGTGGCTCTCTGTACAAGCATGAGGATCATGGGGATCTGAGTTCAGATCCCTAGCATCCACATAAAAATCCTGGTGCCTAGCTCCCCACACTGGAGAAGAGGAATCAGGAGGTTGCTGGCCAACCAGTCTACCCATTTAACAAGCTGTAGGCTTAATGAGACTCTCTCTCTCTCTCTCTCTCTTTCTCTCTCTCTCTCTCTCTCTCTCTCTCTCTCTCTCTCTCTCTCTCTCTCTCTCTCTCTCTCTCTCTCCAGCTGCTCCATGTGCTCCATCTAGGGTATTTAATCACTACCAGTGAAAGAGGAAGAGTGAGCAGAACATTGGTGTCTTAGTCAGGGTTTCTATTCCCGCACAAAACATCATGACCAGGAAGAAAATTGGGGAGGAAAGGGTTCATTCAGCTTACACTTCCACATTGCTGTTCATCACCAAAGGAGGTCAGGACTGGAACTCACCCAGGGCAGGGACTTGGAGGCAGGAGCTGATGCAGAGGCCATGGAAGGGTGCTGCTTACTGGCTTGTTTCCCCTGACTTGCCAGCTTGCTTTCTTATAGAACCCAGGACTACCAGCCCAAGGATGACACCACCTACAAAGGGCCCTCCCACCCTTGTCACTAGTTGAGAAAATGCCTTACAGCTGGTTCTCATGGAGGCATTTCCTCAAGGGAGGCTCCTTTTTTGTTATAACTCCAGCTTGTGTCATGTTGACACACAAATCCAGCCAGTACAATTGGGATGTGCTTGGCTCACCTTGACCCACACTAGGAGCTGTTTCCTAATTATTATCCTTTTCCTCCTTCAAGCCTTGCTCCTTTCACATTCTACTGTTAGTTTCTCCTACTCATTAGCTTTAAATATTAGAATCCCTCTAACTTCCTCTTTAACACTCTTCTCACACTCTCTCAAGTTAAGGCTAGCCATGTTCATTACTTAAATTATTATACACATGCAAAATGTATGCCTATATATTGACCTTTCTCACTAATTCAAGAATAGCCTATCCAACTAACTCCTCAATATGCCACTGCCTAAAATCATGAAAAAAATTAACATGTTTAAAATACAAATAATTTATGATTCTATTCTTCATCTCACAAGTTGGTCCTCTGAGGATTCCCTGTGCCAGTAAATGTGCCGGTAGCCTTCTGTTCTACAAACCAGGAAATTAGAAATTCTTTAATACCTTAACTTACTACCTTTGTCTTCTAGATATTAGTTCTTAGGATATTAATGTTATTTTTCAAATAACTTTCTTTTTTCCCCTCTGGACACTTTCTCTTTAATGATACACAATTTGATTACAAATCATCACCCTTACCCAGCAGACAGCCTTTTCTGGAGGGCTTCAGCCTGCTGTGGCCAAACCTGCATGATTCCTGCATTTCAGTGGAGCCCAGAGGAGGCCTCTGAATCTTTTAATGGCTCCCAGCACCCAGACAGCCTATGTATTAATGCCAGGTAGACATGCCCTCCCTTGTGCCTTTATGGGTAATGCTTCCTTGTAGACCCCTGAATACAAGACTCCAGAAAGTCATGGAGGTTCATCAAAGAGTCTTGAGAGCACATGAAAGAATTGTTTTTGAAGCTGGTGTGGTGGTGCATTCCTATATTCTAAGCATTGGGAAGGTGGAGACAGAAGGATCAGGAGTTCAAGGTCAGCTTTGGCTATGTAGCAAGTCTGAGGTCAGCTTGGGTTACAAGTTACAAAACATTCTGTCCCCCACACAAGAATTGTTTTATTTTTTGTTACAACAGTCAATAGACACCATCATGGCTAGTCTGATTCATCAGACTAGATATGGGTTTGAGGTCATTCAGTCAGTCTAAGGTCAAAGCTCAGAGCCTTGAAGCCAAGTTGTGAGAACTACTGTTTCTGCAGATACCAGAAAGTCTTGGCTTGTGAATGTATAAGGTGGCGTGGGCAGTGACAGCCCTTCTCCTACATAGATTTTTAGACCAAAGAGCACAGCATGGGTGCAGTGTCCTTAATGGAGTCATCTAGAAGTCATGGTGAGACTTGGACACACAGTATCTGAGAATAATTACTGAATACCCTTCGCCATCTCTAGTGGTTCTCCACCTGTGTCAACCCTTTTGGGGGACCCTTTCACATGGGTCACATACCAGATATCCTGCATCAGATATTTACATTACAATTCACAACAGTAGCAAAGTTAGAATTATGAAGTATCAACAAAATAGTTTTCTGGTTAGGGGGTCATCACAACATGAGTAACTATAATTTTCAAATCCATCTACTGTCTCTTTTTTTCCACAGCCACCATTATATTTCAAATTTCCAGCAACACTAAGTAGCTCATTATAAATTTGTCCTACATGTTTTTATTTTGTGTCAAGTTCCAATTTCCTGGAATTCATTCTCTATGTTGTAACCAGAAGAATTTCTATCAAAAAAAAAAAAGGCTGTTAAACACCTGTTGATAGTTGTTTAGCATACCCATTCTCTGATCCTTTGGCCTTCTTTTGGCTCCACATAGAAAGATTCTCTTGTTCTCTGATAGAGAATAAGAGAGGAGACGAGAGGGGAGGGGAGGGGACGGGAGGGGAGGGGAGGGGGAGGGGAGGGGGGAGGGGGGGAGGGGAGGGGGGAGGGGAGGGGAGGGGGGAGGGGAGGAGAGGGGGGAGGGGGGAGGGGAGGGGGGAGGGGAGGGGAGGGGGGAGGGGAGGAGAGGAGAGGAGAGAGGAGAGGAGATGAGAGGAGAGAGGAGAGGAGATGAGAGGAGAGAGGAGAGGAGATGAGAGGATTTGTCCCACTCCCATCCATGGAATTCTGCTTATGCTAAGGATGGTTATCCACAAATAAGACTTCTTCATTCCTGCGTATCTACTGAAATAAATTCTAAAGTTAGATTACTTAAATTAGTCTAAGTGTTAGACTGTAAGGAGAGCTGTAAGGAACTGTACAATTTTGTGAAATTTGAATCTCCTCTGTACATAGACAAAGTACTTCGTTTATTCAGAACATTCTTCTATACCATCAGATATGAATAATTATGAATGCCTTGGAGTACATTTTTCTGTCTCTGTCCTTAACTATATTAACTGTATTATTAAAGGCCTGCCTCAATAATTTCTAATATTGAAATAGTTAAGTGTGTGTCTTTCTATTGGGAAAGTAAAGTGACTGGGCTTTTTAAGTTCCATGCTAACTAAATGGGCCAATTATAGTAATTCCTATCATCAACAAGACTCAGAGAACATTGTGGAAGAGGAGGGGAAGGAATATAAGAGTTGGGGAAGTGCTGTGAAATGCTATCTTCTGGACATGGTGTGGTTACCACAATCATGATCTCACAGCAGCTGTGTACCTGTACAAGGTTGAGCCAGAAAAATTGCCAGCATGTATGGAGATCACCAGACTCCACTCCCGACTAAGGAGCTGTTGACAGTAAAGAGTTACTAGGGAGGGATAATCTTTTTTAATTATTATTATTATTATTATTGAGGATATGGCCACTGGTGAGTTTCCCATACTCCAGTAGATGACTCCACATTCTTGCACAAACACTGGCTGGATTAGTGTCATCAAAAAACAAAGGGGGGCATGAAGGTTGGAGAGTTTGAAGAAGTAGGAAAGGAGTTTGAGGGGAAAATGGGTATATGTGATCATATTTCATTATACACATGTATGATATCTCAAAAACAAAGAAAAATTAAATTCCATGCTAAGGGGACTGGGAGATGGTTTAGTGGTTAAGAGCATTTGCTACTCTTAGAGTGTACCAGAGTTTGGTTCCCAGCACCCACATTGGATAGCTTATAACCACTTGCAACTCTAGTTCCAGGGGATCTGATGCCCTCTTTTGACCTCTGTAGGCACCTGCACACATGTATACACACACACACACACACACACACACAATCTTTTTTTAAGATTCCATGCTAAAAACTGGTAACAACTTTATTTTTAAAGGTCTAGATGGATATCTTCCTTATCACCACTCAACCACCAATAGACGAAAACAGATATTTAATAGAGGGATGGCCAAGTGCCTATTAAATAGCTATCATGAGTCTCTTACAGGCATATTGTTATTTAACATGTGCATGGAATACTTCATCCTTCACAAAAGGTACACTGAAGTTTCCTCCGTGGAGACATTGTGTTTACCTCTGGGTATATAGTGATCAATAAAGCTAGTACAGTTCTTGCTGCAGTGAACCTGCAGGGTAGTGAAGAAGATATCATCAAGAAAGTAAAATTAAAAATTACTATTCCATTATAAGTTGTGATAAGTTCTCTTTACGTGTGTTTGTGTGTGCAAAAACATGTATGTGTGGGTAAATGAATGCACATAAGTATAGAAGTCAGAAGACAACAGATATTGTTCCTAAGTGTTCCAAGAGAGACAATGTCTCTTCTTGGCTTGGAACTCATCAAGTAGACTGAGCTAGATAGCAAGCAAGCCTCAGAGATCCAGCTACCTCCATTCCCCCAGGCTTGAGAGTACAAAGGTGTCACAGCCCTGCTCAGGCTTTTTTTTTTTTTCACATGACACTTCATTCATGTCAAGCACTGTGCCAACTGTGTCTTCTCAGCACTCATCAGTGTTCTTAAAAGAACCATGAGAAAAGAAACATTGGTGACACTAAAAGAATTTGAGTATGTCTGAAGTAAAGGATGTGAACAGAGAGCAATCAAATTATGTAAACCTTTGCATATCATCATAAGGGCTTCCAGGATGAAGCCAATGAAAGCTGCTAAAGATTTAAGTGACATGATCAGAATTTTCTAGAGCAGAAATCTGAACATATCATCACTCATGCAAGAAATGACTCCATTAAAGGGAGTTCTACCTTCTTTATCAAATATTTTTCTTGATAATGCTCAAAGAGCATATCTTATCTGAGACTATATAAAAATTAACAATTGTAATTAGTGTTGCAGGGAGGGAACCTAACCCATGGAAGGAATGTACGATGTACCACTAGTTAGCTTCAGTACCACACACAACATATAAAACATACCTATATTTTTATTTATTATTCATGGCAACTCTTGAGGTTTGCTCTTTTGCTGGTATTGTAATGCTAAATCCTGATTGCTGCCAAGGATGAGAGAGTGTAAATATCTGGTCAGTTCTAGTGCTGATTAAGCCTTATTATAAGTGTGTGTGTGCTTTTTTCCAGGAACTGAATGATCTACCCTTAGAAGTTCCTGATTGAGATTAAGCATTTTCAACAACTGAAGCTTTATGAAACACATGGCTGGAATCACTATTGTCATGGCTAAGTTCTGCTAAAGAGCCATCTGCCCCGTTTCCCTCATGGCTCCTCTTCTGACACTTGGAGGACCTCTCATCTGTTTGTCCCACTTCTGGTCATATCTAGTCTGAAGACTTAGCTCCACGTCCACATCTTGACCGCCTTGCAGCATAGCAGATAGATACATTACACAGGGCTGCGCCACCTCGGTGTCTCCAGGTTCATTGGGGTCATGCTTTCAGTTAAGATTTCATCTGTTTCCGCATCTCTAGTACTGTTTATATTTAACGCATTTGATTTCCAGAGATCAAACAATTCCATTTTATTCCAAAGATAAAATTAACACCAGTCTAATGAAAATCTACACTAAAATTTTACTGCAATGTGCCATTGAAAATACTAGGGACAGGAATGACTAAGGTGTCTAAGGAAAAATATTGTTACTTCTAGAACAATGCTTCCTTGTCAGCCATTGTGAAGTCAGTCATCCACTAAATTAAAAAAATAGATGAACAAATGAAAAAGACTTAACATATAGAAAAACCAGTTTCACAGGAATAGATTTGCTTAGTAAAATCAGAGTTGGCAGGCAGGTATCAAGCAAGCTTTATTAGATCCTTACTTGAGAAGACAGGAGTTCAGTGAGCACCACCATGGAGCAGAATAAGTTCTGACCAAGAAGTCAGAAGGACATTGTCATCAAACTTTGCCACAACACAAAGTTGACCAATTATTTTGATTTTTCTTTGATTTCATTTTCTTGTTTCCATAATCAATGCCAATATAGTTATTATTCTTTTAGTTATTTAGTATATATCTTTAGGATCCTACCCAATTCTATAAAGGGTTGAAGCACAAAAGATATTTCTTCTGGCACTATTATTCACCGACTACATTTATTCAAGTTTCATTTTGGATTTGGAGTAAATTTCCAGTGACTGAGTTGATATCCTCCCAACTACGACACACCAATAGTACTAAGCAAAATATTGCTAAGTGAACTTTGGGACCTATTACATCCATAATGAGTTTGTCTGTGTACAAATACCTATTAACTGTGAAACTGCAAACTCATATTCAGGTCAGAATCCTAAAGGGTTGAATTATATCTAGAATTTCTCTGCTGAGTTCTGCCAATGGCAGGCACATCCTTGGGAAAGTCAGGTACCTAATCAAAGACAGTCACACACTTGGTGCCAAGGGCACTTTGCCCAGCAGTTTTTTCACAGCATCTTTTACTTCTTTGTTTCTTAAGCTGTATATTATTGGGTTCAACATAGGGGTAAGAACTCCATAAAGCAACGAGATGATTTTGTCTATTTCTTGTGAGTTTGATGAAGAAGGCTTCAGGTACATGGAGAGAGCAGCCCCATAATATAAGATCACCACAGTCAAGTGTGCACCGCAGGTTGAAAAAGCTTTGTTTCTTCCCTCTGTTGAACTGATTCTTAGAATTGTAGAAAGGATGAAGCCATAAGAGATGCAAATCAAGAGCATTGGGACAGGCAGAAGGAGAATACTAACCACCAGCATCACCATGTCCATAAGCAGGGAACTCACGCAAGCTAATTTTAGCACTGCAAGAATTTCACATGTGAAATGGTTGATGACGTTCCCACAGAGGGGAATCTGCAGGGCAAAACTAGTTTCCAGCAGAGCAGTCAGACAGCCTGTCACCCAGGAGATGGTGGCCATCTGCACACAGACTTGCCTGTTCATGATGATGGAGTACCTCAGAGGGTTACAAATGGCCACATAACGATCGTAGGCCATCACAGCCAGAAGTATACACTCTGTGGACCCCATGGAAAGGGACAGGTACATCTGTACAGCACACCCAGAAAAGATAATGGTTTTCTTAGATGACAGCAAGTTCACGAGCAAAGTGGGAATAGAAGCAGACGTGTAACAGATATCCATGAAAGAGAGGTTTCCAAGAAACAAGTACATGGGGGTTTGAAGGCGTGAATCCAGGACAGTGATTAAGATAAGAGCACTGTTACCCAGGATGGTAACCAGATACATTACAAGGCTGAAGACAAACAGAGTAATCTCTAACCTTGGATAGTGGGAAAATCCCTCCAGGAAAAAAAGGCTCCAAACAGTGACATTTTCTCCTGGCATTTCCTCATGAGCTCCACCAGCACCACCAGTTATTCTAGAGAGATTCTCTTCATTTCATCTGAGGAGCATAAAGACATACGATGTCCATTATGCTAGAACAGTACTTTCAGACTTATTTTTGTTGTTATAAACACAAGTTCAACACACGCACACACACACACACACACACACACACACACACATACATTTACAGGATAGTATACTTTTTGATCTAAGGAGAAGAAACAGGCTTGATCTATTTAATCCCCAGCAAAGCTTAGAAAACAATAAGGCAGACAGCAGTATGCTAATTTAATATTTTTGTCAGCCCATAATCCTATCCTTGGCACAGTAGGTTTCCAATAAAGGTGTGAAAGTGACTGAATAAAGAAAAACATCAACAGACATTGGATAAGTTCATTTTGAGCTCTGTAAATTGAACACAATTTAGAAAAGTAGGTCACGTACTCGAAGAGGCGACAGCTCGTGCTAAAACTCAGGAATATTCTTCAGTGGTTGAAGGAAGGAATGTTGATAGAAATGAATGATGTTTAAAAGAAACTCTATGATGTTCTAGGTCTAAAAGAACTCTGTTTCTCTAACACCTTATAAAACTTTTTTCAAAAAGGACAATATTGTTCAAAGCATTGTGGTTACACTTAAGAACCATTTTGTAAGTCAAACAAAAATAACCCACCTCATTTAAATACTGACATGTTCACTACACAGCTTCATTCACTACTGATCCCATACCTCACATTTAAAGAGCTCTAAAAGAAATTTACTCAGGTAGTATTCTTATTATGTATTAAAATCCATGATTTCCAGGAAACACAGAAATTAAAGTCTTTTAGAATTTTATTTAAGAGTTTTTTGAAAATAAGATTAAAAATGATTGTTGTAAAGGGGGCACTTTGGATTTTATTTTTTCCATGTTACATTAACAAAATTACCAAAAAAGAAACAAACAAACAAAGAAAAAATGTATCTTGCTTTTGCACTTACATTGCTCATTATTGCCGTCAAACCTTTTCTTTCCATTCTGGTTCTCTCCTGTCTTTCTTCAAACACATATGCTCTCAAGTTTTCCTTCCACTGGCATCCTGCAGTGCTGCCGCTGTCTATTCGCTTGCTTTCTTATGGTCCATGTCGCCCGCCGTACTTCAGCCTTTGTTTCCCTTCCTTGCTTCAGGGTTTCTCTCACTGCAACGTCAGTCTTCTCTTTGTTGTCTGCCTTTGAGAAGTTGACATCCACAGAGATGGTGAACACAGTACTGACATGACAGTGTCGTAGTGTGTGGATGATAGAGACGTGGTGCATCAAAGTGCTTCCCTCTCATCACATTATCTTTCCCCTCTGCCTCCACTGTGGCTCATTTCAACCAAATTAACAAGTGCTTTTATTTATTTCTCCCATTTTACTGATTCCTACACAGCTTACACTGCAAGTCCAAAAGTATCAGTAACATTGACTGTAGCTTTAGAATGCTAGAAAAAAATTTCAGAATTCCTCCTTTCTGTGGTAACCAAACATATAGTTTTTGCTTTTCTTCTTAATATTTTCTTTCATCAAAAGTCATTAATTCTTAATCATTAGTTAACAAATTATTTTTTATGGATTTTGCTGAAAATTTTAATACTTAATAAAACCCCTGCCAAGTAAATTATTATACAAAGTTATTTTAAAGAAAAAAATGTATACTGGTGTTAAAACCAAAGTTAGCTTGGGTGCTCAGAATTTGATATTTTTATACTGCACAAAAATAGTAATCAAGGAAAAATGGTACTCCTACCTGAATTTCATGCCATAAACTACAAATAAAACTGTTTTAATGATATGTTCCACAAGTTAGTTATGGTTGGTTATGTGCAAAGAAGAATGAATATGTCCACATTTAAAATCTGAAATGCTATAGAAAACTCAATTATGCAATGCATTTCTTTCAAAATGACCAGCTGTTAGAAACATAACCAAAATTACCAAAGGATCCCAACTGCAATACTGCATAAGTTTAAATCGCTTGTTGTTTTGGGAAATCCTCATTGTCCCTGAACAATTTAAAGTTTAGCATCTGTATTATACAGAGGTTTGAAACGTCTCATCCTTCAGGAATAATGCCCCAAAGATCCAATTATATAAAACTTTTAAACACTTCGAAAACCAACCACAGGCTCTTCAAAATACTTGCAAAGACCTCATAAAAACAAAGTTTGTTGTTCCCCTTTATCCATCCATCCATAATTATGTTAAAGAAAAATTGTAAATGGCTATAATATAGTGTAAGCTTTGGGGGTCACTTATACATATAATCATATCATCTGAGAATACTGATACTTTGACTTCTTTTCCAATTTGTATCCACTTGATCTTCTTTAGTTATCTTATTGATCTAGCCAGAACTTCAAGTACTAAATTGAAGAGATATGGAGAGAGTGGATAGCCTTGCCTTGTCCCTGATTTTAGTGAAATTGCTTCAATTTTCTATTTAACTTGATGTTGGCTATTGACTTGCTATATATCGCCTTGTGTTTAGGTATGTGCCTTGTATTACTGTTCTCTCCAAGAATTTTTAACATGAGGGGGTGTTGGATTTTATCAAAAGCTTTTCAGCATCTAATGGAATGGTCATGTGATTATTTTTCTTTCAGTTTATGTGGTGGATTACGTTGATGTATTTTCATATATTGAACCACCCTGAATTCCTGAAATGAAGCCTACTTGATCATGGTAGATGATGTTTTTCATGTTCGGGTTGCAAGCATTTTATTGAGTATTTTTACATCAATGTTCATAGTGGAAATTGGTCTGAAATTTTTTCTTTGTTGAGTGTTTGTGTGGTCTAGGTATCAGGGTGATTGTGACTTCATAGAATGAGTTTGGCAATGTGCCTTCTGTTTCTGTTTTGTGGAATAGTTTGAGGAGTATTGGTATTAGCTCTTCTTTGAAAGTCTAGTAGAATTCTGCACTAAACACATCTGGCTATTTTTATTATACTAATCCTACCAATCCATGAGCATGGGAGATCTTTCCATCTTCTGAGGTCTTCAATTTCTTTCTTCAGAGACTTGAAGCTCTTGTCATACAGATCTTTCACTTGTTTGGTTAGAGTTACACCAAGATATTTTATATTATTTTTGACTACTGTGAAGGGTGTTGGTTCCCTTAAAATGCTCTCCTAAAGATCAGTGGTTACATTTCTCCTATCAGAGGGTAATAAGGCAGTAAGAATTTTATGACAATTGACAATGAGATAATAGTTTATACAGAAAATCAGAAATCAACTAAAAAACCTCATAAATCACAGTAAAATGTAGATATATGACTAGTAAAGTTATTAATATGAGATCTCTCACGGTTTTTATGTAGGCACTTAGTGATTTGAGCTCTTCTCTAAGAACTGCCTTCATTATGTTTCATGGACTTTGGTATGCTGTGTTTTCATTTTCATTCAATTTTAAAAAGCTTTAAATTTTTTTTCTGCCTTGACCCAATTTTCATTCAGTAGTGAGTAGTTCAGCTCCCATGAGTTTGTGTTTCAATTGGTTTTTTTTTCATTTACTAATTTTTCTTTACTTCTGTTTTTTGTTTTAAAAAAACCAAGACAGTACATATCACAAAAATGTCATTGATAGTCATTTAGTTAATATTCAATAAACTTAGGGTCTGGAGAGATAGATCCATAGTTGGGAGGATATGTCGCTTTTCCAGATAACCCAAGGTCGGTTCCCAGCACACATGTTGGCTCACAACAATGTAGAACTTCAGCTCCAGATCCAGGGCATATGGCAGCTCTGGCCTCCACAGGCACCTGCACTCATGGGTACATATGCACATGCAGACACATTCACCTACACATAACTTAAATTAATAAAAGTACATCTTAACAAAATAGGCCTAAGTAGCACTTGACACATATTCTTCTTTTTATGGACAATGCAATTTATTCAAATTATAAAGCAAATTTGCAGATGGCTAATTGTAAATAATGTGAGTGAAACTATATTTGTATCTTTTTCTGTAGCACTCTCCACCCCTCTACCCACACTCCAATGCCCTTCTTCTCTTTTTTTCTTAGTCATTTTTTATTGGATATTTCATTTTTTTTACATTTCAAATGTTATTCCCATTCACGATTCCCCCCCTCAGAAACCCCCTATCCCATCACCCACTCCAGATTCTATGAGGGTGTGACCTTCTCTTTGACTTGATGTTGGGTGTACCTTATGCCATATATTTTATTTGATCTTGCCTTGCAATTAATAGGTATTCCCCTTTTTTCTTTTCTTTTTTTAATTTTAATTTTAAATTTTTTATTTTATTCAGCACAATATATATTTTATACAAATCATAAAAATGATGAACATGTTATTAAATGAGCATAAAAAGATAAAGTCTTTTTGTGTGTTTGTTTGATTTTTAGTAGAGCTTAAAATCTTGACTCTTACTGTGGTACAAACCCTTAACAAGAACAATTTTTAGACATTTGAGTTCATTGTAATAAGGCTGTACTTCAATGTCCCTCACATCACCAATGGATTTTACCTCCATAGTAGCTAAGCTAAGAACAGTTCTGCTGCGCCAAGGAATGAATTATAGGCACAATTACTGGATACAGATTTCCTGTTATGGCCAAAGCTATTTGACTTGAGTGATTGTCATCATTCACAGCCCACAGGGAACAGGCTACATTCATTTAAGAAATGGTGTATGTATTAAGATGGTCTATCCATGAAGTCATTCATCAACTGTTTCAAAGAACAATGGTTCTGCTTAGAGGGTGGCACAGACATTAGGTGAGGGTAAGATTCTTGTTCATTGGCTGTGATGATTTTGAAAAGCATTCTTCTCAGAAAAAGAGTAACTTACAAGGTCATCTTCTTCAAAATTAATACAATAATTGTATTAATAATATAATTATATCAAGCAAAACATTCAGTCTCACTCTTTGCTGTTCTCTTACAAGCCACCTCTCAAGTTAATTGTCTGTTTCTTTTAGATAAATAATTTTGAAATATGTAAGTTGTTCTGAAAACCATAGAATAGTGTAAAAACATAAAATAAACAATCCTACTAATAGAGAGGCTGAGATAGGAGAATCATGATTTCAAGACTATTATGTGGTATACAGCAAGACACTGTCATGTACAAACAAGCAGAAACATATGGATTGTGCAATATTGAACATATTTCTCCAACTACCAAATTAGAGAAACCACTGGGTGACAGCCAACAAATTTCTAATTCCTCATATTTGTGAATTTCAATCGATTAGGTTATGTTTGTAATTAATTTTCATATTAAGAGATATTAAGGAAAAGTGATGGCTACTTCCTGTTATTTTTTTGTTAGAGGTGGAATTATGTTTGTGTGAGTTTGTTGAAAGATTACTTTCTTGCTTTTTCTAGGGTGTAGTTTTCCTCCTTGTGTTGATATTTTCCATCTATTATCCTTTGTAGGGCTAGATTTGTGAAAAGATATTGTATAAATTTGGTTTTGTCATGGAATATCTTGTTTTCTCCATCTATGGTAATTGGGAGTTTTTCTGGGTAGAGTAGCATGGATTGGCATTTGTGTTCTCTTACGGCCTGTATGAGATCTGCCCAGGATCTTCTAGCTTTCAGTCTATGATGAGAAGTCTGGTTTCTTTGTTTAGTGCATTTGGTGTTTTGATTATTATGTAATGGAAGGAATTTCTTTTCTGTTCCAGTCTATTTGGAGTTCTGTAGGCTTCTTGTACATTCATGGGCGTCTCTTTCTTTAGGTTAGAGAAGTTTTCTATAATTTTGTTGAAGATATTTACTGGCCCTTTAAGTTGGGAATCTTCTCTCTCCTCTATACCTATAATCCTTAGGTTTGGTCTTCTCAGTGTGTCCTGGATTTCCTGGATGATTTGGGTTAGGAGCTTTTTGCTTTTTGTGTTTTCTTTGACTGTTGTGTCAATGTTTTCTATGGTATCTTCTGCACTTGAGATTCTCTCTTCTATCTCTTGTATTGTTAGTGATACTTGCATCTATGACTCCTGATCTCTTTCCTAGGTTTCCTAGCTCCAGGGTTGTCTCACTTTGTGATTTATTGTTTCTAGTTCCATTTTTAGATCCTAGATGGTCTTGTTCATTTCCTTCATCTGTTTGTGTTTTCATGTAATTCTTTAAGGGATTTTGTGTTTTCTCTTTAAGCTTTTTACCTAGCTGTTTACCTGTGTTCTCTTGTATTTAAGGGAGTTATGTCCTTTTTAAAGTCCCCTATCATCATCATAAGAGAAGATTTTAAATCAGAATCTTGCTTTTCCCATGTAATGGTGCATCCAGGACTTGCTATGGTGGAAGAATTGGGTTCTGATGATGCCAAGTAACCTTGGTTTCTGTTACTTATGTTCTTGTGCTTGCCTCCCACCATCTGGTTATCTCTAGTGCTACCTGCCCTCACTATATCTGACTGGAGCCTGTCCTTCCTGTGATGCTGGTTGTGTCAGAACCCCTCAGAGTCAAGCAGTCTCTGTGATCCTGTGATTCTGGGGTCCCGAGATCCTGGGCATGTAAAAGCACCTGGGAGTGTAGCTTCCTCTGGGTGTTGTGGGACTGGCTGCAGAGTTTGCACCCAAGGTCTGCTCAGGGCACAGTCCAGACAGACCAGAAGGAGCCTATGCCACGGGTCTGGCAGAATTCCTGCGTGTCTGGATCCCACTGGTCCCAGTTACTCCCAGTGTTGGGACAGATGAATTCATTGTTTTTAATAGCTGAGTAGTACTCCATTGTGTAAATATATCACATTTTCTGTATCCACTCCTCTGATGAAGGGCATCTGGGTTCTTTCCAGGTTCTGGCTATTATAAATAAGACTGCTATGAACACAGTGGAGCAGGTGTCCTTATTACATGTTGGAGAATCTTCTGGGTATATGCTGGGTCCCCCAGAAGTACAATGTCCAATTTTCTGTATCTGCTTCAATGCTAGCATCATACTATTTTTTATCACTTCTTAGTATAATATGAAAACAAGTATTGTGATATTTTTGGCATTACTTTTTGTTCAGGATTGTTAGCTATTTGAGGTGCTTTTTATGTACTTAATTCTGTCAATCCATGAACAGTAAATTTTCTAGAGTGTTCAGTGTTAAGTTTTCATTGTAGAATACTTTCTAACCTTTCATTAGGTTTATTCTTAGGTTCTTTTCTGTTGTTGGGTTTGTTATGGAGTGTAACTATCTTCCCGATTTCTTGCTCAGCATATTCATTATTGGCATATAAGGAAAGCTATGTTGATCTCTGTACCATAATACTTTGCTGAAGATATTAGCTGTAAGACTTTAGGGTCTTCTAAGTAAAATCAAACTTAGAACAGAAAATAGGAACTGAACAAGCAGCTCAGAGCAGGGATCCCAGAAGCAGCAGTTCCAGCACTGCCCTTGGCTCTCTAGCCAGGAATCTCAGATGGAACACAGGGTTCTCATCTCCTCAATGAACACCCTGCCTGGAGGCTGCCCATAAGGAACCAAAACTCTCTTCCAGGCACTAAACAGCTGGTGAACAGCTTTAGGACTGGACCTCTGAATTTTCTTGATTAAAGTAGGCTATATGGATTCCCCCCAATTTCAGCCCATTTCCTAATCAATGAAAAGCGTTACTTCTAGCTAAGAGAATGGAATCTCTGGCCTGAGTGGAGACCTAACATTCTAGTTAGGCCAGTCTGACTAAGGGACCATCCCCCAGGAAGGCAGCTTTACCTTAAACCACATTAAAGAAATAGGAGAAATAGTTACCCCTTTATTGAGATGTCCCTTTCCTTCCCAGAAAGTCCACCCTCAGTGCAATTGCTTAGAGCCATAACCACGCATCTTCATAAAAGTCTGACCACTTTTCTGAATCAGAAAAGTACTATTTTCCCATATTTTCCTCTAAGCATGTATTTACTAACACTTTGGACTTGACTCTTTTTCTAAAACACTCCTGCTCCCCTTTTGCATGTGACTATTTTTTGCCTGGTTTGCCTAATTGCCATGCCTAACTCAGTAAGATACAACTTTGTCTTCTCTATCTTCCTCCTCCTGGAAGCACCCAATATTTACTTTACTCATCCTGAGATCTTTCTCTTAAACTCCATTAATACCGTCTTGGAACTTTTTTATCCCAATTTGTTCTTAATTCTTTTATTAACAAGACTAAAATTCCTGAGAGAGCACTCAATTGTAAAAGGATGTTTTATTCACCTGAAGTAACTGTATCGGAAGTATCTGTTAACGTAGGCTTAATTCTGGAATCTTCTAACCTCTGTACAATCTATCTAGGCCTAGAATGTTTTCAGCCTCTGAGACTTAGTGCTGAATAAACCCGCCCTTTCTACCTCTTTCTGAACTCTGGCTGGCTGGTTTTAACTCAGTTGTTCTGCACAAACTCCTCTTCATGCTGATTCAAACTTACACTCAGCTTCTGACTGAATTGTTCTGCTTGGCCTCATACTAATTTGGGCAGCATGTCCTAATCTGGCTCCTTCTCATGTTCTGGCTCATTCTGTCTTTACCTGTCTCTTTAACTGCCTCAGTAAAACCACCTCTGTCCTCCTTTCTGCACTGTTCCCTCTTAAGTAGCCTCTTTTTTTCTGTTCTTATGAGAATTGGGCATATCCTAGTCTGTCAAATATTACTGATTCATCACTTTGTCTGCCTCTCAATTAAGACATCACTTTCAAGCATGGGTACTTCCTTCTACACACTAACTTTACCTTCATTGTTTGGAATTGAATGTGTATACTTAGGGTATGTCTGTATTCCAGTCAGAGTAGCCATGTTACTGGATTAAAATCCCTCTACACTTAATTTCCCCAGAAATATCATCTACAAACAGAAATAATTTGACTTCTTCCATTCTGGCTTGCTTCCCTTTATTTTCCTCTGCCTATGGCTGTGGTCAAAAATTCTAGTATTGAGGTGGAAGACACATTGTGTCATCCTTGATTTTAGAGATGTTTACAGAATTTCCTATTTTGTATAATATTGGCTATATGAATTTTATATATACAGCCTTTACTATATTGAGGTATAGCTCCTTGTATTCTTAGTTTCTTTGGGGCTTTTATCATGAAGATGTTGATTTCTGTCAGTCTTTTTCTTCATGTAGTGACGTGCTTTTTTATACTTAATTTATTGTAAGCTATATCCTATTTATTGATTTGCCTTCGACATGTCAGCTTGACTGAGATGAAACCAATATGATACTGGTATATGATCTTAGCTATGCTATTGAATTTGACTTGTAGTATTTCTTTGTATCAGGGCAGAGGGCAGATACAAAAGGACAGGGAGATGAGTGGGATTGGGATGCATGATGTGAAACTCACAAAGAACCCATAAAAAGTTAAAATCTTTTGTGTAGTTTATTAGACCTATAGTTCTTGTTGTGTTCATTACATATTGAATACACGGTTTTTAGAATCAGTTAAGAAATATGCTTTTCAATTTTTATGGAATAATTTTGAATGTTGGCAAAATTCAGTTGTGAATCCATCTAGTCCTGAACCATTCTGTGTTGAGAGACTCTATATTCTTCAATGTCACAGGTTGTTTTTGAACTTTTTTTTTAACCCTACAATTCAATTTTGACAGGTCACATGTATCTATTTATTCATTTCATCTACATTTCTCAATTTAAGTTTTCAAAATCCTCCCTAATGGTTCTTTGCTGGGATTACCTTCCCTAGCTATAAATCACCCTGTGGTAGGGAGGGAGAAGGCTATGGAATCCTAGCAACCTACCACAACCGTCTCATTTAACAGCAAACCACACATACAGAAAAGGGAAGTCTGAGGCTAAGCAATCTGTTTGTCAAGGCCTCTGCAGTAACCAACAGGTAGCCACAGAAGGCAGGATCAACCACAACTTCCACATGCTCCCCAAAACTTAAAATCTGACCCTCTGCATAGCTGTCTCTCACAGCCTTTTCCCATGAAAATACTGTGGCAGGGTGTCCTTAGGTTCCTGGAGATGTCTTTTTTCACATCTCCAAGGCTGTTCAATCTCAAATAGGTTCCCTCTCAAAGTAAAGGTACCTGGCTATAAAGCAACCTGAGACATACAGAGAAATGAAATAGAATCCTTTTCTAATGTGCAAGAGTCACTGTCACACTGTATCTAAAGGCTTTTGAAGATTATGGGCATCTTCTACAGAGCTGTCAATCTGCCATCAACAGAGCTGCCTGACTTACCTTCCAGTTGTGGCTACATGGTCCCCTCCCAGGCAGGAAGGCCAGGGTTAGAGTTGTAAGCTGTTTATTTTCTTCATCACATTGCAAATTTTCCATGCTTTTCATCTGTCTTTACCAATAGTCATGTTCTTTCCTGAGAATATCCTAGTTTCTCCTTTATTATCTTCTTAATAGTCATCTAGATAAAAACATTTCATCAACCATCTTATTCCCTTCCCTCCCCCCCAAATCCAAAAATCCCTAAACATACTATTTTAAAGAAACTGTTAAATATTTCTATAAACATCATTTGAAAGACTGGTTATCTCCATGTTTTGTAACATTCTTTCTCATCAATTTGAAACGAGTATGACATGACTACTAAAGGCATTTAACAGCTCAGGCTGGTAAGCTTTTACCTGGGACTAAGCAACGTAAGACTTTAATCCTATCTTCTACACTGGAAGTATGTTTGCCTCTACCTATGTATCACTGTCAACAGTGATAGACATTCACCTTGATCAATAGAACTGCCTGGTGTTTCCACTTGCTTATGGAAAGTCACTTTTATCAAAAAATTGTACTGTGAAATAATTTTCTTCCAAGATGTGGCAGTAGAAGTTCATGATGACTTGGAACTCCCAGACACTTAAGCCAGCAATTGTTATTAGACATAGCTGAGAATATGCCAGGCAGAAAGGTTTCTCTCCTTCCTGAAATATAACTAGTCAATGGGTTAGCAGTCAGATTACTTTCCTACAGGACTAGTAAAAACTAAAAGCACTACTTCAAAAATCCAGGTCATGCAGCTTTTATTTACCATTTAATATCTTTGGGGAGTGAGTTTTTTTTTTTCTTTCAAATAAGTCTATTTCATGCTTAGGCAGTTAAATACATATTGCAGAGGATCTATGAAGTTGCATATAAAATACAAAAATCTGTTACATATATATCCATTTAATGACAGATTGCACAGTTCAGTAAGTGCCAATGTCAAAATAACTCCCTGAACTTAACAAGCAGCATGAATATACTGTGACAGCAGCAGGTAGAAATGTTCCACAAGGGCAGGCAGTGCTCACACAGCACAACTGCTGACAGGGCACCAACCAGTGAGGTCACATCTTTATTCTTTTTCTTACTGTAAATACATGAGTTTAAAAAAAAAGAAGGACAAAGCAAT
The DNA here is from genome assembly GCA_036184795.1 of Tokudaia tokunoshimensis. Lineage (NCBI taxonomy): Eukaryota > Metazoa > Chordata > Mammalia > Rodentia > Muridae > Tokudaia > Tokudaia tokunoshimensis. The sequence continues at coordinate 45,966,700 of BTHU01000005.1, forward strand.
GGGGATTTGGTGGCCCTCTTATTTAAGTGGACTGTGTTATAGACAAAATCCCCTAGGAACTCTAAGTAGGATATAAACATTCAATGAAACAGCTACTTTTGACCACCCAAACTAGATCATTTTCATGTTTAACCCAACTGCTACAATCCAGACACCTTTTCATATCTCAATAAAGATAAAGTTACTGAAGTAATGGCAGGAATAAGGAACAAGTCCTCCAAACTAGTTATTTGTGTGGCCAACAAATGAATATATAGAGAAAAATCAAGTCATTCAAGATAGCTTTGGCAAATAAAGACTGATGATATATGTATTTACATGTACTTTTACCATGTGTTCCACAAATACAAAGTCCTGATTATTAACCTTGAAAAATAAACATATATATGTATACCAAGCACAAACTATATTTGAAACAGTAATATAGCATTACTAGCTGTGAAAATGATTTGGCTGGCGAACATGAAGGCATTAAGTATATAATTAGAAATGTGCTCAGGAAAATAAAAGAAATGTAATGCAATAGCACTAAGGTTCAGGTGTCTTAGCACCATCTCAGCACCAAGGGAAATCCCCAATGTTAAATAACAAAAAACTTTAAAAGCATAAAATCTGATGAGGTTTCAACATTTGCTACAGACCAAGTACATTATTCTTGCCCTTACCCTCTCATCTTCAACAACATACTTGACTTGCATTGCATTCTTGCCAAGGAAGCATCCTGGATACTACAAATTAAGGTCAGGTAGGTCCTTAGTGCATTCAACACTGATCCAAGAAACATATCCTGAGAGGTCACAGCTTTCTAAAGAACATTTGAAGTCATTTTTTTTTCCTCTAAAGCAAAAGCCATTCTTAAGTGCAAGTCTACAACAGATTCTTTAAAATTTACGATGTTCTACAAACTACTACAGTCCAGTATCAGCAAAGATGATACTGAGTGAGCAATGAACATGTTAGTTAGAAAGCCTTTTCAATCAGAAACAGTCTCAAACACAGTACAAGTTTAGGTATTATCAGTGGCAGTATTGTTCAAACTTAAATAGCAACCTAGTTTGTGAATCAGGAAATGAATTTAATGAGTCTGAAGAACATTTACAACAGTGAGACACAGAGATGAAAATGTATCAAACTTAGCAACTACGTATTTCTTAATGAAACATTTCAGTTAAAGGTTTTACATTCACACTTACATACACCAACACTCTCACACACACAGACACATACACACATATCCTGAATCAGATGTTAAGTTATTTTTATTGTGAGTCACAGTTAAAAATTTTTGAAATACACTCATCTGGAGACTACCAAACTAAACATGGAGTTTCGACCAAAAATATTGAACATGAAGATTCCAGGTGTTGATGTCATCAAGGAGACAGTACTGAATATATAAATCAATCTTGTGCTCCAAAAAAGACAAGCTGCAGTTTTTAGCTTACCATAAACACTTAAATCAACCCTACACCCTTTAGCAGGTACAGGAGCAGCAGAAAGCAGAAGGACCCCGGCAAAAACAGTTCACTTGAAGTGGGATCATGCTAATTTACGAGAGGGCACTTAAAAAACAGAAATTCTCAGTTACCTAAAAGGCTTTCCATCTATCCTTCCAAGTCACACTGTATGTCTAACAGGAGTAGAAAATGTTAAGTTACTGTTACAATTTTGAGATTTTTAAGTGGTCTAAATCAAGGCAGTATCTAATTTTTACTGCTGTTTTAGATTTTGGAAAAAAATACATGATCAAAAATACAGACAGTCTTGCTCTAATCTTGCACCAATCTACTTTCATCTTCCAGTAAAAGGACATCAATCAGAATTTTATGGAACTCAAATTATTCTCAACCTATAAACATGCTAAACAGCCATTTCCTAAAAAGTGACCACCTATGCACAGGAAATGCAAAGCACGTGGCTCTCACGAATCCAGTGATGAGAGTCAGTTTAGCTCTAGTATAGGAACCGTGGTATGACACCCTAAGTGTACCTCACTTTGGGAATTTCTAGGATAGGGGTGGGTGAACAGTGGTTTGGTAACAGGTTGAGAAAATATCCAAGACAGGACATTAAACTTTGGGTCTGTGGCCTTGGTTCCTGGCCTCTGAGAGCAGCTTTGTCATCCCCAATCCTATTTCTTAGGGATGCAAGAAATAAGGTTACAAAGAGAATGATTTACAGGATCCCTTTCTACAGTGGGTTTAACATGGATGTAGTTCTAAGATTTTAATCCTGCTTGCCCTGTATTTCATTTATAATAGTCTCAGTTCTTTTAGCAATGATGGTTGCCAGACATATTTACAACTACCTTTCAAAAACCCAAGATAATAGCTCACTTAACCCACATACATTAAAGACAAGTAAAATAAAGCTAATAAGGAGCAAAATTTAAGGCTTTTTTTTTTTTTTATTTCAGCCACGGAATGATGCATGCTACAGAGAAACCTTTACTTTCCCCCACTTGGTTTTTAAAAAATACCATTTCCAATCCCAAAAGAACATGGCACTTGTTTGTTTCTTTCCCTTCTCATTCATTCCAGACTTTCAAGTGTTTTCTTCAATACTGAGGCTTTCTCCTGCAGCTCTGGTTTGTTGTCTGTCTCCATAGTAGCTAAAGACTCAATCAAAAGTCCTCTGCATTCTGCTGTCAAACTTTCCCACTGTTTAGCTTCTGAATGGAAAGAAAACAGAAAGAAATCATTATAGAATAAGAGAAAAAATTTTCTTCCATATATTCTACTCCACAAACAACCACACAGCAACTCTATAATTAACAGAACAGTATATAACAATCACAGGCTGGTCAGGTGTCTCAAACCCAATTCCTGACAATAGCCTGAAAGCAGGTCAGAGAGTTCCACCCTTTCCCTAGAATGGGTGAGACATGGGGAGATGAATTATACTATAGCACAGAGGGAAGAATGAAGTATCAAGGCACAGGAACAATATAAGTTACTTCAATCACAACAGAATGCTATTTAATAAGATACATGGAAAATAGTACCTTAAAAGGTTTTGTAATTGTATATTTTAACACTTTCTTACTCCTTTCTTACAAGAAAGCCTTAGAGAAACATATAAATACTAGAAAATTTTAAGAACAAGCAAACACAAGAAATCCTAACTCCATTTATAATACTGTAAATTTTCTAGTGATGTGACTTCGAGCAAGTAAAACAGTTGTAGCAGGGTTTCATGTAGTTCAAGCTGGCCTTGAATTCCTAATCGTCCTATCTCTACCTGTCGAGGCTGGGATTACAGGCCTGTAGCACTATGCCCAGCTTCAAGAAAGTTATTTACCCTCACTTTTGTCATCTAGAAATATTATTTACCTGGAAAACTGAGAATTCAACCATATGGCTAAGTGTCTATGCTTTTTTATTTTAACAAGAAAAAAAATAGATCAGATGATATCTAGTATCTCTGATAGGTGCCACCACTAAGCAAAAAAGAGAGAAAAGTACAAACACCAAAGTCACAAAGTTGTGATGAAAACTGTTTCATATTCTTCACTATTAACTCATGGAATAGGAACAGGAAAAAGAGTAGGAAGTGAAGGCAGAAGGGGCAATGGGTCTCTTTTTAAAATCAGTTGACAGATACATAACACTGGGAAGGGAAAAAAAGCTGTTTTTCTTCTACCATTAACACAACACAAAATTTATAAGGTTTCTTAAAGAAGAAAAAGAACAAAGAAAAGAAATAGGACTATAAACAAGCTTTTGTCAAATATGATAACTCAAGTGGGTCTTTGATAAAACAACCTAATGCTCTTCTTGCTGTGTCATATTGTTCACATGCAAATAAGTCTACTCTATCACTGTCAATCACTTGTAATTAACCAAGAGTATGTCACAGCTTATGACAGAAACAAACTTTATTACTTTGTGATGATATAGTTTTATAATTCATTAGAAATATATAAACGTAAAGAACAAATTGAAATCTTTAAAATTTAATGATTTTAGTCTCTATAGTCTACTTGTATGTACAGATACATTAATATGTATTTTATATCATATATGCAAAAACAGAAATAAAAAATTTCTTAAGTGTTTCAGAGATGTATCCTGGATTTATGGTGCTCTAATCAAATTTATGAAGAACTCACCTTCAAGTTTTTTAAGCAGTAATTCTATCACAGATAAAGCTTCTGTTCTCACAGATGAGTAGGTTTTATTTTCTAAGAAGAAAAACATGCAATTCAAGAGTATGTTTTAAAAGCAGAACTTCCAAGATTAAATTAATGTTATTGAGTGATGAAAAGTTAAAACTCTTATGATTCATTTTTGAAGTAAACTTCTATTCAATAACTACTGCTAAATACTTAAATTATGCTATATGTCCACATACACTATTTTGAGGCACTGTAGATAACAAGTCATTAATTCTAAGTGGTAATATTTAAAAGACCCATCTCAGATGTGAGAGATTCAAAAGTATTATCCCAAATGCATAATCATTATCATGTCACACCTAAGACAAGTCTTTGATCTGCATGATTCTCATCTACTGAAGAATATCATCTAGGGACACCTTGAAACCTAAAAGGACAATTTTGTTAGCTCTCTAGTCTATATCCACAAAAGCAAGCTATTTTCAAAAATTACAAATAAAACAAGTTTCGTTGGTACACACTATTTTTACAAAAGGCATCGAATTTTTCAATCAACTGTCTAACAAAAATTAATATGCATCCAAGTCCATGGCAGGGAAGAAGTATTGGAAAAATCAATGGTGAGCCATCAAAAGGACAGGGCAGTCAGCTTGAAAACGTGCTGATACATAGCTAGGACAATTAAACAACAAACTAATTAATAAAAATAATCAGGGGCTGGAGAGATGGTTCAGCATGTAATCCTCTTGCAGAGCCCAAGAGTTCAAGTCTTGGCACTCACAATGGCAGCTCATAACTGCATGTAACTTCAGTTCTAGGGGGACCAAACACCTCTGGCCTCTGTGGACATTAGTACTTATCTGTACATAAACATAATTAAAAATAAATCCTAAAAATAATTACAAAGCATTGAGAGGTTAGGGGGTATGAATTAACACCAGTTAATGATGCATAAAGAAGAGAAGAATCTTGTTCAAAATAAAATGCCAGCTACTAAATGGTTAATTAGAAAGGGCGAAAGCTGCAAAATTCATCATAGAAATAAACTGGCTCATAGAAGAATCATCGATGCATGCAAAAATCTAAAGCAAAAGCACTTACATGGCCTTATAATGTATTTTTATGGATTGTTTAATAGATGCACTTTTTGAAGAGGAGATTATTTGAATAATCATAAAGTATGTTGTAGGGGTGGGGTCTTGTTCCCCAATTGTTCGTGATCTGTCAGTAAAAAAGCCATGAGCCAATTGCTGGGTGGGAAGAATAGGCAGAACTTCTGGGTCCCCGCAGGCAAAGATGCATATGCAAGGGGAGGGGGAGGGAGGGGGAGGGGGAGGAGAGGGAGAGGGAGAGGGAGAGGGAGCCATGCTTCTGAGGGAGAAAGCCATGTGAGACCTCACACAGTGTGGCCACAGGCCACTCCTACAAGTGGGCGGTTAGGGATGTTTAGCTGGAATTAGATGTAACTGAGCAACTAAAGTTGAGGGTAGGTGGAGAGGTATGGGAGCCAAAAGTACTGATAAGGACACGATTTTCCAGGTGGGAGATAAGTACTGCCCAGCAATTGGGCCAAAAAGGCAAGCTGAAATTGAACAACTGTGGGCATCTGTTTTATCCATGGATTCAAGGGAATCTCGGTGGGAGCTGGTAGTGCAGCCCATTCCTGTCATTAAGGCGGGGTAGCAAAGCTACATGCAATAGCATGTTTTCAAGCACTACCTATTAGACTTATGGAATAGTAAGAATGATACTATAGAAAAAACCATAGTACCTTGATTAGGTAAACAAAATTAACTTTGAAAATCAGGAAAGCTGTGGACATGGCATGCCTCTTGATGTGAGGAAAATTGTTATCATTAGTATCAGAATTCATAAGCTAGATCCAAGCCTGAGGAAATGTCAGACAAACAGCAAATGAGAACTATATTATTTTTTCCAAAAAGAAGAAAGGATTTAATCCTGCAAAATCACAAGTGAAATATAAGAGAAAGAGAAGCTGAAGGAGTGTACCAGATGAAGAGAGTAAAAGATATGACAACTATATTTTATATGTGATCCTTGTCTATATTTTTTAAACGGGGAGTAATACAAGATCCTACAAAAAATTATTGAAGAAATCAAAGTGTAAATGAGAAAAAAATTGATAAAAGAACACTGCATCCATGCAAAAACTGTTTAAATTTGATACCATAATGACGTTATAAAAAGGAATATACACTGAAGAATTTAGTAATAAAAGGACAAGTTGTAAGTAACACACTTTTAAACATCTCAGGTAAAACATAAAGTATACACAGGCACTACCTAACCTATTTTAACAACTGTTTTTATAAGCTAGGAACTATTTCTAAATAAGTGTTTAATATTGACGTAAAGGTACAATCTAAAATTCTACTGTAATTCTAGATAAAATACCCTTGTTGGGGGATATACGGCACATAAACAGAATAGTCAGTAGTTGTTCCAGAAGTCTAGATCCTGAGACTCAGTCCCTTAGTTTTAAAAATCAGGATTACTTAAGTCAAGTGTGGTGACACAAGCTATAATCCTAGCTACCTGGCTGACTGGAGCCATAAATTCAATCTCATCCTAGGTAACAAAGAGAGACTCAATTCAGAATAAACAGGGGGTGAGGATGTGGTAGAGTGCCCTGCATGAAGGAATGTGCATGATCACCAGCACCAAAAACAAAATAAACAGCAGCAGCAGCAGTAACAACAACAACAACAAATTGCTCCAGTTCTGGTCACTAACTTACCTAAAGAATAAGTAATTGATTTACAAGTTTCAAGCAGAATCTCAGTCAGAGCTTCAGGATCTGCGTGTTCTTCCTCCAGAAGCATTAACCTATGAGTATAAAAGTGAGATAAAATGCAACTCTTAACAATTTAAAACTTTCCTAGCAAACTTCTATCTGTATATCATCTTTATCATGTTACTTCAGATACTAGTAATATCTAAATTGATTACAAGAATGTGTAAATTTACACAATGGAGTATTACTCAGCTATTTAAAAAAATGACATCATTAAAATTTGAAGGCAAATGGATGGAACTAGAAAAATCTTTCTGAATGAGGTAACTCAGACCCAGAAAAATAAATTTTGTATATACTCACTTAGATGTGACTATTAACCATTAAGTAAATGATAACCAAGCTACAATCCATAGACCTGGAAAGGTTTGATAAAGAGAAGAGGTAGGTCTGAGGAGATGCATGGATCTCCCTGGGAGGGGAAAATAGGTTTTATAGGTTGATTAGGGAAGAATGAGGATGAGAGCAGGCAGGGAAAGGCAAGGTGTGGGGGAGATAGAGTGGAGGGAAAGTATTGAGAGAGATATCTGGAACTGGGGGTATTCGTACGGTGATGTGGAAACCTAGTGCAGTGGAAACCTACTGGGCTCTATGAAGGCGATCCTAACAAGGACTCATAGTAAAGGGGGATACGAAGTCTCCATTGGCCATCTCTTGTAGCCAGGCAAGGATCCCAGTAGCAGGACTGGGTTGCATTCAATTGAGCTGTCAGAAATCCCAAAAAAAAAATCCAGTTGCTGCTAAGACAAAGGTTAATATCCACTTCTAAGTGAGTATATACAAAATTTATTTTTCTGGGTCTGCAAACTGAAACCACACAACTCATTAAACATGAAGATGATTTGATGCCTACATGAAGCCTTCACCCTTATGTTCTTGTCTCTATAGTGTGGGAAGGTACACTGCAATCTACCAAAATGGAAAAGTCAACAACCTAGCCATAAAACCTTTGATTTAAAATCTATGCTCCCTGCAAAATAAGCTAGGGCAATGGTGGCACAGAACTTGTAGTAGGAATATCCCTCTAGTGTCTGATTGACTTATGGACCTCTCCACAAGAAGAAACCCATACCCAACACTGCTTCGGTAACCAAGAACCAGAGACCTAGTGTAAAACCAAATACTACTGGTCTAAAAAGAAAATAAAAAGTATCAAGAGTTTGAAAAAAAAAAGTATCAAGAGTATGACTCCTAATGATATCCTGCTATACTCATAGATCAGTGCCTTATCATCATCAGAGAGGCTTCTACCAGAAGCAGATGGAAACAGATGCAAAGACCCGCAGCCAGACATTATGTGGAAAGAGAGTCTAGATTGAAGACTCCATCAAATCCCTCCCTTTAGAGCTCAGGAAATTCCTAGGAAGAAGAGGTAGAAAAATTGTTAAGAGCCAGAAGGGAGGAGGACCCCAGGAGAATAAGGCCCCCTGAACCAACTTTAAGTAAGGCACACACGAGTTCATGGAGACTGAAGCGGCAAGCACAGGGCCTACGTGGGTCTGCACCAGGTCCTCTGTGTGTGTGTTACAGCTCTCAGCTTAGAATTTTATGGGACCCCTGACTGTGAGAACGAGTGGGTCTCTGACTCTTATTTGGGAAAGCTCTTGGGACTCTTTTCCTCCTATTGGGTTCTGTGATGATTTTGTTTCACCTTATTGTATTTTATCTTGTCATGTTTGGTTGTTATCTCCTAGAAGCCTTAAAGTAGATAAGAGGAGAGGGAAAGTGGGGAGGAACTGGGAGGAGTAGAGGGAGAACAGAATAAACTATAATCAAGATACATTGTATGAGAAAAGAATTTTTTTTTTTTGGAAAAAAATGTGTAAAGGTTAAGAAATCCATTCAATAGGGAGATAAAATAAAAACCTGAATCATGAAGCACATTACCCCTGGAAAAAGGCGTTCATTGACTGGAGGACACCTAGCTGCACTTTCCATGTGCTGAGTCTTAGCCGCTCACACATCAGTTTGCACAGTTCCTGACGATAACAACCTGGGCAGACGACCAAGCGGGACAGAGGAGGAAGTATGTGAAAAGTGAAAGGTAACAAGGGGTGGAAAGAAAACAAAAAGTAGCATTAAAACAAAGACAAAAGTGGAGTAATGTGACGGACAATTTAACTAAAGACAAGGAATATTCCCCAAACCATTAACATTAATTTACACACACGCACACACAGACACACACACACAAACACATGCACACCCACACACACATCTATTCTAACAGTTTGCTCTTAAGGCATTTGTCCTCCTCAGAACAGAGACAACAGCTTAGCTATGCTCCCCTTTCACTGTAAATTCCCTTAACAAAACCAAAAGGTCCAGAACCCTTAAGCACCCTGAAATACTCTGCCAACTGTGGGTTTATCAATAGTCAGTAGTCTTTTATCATAAACTAGTCCCAATCATTATACAATTAATATTATACTGATAGGAGTATAAACTCAACAAAAATTAAAATAAAAAAAGTAGAAGTTGATTTTAAATGCTTAGGATGGGGCTTTCCAAACTTCTGACACTTCAACATGTTGGGCCACATTTATAGCTACCCTGGTGACACGTGGCCAATGGGCCATAAGTTGGACACCTACTATAAAATTTAATAAGGTTTAAATCTAAAACCTGAGAGGAAGGCGTAAAAATTCTACCCTGAGATTGCTTCACAACAGCTTCTAATTTGTTTAATGTAAAAAGACAAAACCAGACATTACAGCTGATACGTGACTGGTGAGAAGCTAGTGTGCAACACTGACACTCTTAAGAGAAAATGCTGGGTTCTTTATTCAGTAACTGGTAAACAAATGCACGCCTCCTATGTCTCCCATGTTATCTTTCTAATGGATACCCTATTTTAACTTTCTTGGGCTATTAAGCAAGAGTTACAGTATCAAGCAATCCAACTTCTACTACAGTCCATAATACCACTCACAAATTGATAGTTTCTTTTGAAAAATTCTTCATATGTTAAAGAATGATGGGCTCAAAGAAAATGTTATGCCTGAGTTGACAAATAATTAATACAAAGACTATCATTGGGATGGAGTGTCTTCTTAGAACAAGACAAACTTAAATAGCATCTGTTCAAACTTAATGGTCTTGTCAATGGGTTATAACTACAACTTGAATAATCATGGCTTCTTATTTAATCTTTTGTAAATATATGTTTAATTCTGAAAATCTCTGTCATGAGTTTCTCAATAAAACAGTTATCACCTGCTTGCTAAAGACATGATGGCAAGGCTGGTGATTTTGAAAGGATTGATTTTGAGAGGTGACTGTGAGTTTATCAGAGAGTTAGCTACGAACACAAGTAACAAAACTCTTTTTATAGTCAAACTATCTACATAAAGTACTTCATGGTTGTTATGCATTCAACTGTATCCCCCAACATTATTGTACTGTACTAGAAGATATAATATTAAAAGAATCATATAGGTGGATACTAATCCATTCCCCTTACAAGAAATCAGGTCACAGCAACACAGAGGGAGGCCACGTGAAGACAGGAAAGACAACCATTCAGAAGTTAAAGAGGGAGAAATCTCACAAGACAGCAGCCCTACCACCAACTTGATCTTGGACTTCTACTCACCAAAATTGGGAGCTTGGGCAAAAAAATTTGTTATTTAAGCTATCTAGTCTGTAATACTTTTGTTTTAAAGATTTATTTAATTTTTATCTTATTTGTTTTGTGTACAAGTGTTTTGTCTGCATGTGTATTTGTGCATCACATGGGTGTGCAGTGCCCTTGGATGCCCTGAGACAGGAGTTTCAGACAGCTGTGGGCTGTTATGTGGGTACTAGGAATCAAACTCATCAGGTTCTCTGGAAGAGAAGCCAGAGAGTATGCTTCAATGCTAAGCAATCTCTCTAGCTCCCCGTAATACTTTCTTATATTATCCCTAATAATACAGTGATCCATGTACTTATTTGCTGATGAAAGAGTAAAATGATATAGAAAACGTCCCACTATTAATATTCCGCTGATATAAAGAATATTACTATGCCACACAGAAAAAAACTGTTCTTACTAAGTGATTTCTGGCTACAGCACTTCTACAAATCTGAGTCCCAGTGCTTACGTTGGGTGTCTGGGTTCCTGGGCCAGGCTTTGCCCAGGCTCTCGAAGGCGCCCAGCAGAGACTCCAGCTGCAGCTCTCTTTCCGTCTCATTTTCATCCTCAGCTTTGGTGGTACGGACTCCCATGCCCTCAAGTGAGTTCTAGGATATATCAGAGAAGAGGGGAAAGGAGAGGAGGGGAGGGGATGAAGACAGGGAAGGGGAGGGAGAGAGGAGAAGGGGAGAAGGGAGGAAAGGAGGAAGGGGAGGGGGAAGGGAAGAGGAGGGGAAGGGGAGGGGAGGGAAAGGAATTCTTATATTTCCTTCTTCAAAGTTACAGTTATACTATTAAAACAAACAGAGTGTAGAACAGGAGATATTGACCAAGAACTTAATGCTGAGTTCTCTACCAGGAGTCCTCCATTTGTATTAAAATTATATCTATCTAATAAATTTGAGAAATAATTTTAAACAATTTGTATATGAAAACTGAAAAAAATACTATATATGTAGTATGTTGAGCATAACCTAAAAAGACCTACATTTGGTTCAAGAGAATTAAATAAAGATGGAAAGAACTTGGCAAGGTTTCAAACACAAACTCTTGCTAAACTGGTTAAAAAGGCAAGAAATAATTCAACCACCTTGTAGGCAATATAATCCACTTAAAATATGTTTCCAAGACCTACACACTATCAGCAAAATAACCAAGACAGTTTTATTACTGAAAGAAAACAAATATATGAAGTAGGAGAAACAGAAGACATAAGAATATTTAAAAATATTTCATGCTTTAACAATAAATAGGCATGGTAACATATGCCTTTAATCCCAGCACTTGGGATACAGAGGCAGATGGATCTCTGTGAGTTTGAGGCCAGCATGGTCTACATAGCTACATGGTGGGTTCCAGGATAGCCAGCACCACAAGAAAAGAAAGAGCCAGTCTCAGAAAACCAAAACAAATAAACAAAGAGACCAATGACATCCCTTTTTCCTTATGATGCCCACTTTATTTAAAAAAAAAAAAAAGAGTACATTGCTTTCCAAATTAAGCCAGTCATCTTTTTTCTAATCAAAAAGTTCCCCAGGACAATGCAAAGGTAAACTATACAACACACAGTATTTCTTGTCTTCATACTAAATAACTATTTGGCATATGCACACGCTAGCAAGGTAAAGTTTACTATGGTAGAGGCTGCTCACTACATAGGTACTCACTCTCATAGGTAGAAACTTGATTTCCACACAAAAAAAAAAAATTACCTTTCCTAGCCTCATCTGCTGCCAACTGGGGCTATGTGATTAAGTGCTAGCCAGTGGAACATGAATCAAAATGATGCTTCCATTTCCAGAATTTTTCTTGAGAGAAATTATCAGCTCACTGTGACCCTAACTTCATCTACTCTGTCATCTGCCTGGGACCCAGATAAACCATAGACCATGAGAGTAATGTATAAGAAACAGGATCCCTGAAGACATTATGGGGCTTCCATCTATCAAGTAAGAGACAAACTTCTATCTTGTTTGAATATTTTGGGATTTTTCTGCTATTTTATAGCTAAACTTGTCCTAATAAAAACATAGCCAGGACAGATGAAAACCTGAATGATGGCATAGGTAGTCATTACCTTCTTGATGAGGGGTATGACAATGTCAGAAAACTCCTGGAATCTGTCTTCTTTGGTAGCTTTCAAAACATCAGCTGCACAGCTGATTGCAACCATCTTATATTTGAGATTCTCTTTGCAACACTCCTTCAAGACAGTCTGAAGAATTTCATTTGTGGTGGGTTGATTGGGCACAGACTTTTCCAACTCCGTACTACAGGATTCACCCAAAAACATCAGAATAGTTAAGAAAAGCTACAGCTTTAAGCTTCATTTTAAGAAATGATATGTTCATTAAAAGAACATTTACCTGCAAGCCGTCACTACACAGGCAATGGCTTTCAATAGTTCTTCCTGATAAGTTAAAGATGAAGACATACTATTAAGTCCACATGTTACATTCTCTATGACTACCCCCATGAATATTTTATGACAATAACAACAAAACTAACATTTATCTCACCTTTAATGCAGTATGCACACGAATCTCTAACGAGTAACAAAGATTACAGGCTATTCAGTACTATGTTCACAATACTGTGGTGCCCAGGAGTGGCCTTTATGAAACAGAGTACACACTGCCCCAATCTCATGTCCCCCACAGAATGCTCACTGTGCAAACTTCTCTGTAATCCTTGAGAGTTCCCAACTCTCAAGCCTTAGCAATAAGCATCTTTGATGTCAGGACTGGAAGCAGTTCAGTGCACTCCATTTCACATACGACCAGTTTGGTTTGACTGAAGGTCAGTGGGCACAAAATGGTGACCAGTTTAAAGAGGTGACTTGTAAAGCTGAATATGTACAATTATATCAACCTCCAGTATTACAATGTTTTATTCAAGAACATATAGGGCATACTTTGATATAAAATGATAATCAGGCAAAGTCTTCCACTAGCTAGAAAACCTAGCTGCAAAAATAATCCAAAAACACGTAAAATCAAATTCCTATTCTACAGGAAGATCCAGTCCCAATTCTTTAGCGTGAATTCCTTTACCTTTCCTGCCCATGTTCTTCCAGCCAGGCCTTGCACCAATGCACTCAGTATCATCCCCAGATAAGGAGGTACAAGAGAGCTTGTTTGTTTTGCAATTGATGCCATAGCAATTGCACCCTGGGCTTTCATTTTCCAAGATTGTGATTGTAAAGCCTTCTGGGTAATAGCAATCAATTCCTGCAGGTACAATCGAATACCTCCAAAGGAGCCTACATTTAAAAAGAAGAAAGAAAAGTTGTTATACCTCTTAAGTAACAAGAAAAAATTTTAAAGATAATTTTTAACTGTGAGTAAGTCAGTGTTACTCATTTAAAGCAGTGACTGTCAACTGATAAAACCTACCACCTGCTAATGGGAGAGAGTGTGGGTAATGTGGCTTCTTTCTGTAACAGTAGGAATTCATGAATGTGGACGCACTGCCAGGAATGTTATTTTAAAAGGGCATCATCACAATGTGTATCAAGGTTAAAAACACAGCTCTACAATGATACCCTAAGCCAACATAAAATCACAATTACACTCAACTAACCTAAATAAAGTTCTCCTTTGCTCAGACACTGTTTATATTCCTTTACACAGACAGTAAGTAACAAGTCAAAGTAAAGAGCTCTGAGTGGCACTTTGCAAACTTAGAAATTAGGATGTGCTCAAAATGTGACATAGTTTGCTCAAGTTCTTGGGAGAGTTATGATCAGACAATGAGAGTCAAAAATTCCGGCTGTGTTCTTAGGAAACACGTTTACTTTGCATCCACTTTACTAACCAGGTACATTTTCCTGCCACACTTCAGTCCACATATTACACTCTTCTTTTTCAGATTTCTCCTCATCAGCAATTTCATGCATGCCTAGAAATGCTAAGGGCAGAACTTCTTTAGCATGGTTCTTCAATACATCAGGGCTGTATCTTCCAATTGCATGAATTGTCAAAGCACAAGAGGTTTTATAGACAGGTTCTAAAGAAAAGAAACCAAAATTTTGTCAGCATTTAACTATTTTTCCAAGATAAATATTCTAAATAAAACAATTTAAAGTGTTTCAACCAAAACAAGACACAGTTTATTTGGTTACTATCTAAATTTAGAATGTTTTTTTTTAAAAAAGTACCTTCTTTCTCCATGTACCAGCCATTGAGCTTCTGTAGCAGTTTTTCAGTGCTGCTATCCCGTGAAGTCTGAAAAACAAATACACTTAGTCGTTTCTTTATAATTACCAGAGTTGTGCTTAACTGAATAAGAAAGTCAACTCACCCGAACTAAGTGGCCCATGGCAAATGCACAGGATTTCTGAATTACACTGTTCCGATCTGTCAGACCACTAAGCAAAGCACTCATAAGTTTACCTACAGAGATAATAAAAATGGTCAATTGTGTGGTTGGCCAAATACTGTGTTATGTTCCCAGGATTAAAACCCCATAACCTTGAAATTAATCAGGTTTACTGCATAGTAGTCTAGGTCTTTTAAATATTATATTACCTACTTTTTAAAAATTTCATTTGGTTCAAAAATTAAAAATTAACTCTGTCCAGAATATTGTGAAAAAGGTACAAAACTGAGAGGCAGATACAGAATCCTACTTAGAAGCTTATCTAGAAGAGGAATTTTAAAAAAGCACTCTTGTAAAATCAGATACGAACAATTAAAAAGGTCTGCAGAATGAAAGGTACTTTTACAATTCTTATGTCACTGACAAACTTACCCAAGAGACAATAAAAGTTTGCTTACAGAATGACTGGGTCAGAGATTTAAGTAGAGGCAAAGCACACAAACATGACCCAGTAATTTTCCTTTTAAAACTCTGAAATAGCCAGGCAGCAGTGGTGCACACCTTTAATGCCAGCATTCAGAAGGCAAAGGCAGACAGATCTCTGAGATCAAGGCCAGCCTGGTCTACAGAGAGAGTTCCAGGGCAGCCAGAGCTACACAGGGAAAGCCTGTCTCAAAGAAACAAAAACAAAATGAGACAAAAAAACCCCTATAATATAAACCCAGTTGTCAAACAGTCCCCCCATACATATGAAAGTCTCACCTGAGTAAGGTGTCAGGTCCTGGGGACACTGAGTGGTCAAAGACACGATGACACTGGCACAGCCTCCCTTTAAGGTCACAGAAACAAAGGTCCAAATTTGATGTCTCTATGCACTATTAAACTACTTCTTTTAGGTATCAATAATTTAAAGATAAAATATAATATAAAATATATATATATGTATATGTATATATATCCTTCAGCAGTATATGAGAACATAATGCAGAAGATAAGCGTGTGGAAAACACACAGGAGGGAAACACTCAGAAACAAATAGCCATTTTTTTCTGCATGGCAAAACTACTGGTATTTTCAACTTTCTCTTGATTTATATGTATTAATTAGAATTGAAGAATTAATTTTTCATATGAAGAGATGAGCTATCTCTTTCTTCTAAAATGAGATGAAGCTGGGTCCCATGACACAATCCCAGTACTGCGATGCAAGAAGGCAGCGTGGGGACACCATGAGACTTGGTCTAAAATAACAACAACAACAAAAAAATTTAACAGTAGGAAAAAATAAGTAGATGGAGTATCTGACCTTTTTAAGATTCTCAAACAAACAAACAAATGGTATTTTTCTACCCAAACATCTATTAAACCTTACATGAAAACTTCTAATTACTGTCTAAAATGATTACTCCTTTAACAGATAAGTGAGCTTCTCCATTCATTGGTAGTAACAGAAAATTTTAAGAGCACTTTCACGGTAACCATAAAAGAGTCTACTAAAAACAGCAAGATAAGCAGAGTATGGTAACATGTGAGCATGACAGTACACAACATGATACTTGTAATCCCTGCACTAGGAAATATAGGCAGAAGTATCAAAGTTCAAAGTCATCCTCACTGTATAGGAAGTTTGAGACTAGACTAAGCTATAAGAGACCTTATCTCAAATACATACATACATACACACATACATTCATACATACATTCATACATACATTCATACTTTCAAATCAATGACACATTTTAAGTTACTCATCTAACCACAGAAACAAAATATTTAACATGCATTATGTTTTATAGAAACATTAACTTTTAAACATGGTCATTTTTGTTGTTTAAAAAAATTATCACAAACACATATTTGCTCTTAGAAATACACTTCTGGGAATAGGACAATGGCTCAGTAGGCGAAATACCTACTGTCCAAGTATCAGGACTTGGGATCCCATTAGAATCCTCATAAAAATCTGAGCGCTAGATCCACTGAGCTTGCTGGCAGCCAGCCTAGGCAATCAGTGAGCACACTGTTCAGCAATAGAATCTTTCTCAAAAGATAATGTGAAAAGCAACAGTGGAAGCTACCCAAAAGGTAAAAATAAAATAAAGATACCTTTGGCCTCCACATGCATGTGCATAAACACCAACATAACCCCCCCCCACACACACACACACACAAACACAAATCTTACCTTAGTCCCAAGACCTACACCACTTCTGATCAGCTCGCACAACCTAGGAACTAGCTCCCCTAGCACCGAAACATCAAGATATTGCAGGCACTTTGAGAAAAGAATAAATATAAAAGTAAGTCTAAGCAAATAATTAAGTCAGTACCATATCTTTATTTAAAAACTACTTATGTCAAAATATGTACTTACTAGTTTTAATAGAAAGTTGAAAAATCACTGGTTTGATTTTGCTCTGCAAAAATTAAACTACTACAGTACTACAAATAGAAAATTCACTTGCTAATAGTTCAACATTAAAAATAGAAAACCAAAATAATGAAAAGTATTAATTTACTAAGAGGAAATAAATGATTACCTGTCTTTCAATCCCCCTCTATCAATCTATATTGACTGTAAAATGCCTATAATTAAAATTGACCTTCGATACTGGGTCTAGTCTACTAGACCCCAAATAAGTCAGTTTCTTAGATGATTTTACCATCATTTGTTATATATTTTAAAGTACAAGCATACACTTCATTATTTATGAATATTTCCAAATGATATTTACTAAATACTCCTCATTTGCCCCAATAATAAAACTAAAACATAAGATTCTTAGAATATTGGCAGCAGTCCCCAGTAGACACTAAAACCTGACTTTCATTCCATTTGTGATCTGCTTAGCTGCCAGTTTCTGGTAGCTTGCAAGCTCTTAATAATCACTACAGGAAATACCCAGAAGGTGACTCTGCAAAGACTCTCAGAACCTCAAAGTGCCACGAACTCTTCACTACTCAATTCCAACATCTGAAGCACATCACTATCACTCAGTTCCTGTTGTGCCTTCTGTGCTATTTAATTAAAATACCTCTGATCTTACACCTTCGCGATCTTTAACAAAGAATTTCTCAAAGAAATAGACAAGAGTAATGACGATAATAATAATAATAATAAAAAAAATAAATAACACATTGCTGAGCCTGTCTAAAATAGACCAAAAATAAATAAACAAGTTATATATAGATCTACTATTTTGTTTTCCATGTACCACAAAATTTGACAAATTCTGCTATTCAGAAAATTTACTTTTATTAGTAGTTAAGAAAATGTTTATAAATATGCAAAATTTGTATATGACAGTTAAAAACTTAATTTTGAAAGAAACAACTGAAGTCACAGTATTTTATCAATACATCCCCTTAGGTTTGTCTCATGTTACACGGTATGAGGTCTTTTGGAGAACTATACTCAAATAGATGCAAATGAGCATTTCAGTTGTATTTGGAAACTCACCATGTTGATTGTCTCCATCATAGGAGAGGATTTGGCAGCACTGAGTCGAGCACTATCCATTGCATCCTGAAGAGCAGAAACTCAAGGTACTCAGGATAGTCAACTAATTATGAATTAGTCATAGAAACACTAATTACAGGGTCTTATTTCTAAACAAAAGGCTTTTAAATAAATAATCAATATGGAAATAAGATGAAAGTCTAATTCTAATTTCTTCTGACCTTACTTAACAATTTAACTGTATTCAAGATTCTTCTCCACTTTCTCCTCTATAAGCTTCAGTGTGTCTGGTTTTATGTGTAGGTCCTTGATCCACTTGGACTTGAGCTTTGTACAAGGATATAAGAATGGATCGATTTGCATTTTTCTGCATGCTGACCTCCAGTTGATCTAGCACCATTTGTCAAAAATGCTATCTTTTTTCCACTGGATGTTTTTAGCTCCTCTGTCAAATATCAACTGACCTTAGGTGTGTTGATTCTTTTCTGGGTCTTCAATTCTATTCCACTGATCTTCCTGCCTGTCTCTGTACCAATATCAAACAGTTTTTATCACTATTGCTCTGTAGTAGAGCTTGAGGTCAGGGAGAGTGATTCCCCCAGGAGATCTTTTGTTGTGGAGAATAGTTTTTGCTATCCTGGGTTTTCTGTTATTCCAGATGAATTTGAACACATGGGCACAGGGGAGAATTTCCTGAATAGAACACCAATGGTTTATGCTCTAAGAACAAGAATTGACAAATGGGACCTCAGAAAACTGCAAAGCTTCTCTAAGGCAAAGGACACTGTCAATAGGACAAAACGGCAACCAACAAATTGGGAAAAGACCTTTACCAATCCTACATCTGATAGAGGGCTAATATCCAATGTATATAAAGAACTCAAGAAGGTAGACTCCAGAGAGCCAAATAAACCTATTAAAAAACGGGGAGCTAAACAGGGAATTCTCAACTGAGGAAACTCGAATGACTCTGAAGCACCTAAAGAAATGTTCAGCATCCTTAGTTATTAGGGAAATGAAAATCAAAACAACACTGAGATTCCACCTCACACAGGTCAGATGGCTAAGATGAAAAACTCAGGGGACAACAGATGCTGGAGAGGATGTGGGGAAAGAGCAACACTTCTCCACTGCTGGTGGGATTGCAAGCTGGTAAAACTACTCTAGAAATCAGTTTGGCAGTTCCTCAGAAAATTAGACATAGTACTACCTGAGGACCCAGCTATACTACTCCTGGGCATATACCCAGAAGATGCTCCAACATGTAATAAGAACACATGCTCCACTATGTTCATAGCAGCCTTATTTATAATAGCCAGAAGCTGGAAAGAACCCAGATGTCCTTCAACAGAGGAATGGATACAGAAATTGTGGTATATATACACAATGGAGTACTATTCAGCTATTACAAACAATGAATTCATGAAATTTTTAGGCAAATGGATGGAACTAGAAAGTGTCATCCTGAGTTGAGGTAACCAATCACAAAAGAACACACATGGTATGCACTCACTGATAAGTGGATGTTAGCCCAAAAGGTCAAAATAAACAAGTTACAATTCACAGACCACAGGAAGCTCAAGAAGAAGGAGGACTGAAATGGTGGTGCTTTGATTCCTCTGAGAAAAGGAACAAAATACAGGAGCAATAAAGGAGACAAAGTGTGGAGTAGAGACTGAAGGAAAGGCCACCCAGAGACTGCCCTACCTGGGGATTCATCCTATAAACAGTCACCAAACCCTGACACTATTATGGACGACAAGAAGCAGATAACAAAAGGAGCATGTCGTGACTGTCTATGAAGGGGCCCTGTCAGATCCTTACACATACAGAGGCAGATGCTAGCAGCCAATCATTAGACTGGGCGTGGGGTCCCTAACGGAGGAGTTGAAGGGCGGTCCGGAGGAGCTGAAGGGGTTTATGGTCCCACAGAAAGATTGATGTTGGCCACCCAGAAGCCCCAGGACTCCCAGGGACTAAACCATCAACCAAGGGGTACACATGGTTCTAGCCAAAAATGTGGCAGAGGAATGCCTTGTCGGGCATCAGTGGGAGGAGTGGTCCTTGCTTGGTCTGGTGAAGGCTCAATAGATTCCCCAACAAAGGAAAATCGAAGTGGGCAGGAAGTGAGGGTGGGTCTGGTGGAGGGGCATATACTTGGAGGCAAGGGGTAGGATTAGGGGTTGGGGGTTTTCGGGGAGGGGGGAAACTCGGAAATGTTTTAGCATTTGAAATGTAAATGAAGATTAGATTCAATAAAAAAGCAATTTAACTGTAAAATTAGTATATCTCTAAAGGTCAGAAACTCAGACAACAGTTAAAAATAAAATATAAGGGCTGGTACTGCACCTCACTAGTAGCTTAGCATGAACAAGGCCCTGGGATCAATCCCTCTACTATAAAAAATTAAGTAATGATGTATTTAATAATTAAGATACTATGGCTCTACGCCAATGACTATTCAGCCTTCTCTATCCACTTAAAAAGAGAATACCCTGGATTTCTACATAATGTTTAAAACATTGTCCAAAAAAAAAAACCTAAACAACACCAAAATAGTGTATGTGTTTGTATAATCCATTTAATTCAACTTTTATATGTGGATTCATATTTACAATTATAGTTTGATCAAAATTACACTAGGGAAAAGGTTATTACTATCCATAGAATAAAGAATGAAAAAGTGATTTGCTAAGGTTTGCAAAAAGATAGAATTTATGTTCCCTAATTTTTAATACTATTAAACATTTTATAGCAGGTGGCAAATCTACTGAAACAGGAAAGAATGCCCAATAAACAAGAAACAATAGTAATGAAAGGCAAATGAAAATGGTAATTTGTAAGAGTAGATTATGCAAATTAACAATAAAATAGTGAACTGAGAGAACACACTGACGTTACATAGTACATAGGCCTAATCACTCCAATAAACAAACAAATATGAAAAACTGGGTATAGAATAGAAACAAAATTCAGAGAAATATATAAATGTTTAATAACAGGAGTTATTAAGTGTAAGGGTAGGCATGTGCAAATGACTGCGCATGCTCACAAAAGCCAAAGTTACAGTAAGGTGTCAAATGCCTAAGGTGGGTGCGAAGAATCGAACTCCAGACCTCTGTAAGAGTAGCTAATTGCTAGAATATCTCTTTAGATTCAAAAGTTAGGGATTTAGCTCAGTGCATACAGTGTTCCAAGCAAAAGGCCTGGAACTGGGCAGGTGAAAGGAGATGAGCAGGCTGGAGCTAAGAAAGAATAAAAAGATAATGGACAATATATGTAAAAGAAACATTCAAGATATAACACTACATCTCTTACTTATAAAACTGATATTATTCAACTATATTCAATTTAATGCAATTATATTCAATTACTCAGTTATCAAAAAGATAGAGAATAAGAGGGGGTTTATAACCTTTAATCTTGTAAAACCTCCCTACAAAATTAATCCTGATTTTAGTATGAATTAAAAAAATGAAATAAAAAATATATATAACTTATGCCCCAGTAAATTAAAACTGCAGTTACAGAACAATAATCAAAATCTAATACCAATACTCGAACTATTCTAACAAAATAGAAACCGAAGGAGCACTATGTAATTCATTCTATGAGACCACAGTACTCTGATACTTAAACCACACAAAGATCCAACAAAGAAAGAGAAGTTCAGACCAATTTCCCTTATGAACAGCGATGCAAAAATACTCAATAAAATTCCTATAAACCAAATTCAAAAACACATCAAAAACATCAATCACCACAATCAAGTAGGTTTCATCCCAGGGATGCAAGAACGGTTCAATATATGAAAATCCATCAGCAATCCACTATATAAAAGTCAAAGGAAAAAAATCACATAATCACCTCATTAGATATTGAAAAGGCCTTTGATAAAAACCAAACCCAGGCACTTCACCATCTTTGCTCCAGCGGCCAGGAAGTTGGGACAGCCAGGCTCGGAGACAGACAGGCATAATATCACTTGGGTCTCGGGCAGCTTGTGTGTACGCTGCTCCCAAGAGCTGGGCAGATCTGCAGTAACTAGCGTGCCAGCTCTGCTGTGGGACTTCTGCCTGGCAGAGGGACGCCCCCTCCCCCCCACTCTGGGAGAGATCACACAGCCCTGCACAGGGCAGGAGCCTACCAGCCTCCCTTTGGCGACCTCTGCTCCAGGAATCCACTACGCTGAGCCTTTGGATATGCAGGGACTCCCCAATATAACATCACTTGGGGCAAGGCACATCAGGGCTCCAAAGTCACTCAGGAGCAGGGCAGGCCCCAGAAATCTGAAAAGGGGAATCCTGGTAATCCAGGGGGGCGAGAAATAGCTTTGCAGGCTCACAGGAGGTCCAACCAACAGCCAGTGACAGCAGGACCAACTAACATCAGAGGTAACCAGATGGCAAAAGGCAAACGTAGGAACGTTACTAACAGAAATCAAAGTAATATGGCACCATCCGAACCCAACTCTCCAACAGCAGCAAGTCCTGGATACCCCACTACACCCGAAAGACAAGATCTGGATTTAAAATCACTTCTCATGATGCTATTAGAGGATCACAAAAAGGACACAAATAAATCTAATAAAGAATTACAGGAGACCATGAATCAACGGTTAGAAGCACTTACAAAGGAAACACGAAAATCGCTTAGAGAAATGCAGGAGAACATGGATCAAAAGATGGAGGCCCACAAGGAGACAACACAAAAATCGCTTAAAGAAATGAATCAACGGGTAGATGCACTCACAAAGGAATCACAAAAATTGCATAAAGAAATGCAGAAGAATATGGGTCAACAGACGGATGCCCATAGGGAGGCAACACAAAAATTGCTTAAAGAAATGAATCAACGGATAGATGCCCTTACAAAGGAAACACGAGAACTGCTTAAAGAAATGCAGGAGACGATGGATCAACAGATGGAATCCCATGAGGAGGAAACACAAAAATCGCTCAGAGAAATGCAGGAGAACGTGAGTCAACAGGCAGAAATCCTGAAAGAGGTAATGCAAAAATACCTTAAAGAAATACAGGAAAATACAAACAAACAAGTGAAGGATCTCAGCAAATCCATCCAGGAACTAAAAAAGGAAGTAGAAACAACTAAGAAATCACAAAGGGAGACAACTTTGGAGATAGAAAACCTTGGGAAGAAATCAGGAGTCATAGATGCAAACATCAACAATAGAATACAAGAGATGGAAGAAAGAATCTCGGGTGCTGAAGATTCCATAGAAAGCATCGACTCAACAGTCAAAGAAAATGCAAAATGCAAAAAACGTGTAACCCAAAACATCCAGGAAATCCAGGACACAATAAGACCAAACCTAAGGATTATAGGTATAGATGAGAGTGAAGATTTACAACTTAAAGGGCCAGTAAACATCTTCAACAAAATTATGGAGGAAAACTTCCCTAACCTAGAGAGAGAGATGCCGATGAACGTACAAGAAGCCTACAGAACTCCAAACAGACTGGACCAGAACAGAAATACCTCCCGTCACATAATAATCAAAACACCAAATGTACTAAACAAAGAAAGAATATTAAAAGCAGAAAGAGAAAAGGGCCAAGTAACATACAAAGGAAGACCTATCCGAATCACATCAGACTTCTCACCAGAGACTATGAAAGCCAGAAGATCCTGGGCAGATCTCATGCTGACACTAAGACAGCACAAATGCCAGCCTAGACTACTATACCCAGCAAAACTCTCAATCACCATAGATGGAGAGACCAAGCTATTCCATGATAAAACCAAATTTTCACAATATCTTTCCACAAATCCAGTCCTGCAACGGATAATAGGTGGAAACCGCCAATACAAGGAGAGAAACAACACCCTGGAAAAAATGAGATAATAACCTTCTTGAATCAAACCCAAAAGTAGATAACCACTCAAACATAAAGATAGCGTCAAGAATGGCAGGTGGCAATAATCACTATGCCTTAATCTCTCTTAATATCAATGGTCTCAATTCCCCAATAAAAAGACATAGACTAGCAGACTGGATATGTAAACAGGACCCAGCATTTTGCTGCATGCAGGAAACGCACCTCAGTGTCAAAGACAAACACTACCTCAGAGTAAAAGGCTGGAAAACAATTTTATAAGCAAATGGCCCCAAGAAACGAGCCGCAGTAGCCATCCTAATATCAGATAAAATTGATTTTCAACCTAAAGTCATCAAAAAAGACACAGAAGGACACTACATACTGATCAAGGGAAAAATCCACCATCAAGAACTCTCAATTCTGAATATCTATGCTCCAAATGCAAGGGCACCCTCATTCGTAAAAGAAACTTTACTAAAGCTCAAAGCACACATCGCACCTCACACAATAATAGTGGGTGACTTCAACACCCCGCTCTCTGAAATGGATTGTTCAGGAAAGCAGAAACTAAACAGGGACACAGTGAATCTAATTGAAGCCTTGGACCAAATGGAACTAACAGATATATACAGAACATTTCATCCTAGAGCTAAAGAATACACCTTCTTCTCAGCACCTCATGGTACCTTCTCCAAAATTGACCATATAATTGGTCACAAATCAGACCTCAACAGATACAAGAAGATAGAAATAATCCCATGCCTCCTATCAGATCACTATGGAATAAGGGTGGTCTTCAATGGCAACAAAAACAAAAGAAAACCCACGTACACATGGAGGCTCAACAATGCTCTACTCAATGATAACTTGGTCAAGGTGGAAATAAAGAAAGAAATCAAAGACTTTTTGAAAGTTAATGAAAATGAAAGCACAACATACCCTCATTTATGGGACACAATGAAAGCAGTGCTAAGAGGAAAATTCACAGCCCTGAGTGCCGCCAAAAAGAAACGGGAAACAGCATACACTAACAGCTTAATGGCACACCTGAAAGCCCTGGAACAAAAAGAAGCAAATACACCCAAGAGGAGTAGAAGGCAGGAAATCATCAAACTCAGGGCTGAAATCAATCAAGTAGAAACAAATAAAACCATACAAAGAATCAACAAAACGAGGAGTTGGTTCTTTGAGAAAATCAACAAGATAGATAAGCCCTTAGCCAGACTAACCAGAGGGCACAGAGATAGTCTCCAAATTAATAAAATCAGAAACGAAAAGGGAGAGATAACAACAGAAACTGAGGAAATTCAAAAAATCATCAGATCCTACTACAAAAACCTGTATTCAACACAACTAAAAAATCTCGAAGAAATGGACAATTTCCTTGACAGATACCAAGTACCAAAATTAAGTCAGGATCAAATAGACCATCTAAACCGTCCTATAACCCCTGAAGAAATAGAAGTTGTCATTGGAAGTCTTCCAACCAAAAAAAGCACAGGTCCAGATGGTTTTAGTGCAGAATTCTATCAGACCTTCAAAGAAGACCTAACACCAATACTCTTCAAACTGTTCCACAAAATAGAAACAGAAGGAACACTACCCAACTCGTTCTATGAAGCCACAATTACACTAATACCAAAAGCACACAAAGATCCGACAAAGAAAGAGAATCTCAGGCCAATCTCTCTTATGAGTATCGATGCAAAAATACTCAATAAAATTCTTGCCAACCGAATCCAAGAACACATCAAAACGACCATTCACTATGATCAAGTAGGCTTCATCCCAGGGATGCAGGGATGGTTCAATATAAGGAAATCCATCAATGTAATCCACTATATAAAAACCACATGGTCCTCTCATTAGATGCTGAGAAAGCATTTGACAAAATTCAGCATCCTTTCATGCTAAAGGTCTTGGAAAGATCAGGAATTCAAGGCCCATATCTAAACATAGTAAAAGCAATTTACAGCAAACTGGTAGCCAGCATCAATCTAAATGGAGAGAAACTTGAAGCAATTCCACTAAAATCAGGGACTAGACAAGGCTGCCCTCTCTCTCCATATCTTTTCAATATAGTACTTGAAGTTCTAGCTAGAGCAATTAGACAACAAAAAGAGGTCAAAGGGATACAAATTGGAAAGGAAGAAGTCAAACTATCACTATTTGCAGACGATATGATAGTATACTTAAGCGACCCAAAGAACTCCACCAGAGAACTCCTACAGCTGATAAACGACTTCAGCAAAGTGGCTGGATATAAAATCAACTCAAGCAAGTCAGTAGCCTTCCTATACTCAAAGGATAAGCAGGCTGAGAAAGAAGTAAGAGAAATGATACCCTCACGATAGCCACAAACCATATAAAGTATCTTGGTGTGACTCTAACCAAACAAGTGAAAGATCTGTATGACAAGAACTTCAAGTCTCCGAAGAAAGAAATTGAAGAAGCCCTCAGAAGATGGAAAAATCTGCCATGCTCATGGATTGGCAGGATTAATATAGTAAAAATGAGCATCTTACCAAAAGTAATACACAGATTCAATGCAATCCCCATCAAAATCCCAACTCAATTCTTCATAGAGTTAGAAAGAGCAATTCAAAAATTCATCTGGAATAACAGAAAACCCAGAATAGCTAAAACTATTCTCAAGAGTAAAAGAACCTCTGGGGGAATCAGTATCCCGGACCTCAAGCTGTACTACAGAGCAATAGTGTTAAAAACCGCATGGTATTGGTACAGTGACAGACATGTAGATCAATGGAACAGAATTGAAGCCCCAGAAATGAATCCACACTCCTATGGTCACTTGATCTTTGACAAAGGAGCTAAAACCATCCAGTGGAAAAAAGATAGCCTTTTCAACAAATGGTGCTGGCTCAGCTGGAGGTCAACATGCAGAAGAATGCAAATTGACCCATCCTTATCTCCTTGCACTAAGCTCAATTCTAAGTGGATCAAAGATCTCCACATAAAACCAGACACACTGAAACTAATAGAAGGGAAACTAGGGAAGAACCTTGAACATATGGGCACAGGGGAGAATTTCCTGAACAGAACTCCAATAGCTTATGCTCTAAGATCAAGAATAGACAAATGGGACCTCATTAAATTACAAAGTTTTTGCAAGGCAAAAGACACTGTCAAAAAGACAAAGCGGCAACCAACTAACTGGGAAATGATCTTTACCAACCTTACATCCGACAGAGGCCTAATATCCAAGATATAAAAAGAACTCAAGAAGTTAAACTCCAGAGAGGCAAGTAACCCTATTAAAAAATGGGGTACAGAGCTAAACAAAGAGTTCTCACCTGAAGAATATCTAATGGCTGAAAAGCACCTAAAGAGATGTTCATCATCCTTAGTCATTAGGGAAATGCAAATCAAAACAACCCTGAGATTTCATCTCACACCAGTCAGGATGGCTAAGATCAAAAACACAGGAGACAGCAGTTGTTGGTGAGGATGTGGAGAAAGAGGAACACTCCTCCACTGCTGGTGGAATTGCAGGCTGGTACAACCACTCTGGAAAGCAGTCTGGCGGTTCCTCAGAAAACTGGGCATGACACTCCCGGAGGATCCGGCTATACCACTCCTGGGCATATACCCAGAGACTTTACCTGCATGCAATAAGGACACATGCTCCACTATGTTCATAGCAGCCTTATTTATAATAGCCAGAAGCTGGAAAGAACCCAGATGTCCCTCAACGGAGGAATGGATTCAGAAGATGTGGTATATCTACACAATGGAATACTACTCTGCAATTAAAAACAATGAATTCACGAAATTCCTAGGCAAATGGTCAGAACTGGAAAATATCATCCTTAGTGAGGTAACCCAATCACAAAAGAACACACATGGTATGCAGTCACTGATAAGGGGATATTGACCCAGAATCTCGGAATACCCTAGACACAATCCGCATATCAATAGATTTCTAAAAAGATGGAAGGAGAGACCCCTGGTCCTGGAAAGACTGGATGTAGGGGAACGCCAGGACAGAGTAACGAGAGGGAGTTGAATGGAGAAAAGAGGGAAGGAAGGGGGCTTATGGGACTTTCGGGGAGGGAGGAAACGGGAAAAGGGAAGTGATTTGGAATGTAAATTAAAAAAAAAAAAAAGAATCGACAAATGGGACCTCATTAAATTACAAAGTTTTTGCAAGGCAAAAGACACTGTCAAAAAGACAAAGCGGCAACCAACTAACTGGGAAATGATCTTTACCAACCCTACATCCGACAGAGGCCTAATATCCAAGATATACAAAGAACTCAAGAAGTTAAACTCCAGAGAGGCAAGTAACCCTATTAAAAAATGGGGTACAGAGCTAAACAAAGAGTTCTCACCTGAAGAATATCTAATGGCTGAGAAGCACCTAAAGAGATGTTTGTTCATCATCCTTAGTCATTAGGGAAATGCAAATCAAAACAACCCTGAGATTCCATCTCACACCAGTCAGAATGGCTAAGATCAAAAACACAGGAGACAGCAGTTGTTGGTGAGGATGTGGAGAAAGAGGAACACTCCTCCACTGCTGGTGGAAGTGCAAGCTGGTACAACCACTCTGGAAAGCAGTCTGGCGGTTCCTCAGTAAACTGGGCGTGACACTCCCGGAGGATCCGGCTATACCACTCCTGGGCATATACCCAGAGGCTTCACCTGCATGCAATAAGGACACATGCTCCCCTATGTGCATAGCAGCCTTATTTATAATAGCCAGAAGCTGGAAAGAACCCAGATGTCCCTCAACGGAGGAATGGATTCAGAAGATGTGGTATATCTACACAATGGAATACTACTCTGCAATTAAAAACAATGAATTCACGAAATTCCTAGGCAAATGGTCAGAACTTGAAAATATCATCCTTAGTGAGGTAATCCAATCACAAAAGAACACACATGGTGTGCAGTCACTGATAAGGGGATATTAACCCAGAATCTCGGAATACCCTAGACACATTTCGCATATCAATAGATTTCTAAGAAGATGGAAGGAGAGACCCCTGGTCCTGGAAAGACTGGATGTAGGGGAACGCCAGGACAGAGAAACGAGAGGGGGTTGAATGGAGAAAAGAGGGAGGGAAGGGGGCTTATGGGACTTTCGGGAAGGGAGGAAACGGGAAAGGGGAAATGATTTGGAATGTAAATTTAAAAAAAACTTAGAAAATTAAAAAAAAAACCAAACCCCTTCATGTTAAGTCTTGGAGAGATGAGGAATTCAAGGCACATACCAAAACATAATAAAAGAAATATACCGTAAGCCAACAGCCAACATCAAATTAATGGAGAGAAACTTGAAGAAATCTCACTAAAATCAGACGCATGACAATCTATTCAATATAGTACTCAAAGTCCTAGCTAGAATAATTACAATAATTAGACAACAAATGGAGATGAAAGGACTACAAATTGGAAAGGAAGAAGTCAAATATCACTATTTGCAGATAATATGCTAGTACACTTAAGTTATTCCCAAAATTCTACCAGAGAACTCCTACAACTGATGAACACTTTCAGTAAAGTGTTGGATATAAAATTACCTCAAAGAAATCAGTAGCCTTCTTTTATACAAATGATAATCAGGCTGAGAAAGAAATTAGGAAAACAACGTCCTTCACAGTAGTCACAAATAATATAAAATATCTTGGTGTGACTCTAACCAAGCTAGTGAAAAATATGTATGACAAGAACTTGAAGAAAAAAATCAAAGAAGACCTCAGAAGATGGAAAGATCTCCCATGCTCATCCATCAGTAGGATTAACATAGTGAAAACGCCCATCTTACCAAAAGCAATCTACAGATTCAATTCAATTCCCATCAAAATTCCAACACAATTCTTCACAGACATGGAAAGAGCAATTCTCAACCTCATATGGAAAAACAAAAACCCAGGAGAGCCCCAACAATTCTCAACAATAAAACAACTTCTGAGGGAATCATCATCTCTGACCTCAAGTTGTACTACAGAAAAATGGTGATAAAAACTGCATGGTATTGATACAGAGACAGGTTATAGAATAGAATAGAATCAAAGACCCAGAAATAAACACACACATATGGTCACATGATCTTTGACAAAGAAGCTAAAACCATACAGTGAAAAAAAGAAAGCATCTTTAACAAATGGTGCTAGTCTAACTGGCAGTCTTCATGTAGAAGAATGCAAATTGATCCATATTTATTACCCTGCACAAAGCTCAAGTCCAAGTGGATCAAGGACCTCAACACAAAACCAAATACACTGAATCTAATAGAAGAGAAAGTGGGAAATAGGCTTGAACACATTGGCACAGGAAAAAATTTCTTGAACAGAACACCAATGGCTCAGACTCTAAGATCAACAATTAATAAATGGGAAAGCTTCTAAATGGAAAAGATTAACAGGACAAAAACGGCAACCAACACATTTTGAAAAGATCCTCAAGTCTGATTTTGTTTTTAAATTGGGTATTTGGGGGTTTTGTAACTTATGAATATGAAAGAATTTTTAAAAGTCCCCAGAAGACTGTTCATAGAGGAGCCCTCTAGGGAATTACTTTTTACCCTTCCAAGTTGGTTTAATTTTTCCTTAATAATTGAGTTATATATAACCTTTGAAAAAATAACTGATCAAAGACAAAGCAGAGAAACTTCAGACCAAAGTCTACATATAAATTTTTACTTAGATATTTTGTAGATGGTTAGGTATATATCCAGCCATAAAAAGTATAAAAATAATTTTAGACTGTTAAAATTATGTTAATGAGTTGTGAATTTTTATTTCATTAACAAAAGTATATATGAGCTGGACAGGACCTTCCCCCTTTAAAAAAAATCTAAAAAAACAAAGAAAATTCACTGCATAGAGTGTTTATCTATGGGCACTGGACAGATCTTAACAGTGGTCATACCTCAGCAGTACCTACCAATATAGTTCTGTTATCAACTTACCTTTTCTTGTTCTGTAGCCCGGAGACTCAAATAATTGAGAACCTGAGGCTCCAGCACACTTAAGGACTCTAGGAGTGCTGGTATGAGTTTGGGTGCGTGTGGTTTCAACATGGCTCCCGCACTTTTGCTGATCTTCACAAGAGTGTTAATGCTAGACACACAGAAAACATTGTTTGAATCTCTTCACCACAAATGAGGCCTACAATCTAATCATGAGGATGTTTTGCACTTGCATTCAGGTATATACATACTCATGGCTCAAAGCCTAATCCTGGCAACTGGAAAGTGGGGTTTCTGATTATGACTGAACTCAGGGTCTCTCATCTCTTGGCACTTAAAAAATTTACAGATTTGTCTTGCAATGTTTTGTTTGAGACAGTTTCTCTGAGTAGCCTGTCCTGAAACTTGCTCTGTAGATCAGACTGGCTTCAAACTCATGAGATCTGGCTACTTCTGTCTCTCAAGTACTGGGATTAAAGGCATGTGCTACCACCACCCAGCAATCACAGATATTTTTAAGCAAGCACACATACACATAGAGGGGTGAAAAAAAATGATAGCTCATTGGAATTACCATCTTCTAACTTACCTCCCTCCCTTGCCCTGCCCCCCTCTTCTTTCTCAGACAGGGTTTCACTCTATATAGCATTGGCTAACCTGGAACCTGCTATGTAGACCAGACTGGTTTTGAACTCACAGATATCTGATGGCCTCTATGTACAAGTAGTAGAATTAAAGGCATGTGCCATCACACCCAGCTTGATTCTTAAAACTTGAACAGTCCCGATCTTTCTCCTGTTTTCTCATGTAACTGCACTGATTCTATTCCAGCTGTGCTTTTTAATGTACCCACTAAACATATATGTAGACTAAACCAAGTAAATATTCAATTATATTAAAAATATGACTTATGCCAGTAATGCCAGCATTGATATATGAGGCCAGAGGATCACTAGTTTGAGGCCAGACTGGGCTACTATATAGCAAATATGGCTGGACTTTGCCTCTGAAACTAGGCAAGGCTCTTTCATAAGCAATGCTGAATATATCCTATCCCACCACATCTGGATGCATATCCTGTTGTGTCATTTTATCCTATTAGAGTCATGATTGGGCTCAGGTTTGGAAAGCCTGAACCATCATTAAGCCCCACATTTGCCTTTTAGCTAGTAGATTTGGAAGCCATTAACCATCACCATATAGACAGACTAGTTTACCAAGGACAGTTGGTTATACTCAACAAGCAAGCCCCTGAAGACGAGGTATAACAGGAAGATGTGTGCTTGCTAAGGAAAGGGGCCAATGCCAATAGAATAATATGCAACTCAGAATGTTAGTCAAATCAAGGTCCCTGTGAAATATGACTATACAATACTCTGGCCCACATCTTTTCATAAATACTTAAGTTACCACAATGGATTCTCCTTAGCCCATTTTTCATATTTTTAGGAATCTAACATTCAAGAGAAGATATTTTCTACAGACTGGCTAGAAATGAAGTAATTTCAGTACATTCACTTCAACCAAACCACACCTGAGGGCTCGGACTTCCGTCACAGGACTCATCATTCCTTTGTCCAGAAGGCAGGGCAGGAGGACAGCAATGGTTCTCTGGCCAGCTGCTCCTTTGGCAGGGTCACACATTTTCACACAAACCTCACATACAAAGAGCAGGGACATTAGTGAAGTTGGCCTCACAACTATTAAAGCATTTCTCTGACAAAATGGGGTTTTTTATGTCATTATCAGGAATAAAAAATGAGTTTACTTTCTATGCCACTTTGGGGGTTGTAGGGAGATAGAGGAATAACCAGTACTGAGTCCAAGAGGACTGCTATATCTAAACAGAAAAATCTGATAATATATTCTATTCTTTAATTTTTGACTTTCTAATTTGTATAGTGAGAAACAAAGGAGCTAAAAATATAATGAAAAATGTTTAAGAAAGGACTTTTTAAAAATGCCCAGTGTATATAACCATTTTCACCACAGGACAATATTCTGGTAAAGAGCACAAACCTAGACATGAAAGGCACCAGGATTTAAAACATACTGTTACTACTCAGTAATGGGATCAATGACAAAGCTTAAGCAATTAGAGTGTAAATTACAAAATTAAGTCTAAAGGGCAGACTATTTAGTTTCAAAAAGTTCGCCAACCTCTTAATTTGGGAAAGATGTTAAAAGCAAGATATATATGGTTTTATTTAAGTGAGTCGTGCTTTTTTCAGGGTCAAAGCCAAGGTATACCTCATATGAAGTCCTACAGATGCTCACCATTTAAAGAACCAAAAGTAAAAGGTGTTCAAGATACACTACACATATACACTAATCATAGTATAATGAGACCCACTTTCTTATTCACTGTTAAGAGCAGTAAACTACACAAGAAGCCAATTACAAGGCAACACTACTTCATATGACAAAAACAGTCAAGCCCGAGGTGAGCCCCACCCTACTGTATCTCACTGTGAGATGAGTATTCTCACCTTGCTCAGAGTTTTCAGAGCTAGTTCTGCTGCCTTCCGTACAGACTCCTAAACAATGAAAACAGCCTGCCATTATACATATTAGACAGCAATCATTCTTATCCACTCTCTAATTAGATCCTAATACAAAATAGCAAAACATAATTTTCAATAACAGGTTTAAATATATGTTGTTTCTGTTAGACTCTTTGCCCATTAAAGAACATATATATCTGATCTATTTTGACCATGTAAAAATAAAGTTATTAACTACAACAGTCAAAAACTAAGATGTACTATAAAAGTAAATACATAAAAATCTCTATGAAGATTCTAAAAGAATTAAAATTTCCTAATGAATAAATAAAGCAACAAGAAAGACATGCCTAGCAGTCTAATTTTAAGAATGTCAAATTAGTTTCAAATTTAGATAGTCCAGCTTTAGATCTTTTAGTATAGATCCAACTTTAGTTGGATCTTGATTATCCTCCAAAGGTTTACATGCTAACAGCTGGGTCCCATGGAAGGCATGACTAGAAAATTAGCAATAGGGGAAGAAAGTACAGAGCACTGAGAGGAAGTCTTTGAAGGAGATTATGAGGCCTCAGATTCTTCCTCCTTCTCTTTGCTCTTTATCCCAAGTAAATGTTTTCTTCCACCTCAGACTCTGACACTGACAGCTACCTTCATCATAGGTCCAAACAACAGAGTCCATGATAAAATAATAACCTCCAAAATGGCTACGACAAACCATTTCCCTTTCTAAATAATCAGACTAAACACTTTTATAGTGATATGAAATTAGTGAAATAACCTAGAAAAAGTGAGATATTTTTGCATTAACCACAGTATTTGGAAAGGAATGTCTAAACTTTGAAACTTTGGTCATTATGAATTACTTCAAACTGGGGATTTGCTCCTAATTCTATAGCATCATGAAATTTCTATTGAAAAAGGCAGGCTGTAGCCGCCACTTTAACTCAGTTCAGTTTAGACCTAAAGAAAGATACCCAAACTTTTAATTTCATTTATACATCAAAGCTGAAATTGAGAGACAAAACAGTTTCCTAAAATTGTCTAGCTAGGGAATTTTGAAACACATACATTTTAATAAGCTATAGCATATTTTAATGATTTCAGTTTAAAAATATATATAAATATATAAATGTAGATTTATTTCTATAATACCTTAATATCATCTTGTACTCTAAAAAGTGTTTCCCACATTTCTGGAAGTTTGTCAATGACGTCATCTAAAGGTCTTCCTCTCAA
The DNA here is from genome assembly GCA_036184795.1 of Tokudaia tokunoshimensis. NCBI lineage: Eukaryota > Metazoa > Chordata > Mammalia > Rodentia > Muridae > Tokudaia > Tokudaia tokunoshimensis. Next base: position 46,001,545 of record BTHU01000005.1, read on the forward strand.
TAAATCATTCAGAGCTAAACAGCTGAAAATAAAAACTTGATTTCAAATATAAGATCAAGTAAGTCCCATATTTTACTAACAAACAGTCATACTGAGCAATAAGCCTCCTACCTGTATTTCTAGTCCTAACCTCTCACCCTAAAACAATCATGATTATTCTAGTAGTACCACAAAATATATCTATCACATATGACACAAATCACTAAATGATAATTCCTACAACTATAATTCAATCCCTTTAAATGATACCCCAATACATCACTCTTAACTATGTGCTCTCAATGTCTGGCTTATCACCAAGTACATAACAAGCATTGAATGTGTATAAACTGCATATATAAATACATTCTACAATATAAAACCATGAACTTATACAACTTGATGTCTACCAATTTAACAAATGATCCACAAATTTTTAATTTCATACTTATATAAACTAATTTAAGAAAATCAAGTCGACTTTAATAGTTAAAGAACTCAACTAAAACTATGATGGTTTTAACTTAATTTTTGTTACACCATATATATAAAAAAAAAAATCCTTAGAAATTTGAAGGGGAATTTTCCAGCTCTATCTGGCTCATCAAAGTTTCCAAGTGATACCTGGATTCTCGAACTCTCCACATGTTGCTAGTCAGGTTTTTAATCAAATCTTCAAGAATTTCCTTCAAATACTTATCCACCTAGTTAAAGCAAAAGGATAAAATGAAAAATGCACAATCCAACAATCCAGCATTTAAATTCCGACAACACTGACCATTCTTTTATTAAAGTAACCCTGGGCCTCTCAGTCTGCAAACCTCTCACCATTTTTGCAATAACTTGAAAATGTAAAGATAGATGATTCGTTTCCATAGTGCATGAGAATAAAGTCTAGTCATTTGGGCTTTATATGACACAAAGCCCACTGTGACTCATCTTGCCACACGGGTTTCTTATTAGTCTCAGTTCTGTTCCATGGCATATATATAATACCTCTGCAGTCCAACTTTTTGTCCATGGCGATTCAGAGTGGCCACCACTCAGAAAATTTTGGCCTACTGACTCTCTTCCATGTTCCCACAGCACCCTCTTAAGGTAAATCATATCCGACAACTCATTAGTGCACTGCTCTATTACACTGGACTTCAATGGCAAGATGGTATCTCACTCGTCTGCACTCTAGTACAAAAATAAGTATCATAAAATGGTTCAGAAGGAAAGTGAGTTTGATCTAAGCTTTGGTGATAACAAATTAATGATAAAGTTGGAACAGTAGACTGCAAGCTAAAAGTAGCTGTGTACCCCTATAATCTATACTATTTGAGAGGCTGAGGCAAACACAAAGGTTCACACCTAGCCTGAAACAGATCAAGATCCTGTATCAAAATAAGTTCTTTTATTTAAGGGAAATATTATCAGTGGCAGAACACTTGCCTAGCACATTTAAGAGCCTGGGTTCAAACTCCAATACTGGGGGGGGGGGTGTGCGGAAGGTGGGAGGATGTGAACTAAAAAAAAAAAATTCATTTAAGAATTTTAACCAAAATCCCATTTGTAATATTAAAAACCACTTTTGCTGCTGTACAGATAGATAATTAAACACGGGACAAAGAGAAGAAAAAGATGATGATGATTTACTCATCAGGAAGAATCAGGGACAGGAGCAGATTCAAGAACACATGATAAAAGCAGAATCAACAGAAACTACTGCGAAATTTGATGTGAGATTGGGGGCATTATAAGACAGACAAAAAAGGAAGACACCAAGTTTTCTGGCTTGGACAAATACATGAACAGTGAGAACAAAGGAAAGGTCTTTTCAGTTTTTTACTGGACATGTTACATTTATGGTACATGTAAATAAGTCTAATGAAGACATGAGGCAGGAAGTTAAATTTGTAAATATGGATGGAGTGTCTATCTGAGCCAGTACAGAACTGAGTAATACCATTACAATAAATGGAATGTTTATATGCTCAGGAATTAGTAAAAAGGAAACTAAGAGGACAACAGTATTCAGAGGCAGTTCCCAAGAAACCTTCATATCTGAAAGAAGGATTGAATGTAATCAACAGCCAGATTACAGAACCAAGGAAAACTATGTATGGCAATTAACTATTCCTTTTGTCTGTCTTCCCAACTAAAATAAATCTTTAAGCATTATGTCTGTGACCCATTCTCCAGGGCATCAGTGATCCCTATAAACATATAATGCTCCATTTGTGTGAATATACTATTGTTCTTTTTTTTATTGGATATTTTATTTATTCACATTTCAAATGTTATTCCCTTTCCTGGTTTCCCCTCCACAAACCCCATATCCCCCTCACCCTCCCCCCTGCTTCTATGAGGGTGCTCCCTGACCCACCCACCTTACTGCCCTGGCATTCCCCTACACTGGGGCATCGAGCCTTCACAGGACCAAGGACCTCTCCTCCCAGTGATTGAACAGAGGTGTGTAGCAATGGGGGATGGGGAATTGGGGATAGCCACCAGAAAGTTCCAGATGCCAGGAAAGTAAGAGGCTCCCAGGACCCAACAGGGATGACATTAGCTGAAATGCCCAACAAAGGGGAGGGAGAACCTGTAGAGACCATATCCAAGAGGTTAGACTATTGTTCCTTTAACTATCTATCCAACCAGTGAACATTTTGATTGCTTTCATTTTTGAGATCTCAGTAAATATTACAGAATCACTGAAAGAAAAAGCAAACAAGCAATGAAAGGAAATAAATATACAAGGGGCAATGGGTGTTTGGTTTAAATCCTATGAGGTGCCACAAGCAAGCTACAGTGTTTTCCTAACATACAGGTTCATAGATACTTGCCACTGATTTGTCGGTGACCAATGCATTCCAAATGCTTGTCATAGCCTGTCGAATTCCAAGGTTGGGATCAAACTGGTAACGATAAAGTCGAGGAACTAGCTGAGGCAGAAAAGGAGCCAGCTGTTCTCCAGCTCTGGTAGCAATTACATTAAAACCAAAAGCAGCACCCTGAAAATAATAAAGACTAACTTATACACGACTGCCACAGTAAAATGTTATTAAATACAAAAAGGCTTTGAATATTCTTTCTCAAATTTATCCCTAAATAGAACATTACTTAGTATTCCAGCTTTACCAAATAATGGCTAATGTGGTAATCTGGCTCTCAGACACAGATATTCAAAATTAACTATACATGAACTGGCACTACAAGGCTAGTGTAACAAGTTTTGTTTTGGAGTAAGTAAAAGAATAAAAATTTAGTAAGAGCTAGGAGTATATAGTTCAGTAGTGGAGCATTAGTCATGTATACATCATGCACTGAGTTTGTTCTCCAGGAAAAATTGAAGAAAGAAAATGAAACAAAATAACAACTTACCTTCCTGGAATTCCACATTGCATGATGATTCGCCAGATTCATAAATTTATATACCAGATCAGGCTGACTGAGATCACTTGCCAGAGAGCAAAGCTCCTTGTAAGTAGAAAGGCCCTGACTTAGAAAGAAACAAAAGGAAATACATAATAAAATATCTTTGGCCTGACGTAAATTTCAGCATCAATATTACAGGGGCTCTATTAAATTGTACTTCCTCAGTTGTTAATACTACAATCATCACTGAGGAGACTGAAAACTATGTTGAGAAGAATATAAAAACTCATATACCTCAATTATCAATAATTTCTAAATCTTTCTACCGGTAAATGCCTATTTCTAATTAACTGTGAAATACTTCCCATAGGCTCAAGTGTTTGAATATTTGGTTCCAGCTTATGGCGCTGTTTTGGAAGGTTGCAGGATCTGTAAGAGGTGGATCTTTGTTGTATGGAGGAAGGTAGTTAGGAGGTGGAATCCCCTGCAACCACACAGCCATCTACTGCCATTCCTTCCCTTCCATGATGGACCTTACAGCCTCCAACTGTAAACCAGATGAACTCTCCATCACTTTTTATGAGCTATTTGATACCTAAAATGGGCCTGCATGGTCCATGTTAGTGAAGCTCTTGGTGGCTCTGGAGACACCTTGACAGTTCATCATGACCATGAGTGATAGAAAATATCTCTATGCTAAATTTCCTCTAGGTATAATATATCATTTTGTGAAAAATTAGCACATTTTTTAATTCGTAAAGAAGCCAGATACAGTGGTTTGTACCTCTGTAGTTATACCAGAGGATTCAAATGAGCCAACTAGGGCGGTGGTAGCGCACGCCTTTAATCCCAGCACTTGGGAGGCAGAGGCAGGAGGATTTCTGAGTTCGAGGCCAGCCTGGTCTACAAAGTGAGTTCCAGGACAGCCAGGGCTACACAGAGAAACCCTGTCTCGAAAAATCAAATGAGCCAACTAGTTCAAGAACAACAAAGATGAGACATTGTCCACCCAAAAAAGAACAAAAGGAGGAAAAATAAAACAAAGAGAAAAGCTCAGAAAGAATTTAGAAAAACAAGCAAATAAAAAGAACTTTGAATATGAAAACAGTTAAGATATAGAATAGCATAGGACAGATAAAGCACCTGCCATGTTCTCTTGTTCCAAATGTCATAGGAAGACAGACCAAGGGGCATGTTATCTGACAATTCTTAGAGGGAAAAAAATGACAATATAACCACACTGAAATAATAATGAAAGAGGGACAACACCAAAATTAATTTAAAATACTAAACTAGCAGACTAGTCAAACACAAAAAGTATTCCCAGAAAAAAAATTTAGATGAATTTAACGTGGTTCTATGTTGCAAGATGTCTACTTAGGGCGCAGCTTCCGAGAAGCAGACAGTTCTAGACCTAGTATCAGTCTCTGAGAACGTTACTTAGTCTGAGGTCATAGCCTCCCACAAAGCAGCTGGCCACAAATGACGACTCAATGAACAGGCATACAGGCCTAAGACTAAGCCAAAAGGCCCAGGCTCAGTGGCTGGAGGGAGGCCGATGACCCTGAAGGGCCATGCCATCCTAGCTTGAAGCTCCTCAAGAATCCACTGTCCAGTGAGGTTATGGCTTCAGGTCAATGTTCCCTCTGCCATCAGTAGTCTCCTTGCTCACTGCTCCCAAAGACAATCCTAAGGATATTCTCCAATTAACTTCCAGCATACAAATCTCAATCTCTGAGGCCAAGAAAACCCAATCTAAGACATTAGGGTTTTTTCCATGCCATTTTTTTTTTATCCATCAACAAACTACATTCCTATTCTCCCTCAGTTGATCTCTATTCTCCCTTAGCTGATCGATGTGTTTAGATTTAGCACACTTACCCATCAGGTGTTTTGCCAAGGCCACCCCCTTGAAATACCACTGTCTCTCCAGAAACTTCATGTTTGACTCTAAAACAAATCAGTAAGAATTTAAATTAGCTTCAAATTTTCCATACCAACAAGAATTGGATACAATACATTTGCAAACTGATAAAACCTATGTCTAGTGTGTAAAAGATATAAAACTATTCTTTCCTACCAGACTGCAAATTTTCTAAAATTAAATATAAGCAAAAAAACTTCACAGATTAATTACAGCTATCACACATAAAAACTACCCTTCCCTCAGGGAGGTAACAGAAAGCAGTAATCCCACAACCAACCGACCTCCCTCCGTGCACTCATCCACATCAGACTGTGAATGACATTCGAGTTGCTTCATCACACACCTTAGCTGTTCTTAGCTAATGTATTAAAATGTTTTCTAATTCAATGCTTTAAGTGTCAGAGGACCATTCAAGTTTAAAATTTTCTGAAGTAAACAGTATACACCGGGATAATTAAACTGCTTACAACCATTGATATGCAATGCCTTAATAAGTAGAAGGTGGAATTATCCTTCTTCCACATTATATTCTCAATGTCCTAAGTAGTTATAGCTGAAATTTTAAATTCACTATACCTTTTGCCAGTCATAAGTGTTTCTACTAGTGTAGACACCAATTCTTGTTGATCTTGTTCATTGCCCAGCTCATAGACCAACCCAAGCCCCTTTGAGGCAACATCTTGGCTGAGTTCTACAAAAAAGGTAGACAAAATTATACTATTCTAAAAGAAACTTGTCTCCTGGACAATTATTTTCTTTCAAATACTTCTCTTTACTCTAAAATTCTATAATAAAAAGTAATTATATAAAAAGTAGAAACACTCTTAATTTGCCTAAATCAAGTCAGTGGACAAGACATCATTAATTAGCCCGGCAGTGGTAGTGCACGCCTTTAATCCCAGCACTTGGGAGGCAGAGGCAGGGAGATTTCTGAGTTCAAGGCCAGCCTGGCCAACAGAGTGAGTTCCATGACTGCCAGGGCTACACAGAGAAACCCTGTCTCGAAAAAAACCAAAAAAAGACATCAATTAATAAAGATGAGAATCATGACCAAAAACTATTAAATGCCAATGAACTAGAGTGTCACAATAAAAACCACAGTATCAGAATATCAACATATACTGTTTATATTAGAAATAAAATACTGTCCTAGGATTTTACGACACCCATATCCAATTTTAGAAAAACAGAAGCAATACCAGTCCATGTGGTTTTAAAAAGATGTTTTAAGCTATTATTTAAATTTTTAACATATTCACTTTCTCCTGACTTTAATCAAAGAGGAAAAGTAATTCAAAGTAGAGAAACTTTAACACAAATGTTAAGGCCTCAGCTCTATTTAAAAAATGTAAAGTTGTAGAAGATGTTCTAATTTATGTATAAGAAAGAATGTCTATATCCTGTACTTTAGAACTTTAGTGGGAAGATGGTATTGTGGTAGTTAATGTTGGCTTTTGCTTTAATATAACTACCTTTAATACTAAAAAATTTAATTTTTAACTGTATTGCAGTTCTGTGGTAGAACACAGCCTTACTATAGATAATTCAGGATGGTCTAGAACTCATGATCCTCCTGCCTTTTACCTCCCAAATGCTGGGTTTAAGGGCATGTGGCTAGTTTTGGTTTAGGCACATGGCTCAGAAGTTTTCGTGTTATAATTCATTCACTCACACTTTTAAAATTTAAAATACAAGTAAACTGAGGGTGACAAATCAAATATTTACCACTAGCTTACCATCATTTTCTGATAGAACTGAAACAAATGCACTCTGAATTTCTTTAAGATGGGACTGAAAGAAAAAGGAAAGGCATTAGAGCACTGAAATCCTACCTCTTCAGGAAAACAAAAATCTCGCTGGTAAGGTATACACTGAGGTCAGAGAGTCTTAGGACCAAGGCAGTCATGACCTTTCCATGCAGTCAACTTTACAGGTGTACATATTACCTTAAGTTGGACCACACCCAGGTGTTCTAAGCATTCAGACTAACCACTGTCTCAATATGAGCCTGCCCATTCTTATCCCTTCTGACCCTTTACATCTTCACATTTAGATCATTTTCTTGCCAGTATTAATTAGATAATCATCCTTCAGTGCTTCACATGGTAATTATCTCAGAACTTCTGCGACTTTTTAATGATTCCAACTTTCATACACTTTCTTCCTGCTTCTAATTCATAAACACTTTGGGATACTTACAGAGTTCACCACATATCCAATGAATACTATGAAACTCACCTTCACTTCTATGTGAGTACTTAGTTTTCTCACAAGAGAAAGGAGCCAGATGCAGGCTGCTTGCCTCACATGTGGGTTGGGGCTGATAATATGTTTATTTAAGATAACATCTAAAATCCATGGGACAACATCATTCACATTGGCACCTGAGAAATGAGCAAAGATTACAATTAAAATACCCAAATATAAGTTTTTTAAAAAATCATATTTACATCAACAATCACATAGTAACCCAATGTTAAAATCCAAATGACCAAGAATGTCCAGAAGCTAATATATGCTAAATAATCTTTGTAAATTATTCAAATAATTCAAATAACTATTTGAATTATTCAAATAACTCTAGTTTATTAGGTGAAAAAAATTATCCTAGTCTCTTCAATCTCAGCAATTTTTCTTGATTATATCTAAAAACTGACCAGTATCTCTGGATTTCATTTTGTCCTCCAGCTATACCATATTTGTCTCTTTCCCCATTATTTCACGGCTTCACAATCCCAACAAATGCTGATGTGCCTTACTGTATATGTAATCAAACAGAAACCTCAGAGAGCTATTTTGGCTTCCACCAATCACAGTCATCCTACATAAACTACTACAAAAACTGCTTCCCTATTTCTTTTAAAGTCTCTCTATGATAGATGACAAAATAGTAGATGAAGATGATACAATGCTAAATGCTAGCTATAAAAGTACAGCAACTATTTTTACTATGGATACAATTCACAGTAGTCTGTTACCATGAAAATATTCAATTTTCCCAACTAAAAGGATAAAATACAAATACTTTCTGATTTTACTTTTAAAGAGTAAAAAGAAAAATCCTGGTTCGATACTAAAATATATTCAATTCTAAATTTAAATCAACTGAAAAAATATTTGAGTCTGTGTTTTGGATTTTTTTGTTTGCTCTGTTGCTTTTTCTTTAATTGTTAACATTATGCTTATTCACATTTTTTGTGTACATGTGCACATATGTGCACATACATGAGAGCCCTTGTCACAGCGCGCATGTGGAGATCAAAGGTTAGCTCTGCCGAAGTTGCTGCAATACCATGGGGGTTCAGGAACTAATCAGGCCGTCAAGCTTGGCAGCACTTGCTGAGTGGTCTCACTAGACCTTGTTTGTTTTTTTTCTTTTGTTGTTTTGTTTGGCTTTGTTTTTGAGATAGTGTCACTGTGTAGCCCAGACTGGCTCTAATCTCATTACATATCCCACAAGTTCTCCAACTTGCAATCCTCCTGCCTTAGCTTTCCAAGTGTCAGGATTTTAAGTGTAAATCATCTGTTACCTCAAGAACCACATACATGTTCTCTCACATGACACAATAAATTCTGTTGTACTTCCAGGACTAGCAGAGGCCAGAGAAGGCTCATTATGTAGTAAGGAATTAGATACAAGAGGCTGAGAAAGCTATCATTTTCATGGTCAATCTTTCCTTCTTTTTTCTTTTCTCCCCCCCCCCCCCCCCACTCTCCCAGGATCTCAATACCGTAGCTCTGGCTGGAACTTGCTACATTGACTAGGCAGGTCTTGAATTCACAGAGATCCTCCTGCCTCTGCCTCCTGAATGCTAGGATTAAAGGCATGCACCACCATGCCCAGCTATGTTCTTAGCAGACCAAATTAGTAAGGCATGTATCAATATTTGGGAAAAATATTACTCTTGTAACTAATAAAGAAGAAAACCACTCAGCAACTGTAAATCAATTAGGTAAATAAATGATACCAGCAGGAGGTATATATTCTTCTTCAGTCACCAGCCAGGCATCTCGGGCAGCCACAGAGTTAGTTCCTATTGCAGCACTGGTAATAGCTTCACCAATAGTGAACTGAAGTTCAATCTGTTTGGCCTACAATGAAGGAAAAAGAAACCCATGAAATAAAAGAAATATCCATTTCTATAAAAGAGCTGCTTGACACCCTACCTCTCAGCAGGTTTATTTCATTTTTTGTCACACTGAAGTTAACTCAGTGATTCAAAGAAGGGTGGAGTAAGGGACTGGAGAACTAAGAAGGACTGGATCATTTCTCACCTTCAGGAGACGGCTTCTCACCCTCAGCACACATCACTATGCAGTTGTTTTTAATTTTTGGATGGAACCACATCATGGTTATGACGAGGTTGGGATAATTCAAAGATAAAGCCTCAGAGGCATCAATGCATATTCTAGCTCAGTCTCTCACATGTCCTATCTAAATTTCTCTGGGCCTCAACAACTTCACTGGTTAAAGGAGCACAATATCATCATTCACCTCATCATCCCATAAGGATTAAATGATGTTAATTTAGACAACACTTTCGCTATAATAACTGCACACTGAACAATGGTCACTATATTTTTATAAAAACTCTTCATGCTCTTCCATAATATCTGCAGATTACTTTCAAAAGGTCCTAAAAAGAAGTAGAAAGTGATAAAGCAAATATAAAATGCTAAAACTTGGTATATCTACATCAAAGGGTATACAGAAGTTCTCTGCATTATTCTTAAAATGTCACTGTAAATTTGACATTGTCTCAAAGGCCAAACATTAAAAATTCTGTGTAGTTACATACTGAAATATTTACATTTTAATTCAGAAATTCTGGTGCTGTTTTACAAGCAGGAATCATTGTCCTAACCGATAAAATAAATACAGTTGATTTCAAATAGAGATCTCTCTTGGTACCCTCTCTGGCATTATTTTCCTGTTTACTGTGAAACACTTTAGTATAAGAAAAATAAGGATGTGATATAGAATGGAACACACATGTAGGACATGAGCATGATGACTACACAGAACAGAAGGCTAGGCCACTGTGATTCTTAATTTAAGGTTCCAATCTTCATGGAGCATCAAGTGCTTCTTAGTCATAGGCTTCTTAATCTAGAAGAATAGGACTGAAGGGTTTAGTTCTACATCATCTCTGGTCAAAAGCTTCTCTGGGGACCTTAAGAGCTGAGAAAAGATATTTTATGAATCTTTATAATGAATTTAATAATTGATTTGTTTAACTACCTGTTGAACACATGCTTTCTATTTTTTGATACCATAATTGGTATACACACACACATATATAAAATCAAAACCTTACAGCTATATTACGAATGATAAAAGTACCTAAGCTTACTATGTACTAAGGAAATAGAAAATTAGTAATTAAAGCAAGTTCATGGGGGAGTCACCATTTTGTTATTTTATTTTGTATTCATTTGAATTTTTCTGTAATGAAGCTTAAAGCTAGGACTGGCCTTGTCTAGCACTTGTCTAGCATGTTTTATATTCATCCTTATCCTTTAATCTTTCCATACTGCTTCCATGTCTTTGGTTTTTCAGTATTTCTAAACTTTTAATAAAACAATGACATCAAAATCATGTTTAAAATCCAACAATGAGGGCAGGAGAGATGGTTCAATTCCCAGCAATCACATGCCAGCTCACAACTGTCTAACTCCAGCTCCAGAACTGACGCCCTCACACAGATATACAGGGAGGCAAACACCAATGCACAATAAATAAATAAATAAACAAATAAATAAGATCTAACAAGCTTTCATTAACTTAAATGCAACTGGAATTGGCATTATTAAGGAAAAAAAAGATGAAAAGGCAAAAATAAGCTTCTTTCCAAGAGGCTACAATTAAACTGATATGATGAGTTAAATCAGAATAACTCACACAGGGTCGTGTATTTGAATGTTTTCGTCCCCAGTTGTTGAAACTCTTTGGGAAGGATTAAGAGACATGGCCTTGTTGGAGGAAGTGTGTGGGACCTTAATGAGAGACAAGACTATAATCCTGTAGCCACCAGTCACATCTGGCCATGCCCCAGGTTCTAGCCTGACTCCGCCTCTGCAGTCACCTGGCTGCAGCCAGGCTGTCCCCGCCCCTCGGTTACCTGGGAACCCGACTCACTATAATAGCGCCCCTCCTCGTGCACACTCTCTCTCCCGCCTTTTTCTCTGTCTCTCTATCTTCTCCCCTTTCCATGTGGTCATGGCTTTTCTTATCTATTTTCTCCTTTTCCTTCATCTTTTATCTCTTTTCTCTTTCTATTTTCTTTTATTTTTTTAATTTTATTTTATTTTCTAAGTTTTTTTTTTAATTTACATTCAGAATCATTTCCCCTTTCCCGTTTCCTCCCTCCCCAAAAGTCCCATAAGCCCCCTTCCCTCCCTCTTTTCCTCATTCAACCCCTCTCGCTTCTCTGTCCTGGCATTCCCCTACATCCAGTCTTTCCAGGACCAGGGGTCTCTCCTTCCATCTTCTTGGAAATCTATTGATATGCGAATTGTGTCTAGGGTATTCCGAGATTCTGGGTTAATATCCCCTTATCAATGACTGCATACCATGTGTGGAGAAAGAGGAACACTCCTCTTTCTATTTTCTTAATAATAAAATATTAAAGCTACGCGTGTCTCTTATCAAATTCGCCACACGGAGCTAGCCACAACTCGTCGCCAGAGACTCAGCCACACAGCCAGACGGTCTGCGAGAACAGATATCGGCTGAGACATCTACACTAGAACGGACCCGCCTTCTGGGTGAGATTTCTTTACCGCAGTGCAGACTGGCGGTGTGATCGCCTGCTAGCGATTGCTCTGAAGTACGCACGCATCTTGCCAGCTTCCCCAAACCCCACGCGGACTTAGCGCCCGCCTGTATCCTATGTGAGATGGCCATCTGTAATTACAGTTTCAGGGGATCCAATGCCCACTTGTGGCCTCTGTGGGCACTGCAAGCGAGTGATCACAGACACATAAAGTAAATTAATAACCTCCCAATAACAAAATTCTAAAATCTGTTAATAAGCAAAACAACTAAAAATGCATTTTATTTGAATAATTAAAGATATAAATACCTCCACAGAATCCATCAGACCTTGCAAAAGGAGTTTCTGGTGGGGAAAAACCCCATCTCCAACAGGAAAGTAGCCCAATGTTTGGATTGCTCGTTCTTTCATCTGGAAGATCACAGATTCTTTATTAAATTTTAAACCAATAGCAGCTTTATTTCAAAACAGTAATACCATGATGACAGGGAGAGGCAATCTGCCTCATATACTGATGCCTATGTTGTTACAAAAGCACCCAATTTTACAAGACTATATCTACAACACATTAAAAACAACAGAAAATTGAGCCCATTAAGGACCCATACTTACAAAAATTAAAACTAAAAAGAAAGCCTCATTTAAACTGTCATGGTTGCAAATGTGGTTTACAAGACCTGAGGACTCAGAAACTAATTATCTCTACTACCTAGTAGCCTTTAGGCAAGTTATATCAACTCTCTGAAACTCTGTGTTTCTCACAAAGAAATGACAACTATGCCTATTTCACTCTATCTTTTTAAAGTCTTAATTTTAATACATGAGAGACTTATAGCTTACTCCATGGGCACACTGCAGTATTTATCAATGGCTGATGATGACTAGTTAGTGATAGTTAAAAAGAATACTACAGGGTGTAACTGTTTTGGTTTTAAGTAACAGCTAAACCAAGAACAAAATTACAATATTTTTTAACTTAACCTGGTATTTTTCTACTCGTTAAATTATCTTCTTCTTCAACATCAAGTACTTTAATTATAAAGAATGTCCTAAAATCTATGAAAACAATTCTCAACTTAAAAAACTGCAACTGTTCTTTTCTTCAGATTATTCATTCTGCTTCAAACAAAACTAACTGTGAAAAAAAATAAGATCTGGAACTGCCCTAAAATTATATAAATTGTGATACTGATTATTTTATTATCCAGCTTTTGTATGACAAAAATGGTTTTTCAATGAATTTTTAATTTTACTGAAAGCCTAATGGTTAAGGAGTTAAATTAGAATAACTAGATCAAAAGATAATATACAAAATAGTTTATACATGTCTCCCTGATTCAAAAGCAAATACAAAGTTTACCAAAATTTCATCTTTATCATTTTTTAACACATTAGTAAAACCTTACTCTAGCTGCAGTGTGCATGGATGGATATAGAAAGAGGACTATACTCATAATAACTTGGTTTTGTTAGTTTATACAGCTATGAACAGAGACAGAATTCTAGAAGGAAAAAAAATAAAAAGGCTTGCCTTATTTGTTTCCTTACTGGAAGGGATTCTATTGAGTAAGCTTTCTACCAGGTGCAATTTAGTAAATCCAGATCCTTCACTGGGGATTGGAAGAGGACCATTTCTGCCAATTTCTCCCAGAGCTGTACAGGCAGCAATTGCCAACAGAGGAGACGTACTGTCTAAAAATGAACCTGTATGCATATTTAGATACAAGAGAGTGACATACTAATTATTCTTATGATTTAAACCAATTAGCCATATATTAATTTTTTTTAAGGCACCAATAGAAAATCAAGGTCTGTAAGGTTTTCTGGCTGACCACTTGTTGACATTTATGTAATAACAAGACACCATGGTGCTAATGCTTAATGTGTTTGAATGTTAGTTTTTTCCCCATAAGTGGCAGCAGAACATAAAAACATGTTAAAACACACACACACACACACACACAATATTTTTTACTTTTGCTAAAAACAGAAATTATTTTAAAAAGCTTATGCTACTAAAGTGCTACAAGAAAAATACCATATTAAAATTTTGAAATAACTCAAAAACCTGAGGCAGCCAAGCAAACCAGTTCACACACTGACCTATTGCTTCTGTAGCACTGCGAATGATCTCCTCTTGCTCAGGCAAGAGGTCAGCATCCGTCTCCAGGTCACGCTGCTCTGCCATCCGCAATCTCTTCTTAGCCAAGTATCTTCCCACAGTGAATCCCAAGGCAAGCAAGGATCCGTGTTGTACCTCAGGGCTCTGAATTTAATAATGTGACAGCAGTGTTTCTTTTTCACACATGAAAAGATGCACTGAAATAACTTGTTAGGATAATGTCCCTGATAAACCTAAGGCTAAAAAAGAAAATGATTACTCTGGCCTCTACTGAAAGCCAATGAATCAAAATTAGGCAATGGCAACTTACAACAAGAGTTTGTAACATAGAATGCTGAGAAATTAAGCTGAATTTTTACTGACGTCCAAAATTAGATACCTTAATTTCATACAACCTCCAGCTATGGAACAGGGACTTTTAAAATAAGCTTCTATAGTCCTTATACTTTCTTATTTAAATTTTATTTCATGAGTGTTTGCCTGAAAGCATGCTTTTTTATTACACTCATGCAATGCCTCCGGAACCAGAAGTTGTCTTCTACCCCCAGGAACTGGGGTTACATATGGCTCTGAGTCTCCATGAGGGTGTGAGAAATTGAACCCAGCTTCTCTCAGAGAGCAGGCAGTGTCCTTAACCATTGATCATCACTTCAACCCATGATACTTTCTTCTTGTTTATTTCACTATATAGCTAATTATCATAATGTTCAAGGATAATTTCTCTTCTCTATACAGCCAACAAAATACAATGGACAGTCCTTTTTCTAATTGCTAAAATCTTCAAACACAAGTAGACAATATACTAATAAAGTTTGCTTTTTTTGTAGGTACTGTGATTAAGTGGTAGCAGAGATGGGGCAAGGAGAGCTAATGACTCTGAATTCCAGGCAGACCTAGGGATTCCCAACGAATTCCCACCATACTGTGCATAGTACCTAAAAAACAGTACTTTTCAGACAAAGAATTAAAATCTGCTAAATGAAATGACTAAATCAGCACATGTATCTCAATTGTTACTTATAAAGGCTAAGAATTTGTAAGTTTACCTTACAAAGGGAAACCTAAAAACTAATATGAATACTTTATAGAACCCTATCAACTAGTGAAAGAGAATGGGGCCAAGCTATGGTGGAACATGCTAAGGCAAAAAGATCTCAAGTCTGGGGGCAGCTTGGGCTACACAATGAAACCCAGGCTCAAAGAGATCTAACAAAATCAGGTAAATCCTTCCTATAAGCAAATTTCCTAATCCAGGAAGATGGTCCTATGAGATTTACCTATTTTCAGAACTGAAAGAAAAACAGGATGTATATTTAAAAAAAAAAAAACAAAAGTCAAATTTTCACTATTTTTTTTCACTGTCTTACAGGCTCAAAGGAGAAACTGCTCCTTTCTAGCAAAGCAGTACCTAAGTCTTGCCATAACAGTACTTAGCTCTGAAGTGTGATAAATCTGTAGGAATGAAAAAAGAAATCTTGCCTTTATGATTAATAACAGTACCTAAACTTCAGATACAGGTTCCTTTGTTTTGTTAAAATACAAAGTTTAATTTAAATAACAAAGAGTGGAGATAAACTGATAACATACATGATTATCCTTTGTGGCCTTTATCAGCTGTTCTATCATTGACTTTAATTCATTTCCGGACACTGTTGACACAACCACAGAATAAAACAAAGCTGCCAATTCACGCATTTCTTCTTTACTGCTACTCATCAGACTCTGAGCAATAGAGAAAAGAAATAGATATATGATGCATAACCATCTTCCTGCTAACATCTGACACTTAAAATTATAAAAGTAAATGATATATTCTAACAATCTATTGGTAGCCATAAAAAAATAATGCAAAAAGCTATCTTTAAAAAAAAAAAAAGGCAGTGGTGGCGCACGCCTTTAATCCCAGCACTTGGGAGGCAGAGGCAGGAGGATTTCTGAGTTCGAGGCCAGCCTGGTCTACAATGTAAGTTCTAGGACAGCCAGGGCTACACAGAGAAACCCTCTCTCAAAAAACCAAAAAAAAAAAGCCTCTGCAAGGCTTCAATGGACAGATACAACACAAAAGTCACACATATGGATTTGGTTAAATTAAATGTTTACAAAAAAACAAAAAACAAAAATAATAAATATGGGAAAGAGGCTGGTGCTGGAATGGTAAAAGGGATGGGAGGAAGATAAAAGAGAATAAAGGAAAAACTATCAGTGAGTATTATGAATATATATGAAATTATGAAAGAACAAACAATATATTTGAACTGGACCTAACCTGAAATCCTTCTTCCTGCAATCTAGCCTCCACAATACCAGAAAGTATTATGAAAGCTACAAAGGGAGGGAAACAATTAACAGTCCTACTCAGCTATGACACCTATTAATCACAATGATGACCAGCAAGATAAAGGTGCAGTAGCAGCACTCCCTATACCCATGCTAATCAAGAGCTGTCTAACTGGACTCAAGACCCATTCAACAGGAGGGAAATTATTCCTGGTACCAGAAACCTAGCCAACTACCTAGGACTAGTGAGGTCATAGATTTTAGAAGAGAATCTACTATCACCAATTACACCAGGATAATTCCTAACTACACTCTAAATCTTGTCCCTATACCCAGAGATAAGTATAGCTAACATGTCTCATCAAAAAAAGCTTCTCTCTATAACAAATGGAGGTCATTACAGAAAATCATAACGGAACACAATGCAAATAAAGCATCAATGGATTGTGGGGGAGCTCAGCATGAATGGATACATCTGTAGCACAGTTCCTGTCTCTTTAACTCACATAATAGCAAACAGGGTTGATGGGTAGGAGTGCTGTAAGAGCCAGAATACAAAGACTGCCTCTCTTTAAAAATGATTGAATAAACAAGACCCAAATGGAGACACTAACACACCAAGAGGGAAATCTTACCAGGTCCTACCCCTAGACAAAAACTATAGGCAATCAATGATTGCAGAGGGAGAATTAGCAGGGATGAGCTCCCTGACTGGTTATCCAATACAAAGTGGTCAGCCCTCAAATCACATACACATAAAAAACAAACATCAAATTGTATGATTATGTGTGTGTGTACACATATATATACATGCACATACATATATATGATATAATAAAAATAAAATAAAAAGAGGCTATCAATTTGAAAGGTAGAGTGGAACATGGGAAGGGCTACAAGGAGAAAAAGAAGGGGGAATGATAATTATATTTTAATTAAAATAAAAAAAATTTATGAGCTGAAATTATGTAAAAATCTTAGTTGCATTTTCATAAAGATACAAAACTTTAAAACAGATAAAATAATACAGTTGATTTCAAATAGAGGTCAGCAAACTTTTATCTAGTCACTGCTGAGACGTCTCCATTAATGCCACTGCAGTATACAAAAGCAGGCATACTACTACACAGCTGTGCTTCAAAAAAATGAGAACTACACTTTGTATGTCATCAAATAATGTCTTGTTATCTTTTTTTCAACTATTTAAAAATATAAGGAGATATATTGTAGATCAGAGGGAAACACCTATCTACCATATGCAAAGTCATGTTTTCATAATTCAGCATAATTTTTTTAATAAAGTGAAAAGCATTATTATTGTGTAGACCATAAAACATAGGAATCAAAACGTATTTTTTGTAAATAGGTCACAGCATAACAGGCCCTAGAATCAAACTCATAGTCTGATCTCTCTTCATATGATAGAAAACTTTTATCTTCTACCAAGAGATCAAAACTCATAAAATTAGTTTAAATTAAAAAATATTCACAGAGAATAAAAACCCTTTTAAAGCAAGAAGCACTTTTAGGAGACCAAATTTTTTCAAGAAAAAGACAAAACTATATTCCTATTTTCACATTTAAAGATAAAATCCATAGGTTTTCCTGTACGTCAATCTATAGTGTCCAAAAGAAATTATATTACAAGGCACAGCAGAGGTATACAACTGTATGAGCCATATTTTCACTAAAAAGTCTAATCTAAAATTCAAATTTAACTTATATTTTTATTTGCTACATCTGATAACATTTTTGGTGTTACCCTGAAAGAACAACACTCTCACCTAGCTGGCCACATAACTTAGTACTATCCACATGAAGGGTGGGCACTGTAAACATAATAGGCATCTGTCCTCCATATCTGGGAAACATAAAAGTATACTTCTCACTATTACATCTTTTCCATGAAATAAAATAAAACACTTTGCTATTAAAAAAATGGGACATTTCCTTGTAGGAAAAATAGAATTACATAGTAATTCTATTCACTGAAACAGATAAGTACCCTAAATGATCAGCAATAGCAACCCAGAATTAGCCTTACAATGGAAAATGATGACGTTGCTAAAATGAATAGAAGTTTTCTCCATAGTTGTAAGATTAGCTACAGGCTCTTCTATCCATTAAATAAGTACAAAACTGTGCCAACAGTGTGCTATCTTTTGTACAAGAAAGAACATTTTAAATGCATTATTTTATGTATGTATGCACAAGCAAAACAAAAAGGACCCTCCATAAAACTGTTAATGTACTTTGCATGTCTGTCAGAGGCAAGAGAAGGGGAGAACGTTGAGAAGATTTAAGGAGGCAGTACACAGTTACAGAAAAGAAGTGTTTTACTGACAAATATACAATATAAGTGTGTTTTCAAAATATGTGTACCTATTATTATAAAATATTAGCCTACATACTTTTCAATAGGTATTTGGCTGTGGGAAATTTTTAAAATAACCTAAAGGTAGTGAAAGGCATAAGATTGGTAGAAAGACCAAAACCTTTCAATTAGAATGAAATATCTGAATTCTTAGAGAAAAAAAAAAAAACATATCATGAGGAGATACCTTGATCCATTCTGTTTTGTCTACAAATTTGGTAGCCAATTTTTCTGGATACACCGACACAGCTTCCAATAGACAGTACATGACTGGCAAACCTAAATAAGAATCCAGAACCATTTTAACTTTCATGAAAAATAATTCATTTTTTATACAGAAATCCCTAAGTTTCTCTCAAATATAATACTACTGCTGAAACACAAATTCTGGACTAAAAATGAAAAGATTACACTCTATAGAATAAAGTATTATTATTAAAAGGATGCCCTGTTCTTCACGTGCATTTTCAAAGACAAAGTATGTATCTACATCAACATTTGCTTTCTGAAATGAAAAATGTATCAAGGATCAACCAGGTATGCTTAGAAAGTAAACAAAAGACAATGTTTAAGTACAGAAGTCAAGAAGGTAGGAATAGTTCTGCTCTAGATTGTTATTGAAAGTTCTTTGAGAATTTCATATATTTATATAGTATATTCTGACTAGTATAACCCTCAATCCTCTATTATTTCTCTCATCCATATAACTGCACACATACACATATATAACCATCTCCTCATACAAGTATCTTTCTCAAATTAATGTCTTTGTATTTTGATGCCCAGAGTTTAACCAGGGTCGTCTGTGAGAACATGAGTTTGGAACCTAACCATTGAGCCAGATGGGCAAATACTGAAGAAAAAGGCAAAAATACCGTATCATACCAATAGTTTTTATCATTATTGCTCTGTAATACAGCTTAAGGTCAGGGATGGTGATTCCCCCAGATGTTCTATTATTGTTGAGAACAGTTTTTGCTATCCTGAGTTTTTTTATTATTCCAAATGAATTTGCAAATTACTCTATGAAGAATTGAGTTGGAATTTTGATGGGGATTGCGTTGAATCTGTAGATTACTTTCGGCAGGATGGCCATTTTTACTATATTAATCCTGCCAATCCATGAGCATGGGAGATCTTTCCATATTCTGAGATCTTCTTCAATTTCTTTCTTCAGAGACTTGAAGTTCTTAGCATACAGATCTTTCACTTGTTTAGAGTCACACAAAGGTACTTTATATTATTTGTGACTATTGTGAAGGGTGTTGTTTCCCTAATTTCTTTCTCAGCCTGTTTATCCTTTGAGTAGAGGAAGGCCACTAATTTGTTTGACTTAATTTTATATCTGGCCGCTTTGCTGAAGTTGTCCATCAGCTGTAGGAGTTCTCTGGGGGAATTTTTGGGGTCACTTAAGTATACTATCATATCATCTGCAAATAGTGATATTTTGACTTCTTCCTTCCCAATTTGTATCCCTTTAACCTCCTTTTTTTGACTAATTGCTCTGGCTAGGACTTCAAGTACTATATTGAATAGGTATGGAAAGAAGAGGGCAGCCTTGTCTAGTCCCTGATTTTAGTGGGATTACTTCAAGTTTCTTTCCATTTAGTTTGATGTTGGCTACTGGTTTGTTGTATACTGCTTTTACTATGTCTAGGGTATGGGTCTTGAATTCCTGATCTTTCCAAGACTTTTACCATGAAGGGGTGCTGGATTTTTTCAAATGCTTTTTCAGCATCTAATGAAATAATCATGTGAGTTTTTTTTTTTAAGTTTGTTTATGTAGTGGATTATGTTGACAGATTTCAGTATACTGAACCATCCCTGCATCCCTGGGATGAAGCCTACTTGATCGTGGTGAATGATCGTTTTGATGTGGTCCTGAATTCGGTTGGCAAGAATTTTATTGAGTATTTTTGCATCAATGTTCGTAAGGGAAATTCGTCTGAAGTTCTCTTTCTTTGTTTGGTCTGTGTGTCATTGTGGCCTCAGAACGAATTAGGTAATGCTCCTTCTGTTTCTATTTTTTGGAACAGTTTGAAGACGATTGGTATTAGGTCTTCTTTGAAGGTCTGATAGAATTCTGCATTAAACCTATCTGATCCTGGGCTTTTTTTGGATGGGAGACTATTAATTACTGCTTCTATTTCTTTAGGGGTTATGGAACTATTTAAGATGGTTTATCTGACCCTATTTTAACTTTGCACCTGTTATCTGTCTAGAAAATTGTCCATTTCATCCAGAAATTCCAATTTAGTTGAGTATAAGCTATTGTAGTAGGATCTGATGATTTTTTGAATTTCCACAGTTTCTGTTGTTATATCTCCTTTTTCATTTCTGATTATATTAATTTGAATAATGTCTCTGTGCCCTCTAGTTAGTCTGGCTAAGGGTTTATCTATCTTGTTGATTTTATCAACAAACCAGTTTCTGGTTTTGTTGATTCTTTGTATAGAAAGGGGAACAAAATACTCATGGAAGCAAATATGGAGACAAAGTGTAGAGCAGAGACTGAAGGAAAGGCAATCCAGAGACTGTCCCACCTGGGGACTCATCCCATATACAGTCACCAAACCCTGACACTATTGTAGATGCCAAGAAATGCTTGCTGAAAGGAGTCTGATATAGCTGTCTCCTGAGAGGCTCTGCCAGTGCCTGACAAATACAGAAGGAGATGCTCACAGCCAACCATTGGACTGAGAATGGGGTCCCCAAAGGAGGAGTTAGAGAAAGGACTGAAAGGAGCTGAAGGGGTTTGCACCCCAAAGGAATAACAGTATCACCAACCAGAACCCCCAGAGCTCCCAGAGACTAAGCCACCAACCAAGGAGTACACATGGCTCCAGCTGCATATGTACCAGAAGATGGCCTTGTCAGGCATCAATGGGAGGAGAGGTCCTTGTTCCTATGAAGGCTCAATAGATGCCCCAGTGTAGGGGAATCGAGGGCTGGGAGGTAGGAGTGGGTGGGTGGGTAAAGGAACACCCTCATAGAAGCAGGGGAGGGGAGGGGAGATGGGATAGAGGGTTTCCAGGAGTGGGGGAAATGGGGAAAGAGGATAACATTTGAAATGTAAATAAAGAAAATATCCAATAAAAAAAAGGTAAAATTAACTTTTTACTTATTTGCTTTAATATTTTTTCTTAGTAAGATTAGCTTCCTACCTCCAACACCTGCTAACAGCTGTTGAAGCAGGCCGATGTAGATCTGAACAGGGTTAGTTTCTCCACTCTTATTAGAAGATGAAGCTGTCGCCTGGTTGCTTGACATTAAAGTCCGTATGTAGCGTCCAATAGCTGGAGCATGATCTTGCATATCTGCCAAACTCTGGGAGGTGGGCACCACCCCTGCACTATGTGCCAGGCACATGCGCAAGTACAGAACTATCTAAAACAAAAAGGATGAGAAAAAACAGCTTCTTTTTAAAATTTATTTAACTTAATTTTATTTGCATTGGTGTGAGGATGTCAGACCACTTGGAACTGGAGTTACAGACAGTTATAAGCTGCCATGTGGGTTCTGGTAATTAACCAGCACCAAAGTACCTGCTTCTTAAACAGTGTTGGGGCATATTCTTCGAAGAGACAATTTTCAGTTTTTACGTCCTCACCCTCCTTCGCAAAACTTTACAAAATCTTAATGGAAGCCAGGAAGCAAGATTCAAAATGCTAAGTAAATTATAATAATTTACTTATTTGCTAATAATATTAATTAATAATTAATAATATTTTGCTAAATTATAATAATTTAGCAAAAGGTATTACAAGATTTCACAAATCCAGACATGTTTTTTAATGAAGTAAAAAGCTTTGATTTTTGTTTCTTCCTCCTGCTGAGATTGAAGCTGTATCCTTTTAGATATGCTAAGCATATATTGTACCAAGGAATTCAGCCCCTAGCCATCTTCTTACTCTAAACAAAAATATTTGCTAGTTTAAATAATTCAAAATATAAAATACACCTTAATGGATGTGGTGAGTTAATCCTCTCAAAAAAATGCGATAAATTTTATTTTGCTTTCTAACCTTGAAAACTCTAGGAACTTCGATAGTATGTTGGCTTTAAAAGTTAATTCCAACTTACTACAAAAGCCCAACAGTAACCAAATGTTCAGTCATTAAAAACAACAACAACAACAACAACAACAACCCTCTTCCTGGGGCTGGGAATCTGGGAGTGTGACTCAGCAGTAGAGTACCTCCCTGGCATGTCTAAGGCCCCATATGTGATTCCCAGAACAGAGGGGCTGGGGGTAGTTAGAAAACCTCCAGTTAACTATAAATTAAAACAAAACAAATTACCAAATACTGGGTCTTGTTTTTTCAAAATAAATAACCTAAAAGTACAATGAAGCCATAATATGAGTTTACCTATAAAGCAAAAAGATCAGACACAGCAGCTTAGGTATGATGTTGGTTTTCACAGACATTACAGAAAGACGCTGAAGTCCTACCTCTCCAAATGCTGCTGGATTAAATGGAAGGACAGTGGTTCCGGTCATGTATTTGACTGGAGTTTTCATTCGATGGGAAGCCTAATAAAAATAATCCCAAAACAAATAAAATTTTTGAAAATTAACTGTTCTCTTACTCAATTGAAAATAACTTTACTGCTAGCTCCATTTGCATTCATCTTTGATGTTTGTTTTATTTCATATATATTTGTGTGTGTGTGTGTATGCATGTAGGTATGTATGTATGTATGTACGTATGGGTGTTTGCCTGAATGTGTGTGTGCACTAAATTCAAACAGTGCCTATGGAGGCCAGAGAGGACGTCATATGCTTTGCGACTGGAATTATAGGAGGATGTGAGTCACCGTGTCGGTGCTGGGAATCAAACCCATATCTTCTGGAAAAGCTGCCAGTGCTCTTAACCCTGGAGCAAGCTCTTGGCACCTTTTATCTGCCTTTTTAAAGAGTTTTTCTTTTCAGAAAAATTAATTATTGTTGTTTTAATTTATATACCTATTTTTCCTGACTGTATCTAAGTGTACCACATGCGTGCACAGCTCTTGGAAGCAAGAGGGTGTTAGATTCACTGGACCTGGAGTTACAAATAATTGTGAGGTATCATGTGGACACAGGAAACCAAACCCAGATCCTCTGCAAGATAGCAAATACTCTTGACTGCTAAGCATTCTCTCCACGCCTGAAGATTTATTTTTATCATTTTAAATTCTATGAATGCATGTGACTCGGTTTGGATATGTACATGTGAGTGCAGGTGCCCACAGAGGACAGATGCATTGGATCCTCTGGAGCAATAATCACAGGTAGTTGGATGCAGGTCCTGGAAATCAAATTCAAATCTACTACAAAAGCTATGTATGCACTTAGCTAGCCCTACAGTTGATGCATTTGTCTTTTCTAAATAAAACACTTTCCTATGGCATGTACCTCTCACAAAAATGATAGTTATTCTCTAACATAATCAAAATAATACCAATGTAAAAAAATGGGACAGTCAGCACTGAAGATTACTGCTCCCAATGTTCTGATTCAGCTGCAGAAACACTGTACAAAATGAAGATTTACAACAGAATATGGAATAGTAAGCATAGAAAATCTCAACTGCTCTATAAAGCATCCTTGAATTTATGACACCTGGTACCCTAGAGAACAATAACAAGCAAATTTAATTTTAAACATATTTAAAGATATTTTAAATAAAGATATTTTTTAACTATGTCATACCAAAGGAAATTTTTTTTCAATATACTCAAAATGTTTACAAGCATTAAATGAATTACAAGTCATTCATATTTTGGAAAAACAAATTAACTGCATGTAAAAATTATATTTCTCTCCTTACCTTGTGGCTTCCTCTTACTATAAATACTATAATTGCTAGGAACTTTACTATTTAATTAGCATATCTGTATTTTCAAAATGTTGATTTTTATTTTCAACATTTATTAAATGTTTCAAACTAATTACCTACAGTTAAAATCCCTACCTTTTCTTGAATGTAATACACCATTTCTGGAAAAGATGGCATCTGCTTAGAAGCACTTTCCTTTTTGTTTCTACCAGGAAGACATCGTAATACACGCTGAGCTTCACCATGGACTTCTTCTCGTCTTTTAGATGGACAAATAAGAAATAAAAATTAAACTTTACCACCTGGAAAGTCATCACTTGAAGAAGGAAAACAGAAATTTTATTTGACAGCTAGGGTTCTAACAAAATCTCTTGAGTATAGCTTTGGCTATATACGCAATAAATAAAAATTAATATAAGAAATTACATCCTTTTTGTAATTTAATGAGATCTGCAGGGTCACTTGGCTTGCATCGTTAACAAGAAAAATTAATTACAACTCATTATGTAAATTTCTATTTGCACGTTTACTCTTATTAAAACTAAGTCACAAACAACTATAACATACATTAAGTCAGTAGAGTATCCTGTGTTCTGTATTCCCACCTCAATTCTGACACCTCTTGGTAGTTTGTCTACAATTCTACAAAACTGGTAAATGGATGGCATTAGTAATACAACTATAAAATCTATTTTAGGACACCTAGAATATGACCTCACAGCTTTGCTTCTACACCACAGAAGTCTTTTGAATATTCCTTAACTATCCATGGGCTGGGCCTGAAATCCTAACAGCACCTAATAAACAGCAGACAGGAAGGAATGATCAGGCTGGGCCTTGCACTGTCACGAGTTCTCACTTAATAAAACAATTTTTATTAAACTAAAAAGGGAAAATACTGACTCAGTCATGTTTTTTGAGAGAGAGAGAGAGAGAGAGAGAGAGTGTGTGTGTGTGTGTGTGTGTGTGTGTGTGTGTGTGTGTGTGTACTTGCTATATTAGCTCAAAAACCTTAAGCAATCTAGTATGTAGTTGAAACGCTTAAGGGAGAAAAGGGGGTAGGGGTGGGGAACAGGTCAACAAAATCAAGATTAACAATCCAAAACCAGTGGTGCCAAACTGAAATGCAAACAAGTAAGGAGAAAATCAAGATCAGAAAACAGAAGTAAAGGATCTATAAAATATCAAACAGAAAAATCCTATTAATATATATAATTTATACTGAAGGTGGACATTACAGGCATAAAGCTGAACTAATTAGAATTCTCAAACAGTTATCAAGTAACTTCTTGTTAATTTTAAACAAACCACAGAGTTTATAGGAAGGATTATGCAAGCCATAAAAGGAAGCTTAATTTTATTTAGAGCTTCATCATAAATGTGGCTTTAAAATACGATAATCTAATTTAAAAGGAATAACCACATATTTTATGGCAGATATTAGAGTACTTCACACATCTTAAAATGTCATTGACTAGGGGTTGGTGATATAGCTCTGAGATAAAGAGCACCGGTTGCTCTTCCAAAGTTCCTAAATTCAACTCCCAGCAAACCCAACATGGTGGCTTATGACTATCTATGCCCTTTCTGGCATCAGGCATACATGTAGACAGAGTAAACATACATTAAAAAAAATACATATAAAAAGCCTATAAAACATGCCATTGACTATAAAACATATAAAAGGTTTCTTGAAATAGTCAGTTTTAACGTGTTTTTCTATAAAAAAAGAATTATTTTAATATGCACATATATTTTACTATATTTACATATGACAAAATCATTTTTAAAATTCAGAAATATATAAATGAAGGAAGATGCCTCATTAGTATAGAGAATAGCACATTCGTCTCATTAAAAGTACACTTCAGAATTGCAGTAATTCACTAACAAGTTAAAAAAAAACATATATATATATATTTCATTTTGAAATCTTGGTATATCAGACATAAAGTGATATTGCATCAACAAAATGATATATTAAATTATGTATTAATCAATGACATTAATCTGTTTTTCTCCTACAGAGGAACTCTATGGATAATTATATATCTAAATATATTTATAATATTTATACAATTATAAGGTTTGCTTTATTTAAATTTGACTAATAATTTTCTATCCATATTATTTATGTTGTGTATTATAGATATACTTATAACTCAATATATAAATATACAGCTATATATGAACTACAGGGGTATACTATGAATTTCTTAATAAATTACTTCTAAATTTCATAAGCCAACTTTGCAACCAACATAAATTTTAGTAAGTTTAAAATATACTTAAAATTAATCCAACAACCAACATAAATATTAGGAATTTTAAAATATACTTAAAGGTAACCCAAATTCAAATTGACAGCTTTTTAAACTTACGGGTCTCCTGCAGCTAGTAGGAGCAAGTATCTGGAAGGTATATGATCGGAGGGAAACACCGTGCTGGCAAATTTCACTGCAACTTGCCGAACTTGAACTTCAGGCTATTGAACACACACATACAAAAAGACATCCACCAACACACACCCCAAAAGAGAATTCAATTATCAGCATCTCAATCCAGTCATAAGTCAAGCTAATTGTATACCATTCAAATTTAATTATCAATATATGCCTAAACAAATAAAAATTATTTGTTCAAGAACTCTCTTTGGAGGGGATAGGAAATGCTGGATATTAAACCCAGGACCTCATGATTGTTATATACAAGCTCTACCACTTAGCCCTGTTCAAGATCTTGAATAATGCTGCTTAGAAGCATTGACATTATGTAAGGAGCACTTTTATGACTTACAAGAATCCTGCAAACAGACCAAAGATCTACAGAGATCCTAGCTACAAAGAATCTCTGTACATGCACATCTCCAGTGCAAACATGAAGGGAAGCAGAGTCATTGTGAGGTTTTTCATCACTATCCCTGTCTCCCCAGCTTTCAAACTCTTAGTCACACAAGTGAAATTCAGATGTTTTACAAGGGACAGAATCTGATCTTATTTACAATAAGTTTGAAACAAAAATATCTCTTTCTTAGATTTGTTTTGAAGCTAACAATGACTTCAGAGCAGAAACGAAGTAAATATATTCTCTTAGATTAAAAATTTATGAAATTGGCCAGTTTCTTAATTTACTGATGCTAAAGACTTATTTTTATGTACCTTTCCCTAACATTCCTCCAGCCACAAACCTAAGTGAAATATGTCAGAAATTAAGAAATATATGCCTTATTCTTCCAGAAATCATGCTATCTACATTCCCTGGGCTACAAAAAGAAGAATGATAATAAAGACTAGTTTAAACAATTTAAGCTAAGGTTTGGTTACTTTAAAAGTAGTCTATGGAAAAGAAAACTTATCTTTGTCTTGGTAATACTGCTACTTGATTTCATTTTTGAGTAGAAGCAGTGTCTACAAGCATTATACATACATCACTCTTGCTCATAAGATCTTCTGGAAAAATTAAGTGTTCTAATGAGTGTCCAATGAGGTCTAAGACTTTGCTCTAAGACAATGAAGCACACAAACAAGAAACCAAGAGCACATGACAACAAGACGCATCTGTATACAGCAAGCTTCTAAACACACATAATGGTACAATATGCTCTTCATATTTCAGTGACTCTAGATACTTTTCTGATCCTCTTAATAATTCCATCACATGAATATATCATGATAGTTTATTTTTAAAAAAAACACATTTATGTTAATCTCACCAGTATATTCTAATAATTACCTTTCCCAATTTCCTCCATCTCTAGAAATGGAAGAAAAAGAACTACTTAAGGCAAACATCCAATAATGTTTTATTACAGGTTATATATAAATATAATATATATGTTACATATAACATAACATACACACATATATATAACCTGTAATATATGCCTGATATGAATACATATAGTTTATAATATATATATTATATACATACACACTGTAGATAGTCCAAAATGCCTATAAATATTCCCTTGAAAAGCAATTAGGAAAGTGAAGGAAGGGCATGTCTGGTGGATGGTACTAGGTTTCTTCTTACTGACTCATCTTGACAAATGTGATCTGACTTTCTGCATTTGTCTAACAGTGATACCACAGATCTCATATAGCAGTGTTCAGCTACCAGTTATAACAAAACACTTTCAGCTTGGAAAACACAGCATTAAGGTTAGTTTTCCCAAGCAAAAGCTTAAATATAAGTCACTATGCATACTTTGACCCAAAACCACATTCCATCATAAAGAATGAAAAGTGATAAGTCATAAATGCAAACCAGCAAATATACCTCTTAATAATCAAAATTTTACAGAAAAAAAAAACAATTCAAATTTCCTTCTAAACACTATACAATATGGCAATAAGCTCAGTAGAAGTGTATTTGCATTTAAGTGTATTTGCATTTGTATTTGAGCAAGACCCTGGGTTCAATCCTCAGAATTATAAAATAGTTAAAAAGTAGCACTGTCACATGCAGCAACACAAACAGACTAGAAAACAGGTCAAATAAGCACAGGAAAACAAATGCCGCACCATCTCACTCCGTATCTTACACTCCTGTCAAGTCTAAGACAACTTTCTAAGAAAGTAGATCTCGTAGAAACTGAGAACAGACCAGTTTACAGATAAAGAAGAGGACAGGGAAAGATCAGAAAAGATAGGTCTACAGGTAACAAGTAAGTTATAACAAAAAAGTAAATTCTGGTGTCCTAATGTATAAAAGAATGACTACAGATGCTAAAGTATATTGCATATTTAAAAAGAAAACCAGAAAGAGGATTTTTCATTTATCCTGATTGGAATAGTATAAAATTGTACACACTTACTGAAAATAATACTCTTTATGAACAATTTATCAACAAAAAAAATTAATGTAAAATATATATGCGTCTGGCATTGTCATTCACAAAGATGGGCCTACCTTTATTAAATATGAAGCTACAAGTGCCTCCATTAAAGTTCTCTGTGCTCCTTCTAAGGTACTATAAGCTCCAACCATCATCGATAATGCTTCCTGAATAGCAAGTCGAGTCTCAGGTTCTTCCTGTAAAGACAGTAAAAATGGTGATTTCCTCCCTGCTGACTTTCAGGAAAGTATCCATGAAGTGTATACTTAACAATGTTTCCCTACCTTACACAGGGCTTCAAAAAGCTGTTGCACAAGAGCTATATCCTTAGTGAATAAATGGGGCATTCGACTGTAAGAGAATAATATCATTATCATAAATTTCCATGGAAAGGAGAGAAAAAGAAACTATATAAAGAAACATCCATCAACTCACACTTTCACAACACTGAAGACAATGTCAGTATCATTAGCTAACTTTCTCCAGGAGCCAAATGTTTTTTAAAGTGATTATTTAACTTTTCAATTGTATAATCCTTCATTAATATATATGTTTTCCGGATATTCCATCTATAATATTCCATACACTCAGTTAACATTCCCGATTTTAATGTGAAGAAGTAATAAATTACAAATTAAATGACAATCTGTCATAGTAAGAGGTTTTGCTACTTTTTGCTAATAGACGTAAGGACAGAGTTTGTGACAATCCTGTGCTGTAATCTGATCTTGGGTGACTTCTGAACTCTGAAGCTTCTTTCCCTTTATATCAAAGAGTAATATACAGCCTGTATGTGGAGCCAAAGCAACATATGGGACCACTGAAAACATTTCATGCCTTTCCCCCTCTAGTATGACACGAAGAAAGATGACACAGAAGGAATTGGAATGAGGAAATCATATTGAGCAGAGGGAAATAGATATATCTTTGAAAACACGATCATTCATGTTCGTGATATCAGATAGCATTATAAGATTTAGTGGTAACAAGCAACAAGAACACTTAAGGTTAACTGAATATCTATATTGTAATCCATTATGCAACCATAATGGTAACCTATTTTGGCACAATTAAGTTTAAAACCTAATGTCTCCTTGTGCGCCTCCATCAAAATCCCAACTCAATTCTTCATAGAGTTAGAAAGAGCAATTCAAAAATTCATCTGGAATAACAGAAAACCCAGAATAGCTAAAACTATTCTCAAGAGTAAAAGAACCTCTGGGGGAATCAGTATCCCGGACCTCAAGCTGTACTACAGAGCAATAGTGTTAAAAACTGCATGGTATTGGTACAGTAACAGACATGTAGATCAATGGAACAGAATTGAAGACCCAGAAATGAATCCACACTCCTATGGTCACTTGATCTTTGACAAAGGAGCTAAAACCATCCAGTGGAAAAAAGATAGCCTTTTCAACAAATGGTGCTGGCTCAGCTGGAGGTCAACATGCAGAAGAATGCAAATTGACCCATCCTTATCTCCTTGCACTAAGCTCAATTCTAAGTGGATCAAAGATCTCCACATAAAACCAGACACACT
This sequence comes from Tokudaia tokunoshimensis, assembly GCA_036184795.1. Taxonomy (NCBI): domain Eukaryota; kingdom Metazoa; phylum Chordata; class Mammalia; order Rodentia; family Muridae; genus Tokudaia; species Tokudaia tokunoshimensis. The sequence continues at coordinate 46,032,562 of BTHU01000005.1, forward strand.
GAAACTAATAGAAGGGAAACTAGGGAAGAACCTTGAACATATGGGCACAGGGGAGAATTTCCTGAACAGAACTCCAATAGCTTATACTCTAAGATCAAGAATAGACAAATGGGACCTCATTAAATTACAAAGTTTTTGCAAGGCAAAAGACACTGTCAAAAAGACAAAGCGGCAACCAACTAACTGGGAAATGATCTTTACCAACCTTACATCCGACAGAGGGCTAATATCCAAGATATACAAAGAACTCAAGAAGTTAAACTCCAGAGAGGCAAGTAACCCTATTAAAAAATGGGGTACAGAGCTAAACAAAGAGTTCTCACCTGAAGAATATCTAATGGCTGAGAAGCACCTAAAGAGATGTTCATCATCCTTAGTCATTAGGGAAATGCAAATCAAAACAACCCTGAGATTCCATCTCACACCAGTCAGGATGGCTAAGATCAAAAACACAGGAGACAGCAGTTGTTGGCGAGGATGTGGAGAAAGAGGAACACTCCTCCACTGCTGGTGGAATTGCAGGCTGGTACAACCACTCTGGAAAGCAGTCTGGCGGCTCCTCAGAAAACTGGGCATGACACTTCCGGAGGATCCGGCTATACCACTCCTGGGCATATACCCAGAGACTTTACCTGCATGCAATAAGGACACATGCTCCACTATATTCATAGCAGCCTTATTTATAATAGCCAGAAGCTGGAAAGAACCCAGATGTCCCTCAACGGAGGAATGGATTCAGAAGATGTGGTATATTTACACAATGGAATACTACTCTGCAATTAAAAACAATGAATTCACGAAATTCCTAGGCAAATGGTCAGAACTTGAAAATATCATCCTTAGTGAGGTAACCCAATCACAAAAGATCACACATGGTATGAAGTCACTGATAAGGGGATATTGACCCAGAATCTCAGAATACCCTAGACACAATCAGCATATCAATAGATTTCTAAAAAGATGGAAGGAGAGACCCCTGGTCCTGGAAAGACTGGATGTAGGGGAACGCCAGGACAGAGTAATGAGAGGGGGTTGAACGGAGAAAAGAGGGAGGGAAGGGGGCTTATGGGACTTTCGGGGAGGGAGGAAACGGGAAAGGGGAAGTGATTTGGAATGTAAATTAAAAAAAAAAAAAAAAAAAAAAAAAAAAAAAAAAAACCTAATGTCAAGACTAAATTTAAGATTTTATTTTCAAATGTAAACTTAAATGACTCATATCTTTTCTAAAAAGAAGACATTAGCTTATTGTCATAAAAATACATTTATTGTTGGAATCATACCAAATTATTCTCCATCCATTAATACCAGACAAATTTTTCTCATTTTTCAACAGATATCTCTTATAGAAAAAAAGCAAAAATGAAAGAAAAAAACTTTACTCACCTAGAGAGTTTTCCAACAGCTGAATATGCCATTGACAGTAGTTTAGGGTCCTTAAAATTAAAAAAGGAACAAAAAAAAACACACAAAAATTGCAATAAACAACAAACCCTTTTGCCACAATGGCATGTGTTATTTAACTTCTCAATCAGAGTGTCCTGAATAATAATGCCATCAAAACGACAAAAATATCCAAACCCAGAACAAAAGAGAATACAAACAAAATCTTGCATCCTTAACTCACTCCAAATACACTGGTCACACATGAAAGATTTCTCTTATCTGGCACTAGTTTCATGATATTTTGAATATCATATATAATGCCAACACCAAAGTAATTTGACTTCTTGGAAAATTTATCCCTGCTGTGACAAACTATTATCCTCCCTCCCCCAACAAAACTGTAATAAGCATAAGTACAATTTTCTAAACACCTATAATAAAATAAATGGCTTATTTTCATTTCTTATATAATAACAAATTAATGAGATCAGAGTCATTATGGAAATTAGTGGCCTCTACCTAAGATACAGAGCTTTACAGTGTCACAAAAACTGAGAATCAGCATTACTCAGAACATATCTTATTCCTGTAAGATAAACTTTCTCCATTTAACCTAGAATTCAGTATCCAGTATCTCAACACCCACTTATTGACACATCTGTTGGGAAGGGTTGTAAATGATATTTGGAAGTAAGATTAGGTTGTGTTTTATCTGGACTGGGTCAAGCATGCCAACTTGCTAACATGATTGTCACCTAACCTGTACAACTGAGTTACAAGAAGAGGGAAGAAAGGAAAGAAAGATGGAGGGAGGAAGGGAGGGAGGGACACGGACACACACACACACACACACACACAATTTAAGTAAATTTCTAATTTTGGGTTACTCTACATACATACCTATCATAAACCACAGGGTTGAATTCACCTAAAACTTATTTTGCAATACAGTTTCTCTATAAAAGTTCCAAAGCATTTTTATTTCTACCAGCCATTCTAAAGCACCTTATCTCATAATCTATGCCATAAAATGCTAAAATATATTAGACCCTAAAGGAAAAAAATGGCCAAGTGGGGCTGGTGCACGCCTTTACTCCCAGTAATTGGGAGGCAGAGGCAGACAGATCTACAAGCCAGCCAGGTCTACAAGCAAGTTCTAGAACAGTCAGGGTTCAAAAACCAACACAAAAAAATTTACTATGCTTTAAAAAACAGACAAGCATTATTCAATGGAAGAAAAAAGTTAGGTCCCAAATTGTGTAAACAAATCAACAGTTTTCTTCTTTAATATCTAACTAATGTGTCCTGCCTATGTTAAACAACTTTGCTAACTCATTTCATTTTCAGAATAATACAATAAGGTAATTTATCCTTTTTCTGACAAACAAGAGTTCAAATAACTTGAGAAGAACAGACCTAGGATGCAAATTCAATGCTAGCTTTAGATATTGATCTCCCTGTACTACAAAGATGGACTCATGTTTAGCTAAGCCTGAGGAATTCAATGTTAGCTAGACTTAATACTTTATCTATTTAGCATATTCTCAAGATATATAAAAGATAGTGAAAAAATATAACAAAGAAAAACAGATACTGAAAATCTACAATCCAAGAAATCCTACCACTTACAGTTTACAGAATCTCAAGTTTACTGAATATAAAACTGTAAATTAGTAAAATCTAAGCTCCTTAAGAATTAACACTATTTTCTACTATAAGTCAACTCTAAATAGTTCCATATAGAAATAAAATATAAAATTAATTTAATTTCAATTTTACATAGGACATATATGTAGCATAAAATGTATTCGCTGTCATACATGTAAGCCATGTGATGACATCCTTAAAGATGTTACCAGCTTTAACAACTATTCTTTAAAAGGCAAAAAATGGCAATAGTATATAAAATTGTCACTTCAAACAAAAATGTTAAGAAACAAAGGTCAATGCCAAACATTAACTATATCAATGGATGGGCCCGGAAGATTTATTACATTAAATACTTTATGAAATGCTAAAATTTAAAACAAGTCACTTACCTCTTTATATTCATTTATTAGCTTAGTGAGACCATTCAAAAGCATAGGACCTAGTGGTTTAATCTTGATTTCTGGGCAACTTGAAACAAAAACAAAAATCAAGATATCCTTTCAGAAGATCATTTAAAATATTAGCAATAAATGAAGCTGAACAATATTTAGGAACGGACTCTTTCTAGAGATTAGATAAATGACTCAACAGTAAAAGCTTGTACTGCTGGCTTCCACAGAACCCAAGTGTTACTCAGCACCTACTCTGGGCAATTTACAAACTATTCACAAGCTACAACTCCAGTTCCAATAGATTCAACAATTTCTTCTGGACTCTGCAGGAACCATCACATACATCCAACATGTCCACAGGCACATCATTTAAAACGATAAAAATAAATCTGAAAGAATGGAATCCCTCTTACATAAACCAAAATTTGTTTTTAGGAAAAATGGAAAATTACCTGAAATTTGATTACTCTAAAAAATAAATAGCTAATTACCTTTTAAAATAAAATAAAACTTACGTTATACAAATGTGATGTACAAATTGCAGGGACAGTGTTCTTAACTTTGAGTTTGTATTTGTACCAAAAAGTCCATCATATACCACCTATGCAAAATGAACAAAGTCAAAGATACCAATTAACAAATAACAATCTGGCATTTTCAAATAGCAGTCAAGATTCAATAACAAACCTCTACACTACACAATGCTCCTCAAAACTAAGGTAATTTCTATATTGAATACACAAGCTGACCAATTTTAAAAGCTAAAATATTATTTATATATCCAACAATGATAATAGGAGTTTAGGAATTTACCAAGTTTTTCCAGTTTCAGAATACATACTCAGCTAGAACTACTTGTAGAATATACCTTCATTTACTACCACCAAAAGAAAATGAAGCCATAGCTGAGAGAGAAAAGTTCCCTGTGCTAATTAATAGACAGAAAAGCACATAATTGGAGGTCAAAGGACAAGTTGTTGGAGTCAGTTCTCATTCTATTATGTGGGTTCCAAGGATCAAACTCAGGTTTCTTGGGTGTGATAGCAAGCTCCTTAACTTGATAAAACATGTTATTGGTCCTATCTTTTTCTTTTGTTTGTTCTTTTAAACAAAATTTTGACACCTCCCACATAGCAATATTCCAAAAACTAAAATAATGGGTGAAGTTTAGAGTACAGAAGCTGGTACTCTTGTTATGTTCTTGGTAAATGGTGAATAGAAAATTTTCCCTTCTGGTCCCATCTCTTGCCATCCTTTTTCCCACAGCTTGTATGTGCACAAAAGCTCCTTAAATACAGTGTTCATGGATAGGTCTCTCTCATGCTGCTGCTTCTACCCGAACCCAGCACAGACTCCCCTCTCCCATAATAAACACCTCCACATGTCCTGTGAGTCACTAAAGCATGTCACTGTATCTAGTGTTCCAGATCCCACCTCTCTTTCCACTGAACACACTCTTCCTGTGCTTTCACTATCTGATGGGCATCAGCTTCTACTGCAGTACCTCTCCAGTCTATGACTTGGTGTTTGTGTCCATTTCATCCTTCTAGTTGATAAAGGCCTTTATTTCCCATGTCTAGAATAGACACCTGTAATGGTTTGTATATACTCGCCCCAGGGAGTGGCATTATTAGAAGGTGTGGCCTTGTTGGAGGGAGTGTGCCACTATGGAGATGGGTTTGGAGATCTTCCTCCTAGACACCGGAGCATGCCCAGTCTGTTCCTGGCTTCCTTTGGATAAAGACATAGACCCCTCAGCTCCTCTTGCACTATGCCTGCTTGGATGTTGCCATGCTTCTGCCTTGATGACAATGGACTGAAGCTCTGAACCTGTAAGCCAACCCCAATTAAATGCTGTCTTTTATAAAACTTACATTGGTCATGGTGTCTGTTCACAGCAGTAAAACCCTAACTAAGACAACACCTTAACATTACAATAATTGCACATCTGTCTTGTTTCCATAAACAGGAAAGATTGCCATGGGCCATCTTAGATACCAGTCTCGAGGCACGATTTCCTAGGTAGTGTTCTGATCACTCTGATTCAGAAGACAGTATAGAATATACATAAGCAACTGCCAGAAGTTTGGATCAAATATTCGTGTATCTCATAGGATTTAAATAGTATTTCTAGTAATTTTGTGTTTTGAAAAGAAGTCCAGTTTTGAGTGTTTTCAAAACCCCCTCCCATCTTCCAAACGATTCTTTTTTTCCTTATATTCCCATTTCTAATGACAGAATTACCATTCTACTAAACACTTTATTCTGCCTTTCTCTTCCCCATCAGGCACATAGTCCTTTAAGCTGCTATGCAGATGAGCCTCTTCTTCCCTGATCACCTTTGAGAAGCATTTGACATTCCACATCCAATTTGAACAAGAAAATACACCTAACAATTGCATATCAAATATGGATCAAATATCTGTTTCTTTTATTAAACATCAGCATTTCCAATTAATCCTTTTATCATTTCACCATGTTATAAGATTAATAATTTTTAAAACATCAGGTCAACAAGTAGTCTAACACTGGATTATACTTTTATTATTTCACTTTTTATTTATTTGTATTTACTTATTGAAGGCAGGGCATTCCATGGCATATATGTGGAAGATCAGAGAGCAACTTGAAAGTGATCTTTCCTTCCACAATGTGGGTTCCAGGAACTGAGCTCAAGATTGTCAGGCTTGGCAACAAGCACCTTTATACAGTGACACCTTGACACCTTAATGTGAAGAACTCTATAATAAATTCAGCAAAATTATGGCTATCTTATCTAATACCAGCACTTAAAAAATCTCTTGCAGAAGTAGCATAATAGCAATTATAAAACCAGATTCTCACTGCTAACTGATAAATCCAAAGTTATTGTTAAGTACTGACAGTAGCTTTAAGAACAGTATAAACATGATTTTAGGTATTTTATATACATATGAATGTGTGTGTGTTTATACACACTCACACACACACACACACACAGGAAAACATAGGAGATAATTTTTTTCTTTTACAAACAAGTCTTACACTGCAAGCTCTGGCTACTCCTATGCTCACGGCAATCCTCTTGCTTCAGACTAAGACATTCTGAAATTACAGGTATGAACTACTAGATCTAACTGAAGAGATATCTGATACTAATATTTAATATTAGTATTTGATGAGTGTTTCACAGGACTCAGATCTACTGTTTTATATTTTAACACTACTTGCGCAATAAATGAAGTCTGGTATTTATTATGTTTTAGAAACCAGAAATCTTAAACCAGACCAACGCGTTGAGTACTTACATGTAAAACTGTTTAGAAGGCTTCTGTGACCTCCCTCCCCCACCTCACCCCCCGCAAAAAAGTAGTCATTGAAAAAAATCATTGAAGAGGACTCTTAAATTGTGATAGAGATTCTGAAGTGTAGCTCTTCACAGGTAGTGACTTTTGGGGAGGTAGGGGTAAGGGTAAGGGTAGAGAAGGACTATTTTCATTAAGGGGCTGGCCACTGGGAGGTTGACCATGCTCCAGTGAGTATATGAGCAACGTAAGTTGGACTTGGTAGTCCTTCTTTCTTTCCTTCCTTCTTTCCTTCTTTCTTTCTTCTTTGGGGGTAAGGTCACAAAGGTATGGGGGGGATGAACCTGGGTAGACTAGGAAGTGAATGCGATCAGGGTACAGTATGTGAAACCCCCAAATAAACAATAAAATATGATGTTGGAAAAACATAAGATATTTTAAGAAAACTATGTACCAATATCTTTTTATGAACATTAATACAAAAGATAAACACACTTCCTGGATGATTTGGGTTAGGAGCTTTTTCCTTTTTTGTGTTTTCTTTCACTGTTGTGTCATTGTATTCTATGGTATCTTCAGCACCTGAGATTCTCTCTTCTATCTTTTGTATTCTGTTGGTGATGCTTGTATCTGTGACTCCTGATCTCTTTCCTAGGTTTTCTATCTTCAGGGTTGTCTCACTTTACCTGCTGTGCTGTCAACAGTCTTATTCAGTACTGGTGTATCATAACTGATGTGAAATTGGCTTACTAACTAGTTGAGTAAGGAGTGAAGATTCTCAACTTAAAGGGCCAGTAAAAGTCTTCAACAAAAGTATTAGAAGAAAACTTCCCTAACCTAAAGAAAGAGATGCCCATGAACATATAAGAAGCCCAAATAGACTGGACTAGAAAAGAAATTCCTCCCATCACGTAATAATCAAAACACCAAACGCACTAAACAAAGAAAGAATATTAAAAGCAGTAAGGGAAAAGGGTCAAGTAACATATAAAGGCAGGCCTATCAGACTTCTCACCAGAGATAATGAAAGCTAGAAGATCCTGGGCAGATGTCATACAGACCATCAGAGAACACAAATACCAGTCCAGGTTACTATACCCAGCAAAACTCCCAATAATCATAAACGGAGAAAACAAGATAGTCCATGACAAAACCAAATTTATACAATATCTTTCCACAAATCCAGTACTACAAAGGATAACAGATGGAAAACACCAACACAAGGATGGAAACTACACCCTAGAAAATGCAAGAAAGTAATCTTTCAACAAACCTGCACAAACATAATTCCACCTCTAACAACAAAAATAACAGGAAGTAACAATCACTTTTCCTTAATATCTCTTAATATGAAAATTATTATTACCAACATATCCTAATCGATTGAAATTCAAAAATATAAGGAATTAGAAATTTGTTAGTTGTCACCCAGTGGTCTAATTTGGTAACTGGAGAAATACGTCCAATATTGTACAATCCAAATACACTTTCTGCTTGTATGTATGTGACAGTGTCTTGCTGTGTACCACATAATGGCCTTGAAATCATGATTCTCCTATCTCAGCCTCTCTATTAGTAGGATTGTTTATTTGATGTTTTTACACTATACTAAGGTTTTCAGAACAACTTACATATTTCAAAATTATTTATACAGCCAAAAGAAGCATAGACAATTAATTTGGGAGGTAGCTTGTAAGAGAACAACAAAGAGTGAACCTGAATGTTTTGCTTGATATTTACAATTATTAATTTTGAAAAAGATGACCTTGTAAGTTACTCTTTTTCTGAGATGAATACTTTTCAAAATCATCACAGCTAATGACCCAGAATCTTACCCTCACCTAATATCTGTGCCACCCCCCAAGCAGAACCATTGTTCACTGAAACAGTTGATGAATGACTTCATGGATAGACCATCTTAATACACACACCATTTCTTAAACGAATGTAACCTGTTCCCTGTGGGCTGAGAATGATGATAATCACTCAAGTCAAATAGCTTTGACTATAGCAGGAAATCTGTATCCAAATAATTGTGTCTACAATTCATTCCTTGGTGCAGCAGAACTGTCAACTCTTAGCTTAGATACTATGGAGATAAAATCCTTTAGGGATGTGAGGGACATTGAAGTACAGCTTTATTACAATGAACTCCAATTGAACAATACAAAGAACAACAATGTCTAAAAACTGTTCTTATTTTGAGTTTGTACCACAGTAAGAGCCAAGATTTGAAGCTCTACTAAAAACAAAACAAACAAAAAGACTTTATTTTTTTATGTTCATTTAATAACATGTCCATCATTTTTACAGTTGGTATAAAATATATATTGTGTTGAACATAATAAAAATTAAAATTAAAAAAATTTCTCATCTTTACGTAATAAAAACATTAACCAGAAATAAAAAGAACATTAGCGTTCTAAAAGTAATCTCCAATGAAAGCAGAGGAAGATGGCCACTGAGTTAAAAAAAGATCTTCCAAATCACCTTACAGACACAAAACTGCCCTCAGAAGAACTAAGGAAACAAAGTGCCCACAGTGCCTGATTGGATTATAACTCAAAGACAAAAAAGAAAGAAGACGAAGAAGACAAAGATGAAGAAGATAGCAAGGAAAAAGAGGCACAATGAACAAGGCAGGAGAGAAGTACTTATTAGCTTCATCTTTCAACTGGAACCTGAAAAGTAAGGAGTTTAGAAATGGTGCTTGCTTCAGAGGCAAAAGAATTAAGTCCAGGCCTTGATCTTGAAATCCAGAAACAGTCGGGCGGTGGTGGCGCACGCCTTTAATCCCAGCACTTGGGAGGCAGAGGCAGGAGGATTTCTGAGTTTGAGGCCAGCCTGGTCTACAAAGTGAGGTCCAGGACCAGCCAGGGCTACACAGAGAAACCCTGTCTCGAAAAACCAAAAAAAAAAAAAAAAAAAGAAATCCAGAAACAGGCCCACAACTACAAGAACCCCAAGATCAATGCTACTATTAAATCATTAACTTCAGATTGAGCCACTGGAACTACAATTGAAAAATCTTCATCACCCCTGCAACCTCTACTTGCACAACAGGAAGCAGAATCCCATCAAGAGTCCCAAAGCTGCCTTAAGCTATTTTGGAGGTCAGTTCCATGTCCACAATGGTAGAAATTAAAAGCTCCGTGACAGCCACTCCTGATTTGGAACCATTATACATGTCCCAAAATAAGGCAAAGACCTGATTGCGTCTAAGGCAAACCCAATTTTGCCTCACATCATTGACATCCTGAAGTTGGTCTCAAGTATACATCACATCTTCCCAAGACTATGCAATTCCCTGTAGCTATCTGGCTTAAGTACATCAGCAAAGGAATTCTGCTGTGAATACTACCCAAAACTCAGGTAGCAAAATATGGTGTAATACCTCACTTGCTGTATAGAACAAAGCAGTCAGCCCTAGACTTTGTTAGCTGGTGGAAGCTCTGGGACAACCCAGTGCTAAAATCATACAAAGTCCTTATCTACCAGACTTCTAGTCCAGCCCTTATCACCTACTGCGGGCTGTAGCAGTCTTTCGATACCAGTCCACCTAAGTAACAGACAGACCACAACAATTTGGAGAGTACACCTCCTCTAGTATTGTACCTACCTTACCGGTGTGGGCTTGGGAAATGACAGCATGACAGCACTAGCGGCCACAGGCACGGCACAGATGCATTTAGAGTAGCTTTTCCCCAGCTAACTGATTCAGACAGATACTTATACACAACCATTGGAGTGAAGTCAGGGACTCCTGTGGTTGAATTAGGGAAAGGCTGGAAGAAGGTAAGGACCACATAGGAAGATCAGCAGTCTCAACTAACCCCCACCCCCACCCCAGGATCTCTCAGACACTGAGTCATCAACCAGGCAGCACACCAGCTGGTCCAAGACCCCTGACACATATACAGCCCGGTCCGGCCTCAGTGGGATAAGATTCGCCTAACCCGAGGCTCTAAGGAGTGGGGAGGCCAGGCCTGGGGAGTAAGGTGGGCCGGGACATCCTCTTGAAGACGGTGGGGAGGAGGAATGGGATGAGGAATTTGTGGAGGACAGAGCAGGAGGGGGCAACAATTGAACTGTAAAAAAAAAAAAAGAGGCTTTTCCCATCGCCATTATTCTTTCCAGAGCTGGTCAAAACCCCCGTGTGCTATAGGTTGGAGGTGTAAAAGCCCATCACTATTAACTACTCTCCTGTTTCTTCCTGAACAATACACAGAAGACTGTAGCACAATACAAAGAAGACTGTATATGGAATGAATCAGAGTCTGAATTGTCTTCTACTATCATTGACAACACACTAAGAGCAGACTTTTTAGTGTCATGATCACTTTTCTATTGCTGTGAAGAGACACCATGACAAGGGAAACTATAAAATAAAACATTTAGTTGGGGGCTTGCTCAGAAGCTGAGTCCATAACCATCATGACAGGCATCATAAAGGCAGGCAGACAGGCATGGTGCTGAAGCAGTGGCTGAGAGCTTACATATGACTCACAAGTTGGAGAGAGAAAGAGGAGGAGGTGAGGAAGGGGAGAGGCAGAGGGAGAGGCAGAGGGAAGGAGAGACTGACTGACTGGGCCCAGTATGGCCTTATGAAATCGCAAAGCCCACCCCCAGAATGATATATCTCCTCCAACAAGATTACACTTCTTAATCCTTTCCAAAACAGTTCCACCAATTAAGGATCAAACACTCATTATACATGAGCCGAGGGGGCCAGTCTCATTCAAACCACCACATAGTATGATGGCTAATCTTGGTTATAAACTTGGCTGTAAAGAAAGGCTATCACTGAGAAATTGTTTCCAATAGAGTAGTAAAAATTCCCATAGGCTACTGTCATTGCTCTTAATAGCCCTCCAGAACTTGACAGTAAAACCATATTGCTGAAGATACCACATATCTGAGTAACAGGGGCATGGCAAAAATCAAGCGTATATAGAACTGCAAGCGCCATCCTGACCAGAGAGCTTTTGTAAAAAAACAAAACAAGCAAACAAAAAAGTGCTATACAAGCTACTGGAAAAGTAATGTAATCATTAATTGTGACTAGCTATAAACCCAGCAAGCTACACATATGAACTCACTGTGGTTATGACAGCATGCACAAACCCTGTGCTAGGCAAAATGAGACCAAATCCCAGGAGAGAGAAGGAAGTTAGACACATTCCTAGCTGTGTAGCTATTAGCACTTATCAGCTGCTAGGAAAGGAGATGATTTACTCTAAGAGTATAGCTCCTAGTAAGTCAACTACTCTTTGATAGTCTAGTTCTATACTTCCAAAAATATTAAGGCAAGACAAACTTGTCTTGATTTTTTTTTTAATGGATACAAAGTTAAGAGGGTAGAGAAGCAGGGTGTTAATCTGGGGAGAGTTGGTGGGGTAAATATGATCAAAACATACTGATAAACTCTCAAAGAAATAACAAGTAAATTTTAAAGTAAATAATGGAGGCTCAGAGCACGGAAGAGAAAATATGAGTCATAAACCTAATTAAGGGACTAATATCCAGAATACAGACAGACTCATTATGTAAACAACAAAAACTTCAAGATTATGCTTGAGAGAATGGGCAGAAGGATAGCTTAAGCCAACACTTGGCTTCCCTACTCTCTTAATTTTGTATCCTTTAAAAAAAAATCTTCAAGACAGTTTGTCTTGCCTTAATATTTTTGGAAATATAACAGTAGACTACGTGAGAGTAGTTGACTTAGCAGGAGCTATATTCTTAGAGTAAACCATCTCCTTTCCTAACAGCTGGTGAGTGCTAGGAAATTCTCAAGTTAGAAATCAGTCTAAGTAAGATAGCAAGTCCCCATCTGAAAAACAAAACTAGAATGAGAGAGTATTGGGGGGAGAGAGGAAGGGTAGGGGGGAGTGAGAAGGAAAGAGGAGAGAAAAGGAGGGGGCGGGAGAGGGAAGGGAAAGGGGCGAGGGAGAGTGAGAAAGAGAGAAAGAACACAATAAAAAAGCACAGTACAAAGAAGCATAGCATCATATCCACTGGGGAGGCTACCATCTCCCTATGAAACCCCCTATGAAAACGAAGTGTTACTAAGGATATGGAGAAAGATTGAATCATATACAGCCAACAAGAAACATAGTATGGCAACTCTTCAAAACCTGAAAATTACCAGATAATCAAACAATTTAGAAGTAGAATTTATTCATAAAAGAACTGGGAACAAAGTTCCAAAGAGACACCCAAATATTCATGTTCATGATGGCAGCATTATAAATGAAAACTGAAATGTAAAGTATGCCAGGATCCAAACAGATGAATGGGACATTTGGATCTGGTAAAGAATGAAACCCTGACACATGAGTGCTATAGTAGACTGACCTCAATGACACTATACTGAGTGAAACAAGCTAGCCACAAACAAATACTGTTAAATTTCACATACAAGAAGTTCCTAGAGAACTGAAATTCAGGGACAAAAGCCAGAATACTGATTGTCAGGGGGTAAAGGATAATGACAATGTTTTATAAACATTGAGTTTCAGTCTTACAAGATGAAAAGAATTGTAGCAATGGGAGTTTTTAAAGCCAGTGTAACTGTATTAAATGACTAAGACAGCAAATGTCAAGCACATTATATCACAATACCTGCATGCAATAAGGACACATGCTCCACTATGTTCATAGCAGCCTTATTTATAATAACCAGAAGCTGGAAAGAACCCAGATGTTCCTCAACGGAGGAATGGATTCAGAAGATGTGGTATGTTTTACACAATGGAATACTACTCTGCAATTAAAAACAATGAATTCACGAAATTCCTAGGCAAATGGTCAGAACTTGAAAATATCATCCTTAGTGAGGTAACCCAATCACAAAAGAACACACATGGTATGCAGTCACTGATAAGGGGATATTAACCCAGAATTTTGGAATACCCAAGACACAATTCACATATCAATAGATTTCCAAGAAGATGGAAGGAGAGACCCCTGGTCCTGGAAAGACTGGATGTAGGGGAATGCCAGGACAGAGAAGCGAGAGGGGGTTGAATGGGGAAAAGAGGGAGGGAAGGGGGCTTATGGGACTTTCAGGGAGGGAGGAAACGGGAAAGGGGAAATGATTTGGAATGTAAATAAAAAAACTTAGAAAAGAAAAAAAAAGAATGTAAATAAATTAGATTACCAAAATATTTGCCTTGAGGGTTGAGGTAGACATAACTTGGTTAAAAATAACATCTTTTGTGAAGGATCTAGTACCCTTTACCCACCCAGTACCCACCCATCCACCCCGTATAATAATTTCCCACTACAAAGATAGTTAGGTATCAACACAGAAGACAGACTAAATGGGGGCCAGAAGACAAGGGAGAAGACTTCTGCAGTCACTAAATCAAGAAGAAGCAACAATGAGTTAATATCATCTATAAGCACAGAAGGTGAAGACTTTGTAAAGACAAAGTCAGAACTGTCCACTGCCTCTTATTTACATAACTATTTATGATGATGATAGTTTTGAAGATACAAGCACACTAGTTTGTTTGGTTTTTGATTTGTTTTGTTCTATTCTGTTGTTGTTTGATTTGGTTTGGTTTTCGTTTTGTTTGTTTTATACAGGGTCTCGCTATGTAGCCCTGGCTGGCCTCAAACTCAAAGAGATCTGCCTGCCTCTGCCTCCCAAAAGCTGGGATTAAAGGTATGCACCACCATCCTCCTGCATAAATTTGGTTTCTTATGGTGCTGGACAATCACAGAAAACTAGTATGAATGAAGTTGCCATCATATTCAAAGCACATTTTTATAAAATAATTTATACAGCTACAATTAAGATAGAAATAAAATTGTTAGTCCTGTTATATACGTCAGCCTACTTCCTGAATATCCACTAATTCCTTTTTTTTCCCAGTAAGTAAAGCTATTTGTTCAAACCATTTTTCCCTGCTAGACAATAGAGATTACCTGAATGTTAGCTGGGAACGTTTCAGCAGCTTGTCTAGAACGCAGGAGATGAGGAACAATCTTTAACTTCACTCTGGTACTGACTGGGTCTCTTTTCAGCTCTGGCTTTAGAACTGCTCCCTGAAAAAAACATGTTTAGTTATAATAGTTATCAAAGTCATTTATTTGTGGCTTTTACTCTTTAAGGGTACTGAAGATTCCTAGGTCCTGGAGAGAAGGCCTAGTACTTTAAAAATACTTGTTACTCTTGCAGAGAAACTGGGCTTGATTCTCAGGGCCCAAATGGTGGCTTATAAATAGCTATATCTTCAGTTTCAGGGAATTCAGTGCCGCCTTCTAGTCTCTGTGGGAAGCGGACACCCACGTGGTAAGTACACAATACATACAGGTAAAATATTCATCACATAAAACAAAATAAATATTTTTTTAAAAAACTAATTACTGAAGATTCCAAAAATTCTTACTTATCAGTATCGCCTACTAGTAATTGTTACATTAAATATTAAAACCGAGAAATCTGTGTATAGCTGCCTGGTTTTGTGTATTAACTTGACACAGGCTGGAGTTATCACAGAGAAAGGAGCTTCAGTTGGGGAAGTGCCTCCATGAGATCCAGCTGTGGGGCATTTTCTCAATTAGTGATCAAGGGGGGAGGGCCCCTTGTGGGTGGTGCCTGGGCTAGTAGTCTTGAGTTCTATAAGAAAGCAAGCTGAGCAAGCCAGGGGAAGCAAGTCAGTAAGAAACATAACTTCAAGGCCTCTGCATCAGCTCTTGCTTCCTGACTTCCTTTGGTGATGAACAGCAATGTGGAAGGTGTAAGCTGAATAAACCCTTCCCTCCCCAACTTGCTTCTTGGTCATGATGTTTGTGCAGGAATAGAAACCCTGAGACAATCTGAAACATCAATAAATTAATATATTTTAATAAGTAATATTTTCCTTCTAAAAGACAAACTTCTAAAAAATGCACAGAACAGAATCACGTTATATTTTTTGGAAGCATCTAGAAAAGAACTGGGTTTTTCCATACTCTGTATTCAAATTGCCGTGGTAGCTGTTTTGCTTGATGGGATAAATCCCAGCTTGCACAGACACATAGTGAGAAAATAGGGATGATTTTTTTCCTTTTAAAAAGTAATTGTAGATCTTTGGTTCTAAACCAAAGCTTAATAAATAATGGTTTCTAAAAGCCTGATTGTAATTTGGAGTATAAGTCAAATTGGTGAGCTCCTGCAGATGCTGTTAAATAAAATCCCATTATCTGTCTTACAGTTTGGATGGGGTCCTTAGGTTGTATGCTTTTGTAGTATCACTGATTATCTTGAAAGGACTGTTTTACTGAATTAAACATATCAACAAAAAATACCCCTAATACATATTTTTTAAAATATTTCTTGAAACACCAATCTCTTCAAGAAATATATTGCTAAGTTACTAAGTCAGTGAGTTCAAATTTCCTACAATTCTAATATTTCCTTGTAAGCTCAACTTTTAACATTCCAAAAAGGAGGAAGGAAAAAGTCACTTCAGTTTTCATTGATATGTTCTTTTTCTTTTGAGAGAAAAGTCTGTCAAAATACCGTTCACAATATATATAGCTTATGTACCTATTCTTCAAGTAAAATAATTTCTAATGCTTCATGAAGGTTCTTAAGATAAAACACAATTACTCTCCCTCCACTCTGCCCTCTCCCTTTCTGACTCTCACTCTCCTTCCTCCTCTGGTTGGGTTCTCCTCTCCCTCTCTCATTTTCTCCTCGCCCTCTCTTCTTCCTCCATAAGTATATGGCATGGCTTTGCTTTGATCTGTGGTATGAGCCCACACAATATATACCCACCATTAAATGCCTATGACATCAATGCAAATATCAACTTAAAAAAAACTGACAAATTATCTCTTGCCTTTACAGATCCTCTAAAAAGTTCTTTGTGACTCAAAGAGACCAACAGACTATACTCTATCCAATTCTTGTATTTTCTACACAAAGAATATGAGGCAGAGGGGAGTTGAATGATTAGCCAAATCTCTCTTCCTAATACATTTGTTTGTGTACAGACACTCAATGCTACAATCCAGGGATCTCAATTTATTGTTCTTCCTGCTAAACCAATTTAATCTAACTAGAACTATTAACTCCTACTTATGATCTTAAAAGAAAGCAACCAAATACACAAATCACACTGTATGTTTGGACTGGCACAGTGAAAAGACCTTACTAAGCAATGATCTTACTTTGAGGCTGCAGAGACAACCTTTGGTTCTAGATTCTAAACCAGATTGTAGTAAACTATAGCTCTTAGATCACACATGGTCCGTCATTTATTTCAATGAGGACTGAGACTTTACATAATTGTTTTTATATTATTAAATGGGAAAAATAAATAATATTCTTAGCCCATGAAAATTATATGATTCAAGTATCAGTATACACATTTTTACTGAAATATAACCATGTCCATCCCATTATATACTGCCTATTGCTTCTTTCATGCTACAGAAATCAAGTGGTTATAGCCTCAGAGACCTTAATGTCTCAAATGCCCAAAATAATTGCAGAAAGTTTGTGGATCCCTCATCTATAAAATGTATTGTCATTATTTATGTAGCTACATTGAAAACACCAGATCTATTAAACTCACCTTTCAGGAGTTTAATTCATAGAGATAAACATGGCTTAAAACTACTAAATCAAAAAACATGGATTCAGCTGACAAACTAGGGGAAATATAAATACAGTTCATGTCAACACAATGCTTTTATGCTGTGAGACTAAAAGCAACTTACCTCTTTTGTTTTCAGTGGTATATCTCCAAGGTATACCTTGTACATCTTATTAATGATGGCAGGATTATTCCAGTCAATTAAGCTATGGAAGATGTCAATAGAGATGGTTAAAATTATTTTTGTTCCCATTTCAATGATTAAGGAGATAACCCTAATATTTGTCATCAAAGAAAAATGTCAAAAACACACAAATTGAATTGACAACTGATACTATGGAAGAGAAGAAATGAAGGTGACTACTGTCAAACTTAGCTTTAAAAACTACAGATCACTCATCCAGCTCTTCCATCTTGACTTAACAGATTACTGCAGTAATGGCCCAACCTGGCCCCACAGGGAAGGGGAAAAAACTGGACAAAGTTCCTACACAGGTGGGTCAGGGTCAACACCATGGAGTAATAACTCAGCAGAGCAGACATATACTGCACTTGTTCCAAAAGCCCTTAGGTCAGTGGTTGATGGTTCTTTTTAACCATTCAGAATTTTAAAGTGATAAACAACATTTGTTTGTTGGTTTTATGCTTCAAATACTCACACCCTAGGAAACGTGGAAGCTATTGCATTTCTCCAATTTTGTTATTTGATTCCTGGCATCATGCAATCCCTCATCTAACCCAATAGCTTCGATATCTAAATCTGAGAAGTCACAACACCATTTGTCACAGAGAGGCACCCCTAATCTGGGCTCTATAAAGAAAAGGTGAGTTAGGATATAGAGACTGGATAAAAAGTAAACATCCCACCACCATCACCACCACAGTGGGCCTTATTCATTTTACAAGCTCAATAACAAGATCTTTCATTTCATTTGACTGCTGAAGTTCGCCCATGCTGTCTTCTCTGACTTTTAACGCTTGTTCTGCTTTTCACTTATGCTGTATCTGTGTAAAAACGGTGTTTTGCTGCTTCTCTGATCCGTCTCTTTCAACATCCACTGACGAAAAATTTCACTGTTCCTCTTACTTTGCTTCACCATTCTTTTTTAAGGTTTACTTTTGGACGGTTTTTTGTTGGTGTTGTTGGTAATTTTTTATTTATTTGGTTTTTTTTAGACTGGGTCTCTCTGTGTGGCTCTGGCTATCCTGGACTTGCTTTCTAGACCAGGCTGGCCTTGAACTTCCAAAGATCTACCTGTCTCTGCCTCTCCAGTGCTGGGATTAAAGGACTGTGCTACTACCTACCACCTGGCACTATGTCTTATCAGTATGACAACCACTGACTGTGGTAATATCTTTTTCCAGATTCTAACAGCTTAACAGTACAGCTAGGAGGTAGAAAAGGAAAAACAGAAACAATACCTGTAGAGATACTTTGAGCTTTTTTCTTTTCCCCCCACAAAATGGTTACCTATGTGTTCTCACAGAATTTTTATAATCTTAATGTAAGTTTATGGTATATACATTTTTATCATAAAAGCAAAATTAATTAATATACTTAAGAATTACATTTAGGCTTCCAACAACAAAATCTACAATATGGTATAAAGAATAAGGCCAGTTCAAACTTTAAAATTTTGAAGGAAGAACTTTTTTAACACTCCAAAATTCATCCCCTTAAATGATACCAGAAATACTCTAAGTTATAAGCAATAAGAAAAAATTGAGACTTCAAAGAATGTTAGGGAGAAAAAATTGAGACTTCAAAGAATGTTAGGGGGAAAAATGTACTTTAATTCTCTTAATCTAGTAATAAAGGTAAGTCTGGCTCTTAAATTAAATTCAATCAGTAAAAGACATGAGCAAAATTAAGATTTGCTCCTCTCCTTAAACTGTGAATGAAGACTCCTATGTGGGCCTCACAGCACTATATGGGTCATAACAAATTTTGAGTAGTAAAGTTTCTAAGCATGGAACAACCAAAACTTTACTCAAAATCCAATGCACTGAATCCATAGTTTGTGGCCATGCTGGTGTGTGCTGCATCAAACAGCTTCCCTGCAGCCTGGTTCTGAATGCTTACCATGGAAGCTGCAGGGAATGTGCTATCAGTCCACACTATACAAGTATGACTGAAACCTATTAAAGACTAGCATGGGTTATAAACATCACTGTCCCTACTGTACACTCCATCTCTTAGAGAAACTGGGTTAAACACAGAAAATAAATTCTATATTTTCCTACCATCATTCCTCAGTATGCAAATATCAAATGAACCTATCTTTGAATTGTACCATGTTAGAATATTTGATGAAAACTTCATGAGTTGCTGACTTAAGTTTAACTTTAACAAAAAAATCACTGCAAGAGTTTTGGCATAGGATTAGGACAGAATTTCTAATAATTTCTAGATGCCTTAAACTTCCTTCTGCCATTTTGTACTGAGTAGGTAAAGCAAGAGTTCTTACCAGTAACCATTATAAAACCAAAATAGTAGCCAACCCTAAAGCATGTTAAAGATGTTCGGTCTTAAATTATCAAATATTCAGCCACGATTTAATTCGATGTGTAAATTTGAACAAGCCTATCCATCTTAATTTAAAATTTGATTTCCTTATAAATAAATGGAAAAATTGTATGTATAACAAAATTTGTTTTAAATGAGTTTGATTACCAGCAAATGTTTGCTCTCCAAATCTATTTCATATCAAACAAAAAGGAACACAAATAAAAGGATCACTTAAAAACGTTTAAGAAGTCCTGCTATAATGCCACCTCATATGCTCTTTAATGGAAGTGGCCTCCAGCTACTACCATTATCTACCCAAACACTGCAACAGAACAAACTAAGGTTCATTAATTTCCTTATTTTATTATTCCTCCTTGCACTTTGTTCTTAGAGGAAGCAAGTAAAATATATATAACAGCTATCAAGTTTTATGGAATTTTCACTATTTCTCTGTCTTATAAGATGTTATTTTAACAAAGTATATGCAATCCACCTTCTGGACATGGAACCACATACCCGTAATCCTCAGGAGGCAGAGAGAAAAGGGTAGAAGCCTAAGGACAGCTGAAGCTACATAACAAGACCATCTCAAGATAAACCAGTCACTAAAATCTCAGGACTTAAATTTTAAATATATATACAGGATCTCACTATGCAGCAAAAGCTAACTTTGAACTAAGATCTTCCTGCCCCTATCTCTCAAGTGCTGAATTATGTGACATGAGGTATTTAGGTGTTATTTTTCAATAACTATAGGACATGATATAATAACTTAAGTTATAACATTTCTATGTATATTTTTCTTCTTTTGAATGATGTTAGAACATGAATTCTAAGATTTACTGTGTATGTATATGTGTGTATGTGTGTATATATATGTGTGTGTGTATGTATGTATACATACATACACACATACATACATATATAACATTTTTAATGATTCACTGCTCTAACAGGACACTAAATACTGTACTTCTGCAGAAATTTCAATGGATTTACCAACAACTATATACCTGTATATAACCATAGGTACAAACTACTCATTTCCCATTGATTTTTATTTCATACACAGAGTATTTCTCTAAGTCTAATTACGATTTGCATCTCTTTCCAATATAGATTTAAGTTTTACTCAGAAATTCTTTCCATAAACCTGATTTTTACTATAACCACCATAATACATACGCATTCATTATTACAAGTGATATTAACTGGTTTGAGACAGAAGAAAAATCAAAAGTTAATTATTTCTTGGGTCTATCATTTTCTTTTTTTTGTTCTTTTTTCTTTTTTTTATTAGATATATTCTTTATTTACATTTCAAATGTTGTCCCCTTTCCTGGTTCCCCCCTCCCCTGAAATTCCCATAAGCCATCTCCCCTTCCCCAATCAACCCTCCCCCGCTTCCCTGTCCTGGTATTCCTCTACACTACGGTATCAAGTCTTTCCAGGACCAAAGGCCTCTCCTCCCTTTGGTGTCTAACAAGACTGTCCTCTGCTGCCTCCATTGGGGACCCTGTGCTCAGTCCAATGGCTGGCTGAGAGTGTCCCCCCTCTGTACTTCTCATGCACTAGCAGAGCCTCCCAGGTGACAGCTATATCATTTTCAACATTAATTTTCAATTTATCTGCCTAGCAGAAAATTTTATTTCCGCTGTGAAATACATTTTCAATTTTATTTTGTGGCGGGGGGAGGGGGGGCGGGGATGGGACATGAAATTTTGCTCTGTGGTAAACTTTATTAACTTACAAGTAAGAATGTATCCCAGTTTCCTAAGCTGAATATGCCACTTCATAAATGTGCAAAGGTTTAAGAATTCTGTCTGGCCTTTTGATTTTGAAAGCTAGTAAGAAAATAATTACCTCTGCTTGCTTTTCAACTCCAGGTCTGCTGCTGTCGCCACACTATGGCGTGTGTCACTAGAAGCAATCACCAGGTGGAGAACAGCTTCAAGTTCAGGCACCTGTTCAGCTTCTATAAATTTCACTATACCCAATTTGCACTGTAGATAAGTGAAGGGAAGGAGAAAGAAGGGTCAGGGAGACAAAAAGCACTCACTAAAATTATTGTTTAACATAACAACATGGTCTTAAGCCATGGATTAATATAACAGTACAGTTCCTACTTAGGTTTATAATGTGCCAACACTACACTGAATATCATAACTATTCACAATTTCATTTAACCCTCACAATCTATGAGGCAGATATTATTACAGACATTTTTAGATGAATAAACTGAGGAAGGGCTTAAGATATTAAACTATACAAAAAATGATGAAGTAGGCTTCAAAGACAAGTCTCTGACAACAAAATGACAAGGAGTCTCCTCCCTACTAAGGTCACACGACCTTCCCAGATGGATGAGGACTTTTATTATCTCTGCATCCTCCAGGTGAGAGATGATGCAAAGTGTTTGATGGGATGCTCGTGAGAAAAAATTTGAACAATTCACATTTCACAGTTTTACTCTACTATTAACATATACATTCTTGTCCTCTATTTTAAAACTAAAAATAAAAAACGTGATTCCAAACCCACTTTAGTCAATTCAAGTGCAACTCAATCCAAGAGTAGTGTTTAATCTAACACGCTCAATGAAACACAATAGATTTTAAGAAGAACGTCCCAAAATGTGAAAGAGCTATGAACTTCACTACCAATCATTCTGGGACAAATACACCTGAAAAGTAAAACTTTATCCTCACTTTAAAACCCAGCTACATAATAATTCTCAGATGTATGAATCAGTAATGATAAAATATACAGTTATTAAATGAGAAAGAAATTTTTAAAAATGAAAAAGAATGCCAAGTAAAAAGTGTAGTTGATGACAAAAAGGCCTTCTCCGCATAACTTAATTATCATGAGAGATACAGTTTGAAAGGTGGAGGAGTCAATGTGAACTGCAAAGGGGGTGGTTATAAAAGTCAAGACACAATACGTAAGGAGAGTATACTAAAAACTAAAAATGGAAAGAGTCTCATCAGTAAAAGACAAGTTAAAACATAATACATAATTAAATTTTACACAAGCAGTAAAGGGACAGACTTTTCTTTAATCTTGAAAGATTATGTAGTAAAAAAACTATTATGTGGCAAATAAAAATGTATTATATAAAACTTTTCACATACAAAGAAAGAGACAGAGACAGAGACAGGGACAGAGACAGAGACAGACAGGAGGCAGATTATTACAGTGTTTCCTTGAGGTGCTATGGATTGACCTCAGGACCCTAGGCCTGCCTGCTAGGCACTCTATCACTGAGCATTCTTTTAGGAGGTTTTGTTGCTTTTTTTTGGGGGGGGGGGGTCTTGTTATTATTTTTATAATCAGGTCTTAAATGAACTATGTAGCCAAAAATTACTTTGAACACCTTGAATTTCCCTGCCTTCACCTCCTAAGTGCTGGATTACAAACATGCACCACCATGTCTTAGTCATGGAGTGCCAGGACTCAATCATGGCTTTATGCATGCTAGGTAAACACTCTCATCAACTAAGCTACACACCCCACACTCGTCAATTCTATTCCTGACTACTTAAACCTTTACCTTTATAACCAGAAAAAAATTTTTTAAAAATTTAATTAAAATAAGAATGGGTAATATTTAGCCAGGTGTGGTAGCACATACCTTTTAAGCCCAATACTCAAAGGAGGCAGAGGCAGATGGATCTCTGTTGAGTTCGAGGCCAGCCTGGTCTACAGAGAGAGTCCAAGATAGCCAGGGTTACACAGGGAAAGCCTGTCTTGAAAAACCAAAAGAGAGAGAGGAGAGAGGAGAGAGGAGAGGAGAGAGGAGAGAGGAGAGGGAGAGAAGAGACAGACAGAGACAGAGAGACGGGGAGAAAGTTGATTTACTTGGGGAAAATAAGTATTCAAAATTAAAAAGTTTTTGTTTTTAAAGCTAAACTATTCATTTCAGCACCAGATTATGAAATAGACAAAACATATACAGAAACCTTTAAATTCAGCAAACAATGACCAATTTAAGACTATAAATGAACAATAGAAATAACTAGTACTCTCCAATATATTCAGCTTTAAGCCTCACAAAGGACTCGGTTCAGAGTCTCCTAACAGAAAGGAATCCCTGGTGAATCTCAAAACTTCCATACCTTTTAGAAGTGGAACTTAATTTCACTACCTCATTAGTTGCTTTGAGGATTAAATGAGATAGTATACTCAAAGTACCCAGTATAGTGCCTGCCATAGGTAACGCACATTAGAGTGGTTTCTAGACTCAAATTATGGCTTAAAGGGGGGAGGGGGAGATAAAAGGTATATGAGCATGAAGTAAATCTAATCAATTATAACCCTCATTGAATATAACACTCTAAATTTTGAGTGGCAAGAATAACCTACTTGCTGCTTTTTCCCTTTCCTGGAAACACTTTTGTCAATGATTACTTATATTCCCAAAAAGAAAAAGGATCAAATCATTGAGACTGCTATGGAGAAATAAAGGAAGTATTGGAAGACTAACCCATGTTGCTTGAATTCCAAAATAATTACATACTGATCTCTGTTCTTCCCTGAGGTGCCTGATGACAGACACAGGGAGGCACCTTCTCTGTAGAGCACCAGTCATTTTTAAAAGCTGCTCAGAGAACATCTGTGTCCTGTTTAAATCCAGAATAAAATTCTTAATGCCAATTTTAAAACCCCAAGAAGAAATATAAAAGGGAGTCATGCTTTTCCCCATATTGTCACTTGTGAAGTATAGAGATTCCTCACTTTACACAAAATGTACAGCCCTAAAAAATTGAATAATGAAAGATAAACTATATTTTAACTGCATCAAGGGAGTTACATAATTAAGACCTACAGTTATAAATTAAAATGACAGAAAACTAAATTTGCTCAATATAAAATGGGTTGTGCATAGTACTTGAAAGATGTGAACAATGTTAGAAAAATATACGATCATTTCCCACTCCCCCATCCCGAGGGCTTTAACAAACAAATGACAGAGGAAAAGAATGTGCTCCTTCCCAACATAGTCCTTAGAGAACCTGAATATACAGGAATTACACTGCACATGCTTCCATGAACTTCATAGGGACAAGTGTTCAGGGCCAGTAACTCCTATAGAGAGCAAACTGTGCGATACCTGTTCCAACTGTTCAGGTGTCCACGGATTATCACCAATAACTCGTTTAGCTGCATAAAAGCTCATTCCTGGGGGAGGCTGTGGGATTCCAGAACCTCCCCCACTATTTGAAGAAGAACCCTGTGATGAAGATGAGTTTTGGCGACTCTGGGATTCATTTAACACATATCTGAAAAGGAAATAAAACTTTAACTCTCTATGAAAACATGTGAATTTGTGTATATACACATATATACATAAAACAATCACACACTGTCCTTGTACAGTATTATGCTAGAGCTATGGTTCTTTACTTTTCCCACCATTACATCTGTTTCTAAATTAGATATTTGCTTTATTTACATTTCAAATGTTATCCCCTTTTCTCATTACCCCTCCAAAAACCCGGTTCCCCCACCCCACCCCCCAGCCTTCCCTGACCTGGCATTCCCCTACACTGGGGCATCGATCCTTCACAGGACCAATAGCCTCTCCTCTCATTGATGTCTGAAAAGGCCATCCTCTGCTACATATGCAGTTGGAGCCATGGGTCCCTCCATGTGTACTCTTTGTTTGGTGGTTTAGTCCCTGGGAACTCTGGGGGTACTGGTTGGTTCATATTATTGCTCCTCTGTGGGGTTACAAACCTCTTCAGCTCTTTGGATCCTTTCTCTTAGAGCTGTGGTTCTTAACCTTTGGATTGTACCCCCTTTGGGAGTAAAATGACCTTCTCGTAGGGTCACCTAAAACTATCAGAAAATACAGCTACTTACATTACAATAGTGGCAAAATTACAGTTATGAAGTAGCAACAAAAGTAATACGGTTGGAGGCCATCACAACATGAGGAACTCTATTAAACAGTCTCTTTTAGCACCCCTGTGCTAGAAGAACAACTAAAATAAAAATTTCCACATAAGAATTACTTTTGTTATTATTTTGGTTTTGGAGACAGGGTTTCTCTGTGTAGCCTTGGCCATCATGGAAATCACTCTAAAGACCAGGCTGGCCTTAAACTCAGAGATCCACCTGCCTCTGCTAGGATTAAAGGCATGCAGCAACACTGCCCAGCAACATAAAAAGATCTCAAAGGTATCTATATCTTCAGCAAATTAATCAGAAGAACCTATCGCTCAAGACAGTTACAAGTGTTTTTGTTTTTTTGGTTTTTTTTTTTTTTTTTGGTTTTTCAAGACAGGGTTTCTCTGTGTAGCCTTGGCTGTCCTGGAACTCACTTTGTAGACCAGGCTAGCCTCGAACTCAGAAATCCTCCTGTCTCTGCCTCCCAAGTGCTGGGATTAAAGGCGTGCGCCACCACCGCCCGGCAGACAGTTACAAGTGAACTACAAAATGTTTATGCCATTTCCAAGTACATATTATTGTCTGATAAGTTAGTATAAACTCACTACATTTTGATTTTTTAATGGCAAATACAGACATAAGCCTGTTGATCCCACAGTATTATTCTATGCTACAAACAAAGCTTTTACAGTTTTTTCCTTACTTTGTAATTCACATTAGAAAACTCAATGAAGTCTCTCACCAACTGCTTCCCATATAAGCATATAACATTCTAAAAGTTAAAACCAAAGTAAAAGGCATCAGTCAGGGCCTGGCAAGTTGGCTCAATGGTTAAAGGCATTCGCCACACTAGTCTGACAACCTGAGTTTAAGTCCTGAAACCCATTAAAGGTGAGAGGCCCAACTCCACAAAACTGCACTTTGACCTCCTCTCATACTCTGTACACACACAAAGAAAAATAACCAAGTTTTAAAAGTAGGAAAATCTGAAAAAAATAAGAATTTTCTCACTATATATTCAAAGCTCTTTGTATGCCTCTCCTTGTTGCTGTTATCTTATGTACTACTTTTTATCTTGCAGAGTAGAAATAAGACTTCTAATGAAATCATTTTTATACAATTAAAATTATTATTCCTTATAATATTTATATTTTATATATTAGTTGAAATCTCTTTAACTCTATACTGATATAATTCTATACTGACAAATCGGATCATATTAGATACCAAAATTCTCATTATAATTAAAGAATCACAAGCTTGGAAGCTGTGGTGGTTTGAATGAGTTCCCAATTGCCAGCACTTCTGGGGGAGATTATATCCCCATAACCATTAGGTGCAATTCTCCTGGAGGAAGTAAGTCACTGAGGGTGAGATATGAGACTTTAGAGCTTCACCCCACTTCCAGTTCACTATCTCAGCTTCTTGCCTGTAAAGAAGGCCCTGAAAACTCAAGTTATTAAACTAGAGGAGGAGAGCAAACTGGAAGAGAAAGAATCACACAGCCTGAATCCTCTTGTCTCTGCACTGAGGATAGATGACATGCAGCTACATGCGCATGGTCCTCTATGTACATATACACTCAAGATCAGAGGGAAATGGAATAAAAGTAGCAGTTTAGAAAACTATCTCTAGCAACAAGACCAAATCAGTAGTGGCAGACCACAATCTAGAAACAAGGCCAGATTCAAAAGCCTGATAAAACACTGCAAGAGGTTGGAAAACTATTAAGAAAGGAAGACATCAACAATGTGATAAAAACACAAAGTACTAGACAGGTGGTTCTTAGGGGTTAGGAACGACACAGAAAATAAAGCAAATATGTTTACACAGGATAAGAAATGTCTGTCACAGACACCGAATTGACATCAAGCCAGTAAGAGATATATTTTCCAAAGTGACTTTGTTATTTTCTCTGTGGAGAAATATCCTAAAGTGAGAACTAACTGCATTACCTGAAAGAATAAGGTGGAAGTACTTGGAGGAGAGTATGAACCACTGAATACATGTAATGATGGCTATAGAGAACCCATGGTTCTAAGATGTGCTTTAACATCTCTGCTAAAAATCAGACAACGCTACAACGCTGTTTGAAGACATGAGAGGGATAAGCAAAGTTCAATTATATGCCTTTATAATATAAATCACATTTTGTACACTAACTAAAGAAAGTGAATCAGAAAACAAGGCTATGAGAACAAAATTGTAAGAAGAGTCAAACAGATCCACAACTAAGCAGTGCAAAAGAGATTCAGGGCATCAAGGGAAACAAAGAAGAAAAGCTGCCTTTGATTTCCTAAGGTGCACAAAGCTAGGAGATCAACATTTACTTCAGCTGGGGACTAGTAAAGTCTAAATTCACAACAGCATTACTGCATCTATACAGCCAATATGTGGTGGAGCTGGACTTAGCATTTAGGACTGATGCGAATCCTCAGAGATGCATCACACAATACGCGCAATCTTTTAAGTAGCACATCATTTCCACAGAGTAAACTCTCGAAACAACACTACTTGGCTCTCCTTATCATTTTTAACTCACCCATAAGGCATCAGAAGGACATCTAGCATAAAGTCCAAGAGCAGCTGAACAGTCTTTGGTTTCTCAGCAAGATTAAAAGGAGGAGCTGATTTTGATGATTCAGCAGGGTATTTCATGTGAAAAAGAGTTGGTATTAAAAGATGCATTAAGCTGAAAGAAAAAATTATATTTATTGCAGCTGCTTTGTAAATCAATTTTTATACATGCAAATAAAAGGTATGACAAAGAACACTTAATACAAATTGGCAATTATATCAGGAGCTATTCATTTTGATACCAATTAGGAACAAAGTCTTAATTTAGGGAGTAGCCTTGATTTCCTAATCCCTAGCACTCAGGAGGCAAAAGCAGGTAGATTTCTGTGAGTTTAAGGCCAGCCTGATCTATAGGGTTAGTTCCAGGATAGCCAGGGCTACACAAAGATACCCTGTCTTAAAAAATATAAAAAAACAAATAAAAATAAAAGACTCAAGTATTAAGCTGGGCATGGTGGCGGTACATGCCTTTAATCCCAGCACTCAAGAATTTGAGACCAGATTGGCTAACAGAGTAAGTTCCACGACACACAGAACTATACAGAGAAACCCTGCCTCAAAACAAATACAAAACAAAACAAAAAAAAAAAGCAACAAATGAACAAAGATCTCAAAGTAGTAAGTGATAACTGGCCCTTAACCAACATAATCTATCACTTTAAAAATCTAGAAAAATGTATATAAAGTAGACTTGATTTTATCAGAAGGTACTTCAATTTACATTTTAGATAAAAGTAAAGTTCAACATGTTCTTTCAACAAAAATTTGCTTCCACTATTAATTTGATTGTAAACACCTGTAGTCTTTTGTTCAAGGTTTATGAGGCCTGCCCGAGTTTGAGCCCCAAGACCATTATCAAACAACTGATGGACTGATAGGTAAACCAGAACTGGAAACTTTATAATTGACAGGTCTGAGATAAAGATGTTTTCACTAAGCCCACAAATAAATGATGTCATTGAAGGCCATTTTTTCCAGTGCCTATATTAATAATACTGTATTGCTTCCAAAAATTGCTGAGAAATGGTTTTATCCATCGAGACAGAAATATTTTTAATAAAAAAATGTTCTTTTTAGTTATTTAATGCATACATGGGTATTTCACTTACATGCAAGTCTATACACTACAAAGATAGCCTAGTGCCCAGAGCCAGAAAAGGGTGCTGGATCCCCTGGAACTGGAGTTAACAAATGGTTGTGAGCACTATGTGGGTGATAGGAACTGAACCTGGGTCATCTGAAAGAGCAAACAATACTCTTTACTAAGCTATCTCTCCAGATGAAATGATAGAAAAACAAATCAATGAAAAGGATTTTTAACATCACATAAACCACTTTTAAAAAGACAACAAAAAAATTGAAGCAGTTAACTTAGCAAAATGTCAGTCTTACACATTTTTTGTGTTCATATAAAAATTTTATAATGCTACTAATAAAACAGTAACTAAAATATCACAGAAAAATTCAACTATCCTTCAGGTAAATAACCCAAGTCTTTCCATTTGCCAAGTAAAACCAAATGTGACCTGTATTTGAAAGGCAAAAGTTGTTGACTCTTTCAGATGGGAAACAGGTAAGCGGAAGCCATCCATACCTATCCTGCTGTGGCTGAGGTTTCCCTTCCATGGCAGTAAGAAGCGTAGGGGCCAGCTCACATTGTTTTTCCACTGGCAGGCGAGGATAGCCCATCTTAACATAAATTATAGTAAAATTCTAATGCAGTAAGAAAAAGCAAGTGAGTATGGAGGAAATTCAATTACAGAAAGTTATAGTTGTAACAAAAACATCACAAGAATCATCCTGTTTATTACAGCTTATTCAAATTAGGGGAAGACCCTAAGCACAGTTTCTTCAAACTGTTTGTTTTAAAGTCAGCTTTTTATGTAAGAAAAGGTAACTTAACCAAAAGCAGTCTCACAAATGCAATTACTATTGCTAGGAAGAAAAAAACCATTTAGCCTATCTAAACCTATATAATGCAGCAGACCTCCCAGTTTGCTACATTAATCCAAGATCACATGTTAAGAAATCCCACGCTTCCATTTCACAGGTCAATTATTAAAATCAGCTTCAGAAACTGCAGCACTCTGTGGTTCCGCAATCCAGTCACAATTCAGCAACGGGTGACAGGTAAGCCATGGAAGCTAGTGCTGCAGATGGTATCAGCAGCATTATAACCCATGCAAAATTTACAACTGAAGTAAACTCATGAATATAAATCCAGATTTACAAATAAGATAGTTGCTAATCTGAAGGATTCTTCACAAAAATGAACAGGCATCATAAGGCCTTCTATCTGGCATAGTTATTGACCTCAATGTGTTTATTTGCTTAAAGGAAAGATACTGTCTTATATTGAAACTATATGTCGAAAACAGCCACAGCACCTCCCAAAGTTTTGTGATTCCTGATAAAACAATTTGGGAAATTTTGCCCCATTATGAAAAATTACAAGAGCCAGGAAAAAACACTAGCTGTCATCATGTAATATCAACATTTTTTAAATTTTGTTTTCATGAAATGGAATGAAGAGGAATACTTGCCAGTCTCAGATATACTCCACTACAAAAAAGGATATCTTTTGAGGACACACATCAGAAAGAGTATTGCATTAATATGCCTATGTACTATAACCCTTCTTTCTTTTCAGATTTGTCTCATATACTAAGAATAAAATCACTGTTGTTTACATAAAAACAATTATATGTATATACATATAATAAAAACAGATATACATATAATGTATATGACAAATTTAAAAAGTATACATATTATAGTTTCATGTGACATTTAAATTTATGTATACATTATATACTGCTTCCATTAGGTTAAACACACCCTTAAATATCTATCATTTTATTAAGGAAAAACCTTGAAAGCCTTTTTTTCTAGCTTTCTGTAAGTGACTTTGTTGTTTCTGTGTTTATATTCAAGAAGAGCATACCATACATAATTTGTTCAGGCTATTCTTGAACTTCTTAGCTCAAGCAATACTCCTGCCTCAATCTAGCAAACAAGTCAAAGGAACTACAAGCCCTACCACCACACTGGGCACCTCTAAACACATGTTTGTGTAAAGTATCCATTACCTACAGTCATTCTAACTGGTCAACAACAACACATCAGAAGTTCCTGCTCTCTAAACTTAATACCTAGCAATTAATTTTCCCCAACTTCTGATAATTGCTATTCTACTCTTAATTTCTTTTGAGATTAATTTGTTCAGATCCTATATAAGTAAAATCATTCATTTTTATATTAAACACCCGACAGTCATTTCACCAACATTTCTTTGCCCAGTAAATGGCCATTCATTACCATGTTTCTATAACGTCTTTAAAGCAGCATTACCTGTGAATCAGTACTCCATGAGAAAATAACACGCCATTTTTTTAACTGTTTCAGTTAGGTATGGTCTAAGAATGAAACTTTAAGTTTGCCAATATACATTGGTGGCATCAACTAAACACTGAAAAGACTGCTGCCAAAAAAAAAAAGAAAATCCAAAAATAACTCTCACCGTGACAAAGGAAACTGCAGCAGGGTCCTGGTACTGAACCAATAGTGTTTCTACTGGAAGTTGTATTTTGGGGCGGCTTTTTATACGTTTATTCAGATGTACCAGCAGTTCCATTACCTAAAGCAAAGGCAGAACTGGAATTATCAAAAATAAATTCATTTCTTAGATATTACTTATTTTAGTGGAAAGTAGCTACTTCTTTTAAGGAACATAAGTTTATATCTCAGAAAGCGATGTATCAGAATCAGAAACACAGTATCTGCATTTTGCAAGATACCAAGATTATTACAATGTAAAATATAAGATTCTACTGTTTCTAGATATACTTGGTCAGTCAAATCAAGGAGTACTTCTGATAAATGTAGTAGGAACACTGAGTTCTAGGAAATAGATAAATTTCAAGGAGAAAATTGGTTTCAAAAAAGGAACAGAGCCTAAAAGAATATGGCAAATTATATCTATCTGAAACCCAGAGTGGTAAGAATTCACAAAAAGTAGGATCTGGATTATAACAAAATTTAGCAAAACACTGAAGTGTGTTTATTTTATCCTGAAAACCCAACTAATACCACTAAAGATTTTAAGTAAAAACATAAAACCTCCCTCCTCCCCTTAAACAGGAAAGAAACAAAAGTAGAAATTAACACATCAGCAATTCCTGTAGAAAGAAAGGAAAATACACATTTCTGATAAATGATCACAGTCTTACTCCAACATATTATGTACTAAGAGAGAAGAAAATGAACACTAAGAAATGAGAGGTTTTTTTTTAATCTCACCCAAAAGAAAGACTGAACATTTTAACTATTCTAGAGGGCTGCGTCTATGATATATCACTTCTAAAATATGCACTGAAGCCTCAAAGCACACATTAGTGAAAGCTACAACTTTGAGTAAGTAAAGTGCTGATATGATGTTTTTAGATATGCCCTTTGGTATGTGCTTATTTTTGTTGGATATAAATCCAAGGCCAAAAGTGTTTGGTTAGTAGATTATGCACATGCCCAGTTTGACAGATACTTTCAAGTACTTTCCAAAGTGATCATAATTTATACTTCTCCTAGTAGTATTTAAGAGCTCAAGTTGTTCCACAGTCTTGCTAATATCAAATACGGTCAGGCATTAACTTTCTTCTATTCTAATAATGCTTAACAAAAAATAACAGAATACTAATTTAGCAACTCTCATTTTCCTTAAATTAAAAAAAAAATGCATTCTAGTCAGACAGTGCTGAAATATGCCTTTAATTCCTGCACTCAAGTGACAGTGACAGGCAGATCTCTGAGTTCAAGGCCAGCCTGTTGTATAGAGCAAGCTCCAAGACAGCCAGGGGCTGTTACATAGTGAACCCATTCTGAAAAACTAAAATAAATAAGAGTACTATATTATATAGTTATGAAAGATGAAAGCTGCATTATAAATTTGTGCTCAATATCTGTATCTTTTATTAGTAATGTTGTTCAAATGACAATTATTATTACACTGGTCCTATAATTTATAAGGCATTAACAGTGCACAACTATATACTATAAAAGTAAAACTATCAAGACTCCGCCATCTAAAAATCAAAATAACACACAAGAATAGTTCTACTACTACCTTCAGAGTCATTTTTTAACCTCTATTTACTTTGGCTGGCTTTGGATGAATTATATTTAGTTTTGTAAATACAACAACAACAAAAAAAAGAAGTACCTTGCAGAAACCAGATTAATTTTGAAATTATTTGTCTATTAAGTCTCAATTTATAAAGTATATGATTACTCATGTGATATAAGGCAAATTGCTTACCTTTTTTGAGTCCCAGTTTTTTCATCTTTAAAATAGGAATAATTAGAGCACCTATACCTCACAGAATTATTAAATTGGGACACCGACCAATAATTTTGGCTATTACTATTAATTTGAGGATCATTTTTCCTATGTATAGAACTCAAATGACAATACTTCAAAACAAAAGAATGAAATAAAAAGATCTATCAGAGTGGTACAATGTTAAAAGTCTATCAGCTTTCACTATCGTTTTCTTTTTCCCAGAAGTTTTCAAGTTTGCTTAATGGTATCCCTTTGCCAATAAACATACTATATAAATATAAATATATATATATATATCATACTGTAATTACTAACGTTAAACTTGTACATCAAAATGGAAAAAGCCAAAAATATTAAAAATGAAAACTACAACCATAGAAGGTTGTAATCCATGACTACCAATATATAAGACTAGAAGACAAAGCTGTAGAGTGTTCGGGCATGCTCAACTCCAATTCAACAAAGCTGTAGAGTGTTTGGGCATGCTCAACTCCAATTCAACAAAGCTGTAGAGTGTTCGGGCATGCTCAACTCCAATTCAACAAACAAGAATATATTTTTTTTAATCTTATGAAGAATTTTTCTCAGAACATAGAATACTTTAGATTGGAGATGTAAGTCAATGGTAGAACACATGCTTCTCAAGCACAAAAGCCTACATGGTAACCATCCCAAGTACCATCACACAAACAAATTTAAAAAAAAAAAGGTTAAGCAATGGTTTGGTCTCAGTCCACAATGTAATAAAACAAGAAAAATTTTGCAACAAATACTTCAAAACTAAAAACAAGGTTCTTACTAATAATTAAGTCAAAAATAAAAACAAACACTGTATATCAGTGTAACTCTAAGTTATAACCAGAACAGCAAAGACAAATTCATAAACAGGTTTTTATTCATTCTGACCACTCTTGAAAACATAATTAGTGGGAAAAAAATTTATTTAGTAACCAAGCTTGCATTTTAAATTTTAAGTCCTGGCTCACCCATTCATTATTTGGTCATTTAAAAACTCATTAACTAGCCAGGCAGTGGTGGTGCATGCCTTTAATCCAAGCACTTGAGAGGCAGGGGCAGGCAGATCTCTGTGAGTTCGAGGCCAGTCTAGTCTACAGAGGGTCCAGGATAGTCAAGGCTAAATAGTAGAGGAAAAAAAAAATTCAATAATTGAGCTGGGTGGTGGTGGCACACACCTTTAAAACCAGCAATAGAAGGCTTAATAAATGAGGCACACAGATCTAGTCAAGGCCATTCTTGTCTAGACTTGCAGGCCAGCCAGGGCTACATATAAACAAATAAAAATAAAAGTTCATTGATCATTCTAAACTTAGCTTCATCTGTAAAATGTGGGAAAGAACTAGTTCATAGTACCTTGTATAAACTTGTAACTTCTTAGCGCTTTTCTTAACTCATAGTCATTATTACACTATCATATAGATAAAAATCTTAGGGGAAAAAGAAAAATAATTTGAGTAAAGCAGAAAAATGCAATTAATAAAAAGGAAAAACCTAATCACTGGTTTGTCTTTTAAAAAAGCTCAAATTAAAACAGGTTAGGGGCATGGCTGAGTGGCATATTAATTGTCGAGCATGTAGAAATCACTGGGTTAGAGACCAGATCAATCAATCAATCAATCAATAAGCAAATAAGTAAATACTATAACCTTGATAATAGTAACCAATAAAAACGAGAAATAAGAGCTAAGAAGATGGCTCAATCAATAAAGTACTCTACACAGGCCTGTAAACCTTCCAGAATCCATTTTTTAAAAAAGAAAAAAGGCTGGACATGATGCCACATATCCCTGTACTGGGGAAATGAAGCCAGCATCCCCTGGGGCTCCCTAGCCAGTCAGTCTAGCCAAATCAGTGAGGTCCAGGTGTAGTAAGAGATCATGTCTCCTTCAAAGAATAAGAAAGGGATGGAAAGATAGCATGGGGGCCATAAGCTGCTCTTTAAAATGACTGAGATTTAATTCCCAGAACCCACTTAGTGGCTCACGACCATCTGTAACTCCAGTTCCAGGGAATCTGATTGCCCTCTTCTACCTCAGTGGGCACCAGGCATCCACATGGTACAGACTTCATTCATGCAGGTAAACATCCACGCAGACAAAATGAGAATTTAAAAATATTTAAACATATTTAAAAGGTTATGCAACTAGGAGAGACACCCAACATCAATCTCTAGCCATTACATGTGTGTGATCACATGCACATACAAGCATGTAAACACACACACACACACACACACGGAAACCTAAGAACAAGAATGAAAGTCTCCATTTGAAAAGATAATAGGATAAATAATATAACCAAACTGAATGTTATGTGGCATATGACCTAAAATTAGTAGGTAATTAGGAATAGATGATTTTCTACCCAAAAAAAAAAAAAAAGATAAAATACAAAGAAATAAAAATACCTTATATAAACAAGTTTGGATTTTTAGGGTTTTTTTGTTTGTTTGTTTTTATAATCTACTAAAAATACTCAGTCTAAACAATGGTTCTCTAGCTACTTCCTTTAGGCTTCCACTCTAACTATCTCCTGCAGCCAAGTAAAAATATCACTAACACCCTTTCAAATCATTGCCCTAAGAATCCTGTTCCTCCTATCCCTCATCCTCTCATCCACTGTGGCCTCTTTAGTTCCCCAAAGAAATCACATTCAGTCCACCATCTCTTAAGTTGGTGGATCTCCTTGTTAACCAAGAACCCTCCCATCCACTATAATCACATTCTCATGTTCGTTCATCTACTCCTTTCTTCTTCCCTCTTAGCAAAAGTAAAAAATGTCCTCCCATGAGCCCATATATTTTATTCCTTGGTACCCAGTTAGTGATGCTGTTTTGAAAAGTAAAATCTTTTTAGGAGAGGACGTCTCACTGAATGAACTTGATCACTGGGGAGCAAATCTTCTGATTATATATAGACAGGCCTCACTTCCCATCTACTCTGCTTACTGGGTGGAGATAATATGAGCATTTTACCTTCATATTCTTCATATTCTTATTACTATGCCTTCTAATAATCCTTTTTTAAACTCTGAACCAAAATAAATTCTTCCTTCCTTAACTAGCTTCTGTTAGGTATTTTGTCTCAGCAAGAGAAAACAAATACAGCATGTACTATAAATCATAACTCAGTAAATAACCAAACTGATAACAATAATAAACATCAATTTGTAAAAGGCTTTTGATACCCTGAAAGCAAGAAAAATCCACTGAAGGGTTTTAATAGGAAAATGGCATGACCAATCACACTCTACTTCAGCAAATAAGGATTAACAGCAAATAAAAATAACAAGTATATGGCAAGACTCTCCATCCTTTCCTGCAACAAAGACATTTTGGAAGATATTCTTCCCACTGAACTCAAATCAGTCTCTTAGGGTAGACATTCAAGTCAATGTCAACCAATTATAGTATCCCAAGAGATGAAACCTGATGACAGCTAGAAGACCAGAAGGTCTATCACAAATATACTGGAAAAAAAATAATTAACTATGTTACAAATAATAATTTAAAATAAAATAGTGATAATCTAAAAACAAAATAGTGATATTATAATTATATAGCTTTTTGACACAGTATTTTGAAGGATGTAAAGTCTAAGATATATAATAGTTCACTTTCAAAAGGTTTATTTGGTTACCTTTACTATCTTTATTTAAGGATATATTCACATCAACTAATGATTAAAGAATATTTCCCCCTTCTAAGCTGGCTTTCACATTCAGTTTTAGATCAGTCCAGATAATTATCTTGATTAAATTACCTGACACTGGTAACAAACATGAAAAGTAGTGAAGGCAGCTGTACTAGGTAGGCATTTAAGCTCTTTCATTCTGAAAGCTAATTCTTACTTACCATGCATTTGGAAAGCTGTAACTAGGATCATGAACCTATATTTCAACAATGGGAATAAAAACCTCACTTCATTATATATATGGATATCCATATATCCATTTATTCATCATTTATTTCCCCAAACAGTCCCCAACATGCTTACTTTTTTCCGTACTCCTTCTTGGGTGCTGGACAGTTTGAGCAAAACAGGAGGAAGGAATTTAGATATAATATTTTGTAACTGTTCATCTGTTTCAGCATGGCCAAGTCGTAAAAAGACCCGTTCGAGCTGATCTATAATATAAAAGAAAACAAGAGAACTTGGCAAACCAAACATAAACAAGCCTATTTTTATAGTTTAATTCCTTTTTCTGTACTGCAGATCCTTCAGTCAAGAATTTTAACCAGACTAGTCCCATAGACAAATGATTGTGACACAACCAGAAATTATGGCTAAAAAGGGGTCTATTAGCTACTCATATACACCTGTTTTTAGACATTTAATCTCTAGAAAGGAGAATAACCAAGAGTAATTCAATTATTTAGTCTTTCTGAAGTAGTCAGTCTAAGAAAAGATATAAGTTGTTTTTTTTATTTTTTTAAGTGATCTTCTAAACCTGGCTAGAAGAACATAACAGAGGAATTTTGACTAGATGTCAGGGACTGACTGCTGAAGTTTCTCCAAAGATAGAATCACTGACCACTACTATGTTGGGACTGAAATAGAAAACCAAAGACAAGTATCCCACAGGGAAGCTATAGTGAGAACCATGGGGGTGTTTTCAACAAAATGTAGGTAGTAATTATTAAACAAGCTACCATGTATCTTTGACCAATGTACTGTATAGGACAGAGGGGAAGGTGATAGAGAAGAGAACTCACAGGAATGCCAATACCTGGTTGCAAATTACTGTTAATTTTTTAGGTACTAGGCATTTATGAGGCCATAGGTTTGAACCTCAGCACTGAAAAAAAATGGTGCTGTAATGCGCTTATTTGCTTCTCAAAGGCTCTTATAAAAACTCTAAGTGGCACTGAGCCCAGTGGTGCTTAACTGTAATCTCAGCATTTGAAAGGCTGAGGCAGAAGGATCACTCTAAGTTTAAGGCTAGGCTGGTCTGCGCAACAAGGTAACTGCCTCAAAGAGATAGGGATGCCCTCAGCAAATAAAAGCTCTTGCTATGGAAGGATGAAGAATCTGAGTTCAAACCACCAGAACTCATGCAAAAACCTGGTATAGTCACATGCATACCTATAACCCTAACACTGCGAACAAGCCTGGGTGTAGTCACATGTATACCTATAACCCTAACAATGCGAACAAGCCTGGGTATAGTCACATGCATACCTATAACCCTAACACTGTGAACAAGCCTGGGTATAGTCACATGCATACCTATAACCCTAACACTGCAAACAAGCCTGGGTATAGTCACATGCATACCTATAACCCTAACACTGCGAACAAGCAGACACAAAAGGACCACTGGGCTTGCTAATGAGCAAGCTTATCTCAAGTGAATAAAGTGTAGAGTAATAGAGCAAGACACTCAAAACCCCCTCTGGTCTCCCTATGCATAAGGATTCATATTTACAAAAATACACATGGGCAAACACTACACCACGCAACACACACACACACACATACACACACACACACACACACACACAAACAAATCACTTGTGAAAATTATCAGTAGGAACAAGCTGAAAATATTTTATATCTTGGTCAGTGCATCATGACAACTATAGCTCAATTTTAAGATGTATTTTTAAAAGTCTTTACTACTTAGTAATAAAGATGAAAACATATTCAGATGAATATGTATGAATATTCATATACAGTTACTGAAATTTACTTCAAATAAGGTTAGCCAAAAGACAGGCATCAGGAGTTATACAAATGAAACTCAAGACTACCCACTGACATAATTAGCCAAGTGTTATAACAGATACTAAGAGTTACTTTTTTAATTTTATGTGCACTAGTATTTTATCTGCATGTATGTCTGTGTGAGGCTATCATGTCCCCTGGAAGTGGAGTTACAGACAGCTGTAAGCTGCCATATGGGTACTGGGAACAACAGTGCTCTTAACTGCTGAGCCTTCTCTTCAGTCCCAAGAATTACTTTTGTTTGTCTCAAATATTCCATCTGTGAAAGTAGATAGTTCTATCAATGAGTGAGCCCCAAAAGAACAAAAACAACAGCACCCTCGTAGAAACATACAAACCCTATAACCAACATGAATCTTATTTTAAATATAATTAGGTAATAAAAGAAGACAGACTTCCTGGGAAAATGACTAATTCTAGAGCTTAGGACAGGAAAAAAGATTTTTAAAAGGAAGCTTGAGACATCTTATAGTACTAGAGATGAAATAAAAATATCAAAAAGGTATTGAAAATCAACCTGAAAGAACTCCTGCTAGCCAATACTGGATCAACTAACAGAACATAATAAATAGTATAGGGCTGGGTTAAAAAGCCAAACTAGAAACCCACACAGGTCTTTATTGATGTCAATAAACTAAAGGAAGAGGTAAATCTTTCTTATGGAAGGACTCAAAATAATATATTCCTAAAGGAAGTATAGCTTCATCCTGTCCTCTTTCTCTTTTCAGGGTACCCTGGATTTAGTTACTACTTAGAACAGAAGGAAATACGTTAACTTTACAATGGAAAAATACTCTCATCCTAGAAAAGACAGTTTATATCAGCAGTAACATCATATAATGTGTGCATGATGAGATGTAATGAGAGACATTTCAGCACTCTTGTATTCATTCTAAATCCCATCATCCAAGTCTATTTGCTGGTAAAACATCAGATATTCCAAACACTCTATAGAGTACCTAAGACACTCTATAGAGTACCTAATCAGTATTCCTCAATACTGCCAAGATCATGAAAAGGCAGGGATTGGGGGAGGCAAACTAAGATACTGCCCCCAGAGAGGCTAGGATTAACTATTGAATGCAACCTTGAACAGGATCCTGGAAAAACAAGAGACACTAAATGATGATGATGATGATGCTATCATCATCATCATCATTATACCCCAAAATCTATACCGTCTGCATCATCATCATCATCATTATACCCCAAAATCTATACCATCTGCATCATCATCATCATCATCATCATCCCCCAAAATCTATACCGTCTACAAATGGTTGGGACTGGTAAAAGGACCAGTCCTGTTGTTCCAAAGCTGCAGGATCTCCATGACACAGGGCAACAATGGGATAACCAGTAGGAGTCCCAGTGAGGATCCAATATTGATGGTGTCACAGACGCCAGAGATCTGGAACCAGACCAATGACTCATTGCAAAATTTACAAGTGAAGATGTATGGACAGAGATATACTAAGGAACACACTACAACATACTACAGCTTCCACCAAGATATGTTTTCTATGCTTTGGGGTTTTGTTGGTACGTGTTTGTGTGTGGGGTGTGTGGGGTGTGTGTGTATGTGTGTGTGGGTGGGTGGGGTGGGTGGGGGTGTGTATGCATTCGCAGTATGTGTTTTATTTTCGGGGGTAGGCAGAGTTTTGCAAGGGTGAAGGGCAGATATGAGGGGACAAGGAGATGAGCAGGATTGGATACATGATATGAAACTCTCCAAGAATCAATAAAATGTTTAAAAAAACTAAATCCCAAGTAAAGGTCAAGTTTAGTTTAAGAAAGGAAAATAAAACAAAGAATCAAAATTAGGCAGGTAAACTCTGGGAATACTGGACCAGATGATTCTACTTAATAAACATTGAGTGGTATTATTAAAAAAAAAAAAAAGAAAAGAAAAATTGTTTTTTTTTTTTCAAGACAGGGTTTATCTGTGTAGCCTTGGCTGTCCTAGACCTTGTTCCTTAGGAATGGTGAATCCAACCACTACATCTGTGAAAGTTCCAAGTAAACAGCATATCCTTCAGTGTATTACAGGTCTTAGGCAGGAAAAAAATGTTCACAGACAAGACAAAAAAGTTAAATTTTCATAACAAATTAACCTAGAAAAATCTATGACAACATTAAAAGGGGGAATATATTGCGCTTATTTTTCATATGCTCATTTGTAATGCAATGTGTTAATACAAAAATCACCAAACATCATACAAGGATACTACCTCTCAAGCAGGCAGAGTTAGATCTTCCACATTCAAATGAGAAAGGATCAATGTACAGTCAGGCCATCTTTTACAGACATAATGTACTTTTAAGTAAAAGCTAATCAAGCTGGGTGTGGTTAACATACTCCTGCAATCCTAGCTGATAAAGGCTGAGTCAGGATGCTAAGAAGTTCAAGGCCACCATACTCATACCGAGAATCTATCTTAAAAGAGTAGGGTACAGAGAGATGGTTCTGAGGGTAAAGGTAACTTGCTGCAAGACTGACAACCTGAGTTGAGTCCCAGGATCACAAAGTGGAAAGAGATAATTCCTGCAAGTTGTCTTCTGACCTCCATATATGTAATTATGTGGTATGATAAGTGCAGCCCTACACACACACACACACACACACACCCACCCTAGGATCCACACATGAGGATCCACATGAAGGAGGACAAACAGGTATTTTTCTTCCTAAGATTGTGACCCTCTTGCACTTTTCTTCTACGTGGCATGACATAGAAAAAGAAAAAAACTCAACTCTGAAAGCCTCTCAATGTGGAGCTTTCAGAAACAACAGAAATACTGGGGTGGAAGAGTGTGTATGGAACAACTAGTAGAAAGCTCAGTACCACATTGTATCAAACATGGTGGCTCTCAGGAGGCGTCAGCTATAGGATTTTAATTTCAAGGACATCCTTGGTTACATTAACAAGTTCAAGGTCAGTCTAGGATATGTGAAGTTCTGTTTCAAGAAGAGGGGCCAAAAAAGTAAGAAAATGACAGACATTTCATTATAAATTATCTAGTCTCAAGTATTGTTATAGCAACAAAAATAGACAAATATCACAAAAGGACCTTTTCAAAAATAGGAAGAGACAGAACCATGTTTTGAAGATTCAAAGGGCATCTAAAGCTCACATCCATCTTTCGTAAGCTGTTAGCTCTAAGTGATACTCTCCAAATTATGGTAGATTCTAACAGATAAACAGAATTTGAGACAAGATCAAGCTCTATCTTTTCATATTTTCTACTCAAACTCCCACTGTTTTGCTTATCAAAAAATTAAGAGACATTACTATTCCCCTTTAAACAATCAGTTAAATGTGTGGGGATGGGAGGGAGAAGAGAGTTAACGTGTATATGAGAGAAAGAAATAATATTGTCTACTTGACAGGATCTAGAATCACCTGAGAGACAAAAATCTGAGCATGTCAATGAAAGAGCGTCTAAATTCAGTCACATGGTTAGAAAGGCCATCTTTATTATATGTAAATACACACTCAGAAGAGGATGTTTTCTCATTATGGTTCTGAGCCACCATGTGGTTGCTGGGATTTGAACTCAGGACCTTTGGAAAAGCAGTCAGTGCTCCTAACCACTGAGTCATCTCTCCAGCCGGGCAGAAAGACCATCCTTAATGCAGGTAGTACCACTCCATGGACTGAGCTCCCAAGATGGAAAGGGACAAAGTGAGTTAAATATAGCCATTCACTTCTACTTCCCAACAATGTGACCGGCTGCCTCAAAATTCTGTGTGCCTTCTTCCTTCATCAAGTTGCTTTTGTTATGAATTTTATTATAGCAACAAAAAAAGTAATTGATCCAATGTGTGTGTGCCTATGTGTGTGCATGTGTGTATGGTGTATGCATATGCAGACCCATTGTATGTGGAGGTCAGAGGTCAATGACAGTTATCTTCCTCCACTACTCTCCATTTCAATTTCTGAGACAAAAATCTCTGAATCTGAAGTTCACAAATTCGGTGACTCAAACAGATCAGTAAGCCCCAGATATTCCTGTGTTGGCCCGGCACTTTGATTACAACTACATGCCACCCTGTCTGGCTTTTGTGTGGCTGCTGGAAGACATCAGGTCTTCATGCTTGTACAGCAAGTATTTCATTGAAGGAGGCTCATATCTCCCCAGTTCAAATACAGGGAACATATTTTTGACAGATATTTTTATTCATATATTAATATTATATAATCTCAAAACTGGAACATAACATAACAATTTGTACTTTGCCCTTCCCTTTTTATTGTTTTGAGACAGGCTCTCTTTTGTTTTGTTTAGAAACTGAGTCTCTACAGATCCCTGACCATCCTGGATCTCTGTAGGCCAAGGAGGCCTTGAAGTCACAGATATCTGCCTATCTCTGCCT
Source organism: Tokudaia tokunoshimensis (assembly GCA_036184795.1). Lineage (NCBI taxonomy): Eukaryota > Metazoa > Chordata > Mammalia > Rodentia > Muridae > Tokudaia > Tokudaia tokunoshimensis. The sequence continues at coordinate 46,076,301 of BTHU01000005.1, forward strand.
TCCAAGAGCTGGGACAAAAGGCATGTGCTACCAAACCTGTCCTGCCTCTCCTCTCTTAATTAACATAAATTTTTATCTTACACCTTTAGAGTGATATATCTCAGAACTTATCAGATTTTACACAGACATAGCATATAAGATATGCATTTCAAAACTCACAATGTGCCTTAAGCAAACAATGAAATTGTAATCCTCCAGCGTCAGCTTCCTACATATGGAGAGTATAAGTATACAAACCCATTGCTCAGTTTATTGATGATTTATAAAAGGTTTTTTAATTGTATTTGTTATCACTACTGTGTGAGAGAGAATTAGAGTAGGAAAGAAGATAGAGAGGGAAGAGGAGGTAAAGACAGGGAGGGAAAGCTGTTTGCCACAGAGCAAGTGTGGAGGTCAGAAGACAACTTTGTGGAGTCAGTTCTCTCCTTCCACCTTTATGCAGGCTCTGGAGATCAAAATTCTATCATCAAGTTTGCATAGCAAGCAAGTTTATCCATTAAGCCACCTTGCTGGCCTTTATAAGAGCTTTTACATGTTTGTCAAAACTTCCACTTTTTCCCCATATAGTAAATCACTTTTCAGTTTCCCTTCTAACCCTCTATAGAACGTTTTTTCTTTTCCACATCTCACTATTTCAATACAGTTCAATTTACCATTACTTTACTTTATGGCTATATTTAGTTTCTTCTAGCCATGCTTAGAATTCTTTTTATCATGCCAAGATTATTGTTTTAAAACTTAAAATGTATAGAAAAAATACACAGTAGAGCTAACTGACATCTGGAAACATAGGCAAGAGCATTCTCACCATTCAGGTAAGAATAGCTCACTATGTCTGAATTGGTTTGACAAACAATGTATTTTATGCTAAACACTAGCTTTACTTCTTGGAGAATTATGCTACACTTTGGGCAAAGGGTATCCATCTGACCAGCTCCAAATGACAAAAATGACACTGAATCTCTAATGACTATCCCTAGTGATGATCATCCCTAGTAGACACCATTTCACTTAAGCCACAGCTCATCAACTCAATGGGACAGGAATTAGGAACTGAAAGCCTGTTTTGTGTGACTGCCAGCAAAAGGAGTCTTGGAAGCTTGCACATGGTTTCCTCCAGATTCACTCCATATGCCTTTCCCTTTGGTGGTTTCACTGTAATAAATCTAATCTGAAAGTACAAATATTTGTTCAGTGCACTGAGTCCTCCTAGACTCTGAAGTACTGAACCTAGTAATAGCCTTGGAGAGACCTAAGACATATATTTATCTATATTTTCATATACCGTATGATCTTGTTTTCTGTATTCAAGTCTTTAATCTATTCAAAAATGTTCCTTTAGCATATGGAGGAATGTAGGAAATTAAAAATATTTTTCTGGAGTCTTTAAGATTTGTTTATTGTAAAATAAAACAAAGAAAATATGTAAAGCACAAGAACACGCAGCTCAATTAATTGTTAGAAACTCTCACATAGCTACCATCCAAAACTAGGAGGAGGAAAAAATGTGTTTTGAAATGTGATTAAAAACAGACTTGGGCCAAGCATGCTAGAGCACATAACCTCAGTACTCAAAGGGTAAAAGAATAAACAGTTCGAGGCTAACCTGAGATACAGCTGAACCCTGTTTAAAGAAAGGAGGATGTATGGGAAGAGATGAAAAACAGAAAGGAGGCTGTCAGAGAGGGAAAAGATTTAGAGAGCTGCAGGTTTAGTCTAGGGCGCAGCATATACTATGTACAAAAACCTAGGTTCAAAGCCCAGCATCAAAACGAAAGAAAAGGAAGATAGAAAAAGCCTTACTATATTCAGAGTTGGAAAGGACTTTTTTTTTCTCATTGCTATGATTTAATACATGACAAAAATTAACTTGGAAAGAGAGTTTATTTTGGATATCAGTATGGGGACACACTCTATCACACAGGACAGACATGGTAATAAGAGTATAACAAAGCCAGTCAAATTAAATCTATATTCAGGAAATGAAGAATAATGAAAACTGGTACTCAGCTCACTTTCTCCTTTAAGAACAATATTTTTATTTTTTTAAAAAAATTTTGTGTGTGCATGCATGCACATGCCCACACATATAGTATGATTGCCTACAGAGGCCAGAAGAGGGTATCAGAACCGGTACAGCTGGTAGCTGTGAGCCACCCACCATGGGTGCTAAGATCCAAATTCAGTTCTCTGCAAGAATAGTATACGCTCTCAAACACTGAGCCATTTCTCCAGCCCTCTCTCATTTCTATTCAGCTCAGGACCCTAGTTGATGGAATGGTGCTATCAGCACTTAGGATCTTCGTCCCACTTTTATTTAATCTAGAAACTCCTTCATAGGTATGTCGAGAGATTTGTCTCCCTGGTGACTGATTATAAATTCTTTTTTTTTTTAATTTAATTTTATTTTATTTTTTTAATTTACATTCCAAATCACTTCCCCTTTCCCGTTTCCTCCCTCCCCGAAAGTCCCATAAGCCCCCTTCCCTCCCTCTTTTCTCCGTTCAACCCCCTCTCATTACTCTGTCCTGGCGTTCCCCTACATCCAGTCTTTCCAGGACCAGGGGTCTCTCCTTCCATCTTTTTAGAAATCTATTGATATGCTGATTGTGTCTAGGGTATTCTGAGATTCTGGGTCAATATCCCCTTATCAGTGACTTCATACCATGTGTGATCTTTTGTGATTGGGTTACCTCACTAAGGATGATATTTTCAAGTTCTGACCATTTGCCTAGGAATTTCGTGAATTCATTGTTTTTAATTGCAGAGTAGTATTCCATTGTGTAAATATACCACATCTTCTGAATCCATTCCTCCGTTGAGGGACATCTGGGTTCTTTCCAGCTTCTGGCTATTATAAATAAGGCTGCTATGAATATAGTGGAGCATGTGTCCTTATTGCATGCAGGTAAAGTCTCTGGGTATATGCCCAGGAGTGGTATAGCCGGATCCTCCGGAAGTGTCATGCCCAGTTTTCTGAGGAGCCGCCAGACTGCTTTCCAGAGTGGTTGTACCAGCCTGCAATTCCACCAGCAGTGGAGGAGTGTTCCTCTTTCTCCACATCCTCGCCAACAACTGCTGTCTCCTGTGTTTTTGATCTTAGCCATCCTGACTGGTGTGAGATGGAATCTCAGGGTTGTTTTGATTTGCATTTCCCTAATGACTAAGGATGATGAACATCTCTTTAGGTGCTTCTCAGCCATTAGATATTCTTCAGGTGAGAACTCTTTGTGGAGCTCTGTACCCCATTTTTTAATAGGGTTACTTGCCTCTCTGGAGTTTAACTTCTTGAGTTCTTTGTATATCTTGGATATTAGCCCTCTGTCGGATGTAAGGTTGGTAAAGATCATTTCCCAGTTAGTTGGTTGCCGCTTTGTCTTTTTGACGGTGTCTTTTGCCTTGCAAAAACTTTGTAATTTAATGAGGTCCCATTTGTCTATTCTTGATCTTAGAGTATAAGCTATTGGAGTTCTGTTCAGGAAATTCTCCCCTGTGCCCATATGTTCAAGGTTCTTCCCTAGTTTCCCTTCTATTAGTTTCAGTGTGTCTGGTTTTATGTGGAGATCTTTGATCCACTTAGAATTGAGCTTAGTGCAAGGAGATAAGGATGGGTCAATTTGCATTCTTCTGCATGTTGACCTCCAGCTGAGCCAGCACCATTTGTTGAAAAGGCTATCTTTTTTCCACTGGATGGTTTTAGCTCCTTTGTCAAAGATCAAGTGACCATAGGAGTGTGGATTCATTTCTGGGTCTTCAATTCTGTTCCATTGATCTACATGTCTGTTACTGTACCAATACCATGCAGTTTTTAACACTATTGCTCTGTAGTACAGCTTGAGGTCCGGGATACTGATTCCCCCAGAGGTTCTTTTACTCTTGAGAATAGTTTTAGCTATTCTGGGTTTTCTGTTATTCCAGATGAATTTTTGAATTGCTCTTTCTAACTCTATGAAGAATTGAGTTGGGATTTTGATGGGGATTGCATTGAATCTGTGTATTACTTTTGGTAAGATACTCATTTTTACTATATTAATCCTGCCAATCCATGAGCATGGCAGATTTTTCCATCTTCCGAGGTCTTCTTCAATTTCTTTCTTCAGAGACTTGAAGTTCTTGTCATACAGATCTTTCACTTGTTTGGTTAGCGTCACGCCAAGATACTTAATATGGTTTGTGGCTATCGTAAAGGGTATTATTTCTCTTACTTCTTTCTCAGCCTGCTTATCCTTTGAGTATAGGAAGGCTTCTGACTTGCTTGAGTTGATTTTATATCCGGCCACTTTGCTGAAGTCGTTTATCAGCTGTAGGAGTTCTCTGGTGGAGTTCTTTGGGTCGCTTATGTATACTATCATATCGTCTGCAAATAGTGATAGTTTGACTTCTTCCTTTCCAATTTGTATCCCTTTGACCTCTTTTTGTTGTCTAATTGCTCTAGCTAGAACTTCAAGTACTATATTGAAAAGATATGGAGAGAGAGGGCAGCCTTGTCTAGTCCCTGATTTTAGTGGGATTGCTTCAAGTTTCTCTCCGTTTAGATTGATGCTGGCTACTGGTTTGCTGTAAATTGCTTTTACTATGTTTAGATATGGGCCTTGAATTCCTGATCTTTCCAAGACCTTTAGCATGAAAGGATGCTGAATTTTGTCAAATGCTTTCTCAGCATCTAATGAGATGACCACGTGGTTTTTTTCTTTGAGATTGTTTATGTAGTGGATTACATTGATGGATTTCCTTATATTGAACCATCCCTGCATCCCTGGGATGAAGCCTACTTGATCGTGGTGAATGATCGTTTTGATGTGTTCTTGGATTCGGTTGGCAAGAATTTTATTGAGTATTTTTGCATCGATATTCATAAGAGAGATTGGCCTGAGATTCTCTTTCTTTGTCGGATCTTTGTGTGCTTTTGGTATTAGTGTAATTGTGGCTTCATAGAACGAGTTGGGTAGTGTTCCTTCTGTTTCTATTTTGTGGAACAGTTTGAAGAGTATTGGTGTTAGGTCTTCTTTGAAGGTCTGATAGAATTCTGCACTAAAACCATCTGGACCTGTGCTTTTTTTGGTTGGAAGACTTCCAATGACAACTTCTATTTCTTCAGGGGTTATAGGACGGTTTAGATGGTCTATTTGATCCTGATTTAATTTTGGTACTTGGTATCTGTCAAGAAAATTGTCCATTTCCTCAAGATTTTCTAGTTGTGTTGAATACAGGTTTTTGTAGTAGGATCTGATGATTTTTTGAATTTCCTCAGTTTCTGTTGTTATCTCTCCCTTTTCGTTTCTGATTTTATTAATTTGGATACTATCTCTGTGCCCTCTGGTTAGTATGGCTAAGGGCTTATCTATCTTGTTGATTTTCTCAAAGAACCAACTCCTCGTTTTGTTGATTCTTTGTATGGTTTTATTTGTTTCTACTTGATTGATTTCAGCCCTGAGTTTGATGATTTCCTGCCTTCTACTCCTCTTTGGTGTATTTGCTTCTTTTTGTTCCAGGGCTTTCAGGTGTGCCATTAAGCTGTTAGTGTATGCTGTCTCCCGTTTCTTTTTGGCGGCACTCAGGGCTATGAATTTTCCTCTTAGCACTGCTTTCATTGTGTCCCATAAGTTAGGGTATGTTGTGCCTTCATTTTCATTAACTTTCAAAAAGTCTTTGATTTCTTTCTTTATTTCCACCTTGACCAAGTTATCATTGAGTAGAGCATTGTTCAGCCTCCATGTGTACGTGGGTTTTCTTTTGTTTTTGTTGCCATTGAAGACCACCCTTATTCCATAGTGATCTGATAGGAGGCATGGGATTATTTCTATCTTCTTGTATCTGTTGAGGTCTGATTTGTGACCAATTATATGGTCAATTTTGGAGAAGGTACCATGAGGAGCTGAGAAGAAGGTGTATTCTTTAGCTCTAGGATGAAATGTTCTATATATATCAGTTAGTTCCATTTGGTCCAAGGCTTCAATTAGATTCACTGTGTCCCTGTTTAGTTTCTGCTTTCCTGAACGATCCATTTCAGAGAGCGGGGTGTTGAAGTCACCCACTATTATTGTGTGCGGTGCGATGTGTGCTTTGAGTTTTAGTAAAGTTTCTTTTACGAATGAGGGTGCCCTTGCATTTGGAGCATAGATATTCAGGATTGAGAGTTCTTGATGGTGGATTTTTCCCTTGATCAGTATGTAGTGTCCTTCTGTGTCTTTTTTGATGACTTTGGGTTGAAAATCAATTTTATCCGATATTAGGATGGCTACTCCACCTCGTTTCTTGGGGCCATTTGCTTGTAAAATTGTTTTCCAGCCTTTTACTCTGAGGTAGTGTTTGTCTTTGACACTGAGGTGCGTTTCCTGCATGCAGCAAAATGCTGGGTCCTGTTTACGTATCCAGTCTGCTAGTCTATGTCTTTCAATTGGGGAATTGAGACCATTGATATTAAGAGAGATTAAGGCATAGTGATTATTGCCATCTGCCATTCTTAACGCTATCTTTATGTTTGAGTGGTTATCTACTTTTGGGTTTGATTCAAGAAGGTTATTATCTCATTTTTTCCAGGGTGTTGTTTCTCTCCCTGTATTGGAGGTTTCCACCTATTATCCGTTGCAGGGCTGGATTTGTGGAAAGATATTGTGAAAATTTGGTTTTATCATGGAATATCTTGGTCTCTCCATCTATGGTGATTGAGAGTTTTGCTGGGTATAGTAGTCTAGGCTGGCATTTGTGCTGTCTTAGTGTCTGCATGAGATCTGCCCAGGATCTTCTGGCTTTCATAGTCTCTGGTGAGAAGTCTGATGTGATTCGGATAGGTCTTCCTTTGTATGTTACTTGGCCCTTTTCTCTTACTGCATTTAGTATTCTTTCTTTGTTTAGAACATTCGGTGTTTTGATTATTATGTGACGGGAGGTATTTCTGTTCTGGTCCAGTCTGTTTGGAGTTCTGTAGGCTTCTTGTATGTTCATCGGCATCTCTCTCTTTAAGTTAGGGAAGTTTTCCTCCATAATTTTGTTGAAGATGTTTACTGGCCCTTTAAGTTGCAAATCTTCACTCTCATCTATACCTATAATCCTTAGGTTTGGTCTTCTCATTGTGTCCTGGATTTCCTGGATGTTTTGGGTTACGCGTTTTTTGCATTTTGCATTTTCTTTGACTGTTGAGTCGATGCTTTCTATGGAATCTTCAGCACCCGAGATTCTTTCTTCCATCTCTTGTATTCTATTGTTGATGTTTGCATCTATGACTCCTGATTTCTTCCCAAGGTTTTCTATCTCCAAAGTTGTCTCCCTTTGTGATTTCTTAGTTGTTTCTACTTCCTTTTTTAGTTCCTGGATGGATTTGCTGAGATCCTTCACTTGTTTGTTTGTATTTTCCTGTATTTCTTTAAGGTATTTTTGCATTACCTCTTTCAGGATTTCTTCCTGATGACCCACGTTCTCCTGCATTTCTCTGAGCGATTTTTGTGTTTCCTCCTCATGGGATTCCATCTGTTGATCCATCGTCTCCTGCATTTCTTTAAGCAGTTCTCGTGTTTCCTTTGTAAGGGCATCTAACCGTTGATTCATTTCTTTAAGCAATTTTTGTGTTGCCTCCTTATGGGCATACGTCTGTTGACCCATATTCTTCTGCATTTCTTTATGCAAATTTTGTGATTCCTTTGTGAGTGCATCTACCCGTTGATTCATCTCGTTAAGCGATTTTTGTGTTGTCTCCTTGTGCGCCTCCATCTTTTGATCCATGTTCTCCCGCATTTCTCTAAGCGATTTTTGTGTTTCCTTTGTAAGGGCTTCTAACCGTTGATTCATGGTCTCCTGTAACTCTTTATGAGATTTATTTGTGTCCTTCTTGTGATCCTCTAATAGCATCATGAGAAGTGATTTTAAATCCAGATCTTGTCTTTCGGGTGTGGTGGGGTATCCAGGACTTGCTGCTGTTGGAGAGTTGGGTTCGGATGGTCCCACATTACTTTGATTACTGTTAGTAACATTCCTACGTTTGCCTTTTGCCATCTGGATACCTCTGGTGTTAGTTGGTCCTGCTGCCACTGGCTGTTGGTTGGACCTCCTGTGAGCCTGCAAAGCTATTTCTGCCCCCCCTGGATTACCAGGATTCCCCTGGCACCGATTTCTGGGGCCTGCCTACTCCTGAGTGACTTTGGAGCCCTAATGTGCTTTGCCCCAAGTGATCTTATATTGGGGAGGCCTTGCACATCTAAAGGCTCAGCCTAGTGGATTCCTGGAGCAGAGGTCGCCAAAGGGAGGCTGGCAGGCTCCTGCCCTGTGCAGGGGTGTGTGATCTCTCCTGGGGGGGGAGGGGGCGTCCCTCTGCCAGGCAGAAGTCCCACAGCAGATCTGGCGCGCTGGTCACTGCAGATCAGCCCAGCACCTGGGAGCAGGTTACACACAAGCTGCCTGAGACCGAAGCGATATTATGCCTGTCTGTCTCTGAGCCTGGTGGTCCCAACTACCTGGTCACTGGAGCAAAGATGGCGGAGGGCACTCTCCGTGGCGCCGCTCACACCGCTCTCCCTGTGGTCACGATGGCCCGCCGATCTGGCACCCAGACGACCACAGCGCCAACCCGCTGATTATAAATTCTATCAAGCTGACAATATTAAGCAGTACAGAATATTATCTAACATAAACAATCACATCTAATAGCTAAGTACAGTGTCACACACCTGTAATTCCAGCACTGAGGAAGAGGAAGCAGAATCAGAAATTCAAAGTCATCCCGAACTACATGAGATCGAAGAAGGAAGGCAAGAAAGAAAAAGGGAGGGGAAAGGAAGTGAAAAGAAGAGGGAAAGGAGGAAGGAAGGAGAAGAGAGGGAAGGAAAGTGAGGTGGAAAGAGGGAGGGGGAAAGGAAGAAACAGAGAAAAAGGCAAAGACAGAGACAGACACAAAATTTTACTGGAGCCAAAAGTTTCAACCCAGGGGGTAGTTGTACATAGAAGGGAAGCCTGAAACTGGCCCAATGAAACTGTGAAATAGGCTACTTAGAGTCAGAGCCAACTTGTACATGGATTCTAGTGCCACCAATCACAAGCTTTAAATGTGCACAGATTCCTGCCTAGCAATCCAACTTTTGTTAAAGCACAAAGAAAAATGGCCTCATTCATGTTCTGAGTAGGAATGGCAGCAACACAGGTAGGATCATCTAAAAATCACCAAGTACTGTCATGGCCAAAAAAAAAGTACTCCACAGTGAGTGCAAACCATTTGAAGAGGTTGTGACTAGAGCAAGATGTCCTAAAACCAAAGTCATAGCTTCAACAGCAACTATGGTTACAATGGCTCTTAATAATATAAATAAGAAATTTACCCAAGTTTTTAGTTTCAGAACATATTTTCAGCTAAGATTAATTGTAGACTCTCACAGGCAATAGAAATCCTACACTTGATATTAACACCTTCATTTACCACCACCAAAAGAAAACTGAACCAGGCCTGAGAGTTCCCATGTTTCAACAGACAACATTTATTGGAAGTCAAAAGGCAAGTTGCTAGAATTGGTTTTCTCTTCCTACCATATGGGCTCTAGGGATCAAACTGTCAAATCCAAGCTTGTCAAATTTGGCAGTTCCTCTGCCTACTTCGTAATCTCTCCCAGACTAAGAAATAACATACACTGTATAAAGTTATAATCATACAACTTAATACATATGTATGTATATCCCAAAAAAGCAGAATAAGATGTATTTTACTTGAACACAAAGGCAAATAAAAATTGTAAGTCAAATGACAAAGCAAAGGCAATGTTACATAAAAACAATAATATATCATGTACAAAAGGAGGGCTTATTTCAAAAATGCTTAAAAAGGTAATTTAACATTTAAAATCAGTATATTTAACCATACTAGCAGGATTAAAACTTTTAAAATCCTGTAATATTTCAATATATTTTTAAAAGGTACCCAGGTTATTAAGACAGGAATAGATTATCCATGCTGAATAAGGTTAAAAAGAGAACTCCTTTAATCTGATAAGGATTTTATTTTTTAATTTACAGCTTTGTACTTAATGATAAAATACTAACTACATTTTCCATTATTTGGGAAACAATACTGAAACAGTTCACTAGTGTGAATTCCATTCAGAGACTGGAGAGACGACTCAGTGGTTAAAAACTACTTGCTGGTCTTGCAGAGGACCTGGGTTTAGTGTATCACCCACATGGAGACTTAAAACCATCTGTAACTGGAGTTCTAGGAGATCCAACATCCTCTCCTGCCCTCTGTGAGCGTCAGGAATGCCATGGTGTGCATGCATATACACAGGCAAGCACTCACACATAAAAAACAAAAAATCTTTTTTAAAAAAAAGTATATGGGATATATATATATATATATATATCACCACCCATCTCAACAATATTAACACAGAATTGTTCCTGTCTATAGGAAATGCAGGGACAAAGAATAGAGCAGAGACTGAAGAAAAGGCCATCCAGAGATTGTCCCACCTAGGTATCCATCTCATCTGCAAATACCAAACCCAGACACTGTGGCAGATGCCAAGAAGCACTTGCTGACAGCAGTCTGGTATGGCTGTCCCGAGAAGCTCTGTCAGAGCCTGACCAATACAGATTCAGATGCTCACAGCCAACCATCAGACTGAGCACAAGGACCCCAATGGAGAAGTTAGGCGAAGGACTGAAGGAGCAGAAGGCGTTTGCAACCCCATAGGAAGAACAATATCAACCAAACAGACCCCCATCCCCCACCCCAGATCTCCCAAGGACTAAACCACCAACCAAAGAGTACACATGGAGGGACCCATGGATCCAGCTGCTTATATAGCAGAGGACTGCCTTATCTGGCATCAATGGGAGGGAAGACCATTGATTCTGTGGACACTGTGTCCCAACATAGGGGAATGCTAGGTGGGTGAGGCGGTAGTGGGTGGATGGATGGGTGGGGGAGCTCCCTCATAGAAGCATGGGGGAGGGGGGTGGGATAGGGAGTTTACTTAGGGGAAACCAGGAAGGGGAATAACATTTGAAATGTAAGTAAATAAAATAACCAATAAAAAATGAAAAAATAAGAATTATATTCAAGGGCTAAGAATGGAAATTAGTGGTAAAGCACTTGCAAGGCCCCAAGTTCAAGCTCTAGCACTTCAAAAAAAAAAAAAGAATTATTTCTACTAAAATGTTTGCTGCAAATTTTATTCTAAATAATAAGACTAGAATAACAATATATAACAATTATATAACAATGAATTGGTTGTCTACATACCAATAACAAATCATTAAAAAATAGAATTTGTGACCTAGGCACATGGCACATACTAGTAATTGCAGCACATAGGAGGCTAAGGCACTAGGAACATGTATTCAAGCCCAGGTTGAACCATATGGCAAGAGTGTGTCAATCAACTTACCTAATTTGAAAACATCTTTTTCAGTGACACATAAAAACATATATACATAGAAAATAAGGGGAAAGTATGCAAGACGTCTAAACAGAAAACCAAAATGTACTGTGCTGTAAGAAATTGAGGAAAATCAAAAGGGTATACAATAATCATGGATCACAATAAAACAGATCTCTTCATCCAATAATTTAAAACCTGAAATCCACAATCCAAGACTACTGATGCTACACTTGAACTAACATGAATCACAGTCAAAATACAAGTATATTGAGCCTACTGTATAAGTAAATGGAAGGCAGGCAGGCAGGCAGATAGGTATAGCACTTTATATAGCATGATCTTGGGGATAGAAGGAACAAATCTCCTGGGAAGAACTAAGCACAAGGACACATGTGCGTAAAACCACTCATAGTCACAGGGTTATTAGTAAGAGTAAAAACTGAAAGTAACCAAAAGTCAGTCAACAGGAGATGGGTTAAGTGTAGCTGGGTCACATAAAAACAAACAGTCATATTTACATGAACAATAAATAGTATTATGTTGGAAACATCTTAAGATCATGGCAAGAAAACAAGTCAGAAAGATAGGCATGTACACAGCACTTGTACTTATATAAAGTGTCTAAATGCAATATGTATACTGTTCATGAAATAAACGCCACAGGAATGAATGACCATGTCTAGGAGAGTAGGGAGAAGAAATACAAAGGGGGAAGGAAAGAGCCGTAACAGAAGTTTTGAATTATTGCTCCAGTTTTTTTTTTAAAAGAAAGGATCTGAAGCTAGTAGAAAAAAATATCAAAACTTATGATAGAATACACGAGTCAACGAGTAGGGGTAAAATACAGTAATAGAGCATTTGCTTAACACGCACTCAGGGTTCATCGTAACAACCCTACAACAAACACTAACAAACTCATGTCTTCAGTTCTCCATAATTTCTTCATTATATTCTTTTGTTTTACTTGAAACATTTTTGTTTTGAAGATATTACATACACACCAAAATTTTGTTTATAAGTAGATATGGGTATAAAAGGGGGAAGAAAATGTATCACTGATGTTTCTTTGTATTTTTAAATCTCCAATAAAATAAATTTCTTTATTTAAAAAGTACAGAACAATTAAACTAATTTCTGTTTCAAGAATAAGGAAAGAATCTTAACCACAGAACTTTTAAAGAATCTTAAATGTAAAAGAATGAATTAAGAGCATTTGGTCTAAGAAATAATACCAAAACCTTAAGAACAACTTTAAAGTGTCACACACACACACACACACACAAACACACACACACACAAACACACACACACACACACACACACACACACACAAAACAAAAACAGTTTCTAGCTCAGCAATGTCAACTATTATATATCCATGTAAGAAAAAAGGTATATTTCTAAGTCATATCATTACTTGTGGGGAAAACACAAAAAGAATGGGAAAGGGAGACCTTTTCAGGACAACCTGCCTATTACAACACTCCTCATAGAGTATGTATGCAAAGAAAAAAAAACATACTGCCTGCCATTTGTTTATTATTAATTACTTCAAGAGCATAAATGATTTTGCGTAAGCCACAAAAAGAAAACAGCTATTTCTAAATAATAAGTCTGTTTTTATGTAATTTTCTAACAAACGCATCAAGTTTTATGAGTATGAAAGTAAATTTCAGAATATGAATGAGGGGCTCTGGAATGTAGCTTAGTGGTAGAGCACCTATGTATAAAACCTGAGTTCAATATCCAGCACAGAAAAATAAGAAGCTTTAGTAGAGGCTGAGATTGGAAAGGAAGCTGAAAATACCTAGACCATGTCCCATCATATAACAGATCAATTACTAATCTAAAGCTACAGCTTATTTTTAATTATCTGCTTAATTACCACAAAACTGTCCCAGACTGAGTCTTCCCTTCCAGCTGCCATCTGCAGCAGAGAACCAGGCAGCTCCACAGCCTTCTGTGCTTAACCCACCAGGAGAGAGTTATCTCCCAGCAGCGATTTCACTTTGGAGCACGGAGGTGAGATCTCCACCTTCTCTCTGGAGGGGTACAGCTAGAAGCGAACAAGGCATATGATCATTGGAGCAGCTGGGACAGGATTCTTCCATTCCAGCTGCCATTTGCAGCAGGGAACCAGACAGCTCCATAGTCTTCTGTGCACAGACCCTGCCAGAAGAGAGTTGGTCTCCAGCAGTACAGACACAGGCTTACAGGCCCATGGGAGGGACAAGCTCCAGCCAGAGACAACAAGACCAACTAACACCAGAAATAACCAGATGGTGAAAGGCAAGTGCAAGAACCCTACCAACAGAAACCAAGGCTACTTGGCAACATCAGAGCCCAGTTCTCCCACCACAGCAAATCCCGGATAACCCAACACACTGGAAAAGCAAGAGTTGGATTTAAAGTCTCTTCTCACAATGCTGTTAGAGGACATCAAGAAGGACATAAATAACTCCCTTAAAGAAATACAGGAGAACATGGGTCAAATGGTAAAGACCTTTAAAGAGGAAACACAAAAATCCCTGAAAGAAACACAGGAGAGCATGGGTGAACAGGTAGAGGCCCTTAAAGAGGAAACACAAAAATCCCTGAAAGAATTACAGGAGAACATAAACAAACAAGTGAAGGAACAGAACAAAACCATCCAGGATCTAAAAATGGAAGTAGAAGCAATAAAGAAATCACAAAATAAGACATCTTTGGAGATAGAAAATCTTGGAAAGAATTCAGGAAGTCATCAACAACAAAATACAAGAGATAGAAGAAAGAATCTCAGGGGGTGAAGATACCATAGAAAACATTGACTCAACAGTTAAAGAAAATGCAAAATGCAAAAAGCTCCTGAGCCAAAACATCCAGGAAATCCAGGACACAATGAGAAGACCAAACCTAAGGATTATAGGTATAGAAGAGAGCAAAGATTCCCAACTTAAAGGTCCAGTAAATATCTTCAACAAAATTATAGACGAAAACTTCCCTAACCTAAAAAAAGAGATGTCCATGAACATACAAGAAACCTACAGAACTCCAAACAGACTGGACCAGACCAGAAATTCCTTCCGGCACATAATAATCAAAATACCAAATGCACTAAACAAAGAAAGAATATTAAAAGCAGTAAGGGAAAAAGGTCAAGTAACCGATAAAGGCAGGCCTATCAGAATTACACCAGACTTCTCACCTGAAACGATGAAAGCCAGAAGATCCTGGGCAGATCTCATACAGACCCTAAGAGAACACAAATGCCAGCCCAAACTACTATACCCAGCAAAACTCTCAATTACCATAGATGAAGAAAACAAGATATTCCATGATAAAACCAAATTTACACAATATCTTTCCACAAATCCATCACTACAAAGGATAATAGATGGAAAACGCCAACACAAGGAGGGAAACTACACCCTAGAAAAAGCAAGAAAGTAATCTTTTTCCAACAAACCCAAAAGAAAGTAACCACACAAACATAAAAAGAACATCAAAAATAACAGGAAGCAACAATCACTATTCCTTAATATCTTATAACGTCAATAGACTCAATTCCCCAACACAAAACATAGTCTAACAGGGATGTTTTTCATGTGGATCTTCGATTTTATCAGAAAATGTTTGTGACTCCTCTTTCAATTTAGTAATGCTTTTTGTGTCTACCATCTTGACTGTATTATTTTCCATGATAATCTTTAATTTTAACATTTTTTTCTGTGTATTTCTTTGATTTTGTTGGAGGTGTTTTTCATGTAGATCTTCGGTTTTGGGGGGGGGGGGGTTGTAGTTCCTCAATCAATTTAGGAATGTTTTTGTGCCTACCATTTTGTCGGTAAAATTGTCCATGATAATCTTCAATTTTAACGTTTTTCTGTATTTTCTTCAATTTTGTCAAAAGTATTTTCCATGTGGATCTTCAGTTTTATCAGACAATGTCTATAATTTTACTTTCAATCAACTTAGGAACATTTTTATACCTTCCATTTTATCTGTATAATTTTCCATGTAATAGTTTTAACATGTTTTTCTATATATTTCTTGAATTTTTTCAGGAATATTTTCCTTGTAGATCTTCAATTTTATCAGAAAGTGTTTATAATTCCACTTTCAAAAAGCTTAGGAATATTTTTATGCCTACCATTTTATCTGTATAATTTTCCATGATAATCTTCAATTATAATGTTTTTCCATATATTTTTTTCAATTTTATCAGAAATATTTTCCATGTAAATCTTCAATTTTATCAGAAAATGTTTATAATTCTACTTTCAATCAACTTAGGAATATTTTAATTCCTACCAATTTATCTGTATAAATTTCTTCAATCTTATCAGAGATATTTTCCATGTAAATCTTCAATTTTATCAGAAAATGTTTATAATTTCACTTTCAATCAACTTAGAAATATTTTTATGCCTACCATTTTATCTGTATAATTTTCCATGATAATCTTCAATTTTAATGTTTTTCCATATATTTTTTCAATTTTATCAGAAATATTTTCCATGTAAATCTTCAATTTTATCAGAAAATGTTTATAATTCTACTTTTAATCAACTTAGGAATATTTTAATTCCTACCAATTTATCTGTATAAATTTCTTCAATTTTATCAGAGATATTTTCCATGTAAATCTTCAAATTTATCAGAAAATGTTTTTACTTCTACTTTCAATCAATTTAAGAATATTTTATGCCTACCATCTTATCTGTATAATTTTTCATGAAATAGTCAGTTTTAACGTGTTTTTCTATATATTTCTTGAATTTTATCAGAAATATTTTCCTTGTATATTTTCAATTTTATCAGAAAATGTTTATAATTCCACTTTCAATCAACTTAGGAATATTTTTATGCCTACCATTTTATCTGTATTATTTTTCCATGAAATAGTCAATCTTAACGTGTTTTTCTATATATTTCTTCAATTTTATCAGAGATATTTACACAATGGAATACTACTCAGCAATTAAAAACAATGAATTCATGAAATTCTTAGGTAAATCCGGAATGGGAAGGGAAGAGGGCTTATGGGACTTTCAGGGAGGGGGGAACGGGGAGAGGGGAAATCATTTGGAAGGTAAATAAAGAATATAGAAAATTTTTTAAAAAAATGTCCCAGACTGTAATAAAATAATTCACAAACACTCTTCTCAACAGTAGTTACTTTTTAAAAAATTTTATATGTAAGATGACCATGGGGTCTTTTTGGGTCTCAGAAAAACACGATGTGATAATACAGATATCTACATTTATAAATGAAAAATTAAAACTGGAACTCATAACCTAACTGGCTTGCCAAAGGTGACTAAATGAGACATAGAATTCTCTCTCCCACAAACCACTATTTATTCAAGTAGGTAAAAGTAGCTCCATTTTATATGAGATGAAAACATCTACAAAAACTATATTGATCAAGATAACAAAGTTATTAAGTGGCAGTTCATCTCCAATCACAATGTTCCTTCCTATGCTAAGATATAGCTTGGCTTCAGCAGAGAAAGAAGAGAGAGAAGATACTAAATCCTTGGACAACTATATACAGCATTAATTTGACCTTGACCACTGCCAGTATCAAATATATCAGGACAGATCTCTGAAGCAACTTTCTTCAGGTATTCAGAATTGGGGTTTCAAGAAAAAAAGCGAAGCCTCCTCTGGCAGGTTGAATCTAGAAGCATAAACTAACAAATATGATAAAGATATCTCAAGCCTAGCCTATCAATCACAAAATCAGAGAAAGTTGAACTGAAGAAAGAATAGCATGAATGCTTGGAAAAGCAAGAAGATCTACACAATTTCTAGTTGAAATTCCAAGACTCTCCTGAAGGTTCCTCTCAGTTCCATTAACTATTTTGATTCACTGCAAGTGCCATCTCGGCTTAAGCCAGCTTTCAACTTGATCCAAGTATAAATAAAGATCTTGTAGAAGTAAAACACACCTCCAATAAAGTACATTTAAAAAACAAAATGCTTCCAATGCATTGTAATTAATATCAGAAAGAGAGTCTTTCCTGGGAGTAGGCCAGTCTACCCTAGATGAACATTCTCACCTATGTATGCTATCACTCACTCCCCAAAGCCTTTCAAATCCCAACCATTTCTTACATATACCATAAATTCTCCCAGCCCAAATACTGAGACATCCTTGCTCTAGCCCACTGTCCTTACACTCCAGATCTCTTCCTTCCACCTCCCAAGTACTAGAATCAAAACGTGTGCCACCACATCCAGCTTTTCCCAGTCCAATTCTTTTGACCAAGCAAGTTACTCAACATGGTGCACTCTCCCAGATATACTAGGCCACTCTTCTATCTACACATATCTAAATCTATCCCACATGAGGCCCAATTCATGAGCTACACACTATACTATAAACACATACCACTTTCATCCTGGTCCTATGGGCTCACTATAGTCCTTTTCTGGTAGGATACAAAGTACAGAGGCTTAAAAAATCAGGGTAAAAGAGAAGAAACCTGTGACCCAAGGTTTACTTCTACTGAGTATAATCCTACTCAACACATGTACATCAGAAACCATCCTATGACCACATTTAAGTCCCTTAACAACCCTATTAGATGTAACTTCAGAACCCACCAAAATCATCTATATAATTATTGGAGAGGCAAGTAATTGAAACTCTCTCTTGAATAACCCACACTTATGTCTGTCTTCTATTTTCACTGAGCATCTCTCTTTCTAATGATCCCCTTGCTTAAATTTATGTTAAAATCTTTTCTTAATGAACTCCAATTCTGCTTTATGCTGATTCCTAAAATTCTCTTCTGTGGGCAATTCAAAACTTCCAGTTTCTGCTGAATGCAACTCAGGAGGCATCCTGTGCTGGGGACAGCAAACAATGACAGGGACTGCCTGCAGTAGACCGGGATGGGAGACGTCTAAGAAGCCCGCAGCAACTCCTTGTAGAAAAGGATGGTGTCTGGGACCCTGAGAAGCAGGACACATGTCCATCCAGGGGACCCACCATCTGAAATAAGGGACTGCCCGCAGTAGGCCTGGATGGAGACATTTCAGTAGCCCGAGGCAACCCTTTGTAACAACAGTTGTTCCCATTTCTCCTAACCTTAGCCCTAGACAACAGCTGTATAGATTTCATTTGTGCGTGACTGTTTTTCAGTTGGCCTTGGTGTGCATAATTATTCTATTATATCTGACTTTCTTACTTCTTTCCCCTTCTGCTCTGGCTAATTCTGTGAAACTAGATGATCCCTGATGTAATGATTCTTAAACAATTGGGAATTGAGGCACGGGGCACAGCACAGCACAGTCCTAATGGCCCAGGTGCATGCTCTGTGTTCTCATCTTAGAAACAATGCAATAACTGCACAATGGTAGTTCCAGATTAATGCCTGACTTGCAAAGAAAGTTTGACTAAATTATTAGAAAATGAATTAGAGCCAACATTGGAACCCCAAAGAAAGAAAAAACTATTAAAGTTATGAAATAAGTTTTACACAACATTTGAGAGTGGTTCCTGGATAAGCAAGTATAGAGTATGTAAAATCTTAGATTAGAAAAACTAAGTCAAAACACTGGGACTCTTAGGAGAGTCATTGTGTGCAATGTGTAGAAGTGGAAAGCTAGGGGAACTACCGAGTTAAGGATTAACTTGATTCTTTCTGGCCACTGCCTGGCAGCTTTGCCCATGTCATTTATCATTAGAGCTTCACAAGAAAATGCAAGTAGCTGGCCTCGGAGCTCTGGGCTCTGAAGTTAAAGTTTAAATAATGATAAGTTTGCAATTATTATTATTTTGGCTATAGGCCTGGGAATAGGGAAGCTTGAAATTTTGGGGAACAACTGTAATTCTTGAGTCTTTGTGGAACGTGGTTATTCTTTTGAATTTGATTTGGCAACAATTATACAATGTCTTTTTTATCTGCTTTTGGAGTATCAATAAAAGACTGGGGCAAAAAGAAGGCAAGAGAGAAAGAATGGAGAGAAGGTAGAGAGAATGTAGAGAGCATGTAGAAAGCATGTAGGGAGCATGTAGAGAGCGAGTAGTGAGCATGTGAAAAGCAAGTGAGAGCGAATGCAGAGAGCATGAGAAGAGCTTGTGAAGAGTGAGGGAAGAGAGAATGTGAGATGTGTGTGTGAGTGAAAGGAGAGTGCATGTGGTATGTGTGTGAGTGAAAGGGGAACACACAGAAGAATGTATGAGTGTGAGAGTGCAAGAAAAGAAAAGCGCATAGGAGAAAAGCAGAGTGCGCAGGAGAATGCAGAGCGTGTGCAGCCTCAAGCTGCGAGCGAATGAGCGAGAGAAAAATTGCCTGTCAGCTTGTACCCAAAAAGTAGTGTGTGTGTGTGTGTGTGTGTGTGTGTGTGTATTATTCGCCTTCCAGATATCCCTGCTTCCAGTTGAGAACTCCGATCCTGTGTCAAGGCTGCACCCTGGCAATCCTGGAGATAGGTCTCAGCTCAACGCCCTCCCGACACCTGCCCCACCACTTACATTTTCTACACTTCTGATGATTACCATCTTTTGCTATATATTATATAACTGCTCAATCTTTCCTTTTCTAGACCAATTTGATCAGACTCTAACCTACTGCATACTCATGCCTCCATCTTTTTCAGGCTTAAGTTCAGAACCTAAAACTGAGTCTCTTTTATCCAACTTAAAACTCAGTTCCTTTACAAAGTAGATGCTCAAATACTTGTTGAATGCAGAGAATATTAATTCTTTATGCATCATGAAAGCTATTTAGAAGTTTATGCATCTAACAACTGTAATAAGAAGATAAACCGATAACTTATAATTAGAAAGGAAATGAGATATGTTTTAATACCATGGCAAGAAAGTAAGATTCCCCATTGTGTGGCAAAGCTGTACTGATCCAAATCAAGGTAGTTACAGCCATTTCTACAGCAAAAGGAAAAAAGAAAAAAAGGGAAATGACAAGGGAACCAACTGAAGCATAGAAAATCAAGTGCTAAATACAAGGCTGCCCTGTAACTCACCTCAGCTTCAATAATGTACTTGGAAATGTTTGAGGGTGAAGAAAACAGTGAGTGTATAACAGAGTTGGTTCTCATGTCAACCTGAAATAGGCAGAACCAAAGCAGCATTTTCAGCAATGGGAACCTACAAGCTAAGAAAAACAGAACTAAATCATACAACTAAATCATGATGATAGAGATTTGTAAAGAAGAGACTGGGCATCTCCAAACACTGAAAACCATTTTAATTACTTTGAGGCTAAAACTGAAAAATAAGGAAGACCTGACTGGTATCTAGATTATTCTCTCATAGACCTAACTAGTGCTAACCCTGAAAGTCCGCTCCATCTGTTGATTCCTAAATACCACTTTAAATCACTGTCACTCTAACACCTGCAAGACCTAAATAAGGATGGCAGGACTTTTATTCGTAAAATAATAGTAGAAATCAGAACTCCCATCTTCATTCCTAAGATTTTAAAATAGAAGTTTGCCCCACTTTAGCCTTTTTAAAAGGAACTCAATTAAACGCAAATATACGTTTTAAAAAACAAATGCCAAGCACTCCCATAGTAAGCACAAATACAGTAGTATGTTGGGAATAAGGAATGATTCAATCCCAGAATGAAACAATCCATCACAGTTTCTGCAAAAGCTGCCTACCTCTAGCTAGGACAGTCCGAGGGAATCATCATGGTCCTAGGTCCCTTACCTATGCAGCACTCCTAGTACTCCTGTCCCTCAGAACTAAGGCAATCAAAGCATGTTTGTCCTTCTGTCCTCGGGGCCAAGACAATTGCCCAATTAAGAAAGTCCTTGTTATATAGTTATTTTGTCCAAATTGAAACATTCCCTCACAAAGAGGAGAAAAGGATCATACAACTCACGAAGCTCAGGAGCCCAAAACATTATGATATTCCTTCCCCAGTTACATAAGCAGTAAACAATTACAGAGACAAGGAGAGTCATCCATGCACCTCTCTGCCCAGGTCTGTCAGGGAGCTCTAGGAACTCAATGTCCATGAATTGTCAGGAAAATTGACATGCTTTGCAATCCAGCAGGTAGGTACCTTTGAGTCATCAGCTCTCCTGTAAGTAGTCCCTCACCCAGGCTCCCGTAAGCAGCCCAAATAAATTCCTTGTTTCACCAAGCTAAGCTTGGGTAGAATTTCTTTGGTTTGCCATTGGTACATGTTGGGGGCGGGGGGGGGGGGAGATAGACTCTACTGCATTCCTCAGGAAAAGTCATGGGTATTTTATCTAAAAGAACTGGTAGCAAACTCCTTAAGCAAGGCAAAGTTAAGACTCTATTTCCTGGTATGTATGAAAGCCCAGCCTTCTGTCTAAGATACCAGACTACTTTAAACTCCATACCAACTCACTATAACCCATAAAAAGACTTCCCCTTTCCTGCTCGCCTCAGGTCCCTACAAGATTATTTCCTTACTGCCTTCAACTCCACACATACCCATAGGAAAGCAAAGAAATCATGAAGGCAGTTTGACAGCTGGACCAGATGATTTTAACAAGATTTCTAACAAGATATCAATTTCTAAGATGCAGTGATGAGTGCCAGATTCCTAATAAATAAACATTCTTAAGTTCACAAACATTCCCACCTCTAAAAAAGCCTTTCTCCTCAGAGCCAGCAGCTGGCAGGCAAACAAGTAGAAATTAATTTGAATAAGGTAGTGAGCAGAAGGATCACTTTGGCTTACAAAAGCAAGTTTGAGGGAGATTCTACATAAGAATTCAGGTTATATAATAGTCCAACATAGGATAGTTAATATCCACCAAAAGCAGTTAATTACTCATTTGGATATAAAAATTTCTAAAATGTTTTGTTTGCTTGTGTTTTGTTTATTAAGGCAGTATCTCACGCTATTACCCCATCTGCCCTGGAGTTCACCGAGTCTGAGTCCAGGATGGCCTCAGAGTTATGGTGATTATCCTGTGTCTGCCTCCTGAGGACAGGGATTACAATACAGGCATGCACCACCATGTCTGCCTAAAAGTCACAATTTAAATCCTAGCACTTGTGTTTTGGACTGCTTGTCTTCAGTATATCATAAAAGAATTAATACATTTCTCATGGGTCCCAAAACAATGAAAGAATCTAGGATGGAAAAAGCAATGCCCTTATTGCTCTACTAAACAAGTCTTTCAACATCCCAATTTTAATTCCTCTACACACCACAGGGAAAAAGAAACAGCAAAAATAAACTAAAATTTATTCTAAAGTTAAATTCTGATTTCTAAAACATTCCAGCCCTCAAAATTCCACTTATATGAATTTGCCATTATATACTGTATTTAGCAGTATACATACTCAGGTGTCATAAAATAATAGTTAAATTAGTCTATGAGTTATAGTACAAGATAGGCACACAATAGACTTTTGAACTGGTGTTACTAAACCCCAAGTAATCACTAGTATTGAATTCATGGAGTTTCAAAGAACTATCCAGTATCATCGAAAAGCAAAACTAGAATCACACTCTTTGTAATACTAACAGAATAAAACAGCTTTATAAAAATTCACAGTGCATATTAAAGTAACAGAATCAGGAATACCCAATTACCATAAAGATGCCTTCTACATTTTAACTCCTTCAGAAGTTAAAATAATTGATTCCATAATAATGTTGCTGAAACTGTAAAATGTTTTTTGTATAGCAGATATCAGTAATAAACTGTCATCCATTGTTTCTGCCTGTGCACATTGCTAACTAATATTTTCAAATTTTTCCTCTTTTTTGCTCATTTATATTTATCACCACAGAGAATAGAAGTATCAGGCACATACAAACTAACATGAACTTCACTGGTTCTCTCAGATAACTAGGAAAGGAAAAAGGAAAAATGGAGGAAAAAAGTGAAGATCTTAGGGGAAAACTGCTACCTAATAATCTCAGCATTTTTAAATCTGCTATAAAAATGCACATATCCTCAGGAACTAAATCTACTAACCTCTACAATCAATGTGATACATGGTTTATCCAATCTTGACAAAAGTCCTCTGGGTCACCAATGGTATGTTCATCCACTCGTACATATGCAATTGTATAAAGAATCTATTATTTAGAACACCAAAAAAAATACAATTAAGACTTGTACACAGAGCTACCATTTTAAGAAAAATAAGCACTTTTTATTTCTTGCTAACATCTTTGATGCCCTCCTTTGCATTCGGAATAAGGAAAAGTAAAGTGATTATCAAATTTGGTGAAGAAGGGTATTGCATTAAACAGAATTTGAGCCTACATAAAGCTTCAAAAGACACACTGATAACTGACTTAAGATTTTAAAACTCCAGTACCAATACAACATGTAACTTATCATATAAATATAAATAAGTATATTAAAACCTTACATTAAAATTAAAGGAAGTATCTCAGTTACACAATGGTTTTGAAAGGAGAGGGTCAGTTAGCCAGTACACATGTTACCAGCAATGTAACTGAGAAATATATATGCTTAAGTACTTAGGAAGCTGAAACAGGAGGATCAAGAGTTCGAAGTCAGCATGGGCTACAAAGTGTGACTTGGTCTCAAACTCATGAAAACAAAAGTTAACGATAACTCTAGTAAGCCAAGACTTCTCCCAGGACTCATCTCCTGAATATTGTCATCTCAACCCTCCCTACATATTCACAGGCTCCAAAGTGTTGCGGTAAATCTCCAACTCAAATTACCTGGTTAAAGAAATCACAACTCAATTAATAGGAATACAAGCTACACGCCTAGATTGGGCAGATCTACCACTACACTACTCTATTCCCATCTATGAGATCCCATATAACTTGTGGTTTCTCCAAACCACATGCTTCTCTCCAATCTCCTTCCACCTCCTCCTCTCTCCTCCCCTCTCTCTTCTCCCCCAAAAACTTTTCACCTTCCCTCCTCCTGCCCAATCACCGGCTCTAGCCTTTATTAGAAAAGTTAAGGTGGGGAGAAGGTTCACAAGGCATCTGTTTGAGTGATTAACTCCTCACCAGCAGCCCCTCCTAGGAGTGGAATTAGCAACAAAATACAAAACCAGGGCTATCCACAACACCAAAGAGCTGTCTTCAGACAAGCCATCCATTCCTATGATTCCCATTATCCCCACCTCTTCAAAGCTTTAGAATCAAAATTTCCCACATGGACATGCAACCCATGTGCCAGATACTAACAAGTTTTTAGCATGCATCATGCATCATTTCTTCCCATTCTTAAAATCCCATAAGCTTGTTTTGTTGTAATCTCCTTTTACAAATGGGAAAACCAAGGCCCAAAGGTAGGCAGTTTTGTGTTCAAGGACACATTAACCAAAAGTGATAAAGCAGTAAATTTGAAACCAGCTTTGACTATAATTTCAGAGGCACTGGCCACCACCCAAACCATTCTCCTTAAACTATTCAATAAAGATTTCTCCATCATTCATTCATAAAATTGGTTAAATACGATCTTATTTTTGTTTCCTCTCCATTTCCAATTCTCTAAGTCTGCCTAAAAACTACTTTCTGCCCTATTTTCCTATCCTACAGTCTCCAGTAAGATGTTTGGAATCGTCCCTAACTCTTCCCTCTCTTTAATATCACCTATATAATAACAACCCAATCATTTCTACATACTTTAGGACTTCAATTAATAGTATCTCCTTGCCAAATTCATTTCCACTGTACCAATTCAGACTCTACATTTCTTTACCCATCTTGATCCCTTCCATGTAAATCTTGTGCTCTTGATCTGTGGATTCTTGCAATTAATTATTTCACCACTGTTATCTGTTATCCTTATAAAATAGACCTTCTCATGTTGTATATCAGCCCTTTCGGAACTCTGTTGGTTCTCAACTGCCTACAGAACTAAGTTCAAACTCTTTACATTGGTTAGCATTTCTATACCTTGGCCCCATTCTATCTTCCCAGTATGTTCTGTTTGTGCTTTTCCCCACACCAAAATGTTAGTAAATTTAGATTCCTTAACTGTTTATACAGAGCACTTGCATATATAACTAACACCCACCATGAGTATTTCTTGTTATCACCCCATTTTATGAGAAAGAAAGAGAATATTCAGGAAAGCAATTTGTTCTAGATCCTAAATAATGAAGGCACTATATACTAAGTCTCAGACTACCGAGTTTATTTCTTTTCCTAGTTCTTCACACAGCCACAGTAAACACATCTTCATTCCTCTCATATGATTTATTTAGCCTTTTCTTAAAACGCATGAGTATTACTCTTCTTCCATGTTTCAATTTAAGCTTTTATTCCTTAGACCCTAGAATGCTATACTCATTCACTGAAGTTTCTTCCAAAGACACATATTAAGCATTTTTCATATCATGATTCAGATCAGCTATTTATATTGACATATAAATCTGTATCTAATTAACTATAAGCACTCTGAGGACAAAACCATAAATTACTCACTCAATTTTAAAAGCCTGCTTACTGAATTGGAAAATATGTGGATAAAACATGTAATACAAGATAGCAGTCATCAAAGCAGAGTCTTGGCCAGGACTGAAAGGAGAAATCAACAACTGGATCAAACCATTTGAGCACACTAGCACTGCTTACAGTTTTAACATCTATCTTCTGAACAAGACCAGTCTCTCCATGCCAACTGTTGGCATTGGCCTTTATTAAAATTGTTTTCTGGAAGCATAGTTCAAAAAGAATAGAGTAGTAACAAACTGTGGAATGGGAGAAAGGGTGGGGGTGGGGGAGAGGGAGGGAGGGAGAGAGACAGACAGAGAGACAGAGAGAGAGCGCGAGCTCTCATGTTGTCATTTTCCATTTTAACTTAACTTCCTATTTGCTTAAGTAACCAAAATTTAATGATACAGGCTTGACAGCTTTTCTACAAAGATTAACTCAATAGTCTATATATCTGAGATTACAATTATTATCTTTGAAGGACTATTTCTGTATGCCCAAATAATTAATTGTTCAAATATACAACTACATACCAGTTTGCAACATATCCTTTTAAAAAAAAACCACCACTTTCTGAAGATTGCTGGAATGTGGATTATATGACACTACTAAGGTTTCCCAGGCTGTGAACAAATTGAACAGTATATGCTTCAAGATTAGATGTTGCTTCTTCAAGAGTTGTCCATAACCAGGCTTGAATGCCACCTAATAGTTATAAGCCAAGATCATGAAGCTATTAAGCAGATAACCAAGCAAAATCTCTTGAGTCCTTTCTTGCTCTGTCAGGAGCACCTCTCCCAGCTACTGAAACAGTTACAGTGCTGGGTTTTCTATAAACCAATAAAGGAGAATGTTAGACTAAAGCCTAACTATCTGCCCTCTATTGAATTACATTCCATACAAATATGAGTCTCAATACAAAGAAAACCAGACATAAGTAATTACAAACTAGATTTAAAAAACACTTTTAATATAAACTAATTAATCTCTTTTTCCACATACTATCCAAAAGCACATTCTGCTCATCAAAAACAGAACACTGCCACAACAGAACCCTTCCCCAACATACTCGCCCTGATTTTGATCCTTATACAAGAGATTAAAAGAAAAAAATTGAAAATATAACTACTTCTTTCTATAACTGTAAGGAAGTTAACAGCTGACAGATCAGAACTGACCTAATTTTTTAAATCAAAGAACCGAAGTTTAAGCCCTAACTATGCCCTATGAGAACGGTACCATTTGGTCAACAGCACCAAACTCAGTTACTCTGAGGAGTCAGTAGTAGGTACAAACTAGGGTACCTCTCTAGAGTACTAGAGAGTAGGTACTCTCAAAAAACATTAGTTTTACTATTATTGTTATAGCCATATGATTCAAAGTAAAATAAATAATATTTAAATATTTTTTAAAAAGAACCTAAAATCTAACAAAACTGAAAACTATCACACCTTCCTACCTTTTGGTCACTTGCAACTTCAAAGGTTTTATATCATTCAATCATTCAATCAATCAAAGGCTGGGCATGGTAATGCATGCCTGTAATCTCAACAGAAAGAACCAACATTTTGAGGTTAGCCTGGGCTATATACCCATACCCTGTCTCAAGGGGGGAGAGGGGAAAGAAAAAAGGGATAACAAAAGAAAGACTGTACTGAATAACAGTCAGTTTTGTGACTCAGGAGTTACAGTGTACTATATCAATTTAATTAAAAGTGACTGTATATAAAAGATAGAGGACTTAATGTAACTGAACAGCATGCCACCATGGTGGTATATATAGGTGGTGAATATATAAATATTCACTTTCAGTTTTTCTGAGTGTTGAGTTCCATAATAAAATAGTAGGGTAAAAAACAATGCTGCCACCCAGAGGAATGCTTCTATTATCATCTATTATACAGAAATGACAGTAAGCCAGACACAGTAGTAACAGCCTGCAGTTAGATTCAGTCCTAGCATTCTGTTAGGCTGAGGCAGGAAGATTTCTGGAGATGGAGAATCGCAAGTGTAACATAACAAGACCAATCTAAAAAACAGTAAAATACCACCAGATGCTCAGATAATTAGCTTTTTTCTTGGAACCCTCAAAGCACCTTTACCATTCATCTCTTAATACAGCCACTCTTTATTTAAAAAAAAAAAAAAAGCTTCAGTGGGGAGGGGGCTTTTGCTATATACTTCAGGCTGACCTCAAACTGTAGCTCTGGCTTCAGCTTTGTAAGTGCCTGGGATTGCCAAAAAATCTAACTATCCTCATTTGAAGTGTCTTAACTGAGCACATATATATGGTCTCAAAGGTACCAAATATCAAGTCTTTAATCTCTCAGGAATAAAAACAAGCTAAATCAACAAATTTCTTAGGTAATTTGATCAAAGAAAACAGAACAGCTAGAACTGGGCTATCTGTTCCTAACTTTTAACATTTTCTGTTAACGCCAATAAATCCCTTAACCAAAAATACTATCAGCATCTTGACGGGTACCTGATATACAAGTACACACTGTAGATACAGAACCACTTGAGCCATTCCAAATTGTTAATTCTTTCTCATTTTCTTTCCCAGCTCCACCATTAACTGAAATGTTAATGTACTTAGTGTTACAACAGAAACCCAAACACCATGAGACATGTCAATTTTAAAATACATATTATTTCTGATTGATATCAGGTGACCTGATGTCTGCTAAAATGGTACTAGTAAGAATACAGAAAATAATAATTATTGACAATAACATGGAGAAGTGAAACCCTTTAGGCAATGTTGGTGGGAACGTGAAATGGTATGGTCACTGGGAAAAAGACAAATGGCAGGCTAGGAGTGTGGCTAGCGGTAGAGCACTCACCTAGTATGTGAAAGGCCCTGGCTTCGATCCCCAGAACCACAAAAGACAAACAAAAAAAATTGCAGTTCCTCAAAAGTTAAGGGTGTATGTATTCCCAAAAGAACTGAAAGGGGAACCACAGCAACATTATGTATGACAACTAAAATTTGGAAGCAACTTGTCCATAGAAAGATGAATGGATAAGAAAATGTATTACATGCAAGAGTGCATTATTCAATCTTAGAAAGAAAATCATGGCAGATGTCATAGCAAGGATAAACTTTGAAGGCATTATGCTAAATGAAATAAAACAACCACACACCATAAAAAAAAAAAAGACAAACAGTGAAAAGTTAGCAAGTGGAGTTCAGAGAAAAAAAGCAGAAAAGCGGCTGCCAGGGGATTCAAGGAAGAGGAGGGAAGGAGCTGTTTAACATTGATGAAGAATCCTGAAGATGGATGGAAGTGATGACTGCACAACGGAGTTCATGCACACAATGACCCTGAACTTCACACTTAAAACACGGTCAGGATGATAAGTTTTGTGATGCTTATTTACCATAATAAAAATACTCAAAAGTAAAATTGAGAAATTGGTCTCTTCAAAGGTCAAGTGGTGATTCCACTGGGACTGACAGGCAAACACTCAGCACTGTGGCTACCTACATCTACCTCTCCACACCCTGAGACCTCATCTTGATCTCCTCAAATTCTCCTTTCTTCCCAGAGCCATACCAAACGTGTACTTCAGCTTCTAAACGAGCAACTAGTACTCCTGCTCCACCAGTTCAAAGCAGCAAGGAACTTAATCCCTCTAAACGTTTATGCCGCCTCTTTAAAACAAAGATAATTCCTACCTACCTGCCATACAAGGTTGTTATGAGGGCAAAAGTGAGATCACGTTCATAAAAGTAGCTTTCAACTGCCAAGCACCAAAGAAACATAAATTAAGTTTAACTACTTTCACATGGCGATTGAGACGCTTTAATAACATAAGCTTCACAAACATAAGCTTATTACAACACCTCAACCCATGCTGGCATTTAAAATACACAGCATCCTCAAATAACACCTTTCTTTCTTAGTCTTTACTGAAGGGCAACATAGGAGAGTGGGGTGCTCTTTAAATACCCTAAAGCATTTGAACTAATCACCCAAAACGCAGCAAATTATTCTACATACCCTTCGAAAATTGAATATTTATGACCCCAGAATAGGCCAACAACATCCTAGAACTACACTTCCCACAAAGCATAGAGTGGAACACTGGCAGCAGGCTCGGAGGCCTGGCACTAAGGGCGACTACTGCTCCCAGCAAGCTTGGATCGTCATCCCCTGGAAAATGGCAACTCTTGGCATGGAATGGGATTCTCTCCTTTCTGACAGCTCCGTCACCCGCGTTTTGTTTTTATTGCCATTAACAGCGGCCCTATTGGCCTTTACTGCTTCAACCTGAAAGTCATCTCCAATCTGTGACCTTTCTGCTGATTGCTTAGATGTGGGGGAAAGACACCCTCTCCCCTTCCCAAGAGCTCCATTTCCAGAATTCGCCCGTCAGTCAGAATCAAGGGACCTGCGGGGGTCAGACGGGACGGACACAGTCCAACCTGGGGCGACAGGCCGCGCTCCGGTAGCAAGTCAGGCGGCCGGGATCCCCCAAAGCCCGGGCCGAAGCTGATTTCGAGCAGGAGTAGCTAAGCCCAGAGCTCTGGTTTCAATTTCACGACGTGACAGTGCAAACCTGCGGCCTACAAGCGCCCGCGGCGGCGGCCCGCCCTTTCGCCCGCCCTCCCGCCAGGCCCAAGCGCCCGAGCCCCCTGCACGCAGAGACCGCCGCCCACCCGCCGGCCCGGGCCCGCGCCCCACCGGCCTCCAGTGTCCCGCCGGGCCCGGCCCTGCGTGGAGTCGAATCCCTCTCACGGCCGCAGGCTCTGCGCCGCACTTACTCAGCTCGTCCTGGGAGGCGGAGGCGGCGGCCGCAGCCATGTTGCGCCCGGGAGCGAGCGAGGGAGGGGCGGACGGACGGCGAGGGGGGCTCGCGGCCGTCGCCGCGCCGCGCCGTGTCGCGCCGCGCCGTGCCGCAGGGGCCCGGGGCCGCCTTGGGTCTCTCACGCGGGCCGCGCTGCGCCCTCGAGGCCCGCCCGCTGCCGGCGTCCTCTGCGCTGCGATCGTCGCTCTCGCCGCGCCTCGCGAGCTCGCGACTCCGGAGCTCCCTCAGCCTCGCGCCTCTGAGGAGCCGCCGCCGCCGCCGCTGTCGCTGCCGCTGCCGCCCGTGCGGCCGAGTGACCGCGCGGCGGCTCTTCGGCCTGGCGCCCGGCTTGCTCGCCTCGCGCCGGCTCTTATATTTAGAAAGAGCTGAGCCATCCTCCCCCTCCCCCTCCCCCTCCGCCGGCCCCTCGCTCGCGCGCCAGCCCGCCCTCGCTCGCTCGCTCGCGCCTCGTCCTGCCCACCTGCCGCCGCCAAGCTTCCCCCGCGCGGAACGCAGCGGAGCCGCGGCGGGCCAACCCCACCACAGCCTCAGTCCCACAGCCGCATACACGCGGCCTCTGACCTGAGTCGGAGCCGGTCTCCATAGCCCGGGATGCTGTAAGTAGGACGGAGACGCGCGGCCGCTCCTGGGGAGCCTGTGTGCGGCCGAGCTGAGCCGGGCTGCCCGGGCCGCCGAGGAGAGCTTCCCCGAGGCGTGCGGCCCCGGGCTCTGGCGTTCAAGGTCTGCGTCTGTCACGCCCGCCTGGTCGGAGCTGAAGGAACACGCGCCCGGACGGAGGAAGAGACGCGGACTCGGAAAAGTAGAGCGGGGCTCGAGTCGGAGGAGGAAGCCCCGCCCTGCGCCTCGCGCCCAACTTCTCGGCCGCTGCGCTGACTCAGGCCAGGCTTCTGAGCTGCCCAGGAGTTAGAGCACAGAGACCTGCACGGGGAGATCACGCCCGGGGACGCCCCCCTTACGCTAGCCTCCCGAGCGAACTGCGAGCCAGGGAAGGGGCGGGAACCACGATATATTGGAGTGGCTTAGATGCCTTCCTCTTAACTCGAGTTTACTGGAAATCCCAACTTTTAACTTTAAGCCTCTAGTTTGTCCACGACGTCTCGTGGTCGTTCGTGTACAGCTGCAAAATGGAATTCAAATCAAGGGACTATATGATTACTATAAGAGAGTAGGTGCCAGATCAAATGCTTTTTTTAAGAGGCAAAAAATAATCGAGACCCTAAATGAATTGAAATTGCATAGATTCCCCCAAAATGGAGTCCCTAGGGCCTTAGATAATACCTTGAAATTTGAATACATGCAGTTCCGAATGTAACATAGGCAAGTACGAGATAGCAACAAACACTGACGATATTAGTTCCTGTATTAATTTCACATTTACAAAGAAATTTACATTATCTTTGTAATTATCATAAAAATAAGAATCCTTCCTCCTAGTTCAGCTACCTCACCCATCTCACACCCAAGAGAAAAATTATGAAATGTAAACTTTGTTGATGCTTCAAGACCCAGTGTCTGCATACATGTACAGCCCCAGGTACAGTTTGGTTCATAGTAATAAAACTTACACACACACACTCACTCCTTCCCTGCTGCTTGTTTTGCCCTATGCTGGACTTTGGAACAATAATTGGATCCTGAGAGTCTGGCCTAATCAGAGGTTAATAATGATTGCACAGGTTCATTGCCCGTGGAAAAGCAGGAGGTGGGACTAACTGAAGGAAGTATGTCATTGGAGGTGTGTCCTTGGGGACTGTTTTGCAATGGTCTCTTCCTGTCAACGCTGTCAGCTTCCTGTTTGCCATGAGAAGACCTGCTTTATTTCATGACACTCACCCTGCCATATGTCCAACCTCACCTCAAGTCCACAGCAATGGAACAAAGTGACCATGTACAAAACCTCTGAAACTGTGAGCTAAATTGTACTGGCTGGTTTTGTGTGTCAACCTGACACTGGCTGGAGTCATCACAGAGAAAGGAGCTTCAGTTAGGGAAGTGCCTCCATGAGATCCAACTGTGGGGCATTTTCTCAATTAGTGATCAAGGGTGGGAGGGCCCCTTGTGGGTGGTGCCATCCCTGGGCTGGTAGTCCTGGGTTCTATAAGAAAGCAGACTGAGCAAGCCAGGGGAAGCAAGCCAGTAAGTAACATCCCTCCACGGCCTCTGCATCAGCTCCTGCTTCCTGACCTGCTTGAGTTCCAGTCCAGACTTCCATTGGTGATGAACAGCAATGTGGAAATGTAAGCTGAATAAACCCTTTCCTTCCCAACTTGTTTCTTGGTCATGATGTTTGTGCAGGAATAGAAACCCTGACTAAGACACAAATTTATTTTTACTCGCTTTAAATGGTCATATACTTGTCACAGTGACAGAAAAACAAATACAGGTGAAGGTCAAGGCTCTGGGTAAATATTTTCAACCTCCGCAAACATTTTCAATATTCAAAGAACTATATTAAGAACTATATTAGCATCATTTTTGTTAATGGCTTGATAATATGTTTACCTTCTCCCCACCCCCACTCCCATATGCCCCAATCTCACCCTGCTCTCCAGATTGACTAACTCCAGGCTAACTCCATGACTCCTCTCCCTGGGGACTTGAAACTGACTATAGATATGTATACTTCTCTGAACCTCAGTCCTTTTTTTTAGTGGACATTCTTACTCTTTGGTTTGACATTTCTTCCAAAATAAGTGTGCAATGACTGTTAATAATACTGAAGTACAGAAATGTCTCTCCACCCCTCCCAGTACCATTATCCTCTACTTGACTCCACAGAAAGAATTCAAAACTTGTCAGCAGTTTGATGCATACAAACTCTTCTAGTTCTGCACTATAGTAAAGCACTCCAAATATCATGAAAGGCTGGCTGAGGGTCTTTTTGATCTACTTGGATGTTCAGAGATGGCAAGCATGGAGGCTGGAGAGGTGGCTCAGTGGTTAAAAGCATGGCTGTCCTCCTAGAGGACACTTGTTCACTTCGCAGGGTCCACATGGAAGTTAACATCTGTAACTCTAGTTCCACAAGATCTGACTGACACCTTCTAACCTCTGTGGGTGCTGCATGCATGTAGTGAACAGACATACATGTGCAGACAAAGCACCCATACACATAAAACAAAAATACTTAAAATCTCAATATAAAGTGTCAAGAACAGCTTCCTTAGTGTTAGCGTCTCTGAGCTCTTGAGCACTAGAGGCTTACTAACTCAGAGGCGTATAGAACCAGTCCCTGAGACCTAGACATATATGAGTATAATCTTTAAAACCCAAAGGCTTATACTATACAAGTGCTCAGGTCAAAGCCAGCCACTGCCTTCAAAGTCAGGGGCTTTTTGCTCCAAGATTGCTCAGCCAAAGACTTGGAACCTTAGGAACTCAGGACAGAGGCTCTCTAGGCACAGAACCCAACAGCTGGTGTTAGAGCAGCAAACTTCAATTATCAGGACCCTTGGCTCTGAACCCATCAGCTCTCTGGAAGTCTTCCGTGGATGGGCCTTTCAACTTCACTGACTCAGTTCTTCACGGTTTCTTACCTTCAGGCTCTTCTCTCTACAGATCCGGCCATGGGCTGCTCTCTGAAGCTCTCCAGCTACTTTCTCACTTCCGCCGCTGCTGCCGCTGCTGCTGTCACCACCTCTGAACACCACCCCAGCACTCGCTCCTCTCCATGCAACAAGTTCAGCCCACTCTACCTATAGTGAAGACTATGTATGGGCAAATGAAAGGTCACTCAAGAGAGACTTTTATTGGAGCCTAATATGATGCAGAAATAGTACATGGAAAAGAAGCCTTCAAAACTGACCCCATGAGACTAAGAAGCAAGCTGTTTATATAGCCAGAAAGGGGGTGTGACACGTTTAGGAGCAACTCCCAGCTCCACCGGTCAAAGCTTTGCATGTTTAGCAATCATGACCTAGTTTTTGTGTATCAGTGAAGAGCTTTGTGCTGAGTCACCAGGGAGCGTGTTCCCCTTGGCCTAAGCAGACATAGCCCAAGATAGGTAGCATCATCAAGATGTCCCTGAGACTTATCATGATGAAAGTGAAGTCTCCAAGAGCTGATGCAAGCTGACTAGGACAGACACGACAAAAAATGAGACCTCTTAAGCAGCTATCATCATAATGGTGCCCAAAACTACAGTTGAATTTCCTCAGTTCCCACGAAATGTTCAAAGCAGCCAGGTCACCATGATAGCAGCACTCCTGCTGGAACCCCCTAAAAGGGACTGCTTGATTGACACTTCCTAGTCAAAGCAGTCCGACACCTGGGAAGAGTCTGACAGTTGTCTGTCAAATGGTGAGTGGCTCAGCCACGACAGCTTTGATCATTTGAAAGGAAAAGACATGAAAGAATACTTACATTAAAGGCCTATGGTGAACCAGACGTACCTCACAGTGTTTAACCTTATTCAACCTCCACTGAAAGGAAGCTCAAAGAGATCTGAGCGCCTTGTATCTGTCTCACAATGACTGGTTAGAGCAAGTGTCTTTTCATAATTTCAAGTGGAACCTTTCATAGCCATGTCAAATAAAAACCAAATATAAGTTAAGGACAGTGACTGAGGCAATTTTAGCCTTTAGACAAGAATAATTAGCAACTTAGTTCATCGTATATAGAAAGTCCAGTCCCCGAATGTACAAATCACCTGCATGTGTATACACGGAGATTTTTAACCAAAACAGTGAAATCTTGTTATACATATTATTGTGTGTTATCATTGTACCAATTAATACGTCACAAGCACCCTTTCT
Source organism: Tokudaia tokunoshimensis (assembly GCA_036184795.1). NCBI lineage: Eukaryota > Metazoa > Chordata > Mammalia > Rodentia > Muridae > Tokudaia > Tokudaia tokunoshimensis. The sequence continues at coordinate 46,111,617 of BTHU01000005.1, forward strand.
ATATCACTGATAATAATCATGGCTAATAAAATACTAATTCTTCCTAGTATGAAACTCAGTATTGGGCTCACATACTCCTCTCAACAATTTTATGAAGTGGGGTCTTTATGGCATAGAGGGATTCCGAGATATAGCCACAGCACCACAAGGTAGAAAGTAAATGAGCAGAGACTTGAGTCTAGACAGTGGATTAGAGTGGTTTGGTTTCATCTGGCTGTGCTGTATTCTGTTGTATTGTGTTGTATTATAGCATGTTGTGTTGGGAATGTCCCCAGTGCTTGGTGCATATTAAACAGGGGTCCCCGATGGAGGAATTGGAGAAGGGACTGAAGGAGCTGAGGGGGTTTGCAGCCCCATGTGGGAGCAACAGTGTCAACTGGCCAGACCCCCTGGAGCTCCTGGGACCACCAACCAAAGAATACACATGGAGAGACCCATGGTGCTAGCTGCATATGTGTCAGAGGATGGCCTTGTTGGACATCAGTCGGGGGAGCAGCCCTTGGGCCTGAGAGGGTTCAATGACCCAGTGTAGGGAAATGCCAGGGTGAGAATAGGTATGTCGGGGAGTACCCTCATAGAGACAGGAAGATGGAGGTTGGGATAGGGCGTTTCCAGAGAGACCAGGAAAGGCGAAAACATTTGAAAAGTAAATAAAGAAAATAGCCAATAAAAGGGGGGGGGGAGAGATAGAAAAAAATAAATCTTAAAAAAAAAAACTTCAGATGCCATATTCTGTAGATGTCTGAAGTGTTTAAAGACCATCTATCTAGAGTACATCTGAATAGGCAAACATTGCTGGTTTCTAACTATTTAGTATCTGCTCAACTTTGAAAACTTGTACAGGAGGCTAAAAAGCTAACATCTGTAATTATCTAAACTAATATATAACATGAACACAAGGTTGACTGATGTAACTTTAATTTTTTCAATCCTTATTTTTAATGATGGTTCTTAAATGCTTTAACCTCCCTTGTAGTCCACCACCCCACAGAGGTGATGGGAAAGAAAAGCTACAGGGGAAGTGAACCTGTTTAGAAATGTTCTTTGGAGCAACTCCTGTCTGTGGTGACTGGAAATTGGCAGTTCAGTTCACTAGTTAGCAGCGACAGCTTGCTCCACTGGCAAACCCTTCACAGACACACCATCAGTCATGACTGGTAGAGTCGGGATAGCAAACACAAATCAGCAGTGGTGGCATAACCTAGCAGAGACATCCAGGCCTCAGCCTCTGCACAGCTGTGCCTCTCTCAGGGGAGTGAAGATCAGCGAAGACACAAGACCCACAAGCATTGCACAGCTAGCTGTACCATCAAGCCAAGCTCAGCCTTAGTCACTGTCCATCAAGTTCTATTTATACGCCCTTCAAACATCGTGTGTTCTCCACGTGTCTTGCCTCAGCATGCGTGTCTGTCTCAGCTGACATCACTCTGCCAATCAGCCCAAGTCTGAGGAAGTGGCAAGAAAACTGCAGCACAACACCAGAAGTTTTTTTTTTTTTTTTTTTTTTTTTTTGGTGCATTTCTCTCTAAGGAGTCCTGATAAATGGAGCTCAACTACACAATGTAAGGCAGACCAATACATGTGTGTCCTTAGTGAAGAATCCTTCATCACGTGTCCTTTCACGTGCTTGCTTTAGCAGAACATCCTTTCTCCTGTGTCAGCTTCAGTGAAACATTCCTTCACAAGTCTGCCTTAGTCTTTCACCTATGCTCACTTCAGGAAAACATTCCTTCACCTGTTTGCCCCTAAAGCACCATCCAACACAACTGACTTTCCAAAGAACCCTTAAGTTTCCACTTCAGACTGACTACAAACTTGTATCTCTTAATTATCTTAATATTTTGCAATAGTAGCTTTCAAGGACTAGAACTTTACATTTTTAAATTAGTCCCATAAGTATAATACCTAAGAGTTGAAACATATCTACATAGCATGTTGTAGCAAAATGTAACATTAAATTTCTATCAATATACAAAATTCCATACTGATGTAAAATATTGATTTGTTAACCCTCTTTAGTTTAAAAGTAGACTCAATAGTTTGAATAATTTATCACACCATCCCTATATTCCTTTTTGTCTTTCCTTCTCTTCCCCCCCTTTTCTCTTAACACTAGATGGGAGAGAAAGAAGGATAGAAGAAATAAGAAGGAGAAAAAGAGATCCCTGAATTCAACCTCTTTTTCTTTGTTCCTCCCTGACCAAGATCATTAACAACTTGCGATCAATACCCCCTTTAACATCCATCACACATGGAATGACCAAAAACCACCCACCCACCTCTTAGGAATGGGGCATTGTTCTCATAAAATTGCTTCCTGCTCTCTGGGGGTGATGGCATCTGTTGGTAGCCCTAAGAAAATCGGGACAATGGTCAAGTCCTAAGCTAGCTGTAACATTGGCTGTCTAGTGTCTGTGTGATGGGAAAGTCCAGGGCCTAACTGAAGTCCTGGATGGAACAGTCTGTGATACTGATCAATCTTAGCCATTTTGAAGTAATTCTGTATACAGATTTTTTTATTCAGTTTACATCTCGATCGCAGCCCCATTTCCTCCTTTCTTCCCAGTCCTTACCAATACCTCCACCCATTGCCGCCTTCCCTTCTCCTCAGAGAAGGGGAGCCCCCCCCCCTTGGGTACCACCCCACCCTGGGACATTTAGTCCCAGCAGGTCTAGGTATATACTCTCCCACTGAGACCCAAAGGTGGGGGAAGGAGATCCAAAGGCAGGGAACAGAGACCAAGACAGCCCCCACTCCACTTGTCAGGGGACCCACATGAAGACCAAGTTGCACATCTGCCACAAATGTGTAGGGGGCCTAGGTCCAGCCCCTGCATGCTCCCTGGTTGGTGACCCAGGCTCTGTGAACCCCATGGTCCCAGGTTAGTTGACTGTAGAGGTTACTTGTGGAGTCCTTTACCCCTTCACCTTGCTCAGGCTATCTCCCACTCTTCTACAAGACTCCCCAAGCTCTCCCTGATGTTTGGCTGTGGGTCTCTGCCTCTGCCTCCATCCACTGCTGGATGAAACCTCTCAGGAGACAGTTATACTAGGTTCCTGTCTGCAAGCATAGCAGAGTATCATTAATAGTGTCAGCTGCTCACTCTCTCACAAGGCATGGGTCTCAAGTCGGGGCAGTCACTGGTTGGCTATGCCCTCAGTCTCTGCTCCATCCTTATCCCTGCACATGTGTAAGCAAGACAAATTTTGGGTTGAAGGTTTTGTGGGTGGATTGATACCCACTCCCTCCTCTGGAAGTCCTGCTAGCTACAGAAGGTGGCCACTTCAGTCTCTATATCCCCCTCTGGTAGGAATCTCAGCTAGAGTCACCCCCACAGACTCCCCATGTGCTCTCCCATCCCAGGCCTCCAACTAGTCACCAGAGATGACTCCTCTGATCTCCATTCTCACTCTCAGCCCTCTCCTGCCCTCTGTCTCCTCACACCTAATTGACATACCTATTCCCCTCCTCACCCCCTGTCTTACACAGTTCCCTCTTTCCATCCACCTCTTATAACTATTTAGTTTCCCCTTCTGAGTGAGATTCATGCATCCTTCTTTACCCAAGGGCATCCTTATTACCCGAGTATTTTGGGTCTATGGATTGTAGCATGGTTATTTTGTACATTATGATTAATGTCCACTTATAAGTGAGTACATACCATACATGCCTTTCTGGCTCTGGATTACCTCACTCAGGATGATATTCTCAAGTTCCATTCATTTTCCTGTAAATTTCATGAAGTCTTTCAGGAAACAGCCATTAAGGGATTCTGTGAGGCTTGATCACCTGGACTACTTGTCTTGTCTTCTTTGGTATTTGGTCCTTTTGCTCTGTAAACTTTTAAAGGTAATATACATTTCTGCATTAATACATTGTGATGGTTTGAATATGCTTGACCCATGGGAAGTGGCACTAATAGGGGATATGGCCTTGTTGGAGTAGGTGTGGCCTTGTTAGAGGAGTATGTGGTGGGGGGGGTTGGCTTTGAGACCTTCTTCCTAGCTGTCTGGAAGTCAATCTTCTCCTGTTTGCTTTTGGAACAAGATGTAGAACTCTCAGCTCCTCCTACATCATGCCTGCCTAAATGCTGCCATGTTCCTGCCTTGATGATAATGGACTGAACCTCTGAACCTGTAAGCCAGCCCCAATTAAATGTTGTCCTTATAAGAGTTTCCTTGGTCATGATGTTTCTTCACAGCAATGGAAACCCTGACTAATACACACATACGGAATGTGCAATGTGCACAAGTCAGCTTAAGGTGATTCTCCGCTCTATGTTCAAGCAGGAAAGGCATCTGTCTGTCTTTCTCTATAAGTCAGTTCAGACTGTATAACCAAATTGTAATATAAATTTCCATCCATGCCATTTGAAAGATTGGCATGTAATAATACTAATAATCTTCTGAGGACTCTATGGCCAATGAGATTTATTGGTTATGCTTTGCTGAAGTCCTGACTGAAGACATTCATGTCTCAGCCACTTTCAGACTTGTTTCCATGTAGAGGAATCAGCAGATATTTTACAATGTCTCTCGATAGCAGTTGTTTTGTTGTTGTTGTTCATTAGCATGTAAAAATTTAAAATTAATAAAACACTATGTAATCTATCTCTGGGGGTTGTTGTAACCCCTTTCTGTTTCTTAAGCATCTCTTTTAAGGTTTGATTAGATCTTTCCTCAACTGTTCATCCTTTAGGATTCTGTCATTTACCTATACTGTGCTTTATGTTATACTATGCAAAAAATTATTTCAATTTACTAGAGATATATATTAGACTCTTCTATATGTTGAGCCTCCAGCTGCTCTTCAACTCGCTGCTCTAGTGCCTGTAATTTTTCTTTTGTCATAGCTGTTGTTCTATGTAAACATGCCTATTGATCATCTACCTTAGTGGGAGGATGCTTGGTGTTCTACCAGAATTGGCTGTGCCATATAAAGGTGAAGTCATCATCTGCTGTGTCTTATTTATTGACAAGCTAGACAATCCGTGACTGTTCTTGATAACATATTTTAATATCTTTATCAGGAACATCTCCTATTTTATGGCTCGTACCTGAAGTTGGAGGAATGCTAATCTATGCTTCCTATTGTTGCAATAGATCACTCTGCCACTGAGCCACACATCAGCACTGGCACTCTTTGGCCATCAGGCCTAGAAGATGAAGAAGCTTTCTCTGTGAAGGAGGAACATGGAAGAGACCTCACCTTGTCTTAAGCAACTCATGACAATCAGTTCTCCAGTTGTCCTCTGTTTGTCCACAGTTCATGCAGGGTCCTGGCTGTGAGCAAGGCATTGAGGCAATTATGCCCAGTGGTTAGGGTACCACAAACCAGGTAGTGTCCTTTATCATTGTGTCCATATCTTCTTGGAGACCTTGGGGGTATCACTGTTAGGATCATGGAGGCTCTGTCCTCATGGTAAATTTAAACAAATAAATGTCATATTCAGCAGACTGCTAACAGGTTTGAGGGCTAGTTCCTAACAAGCATGTCTGAGTCAAACAGCCTTTGTCTGTTTTTAGTTATTTTCTCTAAACTGTACCTTACAAACATAACACAGGAGACTAAATAGAGCTTAACCTTGTAATTAACTGCATCAGTTCTTAGTATGAATTCAAATATATTTCTGATCACATTAAAGGATTTGATCATTTATAAAGTTACTGACTATCAATCCTTGTTAGGTTTGAGCCTTAAAAAGTCATAGTTTTGAATTGAAGATCTTCTAATATCCAAATAAAACTTTTGAATCCATAAACGTAATCCATAAAGAGATTGGGAACCTTTCTGACTTTTATATGGTATATCATTATAGGACATAACAGTTTCCTGTATAATTAAATTTATGCTAAAGGCACTGACAGGACAGGAAGGGGTTAACAAGTTGTGAAAAATGGAAAGAACTTTGGCTGAGAGGTTGTTATCATAAGGTAGTTTTAGGAAGTATTACCAAGCATTGAGTTGGGCTGAAAGGAGAGGGTTGCCTGAGACTTGCCAGAGGTCAGGCAAACTTAAAGGAAGGTGGGGTGAATAGGTTTCAAGAGACAGTTATTCTTAACCTTTTAAATATTGTAAATCTTCCCCTGTGCCTATGTGTTCAAGGCTCTTCCCCACTTTCTATTCTACTAGATTCAGCATATTTGGTTTTATGTGGAGGTCCTTGATCCACTTGGAATTGAGCTTTATACAAAGAGATAAAGAATGGATCGATTTGCATTCTTCCACATACTGACAGCTAGTTGATCCAGCACCATTTGTTGAAAATGCTGTCTTTTTTCCACTGGATGGTTTTTGCTCCTTTGTCAAAGATCAAGTGACCATAGGTGTGTGGATTCATTTCTGGGTCTTCCATTCTATTCCATTGATCTACCTGCTTGTCACTGTACCAATACCATGCAGTTTTTATCACTATTGCTTTGTAGTACAGTTTGAAGTCAGGGATGGTAATTCCCCCAGTTCTTTTATTGTTGAGAATAATTTTCAATATCCTGGGTTTTTTTGTTATTCCAGATGAATTTGAGAATTGTTTTTTCTAACTCTATGAAGAATTGAATTGGAATTTTGATGGGGATTGCATTAAATCTATAGATTGCTTTTGGTAAGATGGTCATTTTTACTCTATTAATCCTGACAATCCATGAGCTTGGGAGATCTTTCCATCTTCTCAGGTCTTCCTCAGTTTCAGCTGTAAGAGTTCTCTGGTAGAATTTTTGGGATCGCTTATGTATACTATCATATCATCTGCAAATAGTGATATTGTGACTTCCTCCTTCCCAATTTGTATCCCTCTTATCTCCTTTTGTTGTCTAATTGCTCTAGCTAGAACTTCAAGTACTATGTTGAATAGGTAAATTTCCTGAACAGAATACCAATGGCTTATGCTCTAAGATCAACAACTGACAAATGGAATCTCATAAAATTGAAAAGCTTCTGTAAGGCAAAGGACACTGTCAATAGGACAAAATAGCAACCAACAGATTGGTAAAAGATCTTTACCAATCCTACATCCAACAGAGGGCTAATATCCAATATATACAAAGAACTCAAGAAGTTAGACTCCCGAGAACCAAATAACCCCATTAAAAAAGTGGAGTACAGAGCTAAACAGAGAATTCTCAGCTGAGGATCTTGAATGTCTAAGAAGCATTTAAAGAAATGTTCAACAACCTTAGTTGTCAGGGAAATACAAATCAAAATGACCCTGAGATTCTACCTCACACCAATCAGAATGGCTAAGATAAAAAACTCAGGAGACAGCAGATGCTGGTGAGGATGTGGAAAAAGATGAGCACTCCTCCATTGCTAGTGGGACTGCAAGCTGTTACAACCACTCTGGAAATCAATCTGGCAGTTCCTGAGAAAATTGGAAATAGTTCTACCTGAAGACTCATCTATACCAACTCTGTGCATATACCCAAAAGATGCTCTAACTTATAACGAGGACATATTCTCCACAATGTTTATTAGCAGCCTTATCTATAATAGCCAGAAACTGGAAACAACCCAGATATCCCTCAATAGAATGGATACAGAAACTGTAGTGCATTTACACAATAGAGTACTACTCAGCCGTTAAAAACAATGATTTCAGGAAATTCACAGGCAAATGGATGGAACTAGAAAATATCATCCTGAGTGAGGTAATCCAGACACAAAATAGCATACATGGTACATAATCACTGATAAGTGGATATTAGCCCAAAAGCTCCCAATGCCCATGATACAACCCACAGACCATAAGGAGCTTAAGAGGTAGGAAGACCAGGGTGTGGATGCTTCAGTCCTGCATTGAGGGTGAAACAGGGTGATCACAGGAGTAGATGGGGGATCTAGGAGGAAGAGAAGAAGGGTAGGAAATAAGGGGGTAGTATCAGATAGTAGAGGGGATGGGAGAGAGGGACAGAGGCTCAGGAAATTGAATAAAAATATGTAGCAGTGGGGGATGAGGAACTGGGGATAATCACTGGAGGGTCCCAGATGCCAGCAAAATGAGAGGCTCCCAGGACCCAATGGGATGACTTTAGCTGAAATGCACACAGAAGGGGATATAGAACCTGTAGAGACCACCTCCAGTAGATAGGCACGGCCCCTGGTCCAGGGATGGGGCCACCCACCCATCTCAAAGTTTTTAACCCAGAAATGTTCCTGTCCAAAGGAAGAACAGGGACAAAACCATGGAGCAGAGAATAAAGGAAAGACCATCCAGGGACTGCTCCACCTGGGGATCCATCCTGCCTGCAAACACCAAACCTGACACACTGTTGCCATTGCCAGGTGGCTCTTGCTGACAAGAACCTGATCTGGCTGTTCCTTGGGAGGTTCTACCAGCAACTGACCAACACAGATGTGGATGCTTGGAGCCAACCATCAGACTGAGCTCAGGGACTCTGGTAGGGAAGCTGGCAGAAGGACTGTAGGAGCAGAGGAAGATTGCAACCCTACTGGAAAAACAACATCAGCTGGCAGGACCACCCAGCTCTCCCAGGGACTAGACCACTAACCTTGGAATGTAAGGAAAGGGCTCCAGGGCTCCAGATACATATGTAGCAGAGGATGACCTTGTCTGACATCAGTGAGAGGGGAGGCCCTTGGTCCTGTGGAGGTTTGATGCCCCAGGGTAGAAGAATGCTGAAGCAGTGACAGGAGAGGGTGAGTGAGTGGGGGAGCACCCTCATAGAGGCAAAGGGGAGGGAGGAGAGGGGAGATGTGGGATGGGGGGGATTGCAAAAGGGTAACCAGAAAGTGAGATATCATTTGAGATATAAATGAATGGAATGATTAATAAAATAATAAAATAAAATAAATAAATATTATAAATCTCTAAAAACAATCTAATTAAAAACTTCTTAATTTTTATTCCTTGTATCATTACCATAAGTTACAGGGCAATATATCTAATGCAATGAAAAGAAAGAAAAAATAAAGAGAAAGCTACAACAGATAAAAAAAATAACCTTAGGAATGTATATCTAATTGATAGCATATTACATTAATCAATAGCTACATTTTTAAAAATACAAATCTTTTGTTATTATATCCATTATTTTCATCATCAGATCCATAACCATCATCACAGGGACTGCCTGAGCTTCTTCTATTGTAATTGTTCCCCCTTCATGGGTCCAAACTTTAATTGTTGTTGTTCATTATAATTTTTAAAGTCATTATCATTTCCATCATCATTATAGTTATTTTCATTAAAATTTCCTCCATTGCAACCACAATATATTAATAAAGACATTATAATAAAATATTTAATAAAATTTAAAATGTCCCATATCTTTATGTATTTAAATATTTTTTTAAAGTTGTTTTTGCAATATCAAAATATTTAAGAGTGAAGTTATAGAGCATAACCATAATTTTTAGAAGACAAAACCAATTTTTAACAGTTTAAACAATCCAGTGTCTCTAAAATCAATATCAAGTGCATTATTTTGAGGTTATAAAGTTTGACTGGCAGCAAGAAAATTATTGTATACAAATACATGGAGGTAGAGTTTTAATACCTCATTTTAAGTCTGGTTTTTTTTTTAGGTCAGGAATTACATAAATTTTATCCCAATGTAAAGTATCTTTAGAGATGTGTTTCCCTGAGTTGGCTCATGCCATGTGTTTTGCCCAGAATGGATCCAACCCTGAGCTACCTGTTTTAAGCTAACTTTTTCTTACAGATGTTACAGATATTTAACAGTACCAAATAATTTATAATCCAATAATCTATAACCGAGATATGCAGAACATAGAAAATGTATACATTTAAGACCAGTCAGAAATAAAGATGTAGTGGCCACATACATTTGTACATTTAGAACATACAAAATTTCCCTTACTTCTTTTAGCTGTAATTTCAAGGAAGATGTATCTAGTGACCTGCTGAATCCAATTCTTATGTGCTTAGAGGTTTTGTAGCAGGACTAACCTTACTAGAGAAGCTGAGAAGCATCTGGTGCCCGTTTAAGAAGAGTTTGTACAGAATTCATTAGTGGCGAATTGTTAAGCCACTCTGTGCTACCAATGGGTGTACAGCTCTGCACCTGCCCATTAGCTCTGGATTCACTAATGAAAGACACATACACACACACAGAGAGAGAGAGAGAGAGAGAGAGAGAGAGAGAGAGAGAGAGAGAGAGAGACAGAGAGAGACAGAGACAGAGAGAGCATTATTTTTTATTAGATATTTTCTTTATTTACATTTCAAATGTTATCCCCTTTCTGGTTTCCCCTCTGAAAACACTCTATCCCATCCCCCACCCCGCCCCTGCTCACCAACCCACCCACTCCCTCTTCCCTGTCCTGGTATTCCCATATACTGAGGTATCAAACTTTCTCAGGACCAAGGGCCTCTCCTCCCTTTGATGTCCAACAAGACCGTCCTCTGCTATGCAGCTGGAGCCCTGGGTCCCTCCATGTGTACTCTTTGGTTGGTGGTTTAGTCCCTGGGAGCTCTGGGGGATACTGGTTGGTTCATAATGTTGTTCCTCCTATGGGGCTGACAGCTCCTTCGAATCCTTGGGTCCTTTCTCTAGCTCCTCCATTGGGGACCTTGTGCTCAGTCCAATGGTTGCCCAGGAGCACCCACCTCTGTATTTGTCGGGTACTGGCAGAGTCTCTCAGGAGACAGCTATATCAGGCTCCTGTCAGCAAGTGATTGTTGACATCCACATTCGTGTCTGGGTTTGGCGACAGTATATGGGGTAGATCCCCAGGTGGGGCAGTCTCTGGATGGCCTTTCCTTCAGTCTCCACCCTTTGTCTCTGTATCTCCTCCTATGACTGTTTTGTTCCCCCTTCTATGAAGGACCAAAGTATCCATACTTTGGTCTTCCTTCTTCTTGAGCTTCAATTGGTCTGTGAATTGTATCTTGGGTATTCCAAGTGGATATTAGGCCAGAGCTAGCTCAATGGATGGGCCACTCCTGAACTTCTACATGGCTAACACACTCCCCTCCAATATTCCTGAGTTAATATTTGATAAATCTATATTTCATCTCTGCTACCCAAGACCCAATTGGGGAAGTGGCCCCTGGGGCCACTTTCCTGACTCTTACATGTTGGCTGGCTCTTAAGTCTGACCTCTCTGCGTCCCCACCATGGCTATTCTGCCCCCTCTCTCCTCTGTGTTTCTTTCCTGGGAATCCTATAAATCCTGCCTCTGTCCCCCCTGCCATTGGCAGGGACCTGCAGCAGATGTGCAAATTCCTATGTAAGCACAAATCAAACCCCCAACAGTTCCCTGCTTGTTTGATCCGGGCAGGAGGTCTTCTCCGGCAGCTCCAGACTCTTAGCTGCAGGTCCAGGGAGGCCTTCGAGGGCAGCACCAGTTTATCAAGTTTTGTTGTCCCAATTCAGCCATTTTTTTTCCCTAAATATCCTTGAAATGAGCTAAGGCTAAGTCAAGGGGTGCATGACCAGCAGATGAAGTTTTAACCATTTTTTCCCTCTGAATATAAAACATAGAGCAGCAACCAAACAACTAACTAAACAACACTGCCAACACACATTGACAGACATGGTCAGGCTGGGAGGCCAAGGGCAACCAATAGAGTCGGGGCGGAGAGAGAAGAGACCCAGATGTCCCACCAAAGGGACCTAATTATCCCATAGTGATGAGTTAAAAGGTTAAATAGGGGAGAGAGGCACCAAAAACTAAAAAATAAAAGGAAAGGAAAGTGGAAGTCAAACACAAAGAAAACTGAGTTTCAAAGATAGACAGCACTGAGCATTTGGGCTCTGAAGAGGTGGATTGTACTCTGAGCCCCTAGCCAAGAGGAGAAGCAGGGTGTCCCCTGTCTCCTGATCAGGAGCTTTGCTGCTTCCAGCTTCTCTCGCTTGAGTCACCAAAAGGTACCAGGGTAACTTTAATTTTTTCAAATCCTATTTTTAATGATGGTGTTTCTTACTTGCTCAATGGCTGGGCCACTCCTGAAACTTCACGTGGATAACACATACCCCTCTGACATTCCTGAGTTAATATTTGATAAATCTATATTTCATCTTGGCTACCCCTTAAACCTTCCTTGTTAAGGAACCTACCCACCAGAGGTAGTAGAAAAGAAAGAATACGGGGGAGGGGAGAGGTAGACCTGTTTAGGAAGGTTCTTAGGAGGAACTCCTGTCTGTGTTGACTGGAAATCGGCAGTTCAGTTCACAGGTTAGCAGGCAGCAGCAGCTCAGTCCACTCACAAACACCTCAAGGATACACCAGCAGACCAGTTCAGTGGAGTTGGGTTAGCAACAGCGATGATGTCACCTAGCAGAGGCCCCTAGGCCTCAGCCTCAGCTCGAGTCAGCAGGAGGGACCAACAGGAACACCAGGAGAAGTCCTTGGTTGCGCCTCTCTCAGGAAAGCGAAGATCAGCAAAGACTCGAGACCCACAAGCATTGCACAGCTAGCTGTACCAGCAAGCCAATCTCTGTCTTTGTCACTCCATGGAGTCCTATTTATACACACCAAATGTCACATGTCCTCCATGTGTCTTGCCTCAGCACGTGCATCCAATCAGCCCGAGTGCTTGGAAGCAGCAACAAACTGCAGCACACCACCAGAAGGTTCTCTGGTGTGTTTCTCTCTATGGCATCCCAACAAATGCAACTCAGCTACACAGTGTAAGATGGACCAATACATGCCTGTCATTAGCAAAGAATCCTTCATCACACGTCCTTTCACACGCTTGCTTTAACAGAACATCCTCTCTCCTGTCTCTGCTTCAGTAAAACATTCCTTCCCAAATCTGCCTTAGCCTTTCACACCTGTGTCCACTTTATGTTCCTTCATGCGTTTGCCCCAGCAAAACACCATCCAACTGGCTTTCCAAAGAACCCTTAAGTTTCCACTTCGTACCGGGAACAAGACCAAATCAAGAAAAAGAACTGTGCAGGTACAGAAAAACTTACCTCCTCACAGAGGGCCCAGCTGGCTTTGTGGTGTTCACTGTCAGGAAGTGAGGGGTGGTGGAGGATAGGAGGCTTTCTTGGCCAATACACCAAATATTGGGGTTCAGGAATCACCACACAACCACTCAGACATCAGTCTCCAGTTAAACAGGGCTGGTTTATTGATGCACACCCCAAGACTGATCTATACCCCAAGGCTGTAGCTCAGATTTGAGAGCTGAAAGCTACAACTCCAAACATTGGGCAGGATCAGTTTATATAGGGAAGAAAACATAATGAACTCATAAATAGATATGGGGGTTGCGCTGCAGGGTGCTTGGCCTTTTCCCAAGTTTCCTTAGTAGTTTAGACATAACAGTTCAAGCAGGCCTCTGTCTTGCTTGGCTCTAAGTAAAAGCTACAGTTGAGGAGTTTCCAATCCTTCTCCTCCTCCTCTTCCTCTTCTTCCTCCTCCTCAGAACATAACAGAGTATGTGACCACCAAATTATTTTTCTGTCAACAACTGGCAGGCATGGAACAAAATGGCTACAACTATGCTAGGGGGCGGGCCTCAACAGTTCTAATCTATGTTCTGCCATGTGGCTAGTTACCTCTCAGTCTCTTTTCTGGCATCTGCTTCTTCCTCCATGTTGGACTGGAGAGCCCTGGTGCCTGGGGTTCTATCCAGGAGTCCCTATCTCAGCCAGAAGTCCTTCCTCTTCTCTCTTGCCTCAGATATTGGCCATTCAGCTCTTTATTTAACCAATCAGAAGATGGAGAACAATGTTTATAAAATACTGAGACAAGAGATGACTTCATCAAAATGACAGTACCAAAGTCCAACCTGTAATCAGATCTCTGTATACAGAAATCAGCATTTGAATAATATGAAGACAATGTTTACACAGTGCACAAAAAGATCACCCCAATAGATATCCATGTAAGCTTTTTCTTATTTGAAAGACCACTCTGTTGACTCTCCTCCCATAGTATTAAGGTAACTGGATACATCCAAACAATACAAAGTTAGTTTCTTCAAAATTGATCAAAGTCCTGAGAGATAAGAGTTGGCTCACGGCCTGAAGAGATGGCTCAGTGGTTAAGAGCACTGACTGTTCTTCCAGAGGACCTGAGTTCAATTCCCAACAATCACACAGTGGCTCACAACCACCTGTAATGGGATCTGATGCCCTCTTCTGGTGTGTCCGAAGTATACATACAGTATACTCATATACATAAATAAATCTTTTTTAAAAAAAAAAGAGTTGACTCACTTATCGAGGAGGATCTCATGTCTGCCCCTTGGAGGGGACTTGAACTGCGAGGAAAGGGAATGAGAAACCTGACTAAGTCAGACAATTAGAACCAGATCTCACTAATCTAAGTAGCGACTGCCCCGTGTAAAATGCTCTGAGCTGTCGCTGCGCCTCAGTATCTGGCTTTAGGCCCCTTCCTTTAAGCATCTTTTGGAAAGAAGAGGCTCGCAATCTCCACACTGGCATTCTGGATTCTGACCTTTAACCCTGACGAAGACCTCTACTGTCACTTTCGAAGTTCACCACTAACCTCCCATGTTCTGTGATGCTTGTAGATACCTGAGTCTCTTACTGATACTTGATGTCTATTCCTTACAGCACCATCCTTCCTTCATCCTTGACTCATTTCCCCCATCTTTATAAAACTTACGTTTCTGTCATTGCCTTCCTCTGCTAACCCCCTTGTGCCTCATTTAGCCTTTACCGTCATCATAGAGCAACAGGAAGTCGAAAAAAACCAAAATGCATTGTATTGAGATAACCAAAAATATTACATTTTTTGCAGTGTTCAAAAAAGATTATTCAAGGGGTGGGGTAAGTGAATGAAAATAGGCTTAGAATCTGTTTTAATCATCAAAGACAGAGAAATGACCTTGAATTAGGACAGAGGTGGTAGAATTACAGGGACTTACATAAACACAAGACGGATTGGGAAAGTCAAGGCCAGTGTTAGACTAGGTAAGAAAGATGGAGACAGTAAAGATGGCTCCAAGACTTCTGACTTACAAGGCAGTGGCGCACAGAGAAACTACTACAGAGGGCCAGAGAGATGGCTCAGTGGCTAAGAATACTTGTTGCTCTTACAGAGGACTTGGGTTAGTTCCTCACACCTGCAGGGCAGCTCACAACTATCTGTAACTTCAGCTACAGAGGACTCAGAGCCCACTTCTGGCCTCTACAGGCACCCGACACTTACACAGTACACACTCACATATACTAAGGCAAGTCATTTGTAAGCACCTGTGCTTACTTACCAGGCCGAGGTCACTTGATATGGTTGCAAGGAATGAGACCAGGCTCAGGTTGGAGGGGCCACAGCAAGACTGAGGCTGTGACAAGTTTATTGAGAGTAGTCAGACTTTTTTATACCCTTATCAGAAACAGAATATAATGGCAACTGCCAAGATCAATACAGTTGTGGTTGCCAGGGTACAATGATGTTTGACAGCTATACAAGGTACGTCTAAGACCAATTGTCCTGTTAGGCTTCAGTGCTTCCTTGACAGTTAAGGGAACATAAAAAGAAACACACCTTGGCCTGAAGGCTTCCCTGCATAAGGGAGTGCAGCAGTCTCTCAGGAACTTGAAGGTATATTGTACCCCAACAGCCATGGACTTTAACCTGAGAAACCTACAATGCATGCTTCTCAAGGCATAGGCCAAGGCAATTCTATGGGTCTCTGCAGTCATTCGTCACATAGAACTTTTGTAAAGTTGAAAATATAAAATGGCTGGAAAGATGGTCCAGTGGTTAAGAGCGCTGTCTGTTCTTCCAGATGACCTGGGTTAGATTTTCAACACCCACATGTTGTCTCACAACCACCTGTAACTCCAGGTCCAGGGAGTCTGACGCCCTCTACTGGCATCCACCCAAACATATTAAAGTGTCTCCCCACATATGTAGCAGATCTGCAGCTTGGTCTTCATGTGGATCCTGGACAACTGGAACGGGTGCGATCCCAAAAGCTGTTGCCAGTACGTGGGATATGCTCTTCAAGCTGGCTGCCTTGTTGGGCCTCAATGCAAGAGGAAGTGCCTAGCCTCACAGAGACTTGAAGTGTCAGGGTGGGGGGATACCCAGGGGGGCCCCCACCAACTCGGAGGAGAAGAGGAGGAGAGGATGGGGGAAGGATTGTGGTAGAGGGTGACCAGAAGGGGGTCAGTTAGAGGGATTAAAGTGAATAAGTCAAAGAATAAAATTTAATTATTACAAGGTAATAAAAATTAAATTTAAAAATAAAGTAAATAATAAAAAGGAGCTAATGGATGTAGCATGTGCACAATTCTGAGTTCAGGTCCCAGTGCTGAGAGGAAAGAAGAGGAAGAAAATAGAAATGGGGGGGGTATAAAGGGGAGGAGGGAGAAAACACAGAGGAAGAAAAAGAATGGAGAGAAGGTAGACTATGGCTCTGGCATGATTTAGTTTAGAGAAAGAATGAACTAGCAGAGAAACAGATCAGCGGGAGAGGTGAAAGGAAAGGCAGAAGGCAGTTCCTCCAGAATGGAGTTGGCGCAGGGGCCAGACGGACCAGCAGGATGCACAGAGCATTAGAATGTCTGAAGCGTTTTCTAGGTTAAACAGGTACGAGTTGCTAACTTTACATCTCAAATTCCAGAATGACGTTTTTCTTCCATTTCTGCTCCTGTCCTTAATATCTCTGTCCATTTCATATGGTAGACGAAACTGTTATAGTTTTTTTCTTTTCTGCTAGGCTATATTTTTCCATTTCTACTAGTCTATATTAATTGTGTAAAATGACAAGCCCTGTGGCATTCTCATACTCGTCTGTAATGGACTTTGCCCATATTCTCACCTCACCTGTTTCCACACAAAAGAATTTCTATTTTTCTCCCTCTTCTTTTTTCTCAGCACTGGGACTTGAACTCAGAATTGAGCACATGCTATATACATCAGCTCCCTTTTTATCATTTATTTTATTTTTAAATTTAATTTTATTACCTTTTCAAAACTATTTTTTTTTTTACTTATTCACTTTAATCCCTCTCACTGCCCCCCTCCCTGTCACCCTCTTCCACAATGCTTTCTCCAGGTTTCCACTTGCACTAGTCCTCTCTCTTCCCAGACAGGACCTAGCCCGCCTTCATGTCTTCTCTTTAGAGTCTGGACTCATCACATGAGAGAGGACAAGCGGTGTTTGTCTTCCTGTTCTGATTGGTTTCTGTTCATATGCTGGCATCTATTACCCACTTTATTCTAAATGACAAACTTGTCTGTCTGTCTGTCTGGACAATACTCCACTGTGTATACCTGTATACCACAGACTCCTTATTTATCCACTGATGGACACTTTAGCTCATTCCTTCCCTTGTCTACTATGAGTGATGTCTCAATACAGATGTACAGGTGAACTCTGCTATATTGTGATTTGATGGCTTCCAGGGTATGCCCAGGAAGGGTATTCCTGAACCTCACAGTGGTTGTAATTTTTTATGTTATTGAAGAATCTCCACACTGGTTTCCTTAGTGACTATACTAATTTACATTCTTACCAACACCATATAAGGGTTCCCTTTCCCACATATCCTCTCCAAGGTTTGTTGTTTTCTTTCTTTCTTTCTTTCTTTCTTTCTTTCTTTCTTTCTTTCTTTCTTTCTTTCTTCCTTCCTTTCTTTCTTTTTAAAGAAGTGAAACCTACTTCTTAGTTCTGGAAGCTTCTTTAATGAGAACTTCTGAACTGTGTAACATGGCAGCAGGCACGGCCGAGCCAGAGTGTTTTAACTTGACTTTTGCTTTTTTTTTTTTTCCATTTCTCTAGCAGGTCAAGATGTTGAATCATTTCCTTATTTTTACCTGTCACTGGTACTTCTTTGAAAGACTCTGTTCATTTTATTTCCCCGCTTACTGATTGGATCATTTGGGGTTTTTTTTTTTGTTTTGTTTTGTTTTTTGGAGGTTGATAGCTTTTAGTTCTTCTTAGGTCCTAAATGCTAACCCCTGTCAAATGGCCACATGATGAAAATTCCCTCCCAGTGTGCGGGTATCCTAGTCACTCTGGTATTTGTGTCTTATGCTGAGAATAAGCTCTCACTTGATACAATATGTATTTTCTATTATTTCTAGACTTTTAGAGTCCTATTTGAAAAGTTGTAGCCAGTGTCCATACCCTAAAATGTTTCCCTGTAAAACTTACAAAGTTTCAGATTTTACATTAAGGTCTTTGGTCCATTTTTGTCTGATTTTTGTACAGAGTGAAAAAGATCTGATGTCAGTCTCGTCCATGTGGCTGACCTCTCTTTCTTCCGCCACCATTTACCAAGAGTTTTATCTCCCACCCACCCCCAAAAATATGGCCTTGGTGCCTCTGTGGAGTAACCATGGCTTCAGAGGTGCGCGTTGATGTCTGGGCTCTAGCTTCTATTTCAGTTATCGACATTTCTGCTTTGTGCCAGAACCCTGCCTTTTTTATTCTATAACTCAAGTATAATCTGAAATGAGGTATTGGAATACCTCCAGCAATGGTCATTTTGTGTGTGACTGCTCTGGCCACACAGCGTCTTCCAAATGAACTTTTGGCTTATTTATACATGCTCTGTAAAGAATGTCTTCAGAGTTTTTAAGAAGAGTGACTTAAATCTGTAAGTCCATTTTGGTGATATGGACCATTTTCTCAATGTTCTGTCAATCTGTGAACAAGGGAGGTCTCTTCCAACTGCTAATAACATCTTCACTTTCTCGTTTTGTACGAGTCGTTCAGTTCCTTGGTTATGTTTACTGGCTAGTTTGTCAGTACGTTTGAGGCTATTGTGAATGGGACTGTTTTCTCAACCTCTTTCTCAGTGTGTTCATTAATGCTGAATTCAGAAAGTCCTGCTCTTTGTGCAATGATTTTGTTTCTGTGACTTTGCAATATTTACTAGACCTAACAGATTTCTCATGAAGCCTTTGGGGTCTATTATGGTTATGACCATATTACCTGCAAAAAAATGATAATTTTCTTTCATTATTTGCTATTTGTATCCTTTTTATTTTTTTCTTGATTTATTGCTCTGGCTGAGAATGTAAATATGATACTGGTAAGAATGGAGAGAGAAGACACCCTCACGTTGTTCTTGATTTTAGAGGGCCTGCTTTCCGTTTCTCTTCATCCTATATAATACTAGCTATAGGTTCTCTATATGAACACATGAATTTTATTATGCTGAAATATGAACCTTATATTTCTAGATTCCTCAGGAATGTTTGCCTTCATCAAAGGCATTTTGTGTCTATTCAAATAATTATATGATATGAAATTTATGTCTGTTGATCATCATAAGTGGAACTATCCTTGTATCCCTAGAATGAAACCAAATTAATCGTGGTTTTCAGAAGGTTGTTGAACTTGATTTGCAAGGATTTTAGCATCTCTGCTCATCAAGAAAATCACTGTGTAGTTGTGTTCTTATCTGGTTTGAGCATCAGAGTCACTACTAGCTTCACAGAATGAGTTTAGAGCCATTCCTTTCTTCTTGGTTTCATAGGATAATTTGAGAAGCCTTAGTGCTAGTCCTCAAAGGTCCATCAGTATTCAGCAATGAATCAGTCTGGCCACAGGCTTTCCATTTTTGGGAGATCCTTTGTAATGCCTTCAGTCCTGTGACTTGTTAACGATGTGGTTGATTTTCTCTAGGTTCAATTTTATGTGTGATGATCAATATTGATCTTTGGCTTCGCAGCCTCTAGATCCACCCAGGACTGCTCTTGTCACCACTGCCTGTCACCGATTAGAAGCGGATGTGATTTGAAATCACAGTGAGAAGATTTAAGACACAACCCGAGTAGTCTCTGTGTAAGTGTAGTGCCTTCAAGAGCAGACTTTGGAGCTAGAGTGCCTGGGTTTCCATACCTCCCTGATTACTTATAAACTGGGTGAGCGTGGGAAAGGGACACAACTTATCTGGGGCTGGCTTTCCACATTTGTAACACATAAGCAGCAGGACTAGGTAGAAGGTCCTGTGCACTTGCCTTCCTTGTGTGAGGCTTTGTCATTGCAAAAGAAAACATAATGGTCATGGACTAAGGAAAAAATATCAGTCAGTAAAGGGCTTGCCTTGCAAGCATGAAGACCTGAGTCCCAGCACCCACAAAAGAAGTGGGGGGACCTATAAGGACACTAGAGAAGCAGACATGGGAGGATTCTAGTACTTGCAAGCCAACAGGTATATACACATCTTCGAGCTCTAGGTTCAATAAGAGAACCTGCCTTGACAAACAAGGTAGAATGACTGAGGAAGACACATGATGTAGATTTCTAAGCCTTTATACGTATGCACACACACACACACACACACACACACACACACACACACACACGTGAACATATGAAACAGAGGGAGAAACAGTCATAATCATACCTATATTGTGGAATTCTAAGAGTCCCTGTATGCAATGTATGTGTTTGTTCCTTTAATCTCCCTGTTTTCATTTGTGCATTTTATTCTTTGTATGGTGTCGGGAACCTGGGGCCCATGAATGCTGAGCGAGGTATCACTGAGCTACAAAGCTGGCTGTGGCTAGGTTTCTTTTATTTTTAAGAGAATTACAATCAGAAGTCTTTTCTGTGCACTGCCCTCTTTTGACATTCCTACCCTAAGAATCTATTCCACACCACCAAGCCCTATGTCTTTCCCACCCCCTCTCCATGCTCCTTGATGAACAATCAGGTCTTTTTGGAATGTGGTAAATTCTTACCCATTCACCCGTCTGCCCTTTTTCCTTGCAGAACTGTGCTGCTTTTATTTCTTTTTACTTCCCATGTCTTTGTGAATCTATGCTTTAGCAAGTCCTTTACTGTGACTTTAGTGGGACATTAAAGAAATGGGGACAGTAGATGGTTGTGTTGGTCAGTTTCCATTCATGGAACAAAGCCTGAGATAATCAGCTTGTAGGGAGGGAAGCTCTGGTGCAGCTCATATTTAAGCCACTTGACTGCCTAGTATTTCAAGGCCTGTCTCAGGTACAAGAGTGTCCTGTGCAGCGGCTGCTCACCTAACAGAAGCTAGGAACAGGGTAGGGGCTGGGGTTCCAGTACCCGCTTCAAAGGCATTCTCCGTACCAATGTTCTCCCCTAAATATAAGCTCTTAAGGATTCTACAGTCTCTGGATGGCATCATCGCGTGAGGACCGAAGTGGACCCTAACTGCTCTTCTTCAATCGTCTGTCTTTCCCTTTCATATCAGTATCATTCTCAGTCTCTTACCAAAGTTTTCAGTCATAATGAATGCTAAATAAAGTCCTAGATGACTTAGCTACCATTTAGTTTTTGCAGCTCTCTGTGTGGGAGCATGCTTTGAGACAGAGTCTCACTATGTAGCCCAGACTGGCCTCAAATTTATGATGCTCTGCCCCAGACTCTTGCGTGCTGTGATCACAAGCATTTACCACCACGCTTGGCTCTTGCACTTAAGTCAACACCGTGTTCCTCCTTCGCTCTCTCCACCCACAGCTGCTTCCTATCAGTTTGCAAGTGTTTCAACTCACTGTTTCACTTTCTACCTAGCTGTGCTTAAATTCCCTCAGAGCCCCAAACACCCTCGCTAACATTGGACACAGTTGTTTCTCTCCTTTCTTTTTTCCTTCTGTCTTTTCTTCCTGCTTTTATTTTCTGCTTTCAGAACTCCTGGAACGTTTTTTTCCCTGCTTCAGTAGGTTAGATTTTTACCATCCCTCACAAATATTTTGCTCTGTATAGTCTTGGCTTACTCTTTTTTTCCTGGTGGGAGTCAAAGCCACTGAATACTAGCTAAACTCTCTGCCACTGAGCCACATATCAGCAGTAGTAGACATTTTCTAAGAAGGGCTGGATATATAATTTAGGCTCTTTGAACCTAACAGTCTCTTACAGCTACCCAACCACAGGCAATTCCTAGGCAAAGGAACACAGTTATGTTCCAGTGAACCTTAATTTACAAAGAGAGGATATAGTGAGAATTTTGGTTTCTTTGAAAAAATACAGAAGTATTACTGGAATATGTTTTTCATTTTAATCCCAGGTGTGGGATATGGGGCTGCTTCAGATTGTCTACAGCAGCTGACTGTGATTTGCTTCATGCTCTAGTAGGAGCATGATTTTGCCAGCTGCAGATGATTTCTGTGATTGTGTGACATCTGAAATTCTGGGGACTTTTCAGAGGGTGTATAAATGCTAGGGCCCCAGGAGTTGGGCTGGGTTGTTAAGTAGTCATTTCCAAAGAAGAAACAAGAACAACTGATGGCAAAGATTAAACTTGCCCCAAGGAACTTGATGCCCCCAATCAGCAGGAAGTAGTCTGGTTGCCCTCCTTCCCCTTCATCCTTTTTTTCTCTCCTATCTAGTGGGGTCAAATGGGTGGAAAGGGCATGGAGAAAGGTGGAAGAAAGACAAACTCACAAAGTAGCCAACGTCCAGCTACAAGAGGCCATGGAGTTCTATTGCACAGCAGGGGAACTAGAAATAATGACAGTATGTGACACATTCCAGGAAAACTAGAAGAAAGAGTCTCGAATGTCTCACATAAAGACATGACATACATGAGAGGAGACATGCTCACTCCAATATGAACATTACAACATGCACATATATCAAAACATTGCACTGGGGCCAGGCAGATGGTTCATCCAGTAAACATACTCGCTGCCAAGAGCAATTTCAGGGATCTACATGGTGGAAGGAGAGAATCAATTCCCACAAGTTGTCCTCTGATTCCTATATACATGTCAAGACATGGTGTGCCCCCACACAGACATGCCTATGTAAACAAATGGAATTTCAAAGTAAATAAATAAACAAATAAATAAAATATCATACTCTACCCTGTTGGGGGATGGTTTTGTGCACTGTGTATTCAGATGCTGATTTCTGTACCCAAGAGATCTGGTTGCAGTCCAAACTTGGCACTGACGTTATTGAAGCAACTTCTCTCTCAACACTGTGTAAAAATTGTTGTCCATCACCTCTGATTGGTTAATAAAGAGCGGATCAGCCTATAGCTGGGCAGGAGAGTTAAGATAGGACTTCTGAGCCCAGTGAGGTGGAGAGAATCATGAGGAGTCTCCTGGAGGGAGTTGCCATGAGGGGGGTCCCCATGAGGACATGGATAGAGCAGGTGCAACCAGAGAGAGACTAAGATGGAAGATAGCGGGCCATGGGACTAGGATGTAGACTGGGAAGCACAGTCAGGTTAGAACAGTTCAGTAACTGCCCATCTGTAGTGCCTAGACTAATAATAAATATATACATCTCCATGTCATTATTCAGGGACATAGGTAGGTATAGAAAAGCCCCATACTATTATAGTACTACATAATTACGAACACATTTTATGTATCAGTAAAAATAAAATAAAATAAAAGTAAATACAAGTTTTGCCTGTATCGGACTTTGTCTTCCGGCTCCGTGGAAAAGGAAGGCTGGGAGGCTCAGTCGTCTGGTGAACATACAAGAAGCAAACAGACTGGGACATGAAAGCGTGGGACTGAGGATCGGACACAGGGCACCACAGCTGGGTAGAGTCAGTTCCACTTAAAATACATTAGAAAGGAAGCCTGACCACTTGGTCATGCAGTCCACTGCAGGATGAGGAAGGATACTGTGAATTTCTACAGTCAGACGCACAAAAGATCCTCCTCTGAGGCGTCTGTGCCCATCAAGAGCACAGTTGAGACAATCACTGTGAAGATAAGCAGAGTGGAATTGTTCGGTGTGGCCCAAAGCTGCCAAATTAACTCTGGCTGAACGAGCTCTTCAGACTCTTTCTACCAGTCCTACTGAATGCACTGGAGCCTCACTGGATGAGCAAACAGATTGTGCCACACTGGCAAGGAGTAGCTGAGTCTCTGCCAATCACAAGCAGTGAACTAGCCCAACCATGTTTGTAGATAGATACAAGCTGTAACCAGCTAGACTCTACCTGACTTCCTTTCCTTTGGTTGCGGATGCAACCTGCCGGCGTGGTGAGGTAGGGCGTTTGGAACTATTTCAGCACCAACTTGTCCTCAGTTTACCAATGCTGAATAAAACAGTTGACCTCTGCAAAGCGGGCTTGCCTCTATCTTTGTTTCTTTGTTTCTTCCTTCCTTCCTTGTCTGTCTTGTGTTTCCTTTTCTACAGCTCTAAAAAATACTGTTTTTGGAGATTCTCATGCCTAGATAATGCAGCCCAGGTACCTTTATAGCTCCTGGGCATTAGGACCCTGCTTTGGGCTTTTGGCCAGATTTGTATAACTGTTTTCTACACACACACACACACAGAGAGAGAGAGAGAGAGAGAGAGAGAGAGAGAGAGAGAGAGAGAGTTTTTAATTTCAGAGAGAGAAAGATCTTGAAATATAGCTCAGGGCTAAACCCTAAGTTTCTTCCTCAACATGGGAGAAAACTCCCAAAGTGACAAAATACCTAAGTAAATCAACCGTTTTATTTTTTGATGCTCTTTGACAAAGACAAAGTCTTTCTAGAATTTACTGCCAAGAAAAATTTGAATAACAGGAAAATCTCAGTGGCTGCTTTTATAAGACAATAAAAATGGAGCAATCTATTAATGATTCATTTTTATCTCCACTGTGTGGAGATCCAGTACGATCCATTGCCTTGCCGTCAGTTTATGCACATACCCAAGTGTTCATGAGTGTGTGAGAAAGGCAGGAAAAGCAATGGCAAAGAGAAGCAACTATTTCAGCAGCTATGGCAACATTCCAGATGGCAACAACAGAGAGAGATCAGTTACAAAGTCAAGAGACAGTTCAAAGGCAGGATAAAGAGATTCGGGGACAAGAGCCTATTCTCAAGGACTTTAGTGCAAAACTCAGAGTAGATACAACCACTAAGCAAGATAGAGAAAGAGGTCTGGAGGCCAGACAAAGGCTAGGATGGATTTTAAATATGTTGAGCGTTCTAAATAAGCATTTACTACACACTCACACACACACACTCACTCTCTCTCTCTCTCTCTCTCTCTCTCTCTCTCTCACACACACAGTTAAATAAGCATCTAGTATACACACACAGTTATTCTCAAAGATCTAGTAGAGGTGCCATAGGGTTAGAGGAAGGCTACAGAAGAAGCAGATAATGTCAAAGGAAAGCAGGCTATAAAGCAAACGGGAACACAGTCTGGGAGGTGAGAGCAATACATAGAAAACCACACGGCTGCATCACAGTCAGTCAGTGAATCTTCCTGTGTATTGAGTCCCCATAGTCCAGGGCCCACCCAACTAGGCCTTTGCAGATCATGCAACCAACCCCAAGTGTGGGAACTGACTCTGGTTTGTGGCAATTGAAACGCAGGGAAAACAAGTTGAGGACTTCAAAGAATAAATTCCAAAACTTCCCAGAGAGATATCCTGTATCTCTGCCCAGATTAGCTTTTGGATGAGATGGACCTAACATCTGTGAGGAAAATGATCTACAAACAAACAAATGGGGAGTAGCATTGGTTTACATGGAACTTCAGGCCTCAGACGTGTTAGGCAGGCTCTCTACCACTGAGCTGCATTCGCAGCTCCAACAGTGGTATTGATAATACCGGACAGGAAAAGTAATATCTGCTTGAATTTATCCCAAAAGAAGACTACCTTGAGATCCTCAACACCAACCCCTCCACCACCACTGAAAAGAGTTCTAATAGTTCCATTCCTGTACCACACACTCCATGTTCTTGTGCCTCCTTCCTAGGTTGACCCAACCTCACCCCCACCTGCACCCCCACACTCTCTGCTGAAGTCTCTGGAACATGTGTAATAGTTTCTCCATTCTCAATGACTTCATTGAACCTACTAGAATACCACATTCATCTACTGCTACTCTGTCTTAAGGTTCTATGCAAGGAACCATACTGTGGTGGTTTGTGTATGCTTGGCCCATGAGAAGAGGCACTATTAGGAGGTGTGGCCTTGTTGAAGTATGTGAGGCCTTCTTGGAGGAAGTGCAACACTGTGGGAGTGGGTTTTGAGGCTCCTATGCTGAGGCTGTGATCAGTGCAGAGGGAATCTCCTCACGGCTGCCTTCGGATCAAGATGTAGAACTCTCAGCTCCTCCAGCCTCAAGTCAGGCCACATAATACCATGCTTCACATCATGGTGATAATGAATTGAACCTCTGAAACTATAAGCCAGTCCCAATTAAAAGCTCTTTTATAAGAGCTGCCTTCATACCGTCTCTTCAGCAATGGAAACCCAAACCAAGACACAAACCTTATAGTATATAAACTGAAAATCTGAGAGCATACTTGTATAACAAATAGCTGAGTCTCTGCCAATCAGAGCAGCCAAGCATCGACCAGTCATGAGCTACCCATTCTTCAGACAAGGCTCAGAGAGGGCAAACACAGAGCTGTGAACTAATTCATCAGTTTTGGCATCTCTTTTCCAGGCTCTGTTTGTAAATACAGTCTCCTCATACTGTGCCACCCTCTCTGGTCCTCTTCTGTTCATGTTCAAATAAGCTGTCCAATCTAAAGTATTTTTCTTTTTACACTTTACCTTATCTGCTGACAGTCCTCAGAATGCAGTCCTCTCCAGTGTGAACAACTTAAACCTCCCACATCTCACTCCACTTGGATGGGCGATTGACCCAGCATCCCTGCTCCTTGGTGCTGCTGGTGAATCAGTGTTCAACTGGGACTCGCATTTCCTCTTCACTCTAGGTTCTGAGTGAGCGTTTTGATGTCTGCTCTCATTGGCGGGGCTATGCCATTCTCTGTCCTGATCATATGGGATGTCTGTTCTCATTGGCAGGGCTATGCCATTCTAAATTCTGATCATATGGGATATCTGCTCTTGGTGATGGGGCTATGCCATTCTAAGTCCTGATCATATGGGATGTCTGCTCTCATTGGTGGGGCTATGCCATTCTCTGTCCTGATCATATGGGATGTCTGTTCTATTGGTGGGGCTATGCCATTCTCTGTCCTGATCATATGGGATGTCTGCTCTCATTGGCGGGGCTATGCCATTCTCTGTCCTGATCATATGGGATGTCTGCTCTCATTGGCGGGGCTATGCCATTCTCTGTCCTGATCATATGGGATGTCTGCTCTCATTGGCGGGGCTATGCCATTCTCTGTCCTGATCATATGGGATGTCTGCTCTCATTGGCGGGGCTATGCCATTCTCTGTCCTGATCATATGGGATGTCTGCTCTCATTGGCGGGGCTATGCCATTCTCTGTCCTGATCATATGGGATGTCTACTCTCATTGGCGGGGCTATGCCATTCTCTGTCCTGATCATATGGGATGTCTGCTCTCATTGGTGGGGCTATGCCATTCTCTGTTCTTTCATTTCCTCTCCACTTCCATTTCCACTCCACTTTGGAGACCTTTTCCCAAGGATATTCGCTACACTTGATCTTTTCCTTGTGAGATAGACTCTTCTACTACTCAAGGCTTCCTGTCTTGCAAGAGAGTTGTCAACCTACTATTCCAACATTTTCTTAGTTACATTCATTCATTCCCCAGAGTCAAATTCATTGAGGTATAAAATGTTAAAGCTGAACCTAATGTTCAATTGAAGAAGAATAAAGCACACATGTTTTAAGGGCTTTGACATGAACACACCTAGAAAACTACCTACGATGGTATAATGAACTTGCCTGTCATCTCCAAAGTGTCCCCATGCCCTTTTCCCCCGTCACCTGTCTCACATGTTGCTACTGATCTGCTTGCTGCCACTAACGATTGAATTGTATTTTCTGAAGAATGTTTGTTTGTTTGTTTATTTGTTTTGGTAATGGGGATTGTTGGGGGTTGGTCTTGTGTACTGTATATTCAGTTGCTAATTTCTGTGCCCTGTAACTTTAATTTCTTTTCTAACCTTTTTTTAATGATGGTTCTTAAATGCTTTACCTCCCTGTTAGCCCACCACCCATCAGAGGTACTGGAAAAGAAAGGATATGGGGAAGTAGACCTGTTTGGAAAGGTTCTTTGGAGCAACTCCTGTCTGTGTTGTCTGGAAATCAGCAGTTCAGATCACAGGTTAGCAGGCAGCAGCAGTTCGATCCACTCACAAACATTTCAGGGATACATCAGCAGTCCAGTTCAGTAGAGTCAGGTTAGCAACAGCAGTGACATGCCCAGGCAGAGACAGCCAGGCCTCAGCCTCAGCTCGAGTCAGAAGGAGGAACCCAGAGGACACCAGGAGAAGTTCTCTGCTGTGCCTCTCTCAGGGAATCAAAGATCAGTGAAGACTGGAGAACGCTCAAGCTCTGTCTCTGTCACTCATTGGAGTCCTATTTATACCATCCAAACATCGTGTGTCCTCCACTTGTCTTGCCTCAGCATGGGTTTTGCCTCAACACGTGCATCCAATCAGCCTGAGTCCACTGGGGAGAAAAGTAAGAGAAGAATCACCAGGAAAGAAGGCAGAGAGACTATGTGGAGAGACCAGGAGGATTTGCCATGAGGTCCTGATGAGAGAGCAGACCTGAGGACACACATGGGCCAGAGTGAGCCAGGGCAAGACCAGATTGGCATGTAACAGGGCATTTGTCTGGGTATTAGCAGCCTCAGAGCTTTAGAATAGCTCAGAATGCCCAGCCTAGGCTCACATCTTGTTAATAAACTTATTAGAGATTTGTGTCAATTATTTGGGAGCTAGCATAGGAACAGAAGATTTATCACCCTTAAATTGCAGTCTACAGGGGATGTAGTCCAGAACCTCACACATGCTAAACATAAGCTCAGCCACTGATTTGCAATAGTTATATATTTTCTCAGTCTGTATTTTCTGAAATGTTTAATAAATGACAGAAGATAATATGTTTAAATATATTTTTATTTGTGTTTTACTGTGTGTGTGTGTGTGTGTGTGTGTGTGTGTGTGTGTGTGTGTGTGTATTGTGTAGGCTTGAATCTGGGAGTCTCATGCTTGCTAAGCATATATTCTATCCCTAGCCCCTACCTTTTCTCTTTTGTTTATTAATTTGAGACAGATTCTTGCTGTATTCCTCAGTCTGGCCTTAAACATTGAACCTCAACTTCCCAAGTAGCTTGACCTTAGGAACACAGCATTGTGCCTCTTACTTCTTGGGCTCAGAAGTTATTTTTATCCTTGCTGCAGTAGGTATCAAGACTGTATCCCTTGTCTTTGCCCAGTAGTAGTTTATTGCATGAACATATATATATATCAATTGTTCATCCATTCACTGATACCTGCACTTCAGAAGGAGTTTTCTATAATTACAAGTAAGCTGTTGTGAATGTTCCATGTAAGACTTTGTATGAAAATAGGTGTATTTCTTTTGTTTGTTTTGTTTTTCAGGACAGAGTTTTTCTGTGTAGCCCTGGCTGTCCTGGAACTCTCTCTCTCTAGACCAGACTTGACTGAAAATCAGAGCTCTACCTGCCTGCCAAGTGCGGGATTAAAGGTATGCAGCGCCACTGCCTGGCTTCTTTTTTGTTGCTGTAATAAAATACCTTAAACTGGAAACTTACAGATAAAAGAAATTTATTCTGCTGTCAGGATGGAAGTCCAAGATCAGGCATGCACATCTGTTTGGCCTCTGATATATCAAGTTATACCAATGATGTATAATTGGTCTTACTGTAACAATCCACTCTATGCAGAACTCATGCAATCCACAGATAAGTATTAATGCCTTCTAGGGGTGATATTCACAATTATGTGTTTAACTAAATGAGATACCTTCCCCCTGGGTGCCACCTTATAAAAGTCTTATCACTGCAGCACCAACGTTGAGAACCAAGTTTGTAGCCAAAGAATCTTTGGAGCATGGACCACAATCAAACCATAGCTTCCATTTCTATTGAGGTAGAGCTCAGCTAAAACAAAATTCACAAATGTAATGTGTATATTTCTATTTAACAAACAGATGTATCACACACTCATCACCACTGTCAAACCACAACATTGGTCCATGTAAAGACTTTCACCGCAGCATTTCTTGCTCCCCCAGTCCCTGCCATCCACTCTGTGATTTCTGCCTCTACATCTGTCTTTTTAGAAATGGAATCATGCCTATAGACATACCACCCTGAACATGCTTGATCTCGTCTGATCTCAGAAGCTGAGCAGGGATAGGCCTGGTTAATACGTAGATAGAAATGGAATCATATTGGATGTACCTTTTGTGTCTGGCTTCTGTGACCTTACATGCTGCCTTTGGGGTATGGTCATATTTGCGCTTATCAGTAGTCTGTTCCTTTTTACAGCTGAGGGGTATCTCACGTGGATGTGAGAGTTTCTCTGTTTGGGTTTGGTGATGAAGTGTCCTCCAAAGACTCATGTGGCACTCAGGAGAAGTGTTTGGATCTTGAGGACTCTGACCTTATTAGTGGATTAATCCCCTAATGGATTTGTAAAGTGACATTATCAGAAGGTAGAGACTAGG
The DNA here is from genome assembly GCA_036184795.1 of Tokudaia tokunoshimensis. Taxonomy (NCBI): domain Eukaryota; kingdom Metazoa; phylum Chordata; class Mammalia; order Rodentia; family Muridae; genus Tokudaia; species Tokudaia tokunoshimensis. Next base: position 46,141,854 of record BTHU01000005.1, read on the forward strand.
TGTCCTAAAGCAACAGAGCCCATTGACCATGGGCTGAAATATCTGAAACCATGACCAGAAATAAGTTGTTTCTCCTATTTTCCTGCTGGTATTTTGTCACAATGATAAAAAGTCAATATAGGGGGTAGTGAGATGACTTATTGGGTAAAGGCACTAGCCACCACCAAGACTGGGGACCTAAGTTCCATCCATGGAATCCACATGGTTGAAGGAGAGAACTGATTCCTCCAAGCTGTCCTCTGATCACATGAGCCGTGGCACATCGAGTGCACAGTACACACAGCCATTCATCTTCGAGAAAGGAAGACTATACACTGGTCCTAGCATTCAAATTGTCCTCAGCCTTTGGCAATCATTAGCAAAGCATACTCAGACTTTTCCAAATGCTATTTTTGCAGCTAGATTCTTATATTTCTTCTGACTACATACCTAGGAGTGAAACCACTGGGTTGCATAGTAATGAATAAATCCTTTGAATTAAGATTTTATTTTCCCTCCCCTTTGCCCTTCCCCCATCTCCTCCTCCTTCCCTTCCTCCTCCTCCTCCTCCTTCTTGGTTTTTAGAGATAGAGTTTCTCTGTGTGGCCTTGACTGTCCTATAACTTACTTTGTAGATCAGGTTGCCTCAAACTTACAGAGATCCGCCAGCCTCTGCCTCCCAAGTGCCCAGATTAAGCTCATGCACCACCACTGCCAGGCTCATTCTCCTTTTAAAATCAGTTACCCCTTCCTCTCCCTCATCTAACCGTCTTCATTTCAATACAATAGATTCAAATGCTGTTCCCCCGTCCTCCTGTCAGACTCACTCACAAAATCCCATCCCACCGCCTTTCTGCTCTATCCTGTTGCAGGGCCACTTTAAGTATCTTGAGAAAAATCATTCACGGGACATGAATGGGTGATTTCTGACCTCAAATGGGCCCTTAACACTGTGAGAAAATCTATGTATTTCTGCTCAGCAATCCTCTTCCCAGCAACTATCACAAACCAATCTCACTTCCCTCCTCCCTTCTGCTGTGTGATCTCAGATGCCCTCCATTACATGTTTCCTTGCAAGTACTCCCGTGCCTCCCTTCCTTCTGTTCTGAGGAAGAGTTAGCTTTGCCTCTAGCTGCTGAGGGTTAAGCCCTCCAAGTATACTTCTTCCAGAATCTTCACTTGAAAGATGCATCTTTTTTTAAAAAGAAAAATGATTAATTTATTTATTTCATATATGTGAGTACACTGTCACTATCTTCAGACACACCACCAGATCCCATTACAGATGGTTGTGAGCCACCACGTGGTTGCTGGTAATTGAACTCAGGACCTCTGGAGGAGCAGTCAGTGCTCTTAACCTCTGAGCCATCTCTCCAGTCCTGTAAGATGCATCTTGCTCCGCACCTACATCTCCCCTCTCTCCAGTAGCCGCTCACCACTGTTTACATCTGGTTTGTTGGCTATTTCCAGAACTTGTCACCCTTTAAGGCTTTACACAGCCAGGGAGGAAAGTTCTCCATGTCTCCTAGAGAGCGAAGCATGGCCTCCTGCTGCCACTAAGATCCTTGGAGTGCCATCAAAGCCAGAGGAATGAGGACTTGTGTCCTAAGAGGAGACACATCTTCCAAGCTCAGGGCCCACAGACTGGATACCATGAACCCTCCAAGGCCTAAGGAGATACCTAAGAGTCAGCCTAAGATAAGCTATGTCAATGTGTCATTCAGAAATGACCCTCTACCTCATTAGGCAGCATTTGGAGCAAACAATAGCAACAGCTGAAGTTTTGTTTTGTCTTGAGATAGGTTCTCACTATGTTTCCCAAACTAGCTTCAAACAAGTGATCCTTCTGACTCAGCCTGAGTGCTAGAATCACAGATGTGCACCACTGTGTTCAATTAACATCAAGTTTTGCAACAACTGCCACAGAGCTAGGGAGGTAGCTCACTAGGTAGAGTGCTTTTTAGCATACATAAAGCCATGGGTTCAAGCCCCAGCATCCCACAAAACCAGCATGGTGGCACATGCCTACAGTCTTAGCACTCAGGAGGTAGAGATATGAGGGTCAGAAGTTCATGATCATCATCCTTGGCTATAGTGCACATTAAAAGCCAGCATGGTGTACAAAAGCAAGCAGAGGCTGGCTAGTTATTCTTGCAGAGGACCTGGGTTCTGTTCCTAGCTCCTACCTGTCAGCTCACAACCCCCTGTAACTCCAGTCTCAGGAGATCAGGCACCCGTTTCTGGCCTGCTTTCAAAGGCACCAAGAGTGCATGTGGTACATAAACATACTTGCAGGCGTACACCCATACACATAAAATGAAAATAAGCAAGGTTTTTTTTAAAGCAAGCCAACAAACAAAACCAATCCTGTCCAATACTATTAACTAAAATCCAGTCTTGTCTTTTTCCTTCTAAAGATGGAGGAGAATTCCTCTCCCCAAAGGCTTTTCTCTGCACAAAGCTGATTGGATGCCACTTTGCTTCTATCTAAGTGACCCTGGACATGCCTCTTTTCTGCGCTGTCTTTGAGAGGTTAAACCTACTCCAGCTTGGGACCAGATTCTATCTAAAAGAAAAGAAAAAAAATCCTGAGAACTTGACCTACAGCAGAACCCAAGCTGCACCCATGTACCAGGAAGGACCCCAGGGCTTGTTCTTGGCTAGTTAATCCCTAGCTACTTCCTAGCAACAGTTAATCAAAGATTAGTCTGATTGTTTCAGATGTACTTTCAGACCATTTGTGATTTACAGTCTTGTTTCAGAGCACCCACCTGTTGGCTTATAGTCATTCTATTAGATGCTTGTCAGACTGGACACCTCCTCCATCACCCTCTTACTTGCTCCTATTTTTCTATAATACCTTGTCCTGCTGAGGGTTTGAGGCTGCTCTGCCTTCCCTTTCTGTCCTACTGTGTCAGGGCTGGGTTCCTGTGTCCTGCTGTGTCAGGGTTGGGTTGGAGAAGAGCCCAAGCCCGAGCTTGTAATAAAGAGACCCTAATGCTATTACATCAGAGATGGCTCCTTGGTGATCTTTGGGGATTCATGAACAATTCCTGGCACAACATCTTCTTTTCTGTAACATAGGTGGGAGGAGTAGGTAGGCCCTTGGCTTTTCAGTTTCAGGTTGATTCTAGCTCAATGGTTCTCAATCTTCCTAACATTGTGACCCTTTAGTACAGTTCCTCATGTTGTGGTAACCCACAACCATAAATTCATTTTCATTGCTACTTCATAACTGTAATTTTGCTACTGTTATGAATAGTAATATAAATATCTGTGTTTTCTGATGGTTTTAGGCAACCACTATGAAATAGTTGTTCAACCCCAAAGGGGTCTTGACCCACAGCCTGAGAACCACTGTTCTAGAAGGGCTTCAGAAAACCAGCCAGCCTATACAAAGACACACATAAGCACACAAATGTACTTCCCTCCCTATCCATGTAGCAGAACAGATGCTGAGTTAAAAGCTGTGTAAACAGGAAACTAATGTAAATAACAAGTCACAGGGGAATGCCGTGCAGCAATGAAATCAACTAGTTCATAACCATAAGCAACAATTTTGACAGATCTCATAGGCATAATATTGAACGAAAGAAGTCATCTATAAAGAGTAAATACTATCTGTTCTAGTTAGGAGAATTTAAAATTCAGGGTATGGAGATAGTAACAATTTCACTTTGTTATAAATTAAAAACAAACAAAAGAAGACAAAACAAAACAAAAACGTGGTTGTATGGATGGATCCTGCTTTTAAACATAGACACCCCACCCTCCATCTCAAGCAAACCCAGGACCACACTGCACACTTCTTGGCAGCTGCAGTACCATTAAACTGCACCCTCTGCCCATTTCTGAACTTTATGAGCTAAGAGAGATCACCCTAGTTTCAAAAAACTAGAAACTGCTCCCAAAGGAGTTACATCAGCAGTATACTTGTAGGAAGAACTCCTAGAGTAGATAGATAGATAGATAGATAGATAGATAGATAGATAGATAGATAGATAGATAGATGATAGATAGATAGATACATAGATACATAGATAGATGCTGATGTGGTAATCTTTACTAAATGTGATCTGCCTCACTTGTGTTATCTTGTTCCTGCCCATCAATGGCTGCTGTACGTCTCCACATCCCAGAACTACTATCATCTCTCAATACTGTGATGCCACGACTCTGTCTTCCATTATCAGTTAAGCCACCTCTAGAATCACTTGGGAGACCAGCCTTTGGGCATGCCTATGCGGGATTATCTCGATCTCCTGCTGTGGATGGCACCATTTTCTCTGCCGGAAATCCTTGATTCTGTAAACAGAGAAAGGGACCTGGGCACCAGCATGCATCCACAGCCCAGTGCTTCCTGGTCATGGTTGCCACGTGACCAGCTGCTTCAGGCTCCTGCCGCCTTGACTTCCCTGCCATGAGGAGCATACCTTGAACCATGAGCTGAAATAAATCCCTTCCCTCCTTAGTTGCTTCTGTCAGGGTATTTTATCACAGTAAGAGAACAAGTAATTGAGATACTAGAGTTTTGAGCAGTCCTTCCTTGGGAGGGACATAATCTGACTACACATGAAGTAAGTGATGGACAGGGGAAAACCAAGAAGCTATAGCAACAGTACAGGCAAAGCTTTGTGTAGGGTGCTTGCCCTCGGACCCAGGTGGCAGGTGTGGAAGCCAGAGGATGGCATTTGTGTAGTATGTTTGCTGCGTTACCTATTGTTCGCATTAAAGGCGTCCCTAATACTTCCTCAGTGGATTTTTTCCACTTTGAATTCTAGTGAACGGTGGTGATGGAAGAAGCTGAGGAAGATTTAAGGTTACTGTGGATGCCGGGCTGCATAGATCTAAAAAACCTAAGCGTGTTCTAGGCCTCTAAGCCTCTGGCGCAGCAATAATTTAGGAGCTGAGCCCCCCAGTCGCTCCTCTGTGACCATGCGCAACAGGCCAGATAATAGCCTATGGAAAGCACAGGAGTTTATGAAATCCAGGCCAGCGGACCCCGGGAATCGTAGTTCCTAGCCTTTACGCAGGCGCAGTGGATCCCGAAGTCGTGCGCGCGCAGCTGCTGCGGGACAAGGTTCTGAACGCTTATTGCGGTGCAGCTGGCTGCGGATGCTGGTGCAGGTATTGGTGCTTTCCGCCGTTCGGTTTAGAGCTGCGCGGGTTGTGGGCCCCGAGCGCACGCCTTGGGCTGATTGGGACCCAGAGCATCCCACTGACCAGGCGCTGCGCTGCTAATGCCGTTGCGCTGCTACTGCCGCTGCGGGGGCGTGCACTTCAGCAGCATCCTGTCCTCCCATCCTTCCATTCCTTCCATTACTCCCCGGGCTCAGGTCTTGAAAACTTCGCTACCATTGGTATTTTGAGCCAGATAATTCCTTGGTGTGTTTGCTCGCTTGAGTGTGTGTGTATGTGTGTGACCCTTTTATTAGCAGCGTTCTGGCTATATCTGTCTGAAACCTGGATCGTCCTTCCTCCGCGTTCCTAATAAGCTGGAGGTCTCCAGGCTTTGCCTGCTGACACCTGTAGGGCAAATTGCCACTGATTTTCTCCTCCGCGTTAGGAACATTTACCTGCGTCACATTTTCACAGAGCCTCTATTGAAGCAGCTGCGCATGTCTCAGTCACTGCGGAGGCCCAGGTACCCGTAGGGGTGCCAGGTGACATGGTGGGCGCCTGATGGTTAGCAAAGAAATAAATGACATCTCCCGTGCTGGGGTCCTGAGGTGGGTGGGTAACGCTATGCTAATTGCAATAAGAGACTAGTATATCCTGCCGAATAGTGGTACATCTCAGGTCATATTTCCGAGATGTAAGAGATCTCTACACGCCTGTCCTCACAGTGCCCATTCCCATCTTTGTAGATCCCAGTCATTTATGGAATGAATGAATGCATGCAGCACAGGCCAGGCTGTGTGCAAAAAACCATTTAGAGATCAAAAGGAATTTCACACGACGGTGGTGGCCTGTCATCTGAGAAGAATCGGAGCTTTTGTTTTTGATATGTTTCTTGTGAGGTTCCCCCTACCGGTAGTGGTGGTGGTGGTGGTGGTGGTGTGGGTGTGGTATTAATGAGGATTTAAACCACATACTAGGCAAGCATTCTATCAGTGAGCAGTATCCAACCCTGGTTTTATTTTGTGTTTATGAGTGTTTTGCCTGCATGTGTATCTGCACTGTGCATTTGTCAGAAAAGAGAGTGTTGGATTCCCTGAAACTGGAGTTACAGATGGTTGTGGGCTACTATGGAGGTGCCAGAAATAGAATCAAGCCTGGTTCCTTTGCTAGAGCAACAGTGCTCTTCACCCCTGAGATCCAGAAGCCCTGTTTGGAAGAATGAGTACAGGATTGTTAAGAGTGGGAAGGCATCATTCCAAGTGATGAGGGGGTGGGAATCCCTCTGGTGTAAAAAAGATAGGGAGAGTTTGTGTGGGGTTTCTGTATGGCTGCAGTGTCGGTCTGTGAGGTGTCCTGGCAAATCTTAAGGTTGTTCTGTGTGCCCTCCGTTTTGAGCTTGGCCTTGGTGGACCCTGTAAGGGCTTCCGAGCAGGGAAATGACAGGGTCAGCTTTTGAGTATTAGGAGAAATCTTTCAGCTACAGCTCAAGAGTCAATTGAAGACAACTGTGCTTAAGAGAGAAGCTCCAAGGGTAAGAGCACTTGTTGCTCTTCCGGAGGACCCAGGTTCAGTTCCCAACACCCACATGGGAGCTCACAACCTTCTGTAACTTCAGCTCCAGGGATCCAATGCGGCCTTCTGACTTCCATGGGCACCGGGCACACTTATGGTACACATACATACAGGCAGGCAAAACATTCATACACATAAAATAAGTTTTAAGGTAGAGAGAGTCTAGCTTGGTTATTTATTATATGAAAAGTAAGAGTAGGGAGGAGAAATTTGGAAGTAAAATGTGAAATCGGGTTTCAGAGTTTGAGTGACTGGTAGGAAATATGTGTTTGTTGAAAGAGGACAGGACCTGTTAAATAGGTTTGTGCCCGAATCACTTGGAACCAGGGAGATCTTCATTCATTTTGTTTGTGAGTAGTATTAAGTCTGAAGTAACTGTCTGCTTGCAGAGTATATTTAATTATCTTTATTTAACTCTTCAGTTTTTATTCCATAAAGAGTCTCCTTTTAAAAGAATAGTTGGTTGGGAGTCTCCTTTTAAAAGAATAGTTGGTTGGGCAGAGCTTTTCTGAGCTTCTAAGTATATAAGTATAGGTTCATGTGTGGGTAATAAAAAAAAAGTTTTCAGAATTAATGATCCCTTTACTCATTTAATGTCTTCTGTTTCTTCTTGACAGTTCTTCAAGACTGTAAATTGGATTCCTGGAGCCCTTGGTAGTTTGGCGTGCATAGATAGTACCTGTTGGCAGATCACACTGACACTCAGACAGTCTAAAGAGGACTGGGTTCCTGCTGGCGATACAATGCAAGCTTTAGTACCCTCAAACAGGATGGCAGGCATCTCCCCAGACCTTTCAGCTTTGGCTTTGAGTGAACAAAGCAAGGTCCCTAAAGAAAGTATGTTAAGAGGGTATGCTGATGAGCTGGAGTCTTTCAGGCAGAAGTTCAGGTGGTTTTGTTACTCACAGGAAGAAGGACCCAGAAAAACCCTGAATCAACTCTGGGAACTCTGTGAGCAATGGCTGAGGCCAGACATTCACACCAAAGAGCAGATCTTAGAGCTGTTAGTGTTTGAGCAGTTCCTGAGGGTTTTGCCTGGAGAGATGAGGATTTGGGTGAATTCTCAGCATCCTGAGAGTAGCGTGGAAGTAGTGGCCCTGGTAGAAGATTTGAACCAAACACTTGAAGAAAAGGAAGGTGAGAGTAACAGGTGGAGTATGGGGGTGGGGTGGGGTGTGAGAGGGGTCCCCTAAGATACGAAGTAAACTTCTCAAGGGAAGCAATACTGCTAAGATTGAAAATAAAAATTACAATTATATATTCAAAAATGAGGGATAATTTAAGGCAGCAGTTTTTTGAGACAGGGTTTCTCTGTGTAGCCCTGGCTGTCCTGGAACTCACTCTGTAGACCAGGCTGGCCTCGAACTCAGGAATCTGCCTGCCTCTGCCTCCCAAGTGCTGGGATTAAAGGCATGTGTCACCACTGCGGCAAGGCAGCAGTTCTTAACCTATGGGTCAAGACATCTTAGGGGTCATTTATCAGATATCCTGCACATCAGATATTTACATTAGGATGCATAACGGTAGCAAAACTACAGTTATGAAGTATCAATGAAAATAATTTTATGATTGGGAGTCACCACAGCATAAGCAACTGTATTAAGGAGTCACAGCATTAGGAACATTGGGAACCACTGATTTAAGGGAAACATTCTATTTTACAGATTACTTCTGATCAGTTCTACATTGTGGGGTCTCTTGTTAGAGACCCTAATTTTGGAAGGTGAGCATGTTGCAGTGATAAACAAATCAGAGAGGAGTCGGGCAGTCCATGTTTTAGGTATACAAGTGATCTGTGTGACCAAAAATCAAATGGGCGGCAATACTTACTCCAAGCCATCTTAGAGCCTGTGGTAGAATCCATTCTTTCCATCGCTGCCTCTGTGTGGAGATTCCTACGATGAAAAATCCATTGCTAACAGCAATCTGTAAGGAAAAACAACTTTCTTAAATTAATCCTCTTACATCTTTATATAATTCTTTCTTTATATAATTTCCCCCCAACTATCCAGTCAATAAAAAATGTCCCACAGTTCTTGTTATAAGATGGTAGAGAATGATTTGAAAAAAATTATTTCCCCTTACTTGAAAAGGAATTGTCATCTGAGGATGTTCACTCACTATGAATTCAGGCTCCTCCTGGGGTGTTGACCCGCCTCCCACCTGTAAGAGCCCAATGAGCTCCCCCAAACCCCACCCTCTGCTGTGCCCCCTCAAACTCACACTGGAGCTTTCTTGCTTTTAGCTATTATCTGTAGGAATCAGCTAGCAGTCCTGGAGGCATATTTGGCTTTCCTTTTTCTTCTTGTTTTTGTTTTGGTCAGCATAGTGCCTTTGTTCAGGCAACAGCTATAAATTGTATTTGACCAAATTTGTAAGACCTAGGTAGATCTTATAATTATTTTCTAAACTCCTTATTGTACAGAGTGCTTTATAGCTAAAGATATATCAGAGGAAGGAAGTCAGTTTTGTGGACTCAAGAACAGAAAAGATCTTTTGAGGAAGTAGTGGGGAAAGTCTGTTTTTTAATATAGAAAGCCATCTCTGTGGCAGCTCTGCATCCTAAAGAGAAGGAAAACCTGATTTCTTTACTCTCCTCCAGAGGACCATGAAACACTATGGTATTATAAAATAGGAATTTGGGTCTTCATTCCCCCCTGGGCCTGCAGCCCCTATAACCCTTGTCATGTTCCAAGTGACTAGAGCAATAAATGCCATTTTATTAACACATTTGTCCTTTCCTCCTTGGTTCCTGAAACCTGTCCCAGAACCCTCAATAGATAGCTAAGGTGAAAGACAGTTTTCATTTATCATAAGTCCCTTGTAGCCATGCCTGGATTTAATGAGTTCATATTTGAAATGTCCATAAATAATCACCTATGAAGGCCGATTTCTGATGCAGCTATAGGATAGAACTCACAACTCCCACCTCCAGAGAGGGGAGGGGCCAGAAGTAGAGATGATCACCAATGATGTCATTACTCATGCCTACTGGAGTCTTCAAGAAAGCTAGGCATATGGGGATTCCAGGAGCGTGGTTATCCATGAAGAGGACATGGAAGGAGTTTGTGTCTGGGTGTCCAGGCTGTAGCTACGTTCAGAAGCACTGAACCTTTCCCTACAGGCCTTGCCCTATACAGCTTTTTTATCTGGATGTTTGTATCCTTTCTACTATCCTTTATATTAAATAAGCAAATAAGCCTTTGAGCCTTCTAGGAAACGAATCCAGCTTGAGTGGGTTGTGGTGAGTTCTGATTTAGTACAAAGGACTGAAGGAGCTGAAGGGTTTGCAACTCCACGGGAAGAACAACAATATCAACCAACCAGACCCCCAGAGCTCCCAGGGACTAAACCATCAACCAAGGAGTACACATGGCTCCAGCTGCATATGTAGCAGAGGATTGCCTTGTCAGGCATCAGTGGGAGGAGAGATCCTTGGTCCTATAAAGGATTGATAGATGCCCCAGAGTAGGGGAATTGAGGACGGAGAAGTGGGGAGTGGGATGGGTGGAGGGACACCCTCATAGAAGCAGGGGAAGGGAGGATGGGATGGGGGTTTCTGGGAGGGGGGGAACTGAGAAAGGGGATAGCATTTGAAATACAAATAAAGAAGAAAACATCCAATAAAAAAAAGAGAGAGGAGCTGAAAGAAGAGATTGATTTTTCTCTTTCCTAGATCTTAGCACTCAGGCTTCTGCAGTTTGCAAAGAGGAGGATTTGGGAGAAGATGCCTTGGTGGCGGCTCCTCCAGATACTGAGCCGCGTGTAAGTTTTTCTTTCACTGGTTTTTATTCTTCAGTGGAAACTGAGATATTAGTGAGGAGCATAAAGATAGAAAAGCAACCAAGGCAACTTTGTAGATCACTGTTTACTGGCTGTTTATTTAGATTCACATACTATAACATAATTCTAATGCTAAACAAAAGCATTTAAGGCCAGTGAGGTGGCAGGTGAGTGAAGGCTCCAACAGGTGAGTCTGATTTCAGCGCCCCAGATCTATATAGTAGGAGGGAACCAACGCCAGTGGGTTGACCTCTGACCTCCACAGGCATGCAGTAACATACTTAATGTACCACCCCCACCCCCAAAATGTTTGGGGTGGAAGCATTTACTAAATCCCAAAAGTTAGTCTTGACAGAAATGAGTCAGGTGGATATAGAATTATAGTTTTCTGATATGGTAAAGAACATATCCACATAGGTAGGCTCAGGACATTAAAAAAAGAGAAAGCTGGGCTCACAATATAAGAAAAATGTCAATATTTCCTGAACATATTAGTCAAACAAGTGAAGTAAGAGAGAAATGAGATGTGTTGGAGTGTGAGAGACAAAGGCATATTATTTGCAGACAGTGTTATTGACTATTTGAAAGACCTTGGGTTCAACTGAGTAAGACTAGAACTCATACAATAGCTGGGAAAAGCATCTGGTTATGAAGCAGTAAGTTTCCAGTGCTCATAATCACCAGTTGGTGGTGGGGGGAATCACAGTTATAAGTAATACTTCTATATGAGAACAATGAGTTCCAGGAGTGTGTCTGCTTCCTAGTCTTCCTAGTCCCTGGAACTTGTGAATATTATTTGCTTGAAGAAAAAAATCATTTATTACAGGTGTAGTTAAGCTATGGGTTTTAAGATGAAGAATTGATGCAACTAAAATTGGAAAGATGACCAGGAATTGGTGACAAACACCATTAATTCCAGCACTGGGAAGCAGAGGCAAGTGGATCTCTGAGTTTGAGGCCAGCCTGGTCTGCAGAATGAGTTCCAGGACAGCCAGGCCTACACAGAAACCCTGTTTTGAACAAAACAAGCAAAAAAAATTCTAATAAAATAAAATAGAATTGAAAAGATGAATAGTTGGTTCTGGGTTCTGGGAGTAGCCTTGAGTGTCTTCATTCAGGAAGCATGGAGAGAGTAAACACAGAGGGATGGTGGTGGTGGTACAGAGAGGGAGGTAACTGAAGGTACTGGACCACAATCCGGGAAGGAGGTCAAGGGATGCTGCTGGGAGAGGCAGAGAGTGGATTCTCCCCCGGAGGCTTGAGAGAGTGCATGCCTGCAGCTCCTTGATCTCCTATTCTGGCCTCTGGGGTTATGAGAGAATATATTTTTGTGTTTGAAGTCTCAGGGCCCTGGTATATTTTACATGGTATAACGTTGACAAGATGCTGATCCAAGCTGTTGATGACACCAGTGTTCTGCCTCCCTGACCCAGAGGATGCTTTAGATTCTATTGTATAGAAAATGAAATTTTAAGCCACCCATGAGAGTGTGCCCCTGTACAACCTCAGAACTCAGGAAACTGAGTCAAGATGGCTGGGTTGAAGCCAGTGTGGGTTCCAGGCAAGTTTCAAAGGAGAAAGAAAAACTGGAAAGGTGATTTTAATGAGTTAGTATACGTTTGTGACTGTGACATATTTGTAAGCATGAGTATATTGCCAAACTGGATTCTCTTTGATTGCATATTTTACAGCATTGCTGTAGCTAGGTGTGGTGGTGCACACCTACAGTCTAGTACTAGAAGCACCAAAGCAGGAGATCCTGTGAATTTGAGGCTAGCCTGGACTGAAGAGAGAAACACTCTCTCCGTAATAACAAGCATCACTATGCTACTTCATGTGACTAAAGTTCGCAACAGCTGCTATTATGTATTTAGCTGTTACCTGTAGTTAGCTTATAATCTACAGATTTGAGGGTGGAGAATGTCAGTCATATCCTCATGTATGGTTTTCCTTTTAATATTAGAAATTAATGTGTTAGGGTTAACTTGAACAGAGAAGTCTTATATGGTCAATATTTAATGTCAGATTCTTAAGTGGGAAAGGTTGGAATTGTACAGTAATTTGTTCTCTGTTTCTTGTAATAGTCATATGTACTTTGAAACTTGCTTTGAAGCTTTAAAAAATACTTACAAGCCTGGACTAGAGAGATGGTATAGTGACTAAGAGCACTGGCTGCTCTTGCAAGGGCCCTCAACTCAGTTCCCAGCACCTACATGACAGGTCACAACTGTCCTCTACTCTAATTCCAGAAGATCCAATGCCCTCTCATACCCTCTAGAAGCACAAGTCACACATGCAGAATACATACATATATGGAGCAGAACATTCATGTACATAAAAATAATAAATCCTATTAAAAAATAAAAAATTTACCAGGCCTGGTTGGGTGGACATGGTCCTATAATCCCAACTACTGGGAGGCTGAAGCTGGTGGAACTCAAGTTCAGTCCGTGCTTAAGCAACTTAGTAAGAACTACTAAAGACCAAAAGTAAGAAGGTTGAGGTAGAGCGCTTACTAGCATTTACCAGTCCCTGAGTTCAGTTTCCAACTAACACCCACACACACACACACACACAGCTCCTAACTGCTTCTCTGAATCCTTACTACTGGGAGACAGTGCCCCTCACAGATGCTGTGTTTCATCTTCTAGGAATCCGTAACATTTGAGGATGTGTCTGTGGACTTCACCAGAGGAGAGTGGAAGCTGCTGGAACCATCTCAGAGGGAGCTATATAAGGAAGTGCTGCTGGAAAACTTAGGGACCTTAGAATTTTTGGGTAAAGACATCTATCTCTTCATGATCTAGCACCTAGGAAAATAGCCTCTTTATCCTCTGTTCTTATCTGAAAGATAAGTGCCATGTGACTATTTTAATTGTATCTGCTGGGGATCTGGGACCTGACATGACTGTTCCTAAAATTTAGACCCTAAAATGTACTTTCTGTGTGATATTTCCTCTTCAGGAAGTGTTTGCTTCACTTCAGGGGAAGTGCGGGGCATCACTTCCTTGTCCCCAGCGTTATGCCTTCCCGTCCTTCTTCCTTGGGTTCCTCCTCTGTTTGACAGCATCTTTATCTTTCTCAGAGAAACAGGCTCACTACAAATATTGGGTTACCTTTGTTCTATGTTTAAACTATCATTTTCTATCTTTTCTCTGAGCAGGCTCTCCGGTTTCCAAATTTGACTTGATTTCCCATCTGAAATGGGTAAAGTTGCCAAGAGCACTGGAAAAAGAAATCTCAAAAGACCCCAGACCAGGAGAGTTGGTAAAAGGTAAGAAGGAAATGAAAACTATTGTTGACCAGGCCAGTTGGGGAAAATCTTTGACTGGCTGGGTGAACCTAATGCTAGATTATAAAGTTGATGGATTAGAAAAGAGCCTTCACCTTCCTGGGGTGTTCATGTTAATGGGGGTGCCACTGGTTTGGGTTCTCCAAAAAGTGAGTGACAAGATGTGTATAATCCAAGCTGGAGACTTGCTGAGAGAAATTTCTAGCGAAGGCAAATGTAGTTGGGTTGCTGCTGCAAGGGAGTGGTGCAGATGTAACCTCTGAGTGAGGGGGAAGGAAAGGAGGCTGGGGAGGAAGGATCTTAAGCTGAAGACGGTTTGTAAAATTCAGGTGAGACTTCATAGACCTGGGGTAACATTCACCTGAGAGGCCTCCACATCTCACAGAAATGGTCCTGGATCTGTATACTTCACCAGTGACCAAGAGAGGGTGTGTGACAGTGGCCGGATGTGAACACAGCCTTGGGGTCAGCAGGCAGTCTCTCCACAGATCTGTGAAACACATTATTATCGACATTTAAAAGACCAAAAACCAAACAAGTGTGTTAGTAAGGTAATGCCCATCTTAAGAATGGCACATGAATGATGGAAGTATGCGGGAATACAGACTAGACCCACAGTCGCTTGCTTTAGGATTCTGTTTTTACCTTAAAGACATTTAGTAGAGACCATACTTGACCGGCATGTGTGATTTGATATCTTTTGCAAGGCTGAGCACTGGCATCACTCAACACACTCATGTTCATGGAACCTCATACTTAAAAGCTCCAGGCTGAGTACATTTTTATTTAGGGTACTTTCAACTTATAATGGGTTAACCAAGACATAATTCCTTTGTAAATCAAGGAGTATCTGTATAAAGGAACAATAATTTAATTAGCATTTGGACTTAATCTCAAAAGGTAGGTGGGAATTCCACCAGTAAATGTGTATAATAATTCCATTTGTATGTGTGAGTAAAATGTATGTTTAAATGTATAAGTTAAATAATTATGGATTTTTAACATCTGGAAAACATTTATGTTCATTTTTAGTATGCTAACACTCAAGGGATTATGTTGTTTTTCTGTTATGTTTCTCTATAGCTTCCTAAAATTTAAAAATAACTATTTAATATACATTTTAATAATGAAAATACAATTATATGTTTAAAAAAACTGAACCTTTAAAAAACCTTTAAAAAACTGAAACTGGCCCTTTTCTGATCTACTTTCTAAAGCATGTATATTAGTCAACCTCTCAGCTGTTTCTATTGTAAATAAATATTATAATTACATAGAAAACAATTGCTTTATTGTGCCTAAGCAGCCGTTTAGAGATTTATCCCCAGAGTGGGTTTTGCATTGTTTTGCAGTACTATACATGTTAAAAAGCTACTTATATTAAGAGAAAAGCAGTAAAAAAAATTAGTAATGATAATTATTTAACTTATACCAATTAGTAATAAACTAGCAGTACATAATTTAGAAATAATAAGCAAACAATTTGAGCAGATAACTGATAAAATTGAAAAAGTGAATGGCTCGTGAACATGAAAAATGGCTCATAAACATGCATTTAAAACAGCAGTACTGTTAAGAACTGAATCTGTAGCGGCTGCTTAAGGATCATTGATCAGAGTTGAGTCCTGACTCATGCATGCTAGACATACATTCTACCAATAAGCTATACCCCTGACTGCAGGGACATAATCTGATAAACATTCAATAAGGAAATCAATAAATTCTATAGGATAGATTATCATGTAGCTAATTAAAAATACCATTTTCAAAAATTACCAATGAGCTTGGAAATCTAAAAGAAAAATAAGAGAACTTGGGCTGGTTCAGTGGTTAAGAACAATGGCTGCTCTTCAAAAAGACCCGGGTTCGGTTTCCAGCACCCACGTCAGCTCATAACTGCCTGTTACTCCAGTTTCAGAGAATCTGATATCTTCACGCAGACATGTATGCAGGCAAAATACCAATGCACATGAAATAAAAATAAATCAGTAAAATTAAAAAGAAATAAGAAAAATAACAATACATCTTAATTTTTCTGTTCTATATGAAAACATTCACATAACTTGCGAATAATCGGATTTTGATTTGTAGGGGTCTTTGGGGTGGCTGGTTGGTTTTTTTTTTTTTTTTTTTTTTTGGTTTTTCAAGGCAGGGTTTCTCTGTGTAGCCCTGACTGTTCTGGAACTTGCTCTATAGACCAGGTTGACCTTGAACTCACAGAGATCCACCTGCCTCTGTCTTTCAGGCACCAGGGTTAAAGGCATGTTCTGCCACCATAATTGTCTGTTAAAACACTAAGGAAGATGATTGTGTGCTCTTATGATAAAGACAAGGGTTGGAGCTGGGGAGATGTCTTAGTGCTATGCTTCCTGCTATACAAGCATGAAGACCCAGGTTAGACTCTCCAGCACCCATGGAAAAACCAAGCATGGACTTCTGTGCCTGTAATCCCAGCCTTGCAATAGACACAGGTAGACCTTAAGCAAGTGTTGGCCAGTTAGACTAGCTGAAACATCCAGCTCCTGGCTCAGCAAAAGAACCTGTATTTTTAAAAAAGTGGAGAGTGACAAAAGATACCCAGCATCCTCCTCTGTCCTCCACATGCTTATACATGGGCATGTGATCATGGGCACGTGTATTCCCACATGTATTCAATCACACACACACACACACACACACACACAATACAAGGGGGAAACTAGAGTGAATAATACAGTTAATAAATGCATCAACTCAGAGTTCTAAGAAAAACACAATGAATATATGGTTTTGGAGAAAGTTCCAATTTGATTATGGAACGTTGAGCCTTTGATCCTGTCCGATTTATTAAAATGTGCTGGGGCAATGCATGCTAGGTTGTAGGTTTTCAGACCCAAAGACTAGGATTAAAAGTGTTGTGATCTGGGTGAAACAATAAGTGAATACCTGGTTATAAAGGGCTTAGAATTGGTAGGGCCAGACTGTGGTAATGTTTGAAGACTTATTATACATGGTGCTGTGTGTTGGTGAGGTGAATGGAATTTTCTATAAAAATTAATGCATTTTTCTGCCTTGAGGGATGGCTATATAATATAGGGATCAAAAGGATGGACTCTGTCATCAAATTAAAATATGGCTTTAAGGGTCCAGAGAGAGTACTTAGCAGTTGAGATGGCTGGCTGTTCTTCCAGAGGACCTGGGTTCCCAGAAGCCACATGGCAGCTTCCAACCATCTGTAACTCCAGTTTTCTGGCCCCAATGGATACTATACATGTGTAGTACATGGACATACATATAGGCAAAACACTCATATGAAATTAATATAAAAGAATCTTAAGTCTGGCTTTTACCACATCCAATACATGTGACTTTGGACAAGCTTCTGGTTTTCTGTATGTCCAGTTGTGACATCCACAAAATACATTACAAGATGTACTTCATTGGTTGTTGTGAGGATTAAGCAAAACAGTGCAAATACAGTGCTCATTTGGGACCAGCCATCTGGTAAGCATATAAAGATAAGGTTGGAGTAGAGAGAGAATAAGTAGGTTTGAACCTGGTATAGAAGTTGGAAAGAGCGAAGACTTGCACCTGTCCTCATAAGGCACAAGCTTTTCATCTTCCACACTATTTTTCCTAGCCTCTGTGTTCATCTTGCTTTCCTATGTCCCCTTTTCTCTTGTCTGTTTTATGGAGCTGTAACTGATAACTGTCTAAGCCCTATTTCTTAAAATCATTACTGTGTTCCTATGTCCATCCCAAATATAACACTTTCCTTTATTGCAAATGGGAAATGCATGCTCTGTTATCTCTTTTAGAGAGTGAGTCTAGAAGTGAGTTGGATGCTTTTATGGAAGAGTTGACTTTAGAGAAAACAGTAGAGTACTGCTTCAGTGACGGTGGTTATGGCTTGAAGACAGAGTTCCAGAAGCGGCATGGCAAACCCAAGAAAGATCACGGCAAGCGGAGTAGCCATGAGAGTAGAGAGTCTGAGACAGAAGGGACCTCCTCCGGGAAGAACGCCAAGCAGACTTCCAACACACTCAAACATCGGAAAGCCTTCTTAACAAAGATGTCTCAGAGGTCTAAGGAAGGCAAGAAACCCTTCAGCTTTCATTCAGCTCTTGTGAACCGCAGAGAGCTCAGTGCGGAAAAGTCCAGGAAATGCAGTGAACGTGAGAAGGACCCACGTCGCCCTCTATCTCCTACTGAACGTAAGAGACATCCTAAAATTGGTTCGTTGAGTAAGACCGAGACCTGTAGTAAGTGTGGGGTAGCCTTTACTCAAATCTTGGGCAATTGTATTGAAAGCACTCAGTGTGAAAAATGCCGGAAGAATTTATTTCAAGACGAAACCTCAAACAAAGACAAGGAACCTGACACCGAAGAATCCAGTAAGTGTAGGAAGTGTGGAAAAGCCTTTGAGCACGGTACAAAGCACGAGTGTAGAAATTCTCGCACAGCTAGCTCCTCACTCAAGCCACATAAAAAAACTGACAGAAAAGAAAAGCCTTACAAGTGTGGTGAATGTGGAAAACATTTTGCCGAGTTATTTCTTCTCAATCAGCATCAAAGAACCCATACTGGAGAGAAGCCCTTTGTGTGCAAACACTGTGGGAGACCTTTCAATGACAACTCATCCTTTTATCAACACCTGAGAATCCACACTGGAGAGAAACCATATACGTGTAAGGAGTGTGGGAAATCCTTCACTCATAGTTCTTCTCTTTCAAAACATCAGAGGATACACACCGGAGAGAAGCCCTATAAGTGTAACGAGTGTGGAAAGGCCTTTAGACAGAATTCTTGCCTTACTCGGCATCAGAAGATCCACACTGGAGAAAAACCATTTTTGTGTAAGGACTGTGGATTGTCATTCCGCCTTTTTAGTAGTATCATGTATCATCAGAGACTCCATGCAGGAGAGAAACCCTACAAATGTACCCACTGTGAGAAAGGTTTCCCCTCTCATTCCCGCCTCAGCCGGCATTTGAGATGTCACACTGGTGCGAAACCGTACAAATGTAAAGAATGTGGGAAAGCTTTCAGACAGAGTTCGTCGCTTAATTTACATATCCGAACTCATACTGGAGAGAAGCCCTACAAGTGCGATTACTGTGGAGCAGCCTTTACTCGGAGCACAATCCTCATTGAACATGTCAAAACTCACACTAACGCACGGTATGAATGTAAGAAGTGTGGTAAGACATTTAAAAGCCGTTCAACGAGTCTCAAACATCAATGTACACAGTGATTCTGGGGATGGAGGACGTGGGGTGGGGGAGGTTAAGATTGTGCTCTTATTTAAAAGCTCAAATTGAAAACTACCCACCACCTTGATTAGAAGCTTCAACTTCAATGTATTCTGTCCCCCCTCTTGAGGGTGGTCAGTTTTGACTAGACCTAGTAAAGTCATGTTGACATGAAGAAAGCATGTAAAGTGAAATGATTCTGAGAAGCCAAGCTTAAGTTTCCTTCAAGGAATTCTCCTTTTGGGCTCCCTTTCACTACCATACTGGAAAAGACTCTCATAACCTGGGTTCTATCCCAGTCTGCCAGCCAATCACTGTGTCACCTTAAACAAGTCATTTGGACCCTCTGAATATTAGTTCCTTTACCAGTAGAGTTGAAGAGATGAAGACGTCTAAGTTTTCTTCTTATCTGATATTCCGATACTGCAGAAATAGCTTGAGAATGTTTTAATTCATTGGACTTGTTGTATCGGGTAGGCAATTCCCTTCTAACAGGTTAGCGAACTTCTAAATTAATGAGAACGTGAAATGTTTGGTGTAGGATCCTAGAATGTGATAAGCAGAACATATCAAGGAAGCTCCGTGAAGTTTGCTTTCAGAGAATGTTCTGATTTGCACAAGTCACCCCAACTCTCCATCTTTTGAGTTTTGCCTCAGTGGATTGAAAATCCAGGGAACTTGTACCTGAGCCAACTCAGACATAATGGTAATGGTCCTGGGAGAAAAAAACAAAACTGTTTAGGGTGGATTATCTCCCTACTGTGAGCACAGCCTCCCTCCAACACCTCTGTAAGAATTCCATATGACAAAAGTCACAGGAGGTTAGAGTGAATCAGATTGGGACCTTAGATGGTTTTAGCTGTGGGGTGAAGTATGTCTGTATGCCCAAAGCTTTCACTGTTTAGAAATATGGAATTTCATGTGTTGAAGAAAGTAGAGCTTGTCTTTTAAAATGTACAAGAGCTGACTATGTTAGTCTATTATTTCCATGAGTGCTCAGCTGGTTCTGAGTCATGGTTGCCACTTTAAATGCCATGTTGCTCGTATAGCTTTCTTAAGGCAGGCATGTGATTTTTTTTTTCTTTTTGTTACCACGTCCTTTGGATAATACATATACTAAAATCTCAAGGGACCCCATTGATAAGAAGTAAAAGTCAGGAAAAGAACACATAAGTCAGTTGTAGTTGATAGTTTCTTTTGTAAAGTGAGACATCAATGGAATGGACTATACAGGTACTGATGGTTATTCCTCAAATTTGTCACAGGTGGAATCTTAATGTCTAACTGGAAAAGGAATTAAAGACTATGAATGAGTTCTTTGGAGTCTCAAGTCATTAGATTCCAGAAGGACCTGATTGTGGTAGGAGAAATAAGTTCCTGAAGTTGAAATTTGAGGCAATTACACATGAAGAGAGAGAGCTAAACCAGAACTCTGGTCTTACGGGTATGAAGGATCTATAGTGCTGATCTGAGGCTCAGGAATATCAGGATATTTGCTTATGTAATGTGCGTAGGTCTGAAATGCTACCTCTGGATATAAGGGTGGGTTCTTCTGGATGGCTCCTCCTCATCCTAAAGCCCAAAAGAATCAGACATTACTCCATGATAAATTGATCAGTATAGCTGTTGCCAAACAGACCATGTAAACACATTCCTGACATCAAAGGAACATGACTTATATTAACCTTTCACATGGGCTTAAGGATTTTCTGAAACAATATATTTTATTGAAATATTTAATAAAGTACATAAAACAACTCTTGAGAAGAGACCTGTTCCAGAATGTTCTGGGGAATTTCACAAGAGGATGTTTTTATCCCAATCTCAGTTGGGGGTTAGAAACAAAACTTTTTTTTTTTACAATTTGATTGAAATATAGAATACATATGCTTAAAACCAAGGTTTGCTATTTGTATGAGTTTTTGTCAGTTTTACTGATGTGTACATTCATTATCATAATCCATTTTTCAGAACATCATCCTAATAAGGGTACCCATTGGATACATCCATTTATACATAATTCTTGATCTTATCTCTGACCCCAGGTAACCACTAACCTTGTGTTAACAGAATGGCCATTTCTAATCATTTTATATTGACCTTTGTTTCCATGTTTCCATCATAGTTTTAGGTCTATGCATGTTCTAGCCTATGTGATTTCTTACTATTAAGATGTTGTTTGTTGGTATTGATTGTTGTTAAATAATATTCTATCATATGATACTTCATCTATGTTCCTATGAGAGGACATTCTCTTCTTTCTCCTTAGGTGGTTGACCGTTAGGAACAACACTGTGAATGTAATGTGCAAGTCTATATAGACATTAATTTTAATTGTTTTGCTTGGTAGACATCTACAGGTAAAGTTTCTGGGTCATGTATTTTTATTTAGCTATGTAGGAAACTGTCACATTGCTTTCCAGTGTGACTATATCATTTTAAATTCTGGCCAGCAGCATGTGAAGGTTCCATTTTCTTTACACCTGGGCCAATCCTTAGAAACTGTTAGTCACCCTGATGAGGGGCATTTCTATATGCTTTTAGTTTGCATCTACCTGATGACTGACGTCATCATCTGCCTTTCATATATCTCCTTTGAGTTTTTCCAAATTCTTTATCCATTTAAAAGTCAGGCTAGTTAAGTTATAGCAAGTTCTTTATGTACATACAATCTCTTATCCAATACAAGCTTTCTATCACTGTGTACAAGAGGGAAACTATAAACCCTACTGTAAAATATTTATCCATAGCTAACCAATTGCGCAAAAGCCATTCAGTCTGACCTAGCACCCATGTACTTAAGTCAATTTTTGGATTGTCAGGTCATCTAAGGGTTTTTAATTTATGGTTTATGACTCCTCATAGAATTTCTTCTTAAAGCTTCATTTAGCATTTTTGTCTGTTTATAGAGATAAGTACTACAATCAGCTATAGTTTTAAACAAAGTCCTTGCTCTTTAGAATGTTTCACAATGAGTTTCCATATGGGAATTCCTTTTCCATCATGGGATAACAAAGGGTCACCCAGTGAGTTTACTTTTATTCTTTTTACTTTAGAATTATTTCTGATATAAAATATATGTGCTATAGAATGAGTGATTTCTGTTGCTTTTAGGTTGTTCCCATTCTGTGGTGTCCATGTGTGCCGTTATCGCTCAGCCCTAGCCCTTGTCTGTCCTTCCACATGCACCTCACTGGAGATTGACTCTCCGTCCTTGACTCTCCCAATCATCCCAATTCCACTTCCTTCCCTCACCTGGCTCTTGTCCGATCATCTCACACATAACAGGACAATATGTGTCTTTTTGTGCCTGGCTTATCTCACTTGGCATAGAACATTGCAGGCATTCAAGGACATCTTCAGGTGGACTTCCTCGAGCAGGACATCTTAAACTCATGTGAGTCATCCTGGTAGTGTTGATAAAAACACACAAGGTCACTACATGTCCTCTGTCTTGTTGGCTCCATAAACTAGTCATGTGCTCATGCACACTGAAGAACCTGAGAACACGTACCGGACTCCTCTTAGGAGCCTGCTTTAGCAAACTAAGTAAGAATACTCTCAGCATGAATCACACACTGTAACGAAACAATGAGAAAAAGAAAAAAACTACTATCTCTTGCTTTAAAAGGATGACCCATCAGGTCTTTAAACTCAGCTACAACTCTATCTTCTTGAAAGAAACTAATCTTTCTACTTAGCTGAAATTCCTTAACAGATGAAAAACCTTTCTAATAAATCAGAAGTTTGAGATTTGAGGCAATGATTTGGCTTCTCTTTGTGAATTTAGGTGTTCTTTGAGACAATATAATCAAAGTTTTCCTTGGGCAATGTCTTACACAGATCATCTAAAACTAAAAAAAAAAAAATACTTGAAAATTTTCAAATTTTGAGTCAACTGATTTTTGATAATAGAAATGTATATATTCTATGAGAAATATGTGATTTGCTCATGTTGACACTGAGCAGAATTGTGAGGTGGTGTGGTGTTTTCTGTGTTCGTGGGTATCTTTCAGACTGTCATTTTTTCCAAAGTGTTTTGAATGGATTGTTATATGTGGATTCACTTTCATCTATCTGTGGTCTTCTTTGTGCGCCTGTGCATGTGCAAGAGTCAGGCTGCCGTGTAATTGGCACGCTTACAATCTGAAACCTGTTAAAAAGTCGCTTAAGGTATTTTGGTTAGAAACTTAGATTTCATTTTGCTGGGTTTTGTGAAATTTTTTTTGACTAAGTTGTCAAAGAAAGATGTAGATCTGAAATACTGTCTTTAGTATTACCCACTGTGTTATCTTTAATACTTGAACTCTGTGTTTGCTGCTACTGCCGCTGCTGCCACTGCTGCTGCTACTGTAAATCGCAACTGGCATTCATCAGTGAATGTGCATTGGACCCTCTTCCAGTCCCTTCTTTCCCTACTGTGATACCTACAGTATGAGCTTCTGTGTCTGCACTGAACTTTGCCTTAGAAATATGCCTTTGACTAAACTTTAAATATTTTTTCATGTATTTTTACCTATAGAATAATCACAATTCCAGTAAGAAGCACTTTGATTTATGGTTATGAACTATACAAATAACCCTCTCACTTGTGCTATCTGCATAACATGTTGATGTAATCCTTTATGATATCCCATCTGTGCAGAGATAAATGTCATTTGTCGGTTTGTCAATGCTGACTAGATTGGTGACGTATTTGTGTGTCACTGAAAAGCATACGCTTCTCTGCAGTGTTAGGGGCACCCTGTAGGGTGCGGTAGTTACAGTGAATCACAAGTAAAACAATAAAGTTGTATTTAATGAAGAATACCTCTTGCTTTGGTTCTTTTTGTTTAGATTTTGTTTGTTGGTTTGTAGTGTGCATACATGAACATACCCATCATGTCATGTGTGTGGAAGCCAGAAGACAATTATGAGTTGATTCTCTCCCTCTACATGTGCCTTCCAGGGATCAAACTTAGGTTGTCAGCCTTGGTGGCAGACCCCTTACCTGCTAAGCCATCTCATTAGCCCTAGCTTTTTTTTTTTAAGTGCCATTCATGTCTTCAGTTCTCAATAGCCTCCACTGGTCACCTGTTGCGGGAAATATTAAAAAATCGACCCACCAACCCTCTGAGATGCTGGACCACAGTCCTGTGCTCCTGCCAACTGGAACACAGGGCTCCCGCCCGGCCACCTCTTCGGGGATCCCTCCGGCCGCCAACTCTCAGGCCCTGCAGGGCAACAGGACCTCTGCTGGGCCATCTCACTCGGTGGCCCCTCTGCTAGCCATCTCTCCTGCGGGGGACCCCGAGTTTCTCTCGCTACCACGCAACGCCCCACACACCCCATAATCTGCCACCTCACCATCTAATTACCCGGTAGAATCAAGACTCTTAATGATTAATTAACCAATCAGATTTATGTGTAAATAATATTACAATGTACAAGATGTCAATACAATAATTTTAGAGCCAATTGATAATCATAAAAGCTTTCTCCCAGTATTTCTAACCTTGTGAAAACATAACTATTTGTGGCTGGTAAATGCCACACAGGTACACGTTGGAAGCCATCTTGGTTCTCCTTCTCCCCTCTGGCCTGCTCCCTCTCTCTCTACCACTCTTAGCTCCGCCCCCATTATCCCTGTCCAATCACAGACCTTCTCTGCACTAATGTAATTGGACAGGGAAAATCCGCAACAGTTACCAAATTAGACCGTAGAGTTGGGGAAAGAAATGTAAGCCAGAGAAGGCAGCAAGCTGCAGTAGCTTAGTTCAGTAAAGGATGGTTTCCCAGACTGACCTCCAGTATCTTGCTGCTCTGCAACATCTTGTAGCCATTCCGTCTAGATCATGTGACCTTCAAGTTCCAAGAGTCAAAGAAAGGAGAGGTGCAGTGCCCAAAGCTTTTAACCTGTGACCGATCTAGTGCTGTGTCCTGCACATATTAATCCTGGGAACAGGTCCGGAGAGGTGAGGGAGTGAAGAAGGAGTAGATGAAGGCAGAAGAGCTGGGATTAGGTAGCCATGCTCTCTCCGCTGGTGTACCACCAACTACCACAACACCCCAGAACCCCAAGCATGCTTATTATGTCCAGTACAGGGAGTAGAGGGGAGCTAGTCTCTGTGGGAGGTCTCTCCAGGCTCGGGCTGCCCTCATCCAAAAGGAGGAAGCAGTAGTTGCTAGTGTTTGCAATACACTGGTCAACAGTTCATAAGCAATCGTACTTACGTGGACTGTTAACATTCGCACTCGGACCAGAGAAAGGCTTTGCCGTACCTCTGAACCTCACCAGGAAGGCTTTGGCACTCTAGTGGGTCTGAGGCATTGGGGTTCCTTGGTATGGCCGTGCCACATTCAAGACTTCATCTACACCTCCACATTCAATCAGCTCTCAGCTCCCCACAGCCTAGACACAGCTTAGAGCCATTGGTCATATGTAGGTGACAAGGTGATCCAGGGCACTACAGGGAAGCTCACAGGGGTGTCCCAGGATAGTGCCCTAGGGTACTTTTAACATTTTGGGGGAACTTTCTAAAGTCGAAAGTCTATTTTTGTTTCAATTTTTCATACAATCTTTACATCGTTCATGCATTTTAATTGAATTTTATCACTTTTCCCCTCCCTTGGGGAGCAGTCAGCCTCTCCCAGTTGTCTTCCTTGATCTTTCTCTACCTTTCGCCTTGAGACAAGGTTGTCACTGGATCTAGAGCTCACTGACACTGCTAGTCTAGCTAAACAGCTTGCTCCATACCTCCACTTCCTCCACGCTGGGATTACACCAGGGCCAACAGGAGGTTCTGGGAATCCTCACACTTGCACTGCAAGCATTTTACCCACTGCAAGCATCACCCCAGTTTACAAAAGCCCTTACTTGACAGTAAGAGACTCCAGGTTCTATTGTCCTTGTTGGATCAAACCTTCATGGAACCATCTTGTGTCCCACCACTCCCCCATCAGGTGCTCCCTGCTCCCCTCCAGCTGAGACCTCCTGGACCTGTCACTCCCTCTACTTCCAAGGTTGCTGTGTTCCTTGCCCTGTTTGTCTCCAACAGCCCCCACTGGGCACCACAGTCACACAGTAGCTCCACCCTGGCTCTGACCTCCACATGTGCATGAACGTCTCTTTAACCTGCCAGGGATTCAGCTGCCTGTACCAGATCCTTCACTTTCCTGTGGAAACCTGCCCCATCCTATGGGTGATGCTCTACATAGGCTACCTGAGCTGCTTTACTAGGTTGGTCTTGTGTATGGTGCCCCCTTGTTCTGTTTGTCTTTGAGGCCTCACCCCAGGTCACCCTCCTGTTCAAACGCCACCCTCCCCCTGCTTGGACCCTGATCAGGCCATGTTCCCCCACCCACACTGACAGCTTTCTCACTCTCTTGCAGACTCTCAAAGCCCCACTGAAACAAGAAACCCTCTTCAGCTGGGCAGTGGTGGCACACACCTTTAATCCCAGTACTCAGGAGGCAGGCAGATCTCTGAGTTCGAAGCCAGCCTGGTCAACAGAATGGGTTCCACGACAGCCAGGGCTACAGTGAAACCCTGATTCAAAAAAACAAAAACAAGCACAAAAGCCCTCTTCACTGTGTTCAATCACTTTGTTTAGTGTTCAGAGCCAACCCAAACCCACCCCAGGCAGCCAACCTTCACCAGTGAGTTCTGCCACGGCAGCTTCCCCAGTCCAAACCCCAGCTGGCAAGCACCTCCTGTCCCAGTTCATGTCTTTAGGACTAAATGGCTTGATAAGAGAAGACATAGCCAACTGTGGTAATGCACTTTTAATGCTAGCCCTCGGGAGGCAGAGGCAGACGGATCTCTGTGAATTTGAGGCCAGCCTGGTCTACAGAGTGTGTTCCAGAACAGCCAGGGCTACATAGTGAGACTCTGTCTTGAAAAAGAACAGGGGTGGGGAATGAACACTGAAGCTTTAAAAGGTTTAGTTTTCAGGGATTTTTTTTTGAGGGGGGGGTGGGGGGCTCGAGACAGGGTTTCTCTGTAACAGCCCTGACTGCCCTGTAGCATTTTAGTTTTTAATTGTATTTGTCAGCATTTTTTCCGGAATGTTCGGGATTCAAAAGGTACCAGTGTACAGTATGAAGTTTGCCTCTTCCCCTAACACTCCTCATTCATCCCAGCTGTCGTGAGTGACAGGTTCCTTCCTTGATCTGTTAGCCTCACTACACAGTACAGCAGTGTGGGCTGGCCCTGAGAACTGCATAGATTAGCAATGTGGCTTTTTTTCCCCCCTCGTAGTATCCATAAGTAATTGGAGTAGAAATCTTTTGCCCTCAAATTCACCAAATTAACTGTCTTAGTTAGATTTAACTTTCATCTTGGCATGACTCAGATATCACCTGAGTGGAGAGCCTCAACAGAAGACCTGCTTCAGCTGGGCCTGTCTTTATTACTAATCAATGCAGGAGGCTAAGCCCACTGTGGGAGATACCAGTTCCTCATATAGCTGGTACCATTTCCTCTACGTATACAAGAATGTTAGCTGAACACCAGCCTACACCAGCCAGCTGGCAAACAGTGCTCGACCATCGTTTCTGCTGCATGTCTGTGACTGAGTTCCCTGGTGAGAGGCAGTGTTAATGGAGTACAAAGCAGGCCTACCTTCAAGTTCCTGCCCTCAGTTCTCTTGGTGACACACTGTGACCTGAAAGTGTAAGTCAAGATAACCCTTTCTGCCTCTAAATTGCTTTCATTACAACAACAGAAATGAAATTAGAACAGACACCAAAGGCAATGTGTTACGGTCACCCAGGAGGAGTCGAAGTCGGCAGAAACATGCCTGCTCATTGTTTGTCATGATTTCATTCTCTATCATAGATGGAAGAAAACCACACGTGTTTTATTAGCTAGGTCAAACTCATTGCCGTTACAGCTTACAGAAGACAATAGGCATTTGTACAGATTGGTAAACAGCTAATCCTCCAGGGATGATCTGTGGTGGGCCATTTTTTTCATGCTTTCACTACGGCCTTCCCCAGATTTTCTCCTTTCAACATTCCCATGAACGCTGCAGGCATTTTCTCAAATCCCTCAGTGATGGATTCATGATACTGGATTTTACCCTGCATCGAAACAACAAATGTTATGGGTTGGCGTCATCTTCCAAATGACATTCTCATCCCATCCTAGCAACAAACCAATCAGATACACCGTAAGAACCCTGGAAATCTGAGGTGTAGGTCCTCTTGTCCATGTACAACAAGATCTATGGACAGGTGTGCACGGCACATCACAGTGTAATAGCAGGAAAGTGGTCCACTGCAGGAGAGTTCAACAATGCGGGGATCTCCGGAGAGCGGCACATCCTCAGCAGAGGCTGTTTACGTCACAGCTAATAGTCCATCGATAAGACACACTACACCTCAGCTAAGACTGGAAGGGGTACAGCCTGTTTAGGAAACATAAATACCACAGGGCTTCACACCCCGTTCTCCCTTCTAACCAAGGTTTCCTCTACATTACTTCGGAAACTAGGAGACAGGGATTCACATCACAGAAGATTCTTCATGTACTTCACATGTTCAAGGATGTTTGGTTCTCCTGAGACATGGTTTAGCTGCTGTAGTCCAGTTTGGCCCAGAATTCTTGTCCTTTCTCCTCCTTGGATTACAGGCATGCACCGCAACACCCAGCTCTGGGGTTTTTGTTTTTAAAGGGGTTTTATGTAGAATCCCAAGCTATCTGATAATTTTTTTTCATAATATATTCTAGTGATGGCCAAATACTCTTTATAGACTTATGGGCATGTCATGGGCCCTCAGAAAGTACAAAAGTGGAATCTGAATCCCTGACTTGAGAGCCCTAGCTCATTCCTACCCTTTAAAGGACAGAGACCTGCATAAGATAGGAAGCTAAAATCTAGCATAATAAATAAAAATACAGAATGAATATTGTTGTGGGCTGAACTGTGCTCTACCTGCCCCCCCATTCCTTTGCTGAATTCTGAGGTTTCCTAGTACCTCAGAATGTATCTTCTAAGTCAAGGCCTTTAAAAACATAATTAAAACATAATAAGGTCATATTAGTAGACCATAATCAAATAAGACTGGGGTCCCTTTTAGGAAGTAAAACAGACACACCCAGAGAAGACCATAAGCAGATGCAGGAGAAATACCTTCTGAAGAAGCAAGCAAGTTCAGCGTAGCCTCTAGTACTTCAAGAAAATCGATTCCTTTTTTTTTTTTAAGCTACCCATCCTGTGGTGCTTTGTGACAGTAATCCTAGAAAACTAATGCAAATACTAGTGGAGGTTTTAATAATAGGGAAAATTAAGGTATAACATGAGGATTTATGAAAACTTCCTGTATTGTCTTCTTAATGTTTTTCTTGTTAATCTGTGATAAAAATAAAAACCATTAAAGAAAAAAAAAAGCTAGGACTCTCAGTGAGGAAGAATGTTTGCTGAGCCTTTGGACTCAATCCCAGTATTGGGCTAGGGAGTAGGCGGTGGGGGCAGGGAACAAAGAAGTAGATTAGAATGAAATGAAGACAGCTCAACTTCATTTAGCAAGAAGTCCAAGTGGTGAGGAAATGGGACTGAGGAGTCCAGCAAATGCTCCCAGAGCCAAGTGGTTCCAAGAGGGAGAGACACATGGTACCCTTGACTAGCGTTGGTAGAATGGGGTTAGTGTAAAAGCTGGACATAGAGGTCTGAAAAAGGATGGAAAGAAAGACGCTGTATGTGCAAATATAGATAATGCCACCTCCAGGTGTTCTGTTATAAAATGGATAGATTTGAAGAGCAATGGAATTTAGAGCAACTATGGACATGGTGGTGCATGTCTGTAACTCCAACATTCAGGATGCTGAGACAAGACTGTCATGATACACAGTGACACACTGACTTCACCACTGTCTTTACCCCCAGCCCCAAAGCAAGAAATTTAGAGAAGTTTGCTTTGTTTTTTTAAGATAAGAAAAGACTTATTTGTATTTGGAAACATTGTCCAACTGGCTTGGAGAAACAGTACAGCAGGAAAGTAAAGGATTGCAAGATTGGAGGTTAGGAGTTGCAGAAGCCTGTGTGAGCTGGTGGGGAGATGGAGTGGCTTGGTCCCCTTACCTCTGAGACCCAATTCATCAAGTCTATCAGAGCCTTTTGGCGGGCTTCTTCTTGCCACCGAGTAACGATGAATCCCTCAATGCGGAGCTGCAGATAGATAACCACCTCTGGGGGTGGGCCTGGAAAAGTAGGGTGCATTTGTGGAACAGAGTCCAGGGACATGTCCACAGTGAAGCACAGAAATACAAATCACTGTCATGGTTCTCCAAGCACTTCCCACCCACACCATTCTGTTCCCTCCACTCCCTTCTGATCCATGGGGCTGCTGTCCACTGCCACTAACTGTGTAGTGGGGAGAATAATGGTCCCAAAGACATCCACAGCCCAAACCCCATGACTATATTATGCTCCATAAGGGAGAGAAGGCTGCCCTGGTTGCCTGGTGACCAGCATCTGAGAGCATGATGCTCCATCAGTCTCACACTCTCCACCGGTCAGTTGTGGATGCTAATGGAATGGAAGCGTTGGGAGAACTGAACAATGCATCCTTGGCATCCAGAATAACTGCAGTCCATTCACTGCTTTGAAGAAAGTACCATTTGTCATCAGGAAAATGGAACCTTGTCTTGAACCAATGGAAACTGGCACACAGTAAGTGGCATATGTAAATGCAGAACGCACGCATTAAGTCAGAAAGAAGTCCATGTGCAGACCACTTCTGCAGCGTGGCACTTCTTCAAAGGCTCATAGCAGGGGCTGGTGAGATGGCTCAGCGGTTAGGAGCACTGACTGCTCTTCCAAAGGTCCTGAGTTCAAATCCCAGTAACAACAGGGTGGCTCACAACCATCCGTAATGAGATCAAAAGACCTCTTTTGGTGTGTCTGAAGACAGCTACAGTGTACTTATTTATAATAATAACTAAATGGGCCTGAGCAAGCAGGGACTGAGCGAGCAAGGTTAACCAGAGAGAGCTGGGCTGACTGGAGCAAGCAGGGTCAACTGGAGGGAGCAAAGGTCCTAAATTCAATTCTGAAGGCTCACAACCATCTGGACAGCTCCAAGTATACTCATATACATTAAAAAAAAAAAACTTTAGAAAAAAAGGCTCATAGCAGCCTTATTTCCTTTTAAGTTAAAGGTTCAACCTTGGCTAAGCAGATGGCTCAGTTAGTAAAATGCTTGCCATGCAGGCATGAGGACATGAGTTCAGATCCCCCAGCACCCATGTAAAAGCCAAGCATGGTGATTCAAATCTCTCCTCCAGATAGAAGGATCCCTTAAACTCATTAGCCAGGCAGGCATCAGGATGAACTGATGGGCCCCAGCTTCAGTGAGAGACAACAGTCTCAAATACTAAGATGGAAAGCAACCCCAAGAAGATCCCAAGGTTGACCTTTGACCTACACTGACACACATACATGTCATACCTCACACATGCACAAAGGTTGAAACTTGAAATCCTTTTGCTGAGCTAGTCATCCTGACAAGAACATTGATTTCTTTTTTGAGTGCAACAAAGCAAATACGGCTATACATTGGTGGAAATAATGACTTGTCTTTAAGGTCTACTGAAACTGGATGATTCTCCACAAGCCAAGAGGGACTCTGTGATCAGTCCTTCTTCAGCCCCTTTTGCCCTAAGCACCCATCTCCAGGCAGTTCTGCTATCGATCTGTGCTATGAGATTTTATTCACACTAGGCAGGCCCAGAACAGAAGTAACCAGTTGTTCTGTGATCACCCATAAACTGATTATAAACATAGATTCCTCTTCCCCCCTCATCCTCATCCTCCTCCCCATCCTCCTCCTCCTCCCCATCCTCCTCCTCCTTCCTTCTTGGTGATCTCAAATAAATCTGTCACCCTGATAACAGAGCAGGGACCCTATGTGAGGAGCAACAACACTAGGCTTGGTTTTGTGTCAGTCATTCATCTTGTAAGAGGCTCGCACAGGGTCTTTCATAGACCAGAAGCAAGGCAGGTAGGGCTCTTGTTTGATACTGCTTTTGGACCTCTGCAAGTGTAAAGGAGAGGCAGGGAGTGAAGGAGAGAGAGATGAAGAGCACAAGAGAAATAAAAGCCATCAATCAAAGAGTGTGTGCAGCAGGAGGGCGGGATCAGCCATGCCTCTTTCTCATTTAGGGAAAACTGTCAGGCCATATCAAACACAGATAGCTTGCTGCTCTAGTAAGTCAGCCCACACCTGTGAAGATATGACAGCCAGCCCGTCCCTTCCCCATATCTGTGAATTTTCCCTTTGTCCAGCCCTCCTACATCTGCAGGAGCACAGTACCTTGGGGACATGGGCCAGTGCGGTTGTATTGAGAGATGGCACCACAGATGGCAATTCTTCCAAATGTCTTCATCTGGTGCATAACAGTGTTTGAAAACTCTCCACCTACCTAAGTAGACAGCCAAAAAAAGAAAAAAGAAAAAAAGGAGAGAGAGAGAGAGAGAGAGAGAGAGAGAGAGAGAGAGAGAGAAATTTAAATTCTTTCATTTAGGAGAATTAACAAAATTGGTTGAACCAGTACAATAGTTGTAATGATTGCAGCTAAAATTCATCAGAAATGAACATCTCCAGTAGGTGGAGTCAGGAGGATCAGAACTTTAAGGGCATTCTCAGTTACATAGTGAATCTGAGGCCAGCCTGGGTTACATAAGATAGTTTGCAAAAAAGGGACATTTTCATTTAACCTCAGTAACATACCTTGTATAGCATAAAGTTAGTGTGTTAAGTATTAGAATCTTCTGCATAGCCCAATAGTCTTATTATCCTATAATCTAAAAGGTTATGTAAAAATACACAAAAAGGCATTTAGGAACAAAGCTATGGGACTCACACTTTCAAATTTCAAAATATACTGCAAAGCTCAATTAAAGTAACGTGAAAACAGAAAACGCATGTCAGTGGAACCAAACAGAGACCAAAGGCAACCATTACATTTGCTGTCAATTGGTTTCCACATGAATGAATGTCAAGACAATTCCGAAGGGGGAAGCCTTGACAGCTGGTGCAGAACTGCATAGCCACATAAGCAATCGGGGCATAGCCACATGGAAAATGGCTCTCCCAAACGGCAGCCCAAACATATATGTAACACTGACAGGAGTGTTAGAGATAACCCTTAAACTCTCAGTAGAAGCAAAGAAGTGCACATCAGTGACCCTGGGAAGGCAGCATTGTTAGACAGCACAGCAAAAGACCAACCAACGATGGAAGTAATTGAAATGTCTGTGTTTCTGAGGATAATATCCAGAGAATGATGATAGCTCATGGAGCTGGAGAAAACCCTGAAAACCATATCCAGTCAACCTTCATTCTCTCAGGATTCCATATCTGTGAACTGTATTACTTGCTAAGATTCATCTGTGCCTTCAAAATGGGACCCAGATCATTTGCAGACATAGGCATTCCCAGCAGAGACTGAACAAGCAAGGCAATGCTCTGCCTTCCTCTGATATCATGGTGACAAAGGATGGGGACAGTGGAGCCCGGGCTTTGGGCAGAGTGGAGTGGAGAATGGATGTCAACTTTGTGAGTCTAAGGGCCAGTTACATAACCCTTCATTTTAGTGCAATGCTTCTGAGCCTAATTTCTCTTTTGTAAATAAACAAGCTACAAGGGGGTGGGGCTGTGTGTGCTAGGATTTAAGATTATAATCCACATGAGAAATGTTCACATGTAGACATTTCTCCAAGAAGACATAGTTCAGTGATCCTGGTGACTTTATGGAACACAACAACTGCCAATAAAGTTAACTGCAACAAAGAGGCATACTCACATTTATAACAAACTCAGATAACCCAGATGAACACTAGGCTATACACTTTTCCCCAGACATGATACATGTATGTCCATGCAATCTTCAGTGTCATTAGTTCCAAGGAAATGTAATTTAAAACCACCTGAAATATCACTTCAAACAGACTAAGATAGGTATAAGAAAGCCAGCAATTACATTAAGGTTATGGAAAGATTCTAACCCTTCAAGACCGCTGGTAGGAATGTAAGACGGTACAGTCACTTTGCACAAACACTTTGGCAGTTCCTCAAAATGTAAACATGAAGTTTCCATGTGACCTAGTAATTCTACTCACAGGTGAATTCCCAAGAGAAATGAAAACAAATTCAAACAAAACTTTGTACATGAACATTTATAGTAGCCTTATCCAATGGTTAAAAAAAAGTGTAAAGAACTTGATGCCTATGATGAATAGATAGAAAATGTGGTATATCCATACAATGAAATAGAACTCACTCATTCAAAAGATGAAAGACTGATACCTACCGAAACATAGATGGATATGGAATCATTTTGCTAAGTGAAAGAAGCCAGGCACAAAAGAACACATTTTTGAGGGGAAGAAAGTGGGAAGGTAACTGATGATTAATGTTTCTTTGGGGAATGATAAGCATTCTAAAACTGCAGTCATATAGACAGTTTGATACTAAAAATGGTTAAGATCTGAACTCTAACTTCCTTTCTTTTGCAGTGCTGGGATTGAATGCAGGGCTGTGTACATGGTCAGCAACAGCTCTATTACAGAGTTATATTTTCAATCTAAAATTCTACAGTTGGTTGGTTGGTCATTCATTTATTCATTCATTCATTCATTGCTTGATAATGGAAGACATGGTCTCACTAAGAAGCCCAGGCTTGCCCTGAGCCTGCTATCCTCCTGCCTCAGCATTGTGAATACTGAAATTACAGGCATAGCTACTACGTCTGGCTATGCAGTTTGGATGAATAAATCCCATGGTCTGTGCAATTATATCTTGTTATTTGTTATAATTATGCAATTATAACAAATCTCCCCACCCCCAAAGAATGTACTTTATTCATATGTTCTAGTTGGAAACTTCAGAAACCTGTTCCTCTATGTAATACCTTATTGGTAAAATCAGATAATCTCAGTTCAGACTTACATTATCAAAATAGCAATCATAACCATCTGGAGAGGCTGTCTTCAAAGCTTCTTCCAACGACTTTACTGTCTTGTAGTTAAAGGCCACGTCGAATCCAAGCTTCTTAAGATAGGCAACCTTTTCATCAGACCCTGCTGTACCAACAACTTTGCAGCCCTAAATGGGGTGGGGGGGGGGGAGAATGCTGCCCATTAAAGAAGCAGAAGCTTGGTCTAAATCTACTTTCCCAGGCTCACACTAGCCATCAGGTTGCCCAAGGTCACACCGTGTGCTAGTCCACTTTCCCACGCTATGAAAACCACCTGAGGAAACAAGTTAAAGGAGGGAAGATTTATGTTGGCTCAGTGCTTCAGAGGCTTTATCCCACAGTCGCCTCACTCCATGTGTCTGGAGTATACTATGTGTATCGCAGCAGAAGGGCACGGCATTAGAAAGTCACTCAACTATGGCAGACGAACGAGAAGGGACAGAGACAGATAAGGAGAATCTAGAACAACCTTCAAAGACACAAGTCCAGTGACTTACTTCTTCTAGGTAAGCTCTTGCATTCTAGTTTGTCCTATCTACAGACAATGCCACCAGACCATGAATCTATCGGTAGTTGATCCGCAGGTGTGGTCAGACCCTGCCCCCTCCCCCATAACCCAGTCACCTCAGACCCAATTCTGAAGTAGGGTCAAGTCTTCAATGTATGGGAACAAATTTCCTACCCAAACCACGGTACACCCCACACATGAGGAACTCCACAGTAACTTGACAGACCCCCGATAGTGAAACTGGTCCCTAAGCCAGACTAGAACCCAGCTACAGCTGGCCTGACTACTTAGCAGATCCCATCTATGTCTGCTTTGTTTGTTGTTCACTTCAACCTGCTGCTTTTAATAACCTAGCCACCTGACTTCCTGAGTTCTTCACTCTGGGACGCCTCTTCTTTTCCCCCAAAGACATAGATCCCATCCCAGTGCTGTGGTCTTGGTTGTTGCTGTGTTTTGAGTGTGTGTGTGTGTGTGTGTCTGTGTGTCTGTGTGTGTGCAGGTGCCTAGGAAGCCCAAAAGAAGGCATCAGGTCCTCTAGAGCTGGACACAGGTGAATGTGAGCCACTGTGTGGCTGCTAAGAACTGAACTTGGGTGGATAACAAGTGCTACCTACTGAGCCATCTCTTCAGCCCAGCGCCGTGGCTCTTTAGAAGACCATTTGACAGCCCCCCCAAGGATTTTAATAACTTTATACTTATTATTAGTCATGCATGTGTGCTGATGGCACATGAGCATGGATGCACGCATGTGTAACAGCACACATATGGAGGTCAGGAGAGACAGCGCTGTGGAGCTGGCTGGCCCCTGCCCCTTGCACCTTCTCATCGGTTCCAGTGACTAAACTCGGGTCGTCAGGCAGGTCAGAATGCAGTCATCTCCCCAGAGCTCCATAATTTTAATAAAACATTTGCAATCTATGTATTGGAAATACTTCTAATTCATTTTCTAAATCTAGCCTATGCTGACTATAGTTAGACATTCTGAGTTCAGAAAAAGAAAAACCAAAACCTCCAAATCAAACTCACATGTAAAAGACAGTGGCAAAATTTTCTCTAAATGTTACCAAATCAGAGACTGGGGTACAGCCTGTGCTAAGCATGTACTAGACCCTGGGTTCACTGACCAGCCTTACCCCAAAAGCTAAACCAGTTCCAAGGAACTAAAAACAAATGCAACTCATTGGCTGTAAAGTTAACATGACAAAGCTGAAATGGTGGTTAAGATTCAGCTGCTTTTCCCATTTATGTTCTTACATACGTAAATATTCCCTACAACCTCATTCATGGTCAAGCTCCTATTAGTAATAAAAACCAACCCTTGGCTATTGGAGATAACCCAAGAGTCAACTCTATTCCCCTCCCTTGTCCCTCTAAGAACACGTCCTAAGTCCTATGCAGAAGCCTTTGTCAAAGCTACATCACCCAGGGAGGTCGCCTGAGACCATCCATACTATGAGAAGCCAAATCCTGGCCAGGTCTGAGCTGCCTGCCCTCCTGTACACTCCCTCTCAGACTGCATCCCTTGAGCAGAGCCCTGCCCAAATCACAGCCTACACTCTGCTTATGCTTCTATTGCAGGAGCTAGTTTCCAAACAAGGGCCCCACCTCCCTGTGCTGACTACTCATTCTTGCTGGTGCAATAGCCTCTGCAATGAAGCCATGTGGGCGAGGACTCTTGGTTTACAAGTCTCTCTTCGTAAAATTCTTGGGACAGTCATGAAGGAAGGCGATTAAATTGAGCAAGAGAATACTTAGTAAAAATACTACTGCTGCTACTATTACTTGAAGTATTCTCTTCTCCTCATTCTGCTCTTCTCAGCCTCTAACTTCTAAACAAGTCCGCAGCAAGCTGACGG
This sequence comes from Tokudaia tokunoshimensis, assembly GCA_036184795.1. Taxonomy (NCBI): domain Eukaryota; kingdom Metazoa; phylum Chordata; class Mammalia; order Rodentia; family Muridae; genus Tokudaia; species Tokudaia tokunoshimensis. The sequence goes on from BTHU01000005.1 coordinate 46,179,157, forward strand.
CACACCCCTTGAGTCCAGAGAACCCTCTGCCGGCGCTGCTGTTCTCAGCGCACACGGAGTCCTGCAGAGGCATGACTAGAGGAAGACACGTACCTTGAGCTTAGCTATCTGTCCCACAACAGAGCCCACTGCTCCTGCTGCCGCATTGACCAGCACTGTTTCTCCACCCTTGACGCCACAGATGTCAAGCAGACCGAAGTAGGCAGTGAGGCTAAGGAAAGAACATAAGGATGTGTGAGTAGCGCTCTCCCTCTCCCCTCCCCCTCACTCACCTCTTCCCCCTCCTTCTTCTCCCCCATCTCCCTCTCCCCCTTTCCCCTCCATCTCCTCCTCTTTTGCCATGTAGCCCAATCTTTTAAATTATAATCTTCTTGCCATTTTACAAGTGCCGGGAAAACATATATTACATACCAACACAATTTCACAGATGCACATACACACACACACACCTCTCTACCACCTAAGTGCTACATTTTCTGGCTCTGTTATTACACCAGTGTCAACCAGCATCTCCTTTCACCTCCGTGGGATCTTTAGTCAGCTTTCAACTAGACACACTGACCTAAGAACAAAACCTCACTTCCTTTTAGAAACAAGACAGAGGTAAGATAGAAAAGTCAACAAGGAAAAAAGAAGTCCTAGGCAGAATTTATTAGCTGCCTTAGCCTAAGGGAGACTTAAAGAATCAACAATTCACAAGAGAAAACACTAATTTGGACTCCCCGCCCCCTTCATCTCTTTTTCTGGGACAGATCCCACTGTGTAGCCCTTGCTGGTCTGGAACATGCTATGTAGCCCAGGCTGGCCTCAAACTCAGAGATCTGTCTGCCTCTGCCTCCAGAAGACTGGGATTGAAGATTGAAGGCATATGCCACCACACCTGGCTTGATCTTTTTTTTTTTAAGATAGCATCTACCTATGTCTTAGGCTGGCATTTAACTCATGATCTTCCTGACTCAGCTTCTGAGTAGCTGGGATGACAGAAGACAGAAGACAGGTTGGTTTTCAATGTCTCTTGTGTGTTAAAGAATGATTTCCCACATTGGCCCCAATGGGAGATGTTGGAGCCTTTAACAAGTGGGGCATCTCTGACATGATTTTGCCCCTCTTTCATTTAGCCTCAAGAATACTTGTAGATTACCTTTAACTGACAATAACTGTACAAATGTAGATATATAAAGATATGCACATATAGTACATAACATGTTTTAAATACACATGCACAGTAGAATAGCTAAATCGAGCTAATTAACATACACATAACTAATTGCCAACCTTACTTATTGTTCTATGTTTATCCTGCTGTACAGCGGCAGTATCTTTTAAATGTACATCTCCTAAATAAGGTTTGTATCTTTGGACCAACCTGTCTCTCAGCCCCCATCATTACACTCTCCCTTCTATGGATTCCACTCACATTACAGTTTGGAGATGAGCTGACCTCCCACCTAGGCTCCCCAAGGCTCGGCTTCCAAAACATCAGTGTTCAGAGATGTGGTATTGGCAAAGTGATTACATCATGAGGGCTCTGATGTAATCAAAGCATTCATCGCATGGATTTGTAATATGACGGCATTATTAGGAGGCGGGACCAGTTGGAGGAAGCAGATCACTGTGGGCAGTGCCCTAGAAAGGTGCATCTCATCTCTGGCTCCTTACTGAATTTCTTTTCTTCCTGAGTGCCAAAGGATAGATAGGCAAGTCTGCCCCATCATGCCCCTGGCACCACGGTCATCCACCTTGCCGTCCATCAAAGCGACAGTGATGAACTGAGTCCTCTGACCCAGCAGAACCCTCCCCGCCATTAAAATTGCTGCTCCCGGGCGTTTCTCACAGAAGGAAGACGATGACGCAGGATGGTAATGAGATCATGTGGTATTTGTCTTTCCATACCTGACTTACTTAATGTCCTCCGGGTCCATCTACGTTATCATACATGCAGAGATTCCCTTCCTTTTAAGGGTTATACAGTAGTCTTTTATATATAATGTTTTCTGTATTTATCCACTAACTCACTTTGAGCTCCTTCCTTTCTTTTTTTCTACCATTTTCCTCTCCTCAGTCTTTGCCTCACATCTCTCCTGGTTTATTAAGTTACAGTGCTGGACATTCTGACAGACAAAACCCACCCATGGCACTCACCCTGGCATGCCAACTGTCCCTAGTGCCAAGGACAGTGGTAGCTTGTCTGGCCACCCTGTGGGCAGCTTCCTCAGTCCATTCCCATCAGAAATGGAATGTGATGTCCAACCTAGTAAAGCCACTACAATCGTTCCTGTTGGGAAGTCTGCGTTCTTACTTTCCACGACTCTGAAAGATAAAAGTACAGTAAGACGTGTGATACCTTTTCCTGGTCATGGGAGTCAGGAGTCTGTGTGGGGAATGTTCACAAGAGGGCACTGAGGTTAGTAATCTGTGGCTAACGCCCTAGGGAATCTCCCCTTAATCTGTGGCTAACACCCTGGGGAATCTCCCCTTAATTCTTAGCCATTGTGAGAGCCTTCTGAGAAAAACATTCACAACTGGTCCAACATCCACCCCTGTCCCTGCCCACATCCCTTCTTTTAAGCAAGGGTCCTCTATGCTCTGGCACCAGGTGCCTCTGTCCCCCATCCTCTGCCAGCACAATTATGTGTTCATTTCCTTGATTAGCATGGAACATAAAACTTTACAGAAGAAAGGCTGCTGATGGCTACGACAGGTGGGAGTACACCCTGCATGGGAAGAAAACATAACATAAAAATTAAGCCACTGAGAATTTCTAATTAAAAAGCCTATAAAAATGACAGAAGCCATGTAGGAAAGGCTATGGCAAGCAAGTGAGTTTCCTGGAGATGGCCCTCCATTTTGCATGGCTACCAGGGGTGCACTCTGGAGAGACATAGCTTCAGAAACTTCGTCCCAGGACTGCTTTTTGCTGCTGATATGCCTTTCCTGCCACTATTACTTACATACATACATACATACATACATTCTTGGACATCAGCCCACCCTATTGTGGATCATCATGAAGATGAACTTTCATGAATTAATGCTGTTTAAATGAATTAATGACTTTATGGCATTCCTGATTTGATTCGAATAATTTTAGTAAGAAAATTTAGGGAGATGGTGTTAGTTGTTTTGTCGGAAAGATGTAGTAAAATTAGAATCAAGAAAAGAATGTGCCTCCTCCTCATAGAATAGTAAGTAAAGGCCGCATAATAAGGAATACAATGAGCTTTATAAATTGCACTAGGAAGAACAATAGACTTGAGACAAATTTGTGGTTAAGGAAAAACATTCATTCTAAGTCAGGTTCAAAAATGAGGCCACAGGTGATCAAGGAAAAACATTAATTCTAAGTCAAGCCTAAGGATGAGGCCACAGGTGTGCACTACGATAAAGAAAGGCCATGTGAAACTTTTGTTTTGAACTTATAATGAGCTTATAGAATGAAACACTGCTTTGAACTTACTATCAACATCCTTCTGTAACTCCTTTTTGTGTAACATTTTATCCATGAGGCAATTTTATAAAGAACTTTTGTCTAAGAAGGTAAAAAATGGACTGAGAGAAAAAATATAGTGTGTCTGTTTGGGCTCTGCTCCATCCACCAAATGTGTATGTGTCTGTCTGTCTACATGTATGTACATACATGTATGTGCATATTTGCATATGTGTATGTATACAAGTGTGCATGTGCTCTTGTGAAATTGATGAAACAGGTGGTTGGGTCTGACCAGAGAGAGAGAGAGAGAGAGACAGAGAGACAGAGAGAGAGAGAATGTGTGTGTGTGTGTGTGTGTGTGTGTGTGTGTGACTTTCTTCCTTTCTTTTCTTTTCTCTCTGCCTCATGAAGTTAGTGAACTCCAAGCCTCTCACTTGGTCAATGAGGGGCACTTGAGCCACAGAGAAAAGCCCAAGTAACTAAGCCCCCTTTTTTTAAGTCCCCCGCTGCTATCAGCAGAAGTTAAATTGCCAGAGCTAACAGCTTTTGGTCCTGATCCTGACATTATACCCCTTTCGCTGCCTTCCTCTGGAAACTGGATGCCGGGCTAGCTCTCAGCCTAAAAGAAAATATCAATACCTCTTTTTCATCATTTTGGAAGATTTCTTAAGCAAATGAGATGAAACCTGAAAGTCACAATTACAAATGTCCATAATTTTAAGCTGTGATTAGACACTAGAGAAAGGCAAAGACCCAAATATTTGTCACACTAACACCCCTGATCTCTGCAAACCAATGAAGCAGAGGAAAAGTCCTACAGACCTTTTTATGTTAAGGACACAAACATAACTCATAAGAGAAACTTAACAAATAACTCACAAGAAGACTAACATTGCAAGTAACAAAAGTAAGGCCAACTAAACTGAAGGTTCCCCTCCCACCCTACCGCCCATTCCCCTACCCGCTCCCCTGTTCATCTCAGACCAATCAAGATCTATGGCCAGGGAGGGGCACAAGGATCAAGCAAACGGATTCCTTGATATTGCTCAAGGGAGCAGATACCCGTGCCATCTTTTTGAAGAATAATTTCTCAACAACTTTTCAACATAAAAATATGTATCTCAGGCCAGTGAGGCGGCACAGTGGGTAAAAGCACTTGCTCCATAAGCCAGGTAACCTGATTTGACTCTCAGATCCCATGTCAGAAGGAGAGAAAGAACCGACTCCTGAAAGCTGTCCTGACCTCAATTTGTGCACCATGGTCCTTGCATGGCTGCACCCCACCAGCAGCACACACTAATAAATAGGATAGCTTAGAATTAAAAACATATATATGATCTTTGTTTAGAATTTGTATTTGGGGGAATACAATATAAAGCATTCTTGTCTAAGGAAGAGGGAGAGGGAGAGAGGCAAGCTTCATTAGGAATTACTAGTAGAAAACTTTGAATATAGCTGTTATCAGTAATAGGTTTAGTTAAATGGAAGAATGTAATGGAATAATCTATAGCTTTTAACAAATATAGATGGTATATTTATGCACTGACAACAATGTATGACTTACTGAGAAGAAAAGCCAGTTTTCTGGCAGGCATATCAAAAACACATAAACGTCTCTACTTTACAGGGTTTGAAATAATACATTAACAACTGACTCAGAGGGAAACCTTTCCATTCCCAAATTTCAATTTATTTGATTTTCACAATAATCATGAACATTTATATAGACCTTATTTACATCACTAAAAGTAAGGGTGGCAGAGAGGCTGAAAGGTCAGTTCTACATCTATGCTAATTTGTGTGGTCAACTCGCCTGGTTGAGAGCCACCTAGGAGATGAGTCAGTGCACACCTCTGGATATGTCCTGTAGGGGGATTAACTACTGTGGAAACTTCCTTGAATGTAGGCAGCATAGGCTGCCACAGGCTGAGCTCAGACAGAGTGAAAGAGCAGAGAGATGAAAGCCAGTTAGCACAGTGCTCTCGCTCTGTCTATCTATCTATCATCTATATATCTATCACCCATATCTACCATCTATATCTATCACCCATATCTACCATCTATATCTATCACCCATATCTACCATCTATATCTATCACCCATATCTACCATCTATATCTATCACCCATATCTACCATCTATATCTATCACCCATATCTACCATCTATATCTATCATCCATATCTATCATCTATATCTATCACCCATATCTATCATCTATATCTATACCTATCATCTATATCCATATCCCTATCCCTAGCTATACATATCCTTCTCTCTCTTCCTTTCTGCTGGAGCCAAGAAGACTCTGCGCCAGGCTCCCGCTGCCATGATCCTTCTCAGTTCAGGCTCAGAATCAACAGAGGCAAGAGCCACATACTGAATCCTGGGAAACTATGAGCCCAACAAGCCATTCCTCCCTTTAGGTCATTTTGCTTGGGTCCTTGGTCACGGCCACATCATTTTTTCTTCTCTCCCAGTGAGCTGCACAGCCACAGAGGCTGGCGAGGGAGCTGCAGTGGGCAGCAGGTGGACAGATGCAGGCCCGGCAGGCAGGAGCCATAGGAGACGCTTATCCAAACAGCAGGACTTGTGTAAATAACAATTACACAATTACACAAATTACCTGGCCACTTGCTCGCCCATCATCCTGTCGCCCTCCTTCAGTTTGTTTGCTGCAATTCTGAAAAAAGAAAAAAAAAATCCATCCTTAGTGTGAGAGACCAGCCGGAAGAAAACAGCTTGAGTATCAAGCCAATGGCAAAGGCTGGGACACTGTGTACAGAAACAACAGCCAACCTGCCCGGGCAGCACAACCGTGTGAAATAGTGTGAAGTGCTTCTGCCTCAGACCCTAAAATATGCAATCTATGAATGAGTGTGAGATTCCTACCACTGTGTTTGTTTGGAGGTGAGTGTCTGCCAATGGCATTAAAATACAGCACAAAACAATGTACCCCAACGCTAACCAGCCCCCAAAGGATGGTAATTACCATTTTGTTTCATTCAATGGAGTCTCCAGATGACTAGTCTTAACTTGTGGTCTTTCTGCCTCAGCTTCACAAGGCACGAGCCACCCTGCCCATCTGCTAGTTAACACTGATAATAGGTATTCTTCAACCAAGAGTTGAATCTTTGCCAACAAGCTATTGGGAAAAAAAAATACCTATACGATGGTTGTATTACTTACTTAGGTTAAAAAACTGCTGAGGCATCAATGAAGGCATTTATTCCCTTCCCAGTCTTCAGTGAGTTTGAGTCAACTATGGACCATGTAATTAAAATCAAAATACTGGCCAATAGAAGACGAGAAGAGCTGGTTTTAGTCTTAGTGATTTCTGCTCATCTATTGCAGTAGGAAATGGTAAAGCGTGGGGGGGGGGGAATAGCTTCCCCCCTTTCCCCACAGCAATTCTGGAAGCAACTCCACTGAGCTGCAATGGAAGGCACGCTGTGCAGAGCCGACCTCTGCCTAACAAAGATGAGCATTCGTGAATCTCATCACGGATACAATCCAGGGAGAAATGGATGGGCAAGCCTGGCGTTTTACTCAAGGTCTGTCTTTTAAAAAATGAGCTGCGGTGCTTCAAAATGTGGACGGGCATACAACCTAAGAAGCCGGGGAGGGAAGCAGTACCTCATGTAAGGATCCACAGAGAGGAACAGGGCTTCCAGCAGGACCTCTGCAAAACAAAGCGTTCCAGAAGCAGTTACAGACTCAAGACCTGAGGGCTAAGGTGTTCTGGCTTTCTGAATAAACGGGCTTACTCTTTCTGTTTAGGGGCAGAAGGTTCTATTCATAATTAATTCTACCATGCCGTGGATGCATTCCAGAGCCTTGTGCACGTAAGAGAAACGCTCTGACCATGAGCTTCGCTTTCTAGCTCCCCACCTGTGCTTTCTACTGACGATGAGAAGGGCTTTCCCATTAGGGCCAGCCCAGCTGATGATGGTGACGATGACAGCGCTACTTGAATTATCTTAGACGGATCCATTTGTTTGCTGTTTTCAACTATTGGTTCCATCCTATTTAAGGTCAAGGTAAGTAACTTAGCCAAAGCCACATTAGTAACCACTGTGGTACAGTGTTCATGTCGTATCTTAATTGGCTTTCTACTGCTGTGATAAAGACCATGATCAAAACCAACTTGGGGAGGAGAGGGTTTATGTCCTCTTACATGCCCAGATCACAGTCCATTATAAAGGGACATCAGGGTACGGACTCCAGGAAGGAACCTGGAGGCAGGAGTTGAAGCAGAGGTCATAAAGGAACTCTGCTTACTGGCTTACTCACATGACTTATTCAGTCTGCTTTCTTATACACCACCACCTATCCAGGGGTGGCACTGCCTATCGTGACTGAGCCTTCCTCTATGATCCATTCTTCAAGAATGTTCTAGAGAAAATGTCTGAAGACTTGCCTACAGGCAATTTGATGAAGCCTTTTTCCCTCATTGAGGTTCCTCTTCCCAGATAACTCTAGCTTGTATCAACCTGACAAAAAAACTAACCAGGACACATGGTATTTTATTACCTACCTCAAGGAATACCAAAGAAGATGGACTTTGTTAGAGTGACTTTCAAATGTGTATTTTCTGGAATTCTGAATCCAAGTTTTGGCCACTGCAACTTAAACTCGGACAGTGACTCTGGTATGGACAGCGACTGCATCCTGTTCTAAGGTCTGCTCACTGCAGCACCCCACTGATGGCACTCATAGTCTGGACTCTGGTAAGGCACAAATGCTCAACTCACTGACACCATCAGGCTCACCAGGACACAGGAGACTTCCTCCTCTGTCAAAGCCATGAAGGATAAGGTACCCAGGCATGAGCTTCATCAAAAAAGCTTCCTCCCTTGGGACGGGCATGATGACATTAAAGCATAAAGGAAAAAAAAAAACAAACTAAGAAGGTTTATGTAGCAGATCGCAAAATGGACACAGATACCTCCCACCACTGTGTCCTGGCCTTCCAGTCAAGAAATCTTCTGTGGCTTCAGGATGTAGCCCAGTGGTTACCTCAGGTCATGAAGAGGAGGAGGTAGTAAAATAAATAAATAAATACATAAATAAACAAACAAATAAATAAATAAATGGAAAGAAAAAGAAAAAAATGAATTTGCCAGCCTTTGAATCTGGACAACTTGCTTAGACCTATGGGATTTTTAAGAAATATAAGTAGAAGCTTGAACAGTTCTCAGACATTGGAGTTTGCCCACGCTGGGCTGTTCTAGATCCACCACAGGACCACTACAAGGAAAGAACCCAATCTGGCCGACTATAAAGGCCTCACAGGAACTGCAGCCGGAGCCCAGCAGGAAGCCTGCTATCATTAGAACGAGACTTGTTCTAAAACCATTGAGCCAGATGAGACTTAGAAAAGAACCACTCAGCTTACACTAGCCAAATGGCTAGCACGGAGAACTGTGAACTCATTGAAAACATTGTTGTCTGAAGTCAAACTCGAGGATTCTCTTTTCTGCAGCGGACGCTAACTGTTGCAGACTCTGCCAAGATCTCCCTTACCTCCATTATTTAAGGGTGGAAGCTCAGTCGTCCTCAACTCGAAGTTACTGTCCGTAGGGAAGCCTTCAAAGTGCTTCTTCAGGGTCCAGCTCTTGGCCTGCACCATCCTGATGTACCTAGAACATGGTAAACATGGACTCAAGGACCATCTTATAGCCCCTAGGCATAGCACTGGAGCCAAAAAACACAGTCCTATTGTCATTTAGCATATTATCATTTTACTACATCCATTTAGAACTTTCTGGTATTATGCTAAGCCCTTCACATGTCTGGTCTCATTTTTTTTAAAGATTTATTTATTTTATGTATATGAGTATACTGTAGCTGTACAGATGGTTGTGAGCCATCATTTGGTTGCTGGGAATTGAACTCAGGACCTCTGCTCGCTCCAGCCCCACTCGCTCTGGCCCAAAGATTTATTTATTGTTATATGTGAGAACACTGTAGCTGTCTTCAGACACACCGGAAGAGGGCGTCTGATCTCATTACGGATGGTTGTGAGCCACCATGTGGTTGCTGGGAATTGAACTCAGGACCTTCAGAAGAGCAGTCAGTGCTCTTACCTGCGGAGCCATCTCTATAGCCCATGTCTGATCTCATTTTATTCGCATGATTTTCCCGTTAAGACTCAGGTGTGGCCGGGCAGTGGTGGCGCACGCCTTTAATCCCAGCACTTGGGAGGCAGAGGCAGGAGGATTCCTGAGTTCGAGGCCAGCCTGGTCTACAAAGTGAGTTCCAGGACAGCCAGAGCTACACAGAGAAATCCTGTCTCGAAAAACCAAAAAAAAAAAAAACAAAAAACAAAGACTCAGGTGTGTAGATGTGGAAACAGGCTAAAAGAAACTCAAAACATAGAAAATGTAACCTGGCAAATTCTGTCCGGGCCATGATGGAATTTCTCTAGGACATTAAACAACTACTGGGTGTGCAAAGTCCTGCATTTTCTCTCCTTTCCTGCAGTGAATCTTCAGGAACAGCCTCAAATACAGAGAACCAAAGTCCACAGGGGTTTTTTGTTGTTTTGTTTTTGTTTTCCCTACAGAAGCCTGGACCTCATAGCCACTAGGGGGTGCAGCGGCTCCGTCTATTTTTTTTTTCTTTTTTTTTCTTTCTGTTTTTGACTCCAAGGGGGAAATCAATTATTTGGTTTCATCTTGCCTCCAGGCAAAACCAACAGATAAAAAAGGTATTCTGTGCTTGCATGGGTTTGAGACACAGAGCAACCCATCATCACGTGGGACTTCAGTGAATTCTTCAGATAAGCAATCAAGACTAACCAGTTAGTTCATAATGTCCCCTTCACTCTGGATGGAGGGTTGAGAAGCCAATCCAAAGCCCAGCCCTTCCTATTAACTTGAAGCTGTTTGCGATGTGGGTTCATGAAGCCCAGGCTGGCCTTAGTGATCCTGCAATCAGAGCCTCACGAGAACCGTCGTGTACTGCTGATAATCGGAACCAAATCCGCTCAGCTTAAATCTAGTTTACTGTTATTATTGGTTCGTGTGTACATGATGCAGGTGTGTGGATGAGGGCGCATGCTTGTCACCGAGAGCCTGTAGAGACTTCAGAGTGGGTGCCCGCCTTCCAACCGTGGTTTCAGGGCTCGAACTCAGGTTGTGGGACTTGTGTGAGAAGCACCTTCACCCGCGGAGCCATCTATTTCACAGGCGGATTTCCATTTTATTTTAAGACTACATAATTCTGTCTCTTTTTCCAAAAAGACAGCGCCTGGTCCTTCTGAACTCGCCACAAGTCTAAGAGGACCCGCTTGCAAAGGGTCCCCTGTGTGTGTGGCCTGACCTGCAGGGCTAGCTTTTACCGCGCATGAGCAAATCCCCACCCCTGTCTTCTCATTTGAATCAGTGTAGCAATCCTGCAAACTCCTTAGCCAAGGCCTTCCTGGTTGCTGGTAGTTCCGCTGCATGCACCTACAGACTTTGCTCTGTTCCTAGCGCGGGTCTCAATCTCTCCAAGAACGTGCAGGACAGCAAGAAGACCCAGGCCTCCCTAACTTCCTAAGTGCAGAACCCAGGGATCACCGAGTACCGGTGGGGAGGGGTGGGGGCGCCTGCCGCGCTCACTTGCTCAACGAGGCTCTAGATACTCCGCGGGGAGAGAGAAGGGGTGGAGGAGGGAAGAGGGGAAGGAGAGGGCTCAAAAATAGTAGTGTGTCTACTTACACAAGCTCAAAGAAAGTCCTTCCCGGGAGGCCGCTGTGAATGCTTTCCAAAGCGCCCAAGACTTTGCTTATACTGGGCGGTCGGAGAGGGCAGGGCTTCTCCAGGGAGGAGCGGCTTCTGGAAGCTTTGGAGAGTCTGCCTACACACAACAGGGAAAGGACATTGTGTGTGTGTGTGTGTGTGTGTGTGTGTGTGTGTTTAAATAATTTTTTTCTTTTTTTACTTAAGTACACAATTTATGTTCACAAGATCAGACGCAAAGAAACCAAGAACTGACTACCCAGTTAATTCAGGCAGAATCCTACCACCTCTGGCCAGCATTAGTTAAGCCAGCTGCTGCTGCTTGTCACGACTTCATGTCAAGAGGCTGGTTCTAGGTTCTCTGAAACCTTGACAAAGAAGGTGTGCAGTCATGGCATCTAAAAATATATTTCGGAAAGAATAAGATGAATTAAAACGTAGTTGTGGCAGTGGGGAGAGGCAGCCTGCAGTGCTTGCTGCCAGCAGCCTGGTGTCCCCAGAGCAAGAATCCCCTTCATGTTAAGACCCCCAAATCAGCTAGTTGATTAATGTCTAGGGATAACACTTGCTTTAGATTAAACAGGACATTTAGAAACCTACGCCCTCTGGGCAATGCCTAAATCACAGCACTCAAAGAATGTAATTTATACCTAAGCTTAAATATGGGTGGGGTGCAAGCTGGGGAACATTGAGAAGGCTTCCCACAGACACAGTCAGACTGCTGCTTTGTTTCTCTGATAGTTGGTCCATGGGGTGACATCTGATTACAACATGTCCTTCCCATTTAGGACATGGACGTTTGTGGCTTCCTCTGTTCTCTGGCAAAAGCAACTGGAGCAGCAGACCGTCCAGTCTGAGCACAGAGTCTGACGTGAGTGCCCTCCAGCCATTCCAGGGGCAGACGTGTGGACTGCCCGTCAGGATCTCTTCTCTCTCCTTTCCGGACCACATGATACCCTATTCTTGTTATTGTAGCAAGGAGCCCAGGCAAACGACTGTCTCAATCTTTATAGCTGGGGCTATGTTCGAGTTCTAAACAATATGAGGAAGCCTAATGAGAAGGATAGAGTTCTTAAGAAAATTGCTTTTTTTGGTAAAATAAAGAGAAACACATTCAATGCGCATGATGCTTTTTCTCTTTGTCCTTCCTGCCTGAAGTGTGGAGGAGCCACCATGTATTCCAATATCCTCTTGTGACTACCTACAAGGAAGCCATTCACTGTATAAATCAGTAGAGGAAGTTGAAAGGCAGATGGATCATTGAGCATTTGGCCAGTTCTGGGATTCCTACTTTGGATTCCTCTATGGGGACGGAGGCACATGCTTTTTAGGACACTGTGGGGTTGGTTTCTTGTACTACAGAATGCAGACTTGACCTGGGAAAGTGCAAGACTAAGTCTGTTGTCTTAGTTACTGTTCTGTTTGTGTGAAAAGACACCATGACCAAGGCAACTTTTAAAAGAAAACATTTAATTGGGGAGGGGGGCTTGCTTACAGTTACAGAGGGTTAGTCCGTGACCATCATGTGGGGAGTGTGGCAGCTGGCGGGCAGGACTGACCCAGGCCAGAACAGTAGCTAAGAGCTCATGTCCTGATCTTCAGAAAGCAAGCAGAGAAAGACTGGGCCTAGTGTGGACTTTTAAAAGTTCACCAAGACCAGTAACAAACAGTTTTAACAACATAGTTTTAAAACACTATGGTTGGGGTATTGAAAGAGTTAATAAAACAGCAGTGAGAAAAATCTTTGCCAAGTGAAAATCTCAGAAACAAAGTGCCCATAACACAAGGTATCTCAAATACTCACTAGCTGGAGATAGCACATAGGAATGAGATATAACCAGGATGTAGCTCAGAGGTGGAGGAATTAATTACTGTGCATGAGAGCATGGTTTAATAATCTCCAGCCATAGAAAGAACCATGGACTGTGCCAAGTCAAAACCATAGCTTTGGTAATGACTATGACTTAGCCAGCCTGCATGACTGAGGATGAGTCAGGGTGGTTTTGCTAAGTCATGGTGAATACACAATCCACAGAGTTAGGATATGGAACAAAGGATCAAGGAAAAAGATTTCCTTTACTTTGCTCTGAGAAGATTCAGCCATCTGCCCTTAGGTTTTCAATGAGCTCTGGTCTAGTGACCAGAGAGAACAAGTAACTTAAAACATTAAAATAGCCTACTTAATAAAAGAATGCTTCTCATTAAATAACCCAGGTAATGCAATTTGTGGAGCACACATGATAAAGTAATTGTTGAAGTGGTAGGAATTCCTTGTGAATGTTCTTCCGTGGCGATCTATTTAGAAACTTCACAGGTGTGTCCCCTTTCTTCATGACAACCTCTGTATTTCACTAGTCCGGTAAGATGTCTGGTAAGAAGCCAGGTATAGTCAATTCATCCTCATCGGGCTGGAGACATGACTCAGCAGTTAAGAGCATGCATTGCTTTTCCAGAGGACCAGAGTCTGTTTCAACTCACAGCCACCTGAAATCCAGCTCCCGGGGAAGCAATACCTCCTTCTGGCCCCTTGGGCATTTACACTTGTACACTAGCATGCTTACACACACACACACACACACACACACACACACAGTTAAACCTTAAAAACCAATGTGTGAAGTTATTTTTGTAATTGCAGAAAAACCTTAGTGCAGGAGGAATTCCACATCTGGAGACCCTCGTGCAGGGTAAGAGAGTGAGAGGCAGGTGGTGTTACCTCAGCTGTGAATCTTGCATCAGAGTAGCCTGTGGTGTCCAGTATTTCTAGCCCTCAGTACAGTTATCTTCTCCAGAGCCTCAGGGAAGCAAGAGGCAAAGCAGCAGAGACCGGAGACCGTGTAGCTAGTCAGTAGCAGGGCCGTGACTGGAAACCTGGTTAGTCTTTTCTGGGGCTGACACTTTCCCCTGGGCATTCAACCTCCCAACCCTGTGGTGACTCCTCTTTAGGAAAGAGCAGACTGAAGGAAGGTCACACGTACAGGATTTCTGGAAGTTTCTGTGAGCAACCCGCTGAGGGTTGGAGGATTATCTCTCCAGTTTTCCCTTCTGGGTTCTTCTCCCATCATTTTATCCCTTGCTTAGAGTTCTTTTTTTAATTTAAGGATTTATTTATTTTATGTGAATACACTGTAGCTGTCTTCAGACACACCAGAAGAGGGCTTCTGTCTGATCCCATTACAGATGGTTGTAAGCCACCATGTGGTTGCTGGGAATTGAACTCAGGACCTCTGGAAGAGCAGTCAGTGCTCTTAACTGCTGAGTCATCTGTCCAGCTCCCTCCTAGAGTTTATATAACTCTGCAGCAGGCACTCTTACTGACCCACTTGGGCTGGGGCCCCTTTATCAGTAACGAAGCATATGACAAGTTAAGTGTGTGGGAAAAAATAGTGGCAGAAAGAAAAGAAAAGGAATGGTGTGTGTCAGGAGGACACAGCTGCTTTCTGGGAGCTTCCATTGACAAAATAAAAGATAGTTTAAACTTCGAAGCAAGCAGTCAGTACCCACATAACCCAATCATAAAGACATACTAATCCGTAAATTACATTTTCACTAATCCCGATGTTAAGGAAATTATCTCCATAAAGCACAGAGTGCTAGCCACTGATGGTAGCCAGGAGGATAGAATTGGAATGGCACAATTCTGTAACTATTATATTAATAATTGATTCAGACGGTCTGGTGGTGGTGGCTCATATCTTTAATCCCAGTACTTGAGAGGTAGAGACAGGATGATCTCTGTGAGTCGGAGGTCAACTGGTCTACAGAGCGAGTTCTAGGCCAGCCAGGGCTGTTACACAGAGAAACTATGTCTCAGGAAAAAAAAAGAGAAGAAAAAAATTGACTTAGGAAGAACCTTGAGTTGGAGCATGTAGGTGAAAGGCTGGTAGGGAGCGATATATTTGTGCAGTGCATACTGACACATCCTTTCACTGATTATTTATTAAGGGGACAAAGGTAACTTAACAGTGGAAAAGTCTTGACAGAGAAGTAGCCAAAGTCCAACCAGTAATATGAGACAACCAGGTGTTATCTTGTGCTTTCTGAGAGTTGGTCTTGAGAGAGTACACAGTCCAACAATTCATGGTATCCTGACAGAAATGTGTAGCTTGGGGTTGGAACTTGAGGGGAAAACAGACTCATGTTCAAAACCCTATGGAACCACAAGTGTGTGTTTTAGTCTTTCAAAGTGACAAGGCCATGGGAGAGGGAGAAAGACTTAGGGACTGTTCTAGAACAAGAGGACAAAAGAAACGTGACAACAGATGACCCTAAGTTACTGTGGGAGAGGAGCTTGGGGTTAGCTATAATAGACATGGCTGAAAGAGCTGCTGGGGTCTGAACATGGACTGTGGATTAGGGGATCTGGCAAACCACGAATGGCTTCAGAGCCAAACCTCTGGATAAATTTTTGAGTGTTCTCAACAGAAAAGAACGAGTGTGTGAGGAGAAAGGAAGCAGAAATCCACTTCTGTTCTCTGAGGGTCAAAGGTTAAACTAACTGGGTGGCCCATGATTAGGTAACTCCAGTTCCTGGGGATTTGATGTCTTCTGCAGGTAAAGCACTCACACACACTAAAAAACAAAAAACAAAAAAACCCCAAAACAAACAAACAAACAAAACAAAACAACAAATGTCACTGAGTTCAAGGCCAGCCTGATCTACATAGCAGTTCCACGGATGCTGCTTGTGTGTCTTCCCTTACTGGAGAGGGGAGAAAGTCTTTCAAGCTTCTTTTGTAAGAGCACTAACCCCAATCATGAGGGCTCCACCCTCACGACCTATCACCTCACAAATGTTTCCACGATTCAGTGTTAGGACTTCAGTGTATTTGAGGAGATGCAGATTCTTAGATCACAGAAGCGGGAGGCAGGGAAATGAATTGGACACTTAAGGGTTCTTTGGAAAGTCGGATGGTGTTTTTGCTGGGGCAAACATGAAGGAGTTTTTCCCCCGAAGTAGAAACAAGTGAAAGGATGTTTTGTTAAAGCAAGCATGTGAAAGGATGTATGACGAAGGATTCTTTGCTAATGACACACATGTATTGGTTCACCTTACAATGTGTAGCTGAGCTCTGTTTGTCGTGACTCTATAGAGAGAAACACACCAAAAAGCTTCTGGTAGTGATCTCCAGACTTCTTGCTGCTTCCAAGGATTCAGGCCAATTGGCAGAGTGATGTCAGATGATACAGACTCAAGTGGTGTTTTGCTAAGACAGACTCATGTACTGAGGCAATGTGGGACGCCAGATGTGGAGAAATAAATGGGGGGGGGGGCGTCCCGCCAGAACTCGCCGGCACCGGAGACTGCATGTGACACAGAACCACTGCAGGAGGCTACTGGACCCCGCTGGGGGGCAGGGAAGTGCATTCTGGGTCCCTAGGTCTCACGGAGGCCAGGGACGACAGGGTCTAGCTCTTGGGCATCGCAGAACACTGCTGGATACCTCGGAAGAGCTGAGAACAGGTAAGGGTAGCAGTGGCCCTGGGCCGAAGGGATAAGGGCGGGGAAGAAGGCGCTGGGTGGTTCCCACAGGGATGAGTCCTTGGTCTGGTCTGATGTAGCTGGAAAGGCTGGGAGGCCTTCCTGAGGGAGATTAGACGCTGCTCTTTAGGGGAAGGCCTATTCCACTGCTCTAGCACAGATGTCCAGATGAAAGGAGGCAGTCCATGGTTTTAGAGCTTTATTGTAGATAAGTAGGGAGAGGGAGAAAGTAGAGAAGTAGAAGCCAACCATGGCCATGTGGAGAAGGGGGAAGGGAAGGGGGAAGAAAAAGCCCAAGAGGGCAAGAGAAAGGGAAGAGTAAGAGAGAGGGGAGGGGGCAAACAGCCCCTCTTATAGCGGGTTGGGCTACCTGACTGTTGCCAGGTGACTGTGGGAGTGGAGTCCAGCCAGAACACTAGGGGCTTGGGAATGGCCCTACGTGACTGATGGCCACAGAATTATGGTGAGCTGAAGTCTCGTGTCAGGAGCCTAAGTGTCTGGGAACATGGGCAAACAGATCTTCCGTCCCTTGTAGAATTCTCTACTCTTTGTTTAAGCCTAGCTCAACCAGAACCCAGACTGCCTTTCGAGGTCCAACAAGGCAAAACCTGTGGTGAGGCAAGACCCGTGGACATGTAATGTTTGGAGGGAGTATAAATAGGACCCAATGGACAGTGATGGGGGACTTGCTTGCATAGCTAGCTTTGCAACACTTCTTGGTCTCCTGTCTTCACTGATCTTTGCTTCGTTAAGAGAGGCTTGACAGAGAACTTCCGGGTGTCCCTGCTGGTCCTAATTACTCCTGCTGACTCCTGCCAATTCAGCCGAGGCCTGGCTGTTTCTGCTAGGTTGGGCCACTGCTGTTGATTTGCGTTTGTATCCCGACACTACTGAACTGGCCTGCTGGTATATTCGTGAAGTATTTATGAGTGGATCAAGCTGCCACTGCGAAATCCTGGGAACTGAACTGTGATTTCCTGACAACGCAGAAGGGATTTGCTCCAAAGAACAATTTCTAAACAGGTCCACTCCCCCCATATCTTAATAACCTTTCTTTCCCACAACCTCTGGTGGGTGGTGGGCTAGAAGGGAAGTTAAAGCAATTGACCCATGTTAAAAGTAGGTTTAGAAAAATTAAAGCTTACAGAGAAATGTTGACCCTGCTTTGATAGTGACCTGGGTGTGGGGTATATGTGTGTATAAGTTAAATGGCCTTGTGTGCCCTCATCTTCCCTGTCACACGCACCTTTGAATATGTGTCTTTTAGGTACAAAGTATCTCCCAGGTTCAATCCCTCTGTCAGGGGGCTCTGTTTGCCATCGGCGTCATCTTCTGGTCCACCTCTGATGGCAAACTTCACCACAAACTCCAGCTTTTGCATCCTCTCACCTTCTCTAGGCAAAGGCCAATCCTGTCCCTCATGCGCCCTGCCCTATTGGCCCTCCAGGCTCTGTTCATAAGAGGTAGAAGTGAGATTTTTCTGATAATGAAACCCGCTTAAAGCTTTGCTTAGGGTGGAGAATCATCAACTTAATTTAATGTTCTTTGATCTGTCTGGAAGGCTTTAAAGAAGAAACGGTTTCTAAATGAGTGCCCCTGTCTGAGACTGGGTTTTCCTGCAGCCTGAACTGCAAGGTTGGAGATGCTAACTGCCTCCCTTTCCCTGCCAGGCAGTGGGGACAGCCGCTCTCCAGAAAAGCAGCCGATGTTGGGAGTTGGCCTCTCGGACTGTTACAATGTATGAGGTGTTTTCCTTTCTGTCTGCTGATTAGCACCATCAGAGTGGGGGAGCTGTGCAGTTTGGTTTAGTTCAGATGTAAGTACTCCCAGGGAGGTGATTTTAGCTTCTGTGTTTTTCTCCCCATCTCTGCTCTGCCACTCGTCCCCACCCCATCGGCCATCCTCTGACTGCCCTAAGCAGAAATGAAGCAGCCTCTACCTTCTCCACACCTCCCCTCCTCCACACCTCCCCTCCTCCACACCTCCCCTCCTCCACACCTCCCCTCTTCCACACCTCCCCTCCTCCACACCTTCCCTCCTCCACACCTCCCCTCCTCTACACTTTCCTTCCTCCACCTTATAGGCAGCTGAATAGTTCTGTAGCAAACCACAGCCTAGACTGACGGGTGTTCCTCTAATCACAACAACAACGGGCAGGAATTCAACTGCTTTCTCAAATCCAGCTATCCTGGGTTCTGCTTTCGCTTCTGCTCTCAGCAGCTGACCTTGTGTTTTCATGAGCCCATCAAAGGCATGGATTAAAAATCTCATCTTCTACTGATGGAGATGACAAACTTCTTTGCATCTGTTTTCATCTTTCTGCCACTGATAACAGAAGGCTGCTCTCCGGAAAGGACTGTGTCTTCGTCTTCTAACTTCACTGGACTACTTCTGTTATTCCTTCTCTCTTGCAAAGCAAGAATTGGTTTTGATTCTGTGTGAAGCTAAGGGGCTCTACACAATAAAATGGAATATTTCCCACCTGTAAAAGGATGGGCCGCACTTGGTATAAGAAGAGTTGTCTTTGTCAAGGAAAAGCTTGCTAAAACTGACATGTGGAGTCAAAGACAAAGTTTTTTTAGAGATGGATATTGGCAGATCCAAGGTATCAAAGAAGGAAACGAACTACTCTGAGAGAACCTGGAGCTCCCTAGTTTACACCCAAAAGGGAAGAAGGGGACTGCTGAGGAGGCTCAGTGGGTAAAGGTGCTTGCTGCCAAGTCTGTCATCCTGGCAGCCCCAGTGGATGGGAGGAAGAGGACGACGCAGAGGATGCAGAGCTAACACACAAAATAAGGCCGCCTGGGCTCCAGAAACCAGACCTTAAGCTGGGGAGTTAGGGTAGATTCTAGGAGAGAAAGAACCTGATCTACAGGTACGGGGACCAGGTGATAGCAGAATGAGAATGAATAAGGAATGCATAGGGCAGAGTTCATGGGCGGGGCTGGGTTGATGCTCAATGCAGAGTTCATGGGCGGGGCCTATGGGGGATGGGAGCCAGAGCGCTGACCCTTGTCCATCCATACCTACCATCATGCTTCCTCCAAGCAAAGTTTCGGCAGGGTGCTCAGGAACTATGGAAGAAACATCTGTTGAATTTAGTTCCCTCTTACCCCAAATGGGAGCCAGGGCTTTAGAAAGAATTGTTACCAACGTGTTTCTTTTTTTGTTACACACTGCCTGGAAAACCTGACCTTCACTTTGTAAATGTAACAGAATGTTTTAGAATTTTCTTTTCACACCACTTAAAGAAGACAAATTTAGCTGGGTGTGATGGCACAAGTCTTTAATCTCAGCAGGGAGGCGCTAGAGGCAGGAAGATATTTGTGAGCTCAAGGCCAGCATGGTCCATATAGCAAGTCCCAGATCAACCAGGGCAACATAGAAAGACCCTGTCTCAAAACAACAACGACAAACCACAAGACTAATTTAATTTAGTCTCTTATGTAGAAAACAAAGACTTTTGCTGTACATTCAAATGCTTACTCCATGAACACAATTTTATTTGCATACCCTTCAAGCAGGAAGTCCTGCTCAGGGGCTGGCTGTTACTGTGGAATTGGTGATTTTCAGGGAGTTATGCCACCTTGATTTTCTTTTTCATGTTATTTGTGGTTTTGATTTGGAACTTGGACTCCAGGAGTTAGGTCATTGGTTAAATTTAACTTTTTAAAATGAATTGTTCATCAATTAAGAGCACTTGCTCTTGCAGAGGAACTGAATTCAGTTCCAGCACCATGTGGGATGGCTCATAGCAGCCTGCCATCTCAGCTTCATTGAGATCTGATGATACCCTCTTCTGGGCCTCCTCCCACACACGGGGCACACACACACATACCACAGAGAGAGGAGAGAGAGAGAGAGAGAGAGAGAGAGAGAGAGAGAGAGAGAGAGAGAGAGAGAAGAGAGAGATAGATTTCTTTACTAAACTGGGTAGTATCTGGACACCAGGATCCATCCAGATCTTCCCAGTTACCTTCTCGGCCTTGAGTTGCTCCTAATCCTGGGTCTCTCCATTGAGTGTTTTCAGGCATATGATCCTTTTAAATATCTTCATCTCAGATAGTAATGTTTTATTTCGTGCTGATATTTGAATGGCCATTTCTGGTGGTTCCCACTTTACCCTCTCTTTTATTTTGCTTTGATTAGTCACACAGTGCACTAGAAGGTTCTGCGAATCTCTTTTTTTAGCTTAAGCTGTGTGGCACCCAGTCTTGGTGGCACGGCCTCCTTCTCACATCCTCATCTTTGGAAATACCCTTTGTTTGTCTCACTGAAACTTTTATTCTGACAGTGGTGACAGTTTATACTTCATGTCCGTGGTCCAGGTTGCTTACATTCAATTAGGCATTGGATCAGAGCCAAAGACTTTGCGGGGGGGGGGGGGGAGAAATGGTCTTCCAGGAAAAGAAAACTTCCGTATTATGTGTGTATGTGCAAGCATGTACCCTTGTGCGCATGTACATGCACATGTGTGCTCCGCAGCATTCTCGTGGAAGTCTTTCCTTCCATGTGTGGGTCTCAGGGATCAAAGGAGTTGTCAGGCTTGGTAGCAAGTGCTGCTACTCACCGAGCCTTCTCTCTCACCAGCCAATAAAATTTCTTGATAAACAAAGGATCTGGCAATGATGGATCAGACATGGCTGAAAAGCAGAATCATTTGTTTTTCAGTGACATGGATACCCTCTTGGTATCTTTTGTTTATCTTTTTTAAGCATTCACATCTCTTTGTTATGTTCAGAGCTTGTTTTGTTTCAGAAGGATACAATGGTTCACAGACAGGGCAGATTTCAGGAAACTCTCACTAGATCTAACATAATTGAGATTAGGAGATTCTTTGAATATTTTTTTCTCTTGATACCTGCCAGAATTTAAATAGTATAGTTAGCTAAAACAAACAAACAAAAACAAAAATCAAAGCTTTCAACTTGATAGAAAAATCTCCAGGAGTAGGCAATGGGTTGATTTTAAATTTCTCCTTTAATCCATTTGACTATCTTGGCATTAGAAAAGTGTTTCATTCGTAGATTCTGAGGAAGGTTAGCCACGGATTTTTGGCCAAAGACATGTGCAAGATTGTGCAGGAGTGATAGCACCCTCTGGTGGACAGTGTGGGAACCGGTATGCTGTCTGTTGGGTGCACGGGAACAAGCTGGGGACAGGACCAGGAAGACTCCTCTTCCAAAATCTCTGCCCAGCAGTATTTTTCTGTGGCTTTCTAGTGGCAACAAGCAAGACGTCATATTCTAGTGGGTTCAGGACATAGACATAATAGGGATGTGTTGTGTGGACTATTATTTTTCTGTTTATTCCAAATATGAATGCCAGAAGAGTGGGGAAATAAGAAAAAACACCTTCTTGCTGTGGTGATTAGTGAGTTGAGTGGTACCAAATAGTGGATATGAGGAGGACTGTAGCTAACACAGGGAGAGTTTTTTCCTTCTTAAGTGGATGGGTTTCAGAAACAATAGGGGAAAATATACATTAACCTTTTTCTTTCTTTCTCCTCTTTCTTTTGAAAAGATTGTACCATATAGCCCAGGCTAGCTTCAATATCTTGATCCTATACCTTTATATCTTGAATGCTAGGATTATAGGTATGCACACCACTCACAACTCTTAGAATTTCCCTCTTCATAAAAAGTAGGCATACGTTGAGAAGGCCAAAGAGAGATTACATTCATACAAGTCTGGCTAAATCAAATAATAGGGCAAACCATGAAACTGATGCTGTTTCCACAGGATAAACCATGTCTCTACGTCATTAGGGCAGTTAACGGTGTACTTGCAGTGAGGTTCACATGATAAATATCACCAAGAAGAAGTCCAAAACAGTGTTCAAATCAGCTTTTTAAAATAGTTAAAAAAAATAATTATAAGGGGCTGGAGAGATGGCTCAGTGGTTTAAGAGGACTGACTGTTCTTCCAGAGGTCCTGAGTTCACTTTCCAGCAACCACATGGTGGCTCACAACAATCTATGATGGGATCTGGTGCCCTCTTCTGGTGTCTGAAGAGAGCAACAATGTACTCACATATAAAATTTAAAAAGTCAGGCATGGTGGCTCATGCTTTAGCCTTAGCACTCAGGAGGCAGAGGTGGTAAGATTGCCACAAATTTATGGCCAGCTTGGTGTACAACAGTGACTGTAGATCACCCAGGGTTACATAGTGATAAAAAGCTAAAAGCACACCAAACAGTAAAATATATACTTTGAAACCTTTTTCTCTACTTTTTTTTTTTTTTGAGACAGGGTTCTCTGTGTAGTCCTGACTGTCCTGAAACTCACTCTGTAGAACACTTTGTAGTCAAACTCACAGAGCTCTGCCTACCTCTGCCTTCTTGAGTGCTGAAATTAAAGGTGTGGTGTGCCACCACTCTCTGGTTTGAAGATGTTTAATTCTGAGACTTCCCGTAGTGGTCTGAATTAGCTGTATGTCTTAGTCACTGTTTCATTGCTGTGAATAGACACCGTGACCAAGACAACTCTTATAAATGAAGACACCGAGTCTTGCTTACAGGTTCACGGGTTTAGATTCTTGTCATCATGGCACCAGGCATGCCAGGCATGTAAGTAGCGGAGCACTACACCCTGATCCACAGGCTGAGGAGAGAGAGAGAGAGAGAGAGAGAGAGAGAGAGAGAGAGAGAGAGAGAGATTGGGTCAGGGTGTGGGCTTTTGAAAAACTCAAAAGCCTACCTACCTCCAATGGCACACTTCCTTCCGTGGGAACTAATCAAATATTTGAGCGTATGGCAACCATTCTTATTCAAATTATCACAGTGTGAATGTTCTTCAAATCTGAAAATGTGACTATTAATAGAAACTTCCCATCTTGGAAAAAGTACTTGTATTTGGCTCACTTTTATGAACTGATTTGAAATAATTGAGGTTTATAGAGAGCTAAGGTCCATATTGACACTAGAAAAATTTGTGTTCCTTCTGAATATCTAACATTGTCTATCAAATCTTCACTTGGTGTACAGACTAATCCCAATTGATAGATTCCAAATTCAGTTGTTAATCAATTGCCAATCATAGACCTGGGAAACTATAAAGTCAGTCATGGGGGATATATACTGGTCATGGTTAATATTTATTATCAACCTGACTGGATTTAGAATCACCATGGAAACACATCTCTGAGTGTGTGAGGCTGTTTTCCAGAAGGGTTTAACTGAGGTAAGAAGAACATGGACACCACCATGGTATGCAGTGAGGTGTTGGCTCAAGTAAAAAGGAGAAAATAAATCTGACACTCTTCTCGTTTCTTTATTCTGATTGCAGATAATGTGTAACTAGTTTCTTTGCTGCCAAGCCTTCCAGACTGTGAGGGCTGTATTCCTAGAACGCTAAGCCCAAATAAACCCTTCCTCTTTTATGTTGCTGCTTGCAGGTATTTGGTCACAGCAACAAATAAATTATACATTTAGAAACTTGTTCAAAAGAAAGAAAACAGAAAAAGACAGGTAGTGGTGGCACACGCCTTTAATCCCAGCACTTGGGAGGCAGAGACAGGCGGATTTCTGAGTTCGAGGCCAGCCTGGTCTACAGAGTGAGTTCCAGGACAGCCAGAGCTACACAGAGAAACTCTGTCTCAAAAAAACCAAGGTGGGGGAGGGGGAGAGAAAAGATAAAAGAAAAAGAAACTGTTGTTTATCTGAAATTCAAATTTAGTGGAGCATCTCCTGTGCTCACCCCACCTCCTCATTTCCCTTGAGGCATTTACAAGATCTTAAACTGTATTTTGATTGTCACAATTAGTGTGAATGCTGTTACGGACACTTTTGTGGACAGTATGGGGATACTACTAAACGTTTTACATCCTCCAGGCAAATAATTATTTGCCCTAATATAAATAAGCAGAGAAACATGGAACTAAAAGGTCACCGACTTTCAGGGTTCCTGGGAGAGAGGCAATGCAATTGTCTAAATTCGTCTTTAGTTTGGGTTTGGAGGGTTTAGGAGGGGCGGTGTCCAGGCCCGGAGACAGGATGCCAGAGCCCAGCGTTCTTATGGCAACGTATGGAGTCGCGAGGTCGAGAAGGTGGCGTGTGGCTATATCTGCGTGTGGACTGTGCCGCACGGGGCGGCTAGGAGCGCCTCTGACGGACAGACACCTATCTCCAGAACCGAGTACTGAGCTACCAAGGCTACCAGGCTCCGCATCACACAAGAAGCCGCGGGAGGCTAAGGCGTCCTTCTCCCCTAGCAACGCGCGAGGACGGAAGTGGCTGCGGCGCCACGCCCCCTGCGCCTGCGCACGGGCGCGGCCTGCTGACGTGGACCGGCAGTGGGGCCGTGCCCGGCGCCGAGGAGAGCTGCCGCGGCCGCTGTGCTGGCAGAGCGGCGAGCGAGGCGGGGATGGCAGTGTGGCTCGCTTCGCGCGGGGGACCCGGGGCTGCCGGCCAGCGCCCATGGCTGCTGCTGGCGCCGCTGCTGCTAGCCCCGCTGCTGGCGCGGCCCGCCGAGGCCCTGGTGGAAGGGCTGTACTGCGGCACGCGCGACTGCTACGAGGTGCTGGGCGTGAGCCGCTCGGCCAGCAAGGCGGAGATCGCGCGGGCCTACCGCCAGCTGGCCCGGCGCTACCACCCGGATCGCTACCGGCCCGAGCCCGGGGACGGCCCCGAGGGCGCGCCGCCGAGCGCTGAGGCTTTCCTGCTAGTGGCGACCGCCTACGAGACGCTCAAGGTGAGTCTCGCGGGCGCAGATGGGTGGCCGGGGATTTGGGTGTCCTAACCGGCTGATCAGGTCCTCTACGACCCCGGCACACTGCCGCCGCCTGGACCTTTAGGAGGTCCACGTTTCACACGTGGCCGTGAGAAAGAACCACCTTGGCCCATTAGCCAGCTTGGCCACCTCCTCGAGGACAGTTTTGGAGGACAGCCAGTTCTGTTTTTGGACAGTTATGCAAAGCTTTGCACTTATTTTTGGTGTAAAAAGCATTCTGATAACCGGAGGTGCATGCTCGGAAAACAAGGTGATTGTCAGTGCTAGGATCTGGGACCCAGAACAGAGGACAGAAAGGTCTGAAATACCGAGCATTAACTGATCCTGACATACTGAGTATTAACTGATCGTGCCAACTTGATAGGGCAGAAGTTTGGCCTCTGGGATGATGTCAATGATGACATTTAGCTTAGGTTTAAAGAACTAGAAAAACACACACACACACATACACAAAAAAGAGTGAACTTTCAGTCCGAAGACTGGACTATGACTTTTGGTTCTGACAGCCCTTCCCCCTGGTGACCTTGGATAGTTGTTTCTTAATATCCATTTAATGACTTAGGGCAGAAGATTGAGTATTACTAGTAGGAAAAAACTGTTTTGGATGTGCGTAGTGATCTGACAAAGGTTTTATTGCATACTGTGGCTGTAGGGAGATTTAGCCTGGCACCCTTTTCTTTAATTACTGCAGTATATATAAGAAATCACCTGTTATAAGTCGTGCTTGATGGAGGTATTTCTGTTTCAGGAGACTGCAGCAGTACATAGCTGTGTTACCATCCCAGCTGTGTTTATTTCATAGGTTTTTGTTGTTGTTGTTTTGTTTTTCAGCCTGCTTGGTATGACTACTTTGGATAGCTGTGTTAGGTTAATGGTGCATTTAGTCCTTCAGATTAGCTTTACAGAGTTGAATATTCTGAGGCAAATTCCTTTTCTTTCAGGCTTAGAGCAGTCTAACATTTGGAGCTATTAAGAGTGTGCTTCACTTACTAAATTCTCTCCAGCCAGTGAGACTACAGTTTTTATTGGCACTCTGTTGAGGTGTGGGTGAGCAGTTAGAAAGGGGCTGAAATTAGAGGGCTTAGTCCCCATTATTAGAGAACAGGCTTCAGAAAAAACAGAAAGAACTTGCTCCACCCGGAATAGGCCAGCACGTGAACCCCAAACTATTGGCTGAGGAAGTGTGGTTCTATGCTGTGGACATGGTGCACTAGGGGCTCTGCCTAGAAAGCTTCCAGGACAGAGAGGAGCAGAAGCGCTGGCAACTGTTGCCTTCCCCTAGGTTTGTGGGGCAGGAGATGGGTGGGTAGGCTTGATGTGGGAATGGTGAGCGAGGTCTAAAGAACTTCGAGAGCAAGTGCCAGGACTAAAGTGTAGTGACAGCAGATGACATTCTCAATGGAAGGACTCCTAGGACTCAAAATAGTTTTGCCATTTTTCTAGGAGATAATGTTTCCAAGGCCTAATCTGTTAGTTCTGGGTGGTTGTTTCTAAAGGTTTCCACCTAAGGTCTAGAACTGATTTATCAGCAAATAAAAAGCTAAGTAAAATAGTGTGTCCACTGAAGAACAAGGGGCTCCTAGGCAGTTAGAAAGTGTGTTGTCTGGCCTGGTGGCACACGCCTTTAGTCCCAGCACTTGTGAGCCAGAGGCAGGCAATTCTCTTGAGCTTGAGGTCAGCCTATTCTACAAAGCAAGTTCCTGGATAGCTGGGCTACGCAGAGAAACCCTGTCTCCAAATAAATAAATACCACCCCATCCCCTCAAAAACAGCCTAGAGTTTCTAGAGAAAGTAACATTTTCCTTGACTCTGACAAGGTGTTAGTAGTCGCTCTGAACACTTCCCAGCAGGGAACTAGAGAATTGGCACCTGTGGAGAAAGACCCTGGGGACTCTAGCTCCAGCTCCGAGCTGCACCACCAGCAAGACACAGCAGAACTCTGGAAATACCTGTTTAGAATTTAGATCTGAACATAGCTTCAGCTTCTCCAGGGAGCATTGATAGGATCTTCTCTGCTCATTATATTGCCTTCACCTGGAAAAGGACTTTAAAAGCCGTGGTGTTGAAGGCAAATAGGTTGGTTACCTGATGTGTATTTCTGTCAAAATGGAGAACAGAGAAAGTTGCCCGAGAATAACACTTCTGAGTGATGCAAAGACTTAATAAAGATGCTCTCTGGTTCGAAGGACCGGCTTATCTTCCTCTTATCCCACGGAGGCCGTGCAGATGTAATCACTGTTTTGTTTGTATTATATCCTTGGTATGGAAAAAGGATTTGTGGGAGATTAGAAATCTAGATGAACTTTGCTAGGAACAAGTCAGGTAGACTGACTGGTAGAAGAAACTGAGTTCCAGGGGCTCTGGGCTGTAGGATAAAAATGGCACCCAGAAACCTGTCCCTAAATGTTGAGCATAAGTGCATCTTCCACATGGGAACTGCATTCGTGTTTGACATCAGTGGATCTGTGGTTCTGGGGTTGTCTGCTCATATAAATGCCCCTTTGAGAGCAAGGTGAGCAAGGTGGGCTTTGTTTTTTCCTACTGTTTCGTTGTTGTTTTGTATTAAAAATAAGTACAGCAACAGGATTTATTACAATTAATGAAAAAAGAAGATAAGACACTTACTTGGTCATTACTAGTTTAGGAACAAATAATTCTGCCTGTTCATGAGGAGATTGAGGAAAACCCAGAGAAGAGGTGGGTGATGGAGGGCAAAGGCCGTGTGCAGATGCCTATGTAAGGTTATGCTTGGCTTGGTTCCTGTTAGCCAGTCCTTTACAGTTCTGGGTCATGACATGTCTCCAGACAGTTGTGCTCTCTCTCACACAGGAATGTTCGAGGTAAGCTAATACAGTGTGGTATCCTTTTTTGGCTGTTGGGGACTGAGAGAAATCCTAGACTTTGGAAGTAAGTGGACTCACTGCTCTGTCAGCTGAGTCCCCTGAGGTGGAGCACCCTGGTCTGGCCATGGGTCCTGCTCTGGCTATAGCACTTATCACACTGAGTGTAAATTTCAGGAGCCCTTCTCTTGCACTAAAGGTGCCCGTTTGTCATGTGTGTCCACAGGACCTAGCACAATGTCTGGCACATCAGATAGCGAGTATTAGTTAAACTCTCGTTTGGAGACAGTCCGGACAGGATGGAAATTGGAACTGTTCCTGCCTTTTGACACGGTTATGTGCAGCTGACATTGCTGTTTTGCTCAAACTGTGATTTTAGAATAGTACAAATAGCATGACCCCCGCATGCCTGTGAGTGAAGCAGCCTTCATGAGAGCAAACCTGCGCTTTCCACTCTTAATGTTTTTAGGGCTTTAAAATGAGAGCAAAAATAACTGTGAATGCAGGTTAAAAAAAAAAACAGGGGATAGGGCAGAGTAAGCAGATGCCGGAACAGCCAGAAAAGATTCAATTAGAACAATTATGGTTGGTAAGAGATGAAAAGGTAGACTTGGACAACGTTTCACAACATGACAAGAACATAGAAAAGGTCACAGGAATATTATGGTGTGAAGGTTATCTGATTAAAAGTTAGATTCATGTAAAGAGATTAGATCTGTCTTGGAATCAAGGCTTCACAAGAACTATACTTATGTTTCTTTTTATCAGTGACTGAGGTGGCAGAACTCCTAGCACTTAGAGAAAATTTGGCAAAAGGAGGATTTTGCCCTCCCTGCCCTGCGCTGTGACTTACTGCTGGTTTCTTACCGAGATTTCTGACTCTGTCCTTTCCTGAGCTGACATAGGTGCTAGGGCGCAGACGAGGCAGTGGAAGGTACAGGATCTCTCCCTGTTTTTTTGTTTTGTTTTTAAACCAAGAATTGAATTTTGTATATGAGCTATATACCCAGAACCTTTTTTCTTTTCTTTTATTTCTTTTTTTTTTTGTTTATTTTTTTTTTGTTTTGTTTTTTTTGAGATAAGGTCTCACTATGTCACTTTGGCTATCCTGGAACTCCAGGCAGACCAGATTGGCCTTGAACTCACAGAGATTCTGCTATCTCTGCCTCCTGATTAGAGGCTGAACCACTATGCTAGCCTAGACTATTTATTTATTTAGGGAGGAAGGTAGGCTTGGTTTGGCCTGGCTCAGTTTGGAGCCAGGGCTTTATATAGCTTAGGCTGAGTAGCCTAAGGGTGGCCTTGAACTCCTTATCCTTATGCCTCAGCTTCCCATGGTTTACAGGCTGTTCCATGACACATACCCATTTTCTTTTTCAATTTTAATTTTTAAAAAAAATTTAATTTTGATGCAACATCCATCTAAGTTACTCAGGCCTTGAACTCACTGCATAGCAGAGAGATCTTTAACCTTATAATTAGTCTTTCTTAGTCTTCCAAGTAGCTGAGATTACAGGTTTGAGGCCCCAAGGTCAGCTTGACTTTAAGCCTTTTATTAAGAATAGGGAGACATACTTATTGTGTGATCATACTTTACTTAAGTTATATACTACAGTTCATATTTCAGTAAGAGAAGGAAGCAATTATTCTCGGGGGATTAGAGACAAATAGGCATACCCTGTTAGCTATGTCTGAAAGAAAGTCACCATGGTTGACAGTGGAAGGCATTCCTGACAGAAGGAAAGCTTGAGTAACAGAAATGCAGAGTCAAGTGTTCAAGGTTCCAGGAGTGAGGTACTTCCCCCCCCACCCCCAGAGACTGTTTTAGGGAGAAAAAGCTGACTACACTTTTCAACATTTCAAATCTTTACAGTCATGAAGATTTTAATCTGTGATTCAGGGGAATTGGTATAATTAGCTGTCTGTCCCCATGGGTTCTTCATTCAGGATTCAGCCAAACTTAGATGCAAAATATCTGGAGGGGTGGAGAAATGCCTGGGCTTTAAGATGTAGCTCAGTTGGTAGACAGCCTGCATGCATGCGTGCGTGCATGCATGAGGTCCTTGGGTTTCTAGCACAGTAAAAACTTGGTGTGGCACACACCTGGGAAGTTAAGAGACAGGAAGGTCAGCAGTTCAAGACCATCCTTGATTACACAAGAACTTTGAGGCTAGCCTGTGCTGCCAGAGACCCTGCCTCAAAATAACTGCACCACACATGTACATGCTTTTTCTTTGTCTTCTAGACCATACACTGTGACAGCTATTGCTTAGCACGTCCATTGTCTTAGGTATTGTTAACTGAGGATACAGGTTATATACAAATGTGTTGTTTTATATATGGAAATGAGCATCTCAGTATTTAAGTATCTACTGAGACCACCCTCCCCATTCATACTGAAGCATGACTATCATGCAGATATGTAAATGTCTATCATAGTTATGGTAATAAGCAACCATATTAAGTAACCCTTATAGAGCAGTGGTTCTCAGCCTTCCTAAGCTTTGACCCTTGCATACAGTTCTTCATTTTGTGGTGTTGACCCCAACCATAAAATTATTTCTTTATTACTTCATAACTGTAATTTTGCTGCTGTTATGAATTGTAATATAAATATCTGATACACAGGATATCTGATATGTGACCAGCAGGGTCAAGACCCACAGGTTGAGAACCACTGCTATAGATCATAAACTGAAGGTGGTTTTAATTTCCTGTGTCTGCTTTGATGGAGCATGTGTTCCTGCAACACTTCGTAAGGACTGTGAGGCCTGGCCTGTGGTTAGTTGCAAGGTGTGATGTGGTTGGTAACTTCCCGTGGGTTGGGAAAGGTGTGATAGATTTGTACTACATTTACTTTCAGGACTTCTCTTACTGATCCCTTAAGTGGGTTGTTATTGCCCCCTCTGTCTGAGGCTGATTAGTATACCATATGCTTAATTCTGACGCTATGATTACCCGAGTGTGATCTTGTCAGCCGCTAATCAAAGCACTTGATCAACCCCAGATTCCTAACGTGATATAATTCTAGTCAAGAACTGACTACTTGAAAAAGTAACCCCAGTTGCTCAGGCTGAATCCAGAACTTCATGTGTACTGGGCAAGTATCCCACCACTGATGTCTATCCCTAGCCCCAGCAGTTGGCATTTTAACTTCGCTCATGCAGATTTATCATGAGGAAGTTCTGGGATAGAAAGAAGAGTGTGCTGGGCAGTGGTGGCGGATGCCTTTAATCCCAGCACTTGGGAGGCAGAGGCAGGTGGATTTCTGAGTTCGAGGCCAGCCTGGTCTACAAAGTGAGTTCCAGGACAGCCAGGGCTACACAGAGAAACCCTGTCTCGAAAAACCAAAAAAAAAAAAAAAAAAAGAAGAAGAAGAAGAGTGCGAAGATCTTTACTGAGTTCTATTTCTTGATTCTGTATTCTAGACCTGTAGAATACATGGGAGGGAAACTACTCCAGAAGACTCAGTTTGGGGTTAGGCGATGAATGAATGGCCTGCTCCCCTCTCCCCCTTTTGAGATAGTCATTATGTAGCTGAAGACGATGGCCTTGAACTTCTTTCTGAGCCTCCTGCTTCCAGCTCAGAAGTACTAATGCTATAGTGCTGCACCGCTGTGCCTGGTTTTTTTAGATCCGTTATTATTGTTGTTGTTCTTGTTGTGTGAATAGTCTTTGTTGCTCACTCTTTACCCACTGAGAGCCATCTCCCCTGGCCCCAGGCCTGGTTGTGTGCAATGCTAGGGATCAAACCCTGTGTTTTGAGCATTCTAGGCAAGCACTGCCAACTGAGCTGTGCACTCCGCTCAACTCTTCAAGCTTTGTTCAAAAGCTTGAACTTGATATTTTGAGTAGTTACAGCAGGTTTTAAGATGGAAAAATAACACAATCTTACGTTTATTTCAGAAAGCAGCTCAAAAAAAGTGCTGAGATGTATTGGGGACTACAAACCTGCAGGCATAGGCAGGCATTGCTCTGTGACCAGGCCATGTCTCATGAGCAGTGACTGACTTAGCGGCCTGGGGCCAGCAGCGTAGTGCGCTGGGGATCAGAGCGCTGGGACTGACCGTCCTGCCTCACCGTAGCTGCTGATCCTTGGCCTGTGACTCGCTGTCAGGGAAAGTGTGCTCCAGGAGTTGAGCATCATTCTGTATCTCTTTGTGAGCTAAGGAAATTAGAACGAGGCTGGCTCAGTCCTAAGCTCTTAATTTCTTGCAACGCTCAATAAATTCTATTCCACCTCAGTGTCCTTTTTAAAGAGTTTTGCAAGAAAAAAAAAAAAACAAAACTGTGGCTGGCTTCACAGCTATAATCCCCCTGTCTCAGTCTTCAGAGTCACTGAGATTACAGATGCTGCTGCTTCTCTGCTCTTTTAAGCCATTTTTTTCAATCATTACTTAGTTTTTTCCAATTTGTTGTTTTTATTATAAATTATTTTTTGGTGTTGGAGTAAACTGAAGGCTTCGGGTGTGCTAGGGGAAGGATTCTACTATGGAACTACACACCAAATCTTCCTAGTCTATGAGCTTTACTTTTTCTTAGACTTCTGTCTTTGTGTATTCTTTTCTGTTTTTAAGCCCTTTGGGTTTTGGGGTGTGTGTGCATGTGAACAGATGCATGAGTAGTAACGTGTGGATGACACATGTGGTACGTGTGCACACATGTCTGAGTGATGTGGAAGCCAAGGGTTGACATTAAAGTTAGGTTTCTTCCTTAATCACTTTGCATTTTTTGTTGTTGTTTTTTGAGACAGGGTCTCTTTGTGTGGCCCTGGCTGTCCTGGAACTCACTCTGTAGACCAGGCTGGTCTTGAACTCACAGAGATCTGCTTCTTTTGCTTCCTGCTTCCTGAGTGGCGGGATTAAAAGTGTGTGCCATCACCACCTGGCTGGTCCACTCTTTACCTTCTTTTCTGAGACAAGGTCTCTTCCTGAACCTGAAGCCAGTTGGTTTAAGTGTACCCAGCTTGCTTCCTTTGTCTCCACATCCTGAGCATCAGGCCTACAGAGGCCCCGCGTGCCCACCCCCTCCTCATGCTTGTACAGCACAGGCCCTGCTCACTGAGATATCTCCCCAGGCCCTCCGAGCTCCTTCACCTCCACTACGATGCTCGCTCGACTTGTAAGTGTTAGCTCCAACTCCTTCCTGTTTTGCCAGCTTGGTTTTTCAACAGCCTCTTAATCTGTAGCCCAAGTAGTTTTGCTATCTTGGATAAAGACTAAACTTTAAAAGAGAATGCTGCTTATCACACAGGTACAAAAAGAGTATAGATAAGAAAACCTATGAGATACTGACATCATTCAAAAGAAAAAGTTGTGGCACATTTTAAGTCTGATGGGGATTGCCTCACTGGATACAGTTTTCCTTACTGAAAACACAAATTATTAGCATTACCAGGTTTTCACAAGTTACTTCTGTCTTGACATTTGACGGAGGTTATTCGTAAACAAAGCACATTTTCCAAATTAGTAAATAAGGAAGCCCTGGAGGATCCAGAGAGTACAAGTATAACCTAGTCATTTTTTTTCTTCCCATTTCCCCTAATCTCCAGACTTGCTTCCTAGTCCTTCATTCTTACTCAGGCCACATATTTATTATAATTAGAAGCTTCAATATTGTGTTCAGTATCTCCTTAGATTTTGTTTGTTTGTTTTTGGTTGAGTTTTTTTGGGAGACGGGTTTTCTCTACATAGCCCTGCTGTCCTAGAACTCACAGTGTAGTCCGGGCTGGCCTTGAGCTCACAGACTTCCACCTGCCTCTGCCTCTGCCTCTGCCTCTGCCTCTGCCTCCTGAGTGCTGGGATCAAAGTGTGTGCTACTACACTGGGCTCCTCTGGTTGTTGTATATCCTGTTATAAGTCCTCTATATTTTATTTAATCACTAAAAGCTATTCCTTATTGATTTTTTTCCTTTTTTTTTTACATTTGTTTTCAAACTAATGCAACAGAAATGTCTTGAAAATAAACAATTATACTTAATGCAGTTGTCCTCATACTTTGAAGCATTTCACTTTTGAACATCAGAGACAATAACTCTAGTCTTACTTTCTAGTTCTTTGCTACTGCTTCCTAAATATCCCCATTGCTCGGCTCTTCAGAGCCTCCGTACCTTAGCTCTTGGTTCCGATGCTTGCTACTGGTTCCAACACTTCTTACCCACTTTCAAAGACCCAGTTCTTACCTCGCTTCATCTCTTCTGTGAACCCAGGCAGAGTTCCTCAGTTCTTTGGTAGAGCATGAAATTATGCTTTTTGTTTGCTAGATTCTTCTAAAAAGGAGGATTCTTAAGGCTAAGGCTGTATCTTGCTGGTGTTTTCATCTCCCCTGTGTTTAACCCAGGGCTAATCCCTTGTGTTCTGATTTGCTGAACAGGAAGATTAAAAGCTCAGGTGGAGTACACACTGTCCCATTAGCTGAGACAGAAAGAACAGACTTGTGTTTGAGCTTGTGGAGTTGTAGTTGTTTGTTACATTTAGAATATGTTCAAGACAGTTGAGAGTAGGAGAAGCCAGGGAAAGTAGATGTGTCACTAGTGCATAGAAGGTTGAACCATGGACTCTGCAGAGACATTAGAATGAAAAGAGGTAAGATAGTTGCACTTGTGACTGACTAGTGGACAGGGAACAAGAAAGAATGTAAAACTGGTAGCAGTTAAGTTTTTTTAATTCTTAGCAGGATGTAATGACCTGGAAAAAATGTAAGGGAACAAATTTTATTTTTGAAGCATCATCGTGTGTGTGTGTGTGTGTGTGTGTGTGTGTGTGTGAGAGAGAGAGAGAGAGAGAGAGCGAGAGAGAGAGAGAGAGCGCGCATGCACGTGTGAGTGTTAAGAAGATTAATATGTATTTTAAGGAATGAACAAAATATAATTACATTTACATATATTCTTAATTCCTGTCCTTTACCATCAGAAAATGCTTTCCCCATTCTGTATAATAGAACATTTTGATGTAAAACTGTCTGCAGTATCTTACATTGCAATTCATGATTATTGAAAGAAAGCAATGCATACCTTATTTTAAGCCAAGGACGTAACGGTTTGTTCTGGGGTGGGGGCGGTCATTTTTGTGAGAGAAGGAAGGCTCGGTGCTGCTTTGCTTGTGGGTTTCCTTTGCTCACTTTTGATCTAGATATTGGTGGTTGTATTCCAGTCCTCCTGCATATGCCCAAGAGGATTGGGGATGGATGGACACCAGCAGAAGCACCACTTACCTCTGTAGACATTAGAACAAGGAGTGTATTGCCCTGCTTGTCGAGGCTCAGGACAGGAAGAAACAAGTATAAGTTTTGATTTTGGAAAGAAGTTGGAATCTCCTGACCCTGGGACCTTATGATCCACAATATTGCTGAAAGAAAAAGTACTACCTTATTGGAAGGTAAGCTATTAAACTGTTCAACATGTTTTAGCCACATTAGCGTATTTTCCTAAGCTGTAAAGTCCAGCAGTCATTTCTGTCAAGCTGACATTTTTGTGATATAACACTCATCCAGCCTCGCTGGTGAGCTGCAGACCTGTGTGGCTGGAGAAAGATGTAGAAGGAGGAGAACTTAAAACACCTCACTCAGCTTTGAAAGGACACACTGACTGCCAGGCACTGAGCTAGGCCCTGGGTCTATAGAGATTAATGAACACTGTACTACTTCCCTCCTAAGAAATTCCCATTCAAGGATAAGAAAAGCCCTAATGACCACAATGTGATAAGTGCTATAATAAATAGGTACTCAGTATAATGGAATGTTCCAGGGGTGAGGGAGTGTAGCTCAGCGGTAGAGCACCTGCCTAGCATGCTCAAGGGCCTGGGTTTGGTCCTCACCACCCCAAAAAGCTGTTGGAGGCAGCAGCATTCATGACTTGTAGTAACTCATAAGGTTAACAAAA
This sequence comes from Tokudaia tokunoshimensis, assembly GCA_036184795.1. Classification (NCBI taxonomy): domain Eukaryota; kingdom Metazoa; phylum Chordata; class Mammalia; order Rodentia; family Muridae; genus Tokudaia; species Tokudaia tokunoshimensis. Next base: position 46,215,244 of record BTHU01000005.1, read on the forward strand.
GGAATAGGCTTTAACTTAGAGAGTGTTAAATGTTCAAAGGCACAAGAAAACACGTGGCATTGGAAGAGCATACCAAAACCAGAAACTGCTGTGTCTGCTGTGGTAAAAACTGGGTAGGTGAGTTGGGGCCGGTGTGGAGCCTTGTTGCATGCCAAAGAAATTTAAATCTGACCGTGAGGAAACATTCATATGAGAAACCTAGGAACCTCATTTCTAAGATGCTTTGTGGGGGAAAGCTATTACATTAATATAATGTACCTTAGTTCTCTAGAATGGTCCCCTAAAAGAAAGTTAAGCCTTCTTGTTCTGTCTTTGCCTACTTGTTCTTGGTAGCTGTGTGTCTTAAGCTTTTGTAGGTTACTGAAAAATAGGATTTTTACCTGTCTATTGAGAGAACTTTGTACTAACTTCCTGTATTTTTTAAATTGCATGAATCCTTTTGCTCAAAGATCATTTTCATTTTGTAGAACAACAACAAAAAAAAGGTTTTACAATGAGTGTTAAGTAAAAGGAGTGAATGATACAGCACGGAGGTGGCCGGCGTTTTACTCTAAAAATCAGAACAAGCATGTGCAGTTATGGTGCCCCTTAGAGGAACCATCCTAAGGGAAGTTAGGTGTGACCGGGACCGTTCTCAGGGTTGTGTTGTGTCAGGCCTTAGGAAGCTTGGCATAGGCCTGAGGAGAGGTGGGCACGAGGTGAGGGGAGTCGCTGCTGAAGCTTTGGCCACCACGCTCTCGGGAGTCCAGTGCCTGGAGTCCTAAGAAGATGGGGGCCCTGGGGAAGGTCTGGATGTAATGCTTAGCAGGAGTGGCATCTGCTCCGTGGAGGATGAGCTTCCCTAAGAGAAGGGAGAAAGAAGAGTGAGTAGCCACGTACATTGGGGTCCATGTGCCAGGGTTCAAAGACCTTGCTGTGTACGCTTCAACTGGGAGTACACCCCAACAGCTGGGCAGGGGCCTCCGGAGACTGCTGGCACACGGCGGCCGGAACCTAACTTCAGGTTTCAAAATTACATGCAGTATAGTAGGAGCACAAAAATTCTTGCTTGGATACTTTCAGCAAATATCTGTCAAGATTGGAAGCTTGGGTTAAAATCAAGTTTCAGGCCTAATGAGGACATTTCTATAAAATTAGCCACCAGAACCAAAGAAGAGGGAAATTCCAAAAGGATATCTTAAATATCAAGTGAGATACCTCAAGAGATGTGGGCTTTAGTGCTCAGAGCTGCCTGTGTGACTGCTGTAGAGATGGCCCCCTCCTAGGTTAGAAGCTCTGGACTCTGGACTGGCTTGGTAAGGAACAGTACATTGATGGCAGAGACTACCATGAGAAAAGACAACCCTTTGACACGAGAACGTAAGTGCCTGAATCTGAAGGCAGCGTCAGCCCAAGCCCACGCTTGCTTTATGTAACAGACACTCTTGCCCTGGCCCTCCGCATGGTGTCATACAGTGTTTAAAGATACCTGTGACTCCTCAATACCAGCATTCCTACCTAGTGAGACTTAAACTATTTTAGTATGGTAAATGTGGGATAACTTTTATTGAGTACTCTTACTAAAGTTCAGAGTTTTTTTTTTTTAGAGATTTATTTCGATTTATTTAATAAATATGAGTGCCAGAAGAGGGCATCAAACCCCATTACAGATGGTTGTGAGCCACCATGTGGTTGCTGGGAATTGAACTCAGGACCTCTGGAAGAGCAGTCAGTGCTCTTAACCGCTGAGCCATCTCTCCAGCCCTAAGTTCAGAGTTTTTCTATAGAAAATAGCACATGATGATTTTAGTAAACATAGGGAGGATTTTATCATTAGTCAACTTGTTATTTTAAGTATAAGAAGATACACATTGCAGGACTCAAAAGGGGACAAGCCCTGAACAGGCCCCGGGCATCTGCCCACAGTGACAGGGTACTAGGTACTGCTTGATGGATGAACAGTCTAAACTAGAAGGGCACTGTTCAGGTTATTATCATTATTTTGCAATGGTTTCTATTGCATGCCATATAGAAAACAAAGACTTAGACTTGGTCTTAGTCTTTACCATTTTTGTAAAATGGGACAAGTTGAAAATTGGGTTTCTTTTGAGATAAAACTGAAGTCTTATATGCTCCTAGGTAGTTTAATAAAATGTTTATCTGTTAGATATTGACTACATAAGAAAATTAAAGGGATTTTTAAGAAGTGTTTACTGTGATGGGGAGATGCTGAGGGAGGGAGTTGAAAGTGCTTGCTCTATGTAAGCTTGAGCTCCTGAGTTCAGATCCCCAGCACCCACACAAGCAGGGTGTGGTGCCGTGTGTGTCTGTAGACCCAGGCGTCTACAGTGAGGTGGGAGGGAGAGACAGAAGAACCCTGCAGCATGCAGGTCATCAGCTGGTGAACACAACAGCGAACGGGACGATGTCTCAAAGGAGGTGGGCAGTGAGGACTGCCATCGCGTGCTGTCCTCGGACATGCTGTTCTCACACACACAAATGTGTGTACATGCAAACCCACATATCATAAACAAACACACAAACGAAATGAAGTACATACATCCCTAATACACTTTGGAATTCTTTGGACAGAATCTGTATGAGTAAGAAAGATGGGTCACCTTACTATGAGGTGACTGTGTCAGTATTTTATAGTAGTAAGTGCTGCACATCTGCAAGGAGACTGCGCACTATCATCTGATGTCAGAACAGCCGTGGACAGATTAGGACAGGTGGCATCTCTTTTTACAAAGAAAGAATGAAGCTCAGAGAAAGGTCACAAATCTAGACTTTGGCCTTTGTGTTGTCTCAGAGCTGTCCCAGTGTTCCTAGACATGGTTAGGACATGGTTCCTAGACATGGCTTTTCCTGCTTTTTGCTTTTTTAATCATTGCTTTCCACAGAAAACTTTCTAGACAAAGCTGGAACCTGACTGTGAATATAAATAGGAGATGAGCTGTATTTCCTTCCTGTGGTTTATAATAAGCGTCAGGATGCCCTTAAGTTACAGGAACCTTGTATTATAGCATTACCTGAAGGTTAGCTGTTGTCAAAGTGTTGGGTTATCCAAGAATACTAATAATACTAAAGAATTTGGGGTATGTTTTTATTCTGTCTTTATACCTAACATAAGATTAGTATACATACCTCTAAGAGTAAGGAAAGTTTTTCGATTTGATATTTATATCTTTCATAATTATGAAATTCAAAGTTAACAGATTACAGAATGAGGCTCTTAATGAAATATCACATGAAATCGAATCTCTTTCACTTTACAGGATGAAGAAACACGGAAGGATTATGACTACATGCTGGATCACCCAGAAGAGTACTATAGCCATTACTACCACTACTACAGCAGGCGCCTAGCCCCAAAAGTGGATGTTAGGGTGGTGATTTTGGTCAGTGTGTGTGCCATTTCAATGTTTCAGGTGTGTATTCGTGAATATATGTGTGTGTGTGTGTGTATTTCTGTGTATAAATATATTTTTGTTGCCTAGTGCCATTAAATCTGTATTATAAATATACTTTGTAAATTGTTTTCTAGTTGAGATTTGTTTTTTAGGATTCTTTCCTTGGACATACTCATTGTACATGGTGCTATATCACATGATGGGTCTCTTCATTATCCATGAGCACGCTCTCTCCCGGCCCCTTAGCAGGGGAATCTTCATCGTCGGGAGTCTAAGGAACAAGTGATGACTAGTCTACCAGTTGTTTTTCTATTCTGTGATAAAATACCAGAATGAAAATAAGTTAGAGAAGGAAGAATTACTGTGGCTTACAGTTCCAGAGGGAGTTTTCATAGTGAGGAGGGCATGGTAGCAGGTGGTCTGAGGAGGAAGCCGGCTGATGACATTCACCACAGTTCATCATGCGGAAAGTGGAGCGAGGCTCTACGCTCTGAAAGCCCACCCCCAGGCTTGTACTTTCTCTAGCAAAGCTCCACACCCTAGATGTTCCAGACCCTCCCAAACAGTGCCACCGAACACTTGACATTACAGGGACATTTTTCCATTCAAACCACCTAAAATATCATTGCATGCTACAAAACACACAAACAAAAACATTTTTTCTCTTCTCCCTCCTAAGAGTTAATTCAAACTTGAACTCAACAGGAGTTGAAGCTCAGCCTGGAGTGATATCTTCCCTGTTATTCTTAAACTAATCACACTTATCATGTGCTCATCTGAGGAAAAGAGCTCATCAGGAAGAGAACAGTCAGCAAGTTTGAGAATTTTAATTCTAAAAGAGCTTTATTTTATTTTATGTGTATCTGTGTTTGCCTGCTTTATGCGTGTGTAACCACCAGAGTGCCTAGTATCTCTGGAGGGTGTCAGATTTCCTGCAACTGGAGTTATAGGTGGTTGTGTGTATCCATTTGGACTTTTTCTATGTCTGCCTTAGTTCCTGAATAATGACATGGAGACTTATTAATTATTAATGCCTAGGCTTGTTCCCTCACTAGCTCCTAACTCAGTTAACCCATTTATACTATCGTATGTATGTCTGCCACAGGGCTGGTTCCCTCTCCTCAGCTTCATACATCCAACTTTCTCTGAGTCTGGGTGTTAAATCTTTCAATTCTGACTATCTCCCAGAATTCCAATCTCTCTCTTGGAACTCCCACCTTCTACTTCCTGCCTTTTACTAATAGGCCATCAGCTTTTTATTGACAGGTGATGCTTCCACTCAGTACACGAGACATTATCCCTATAGCTGTGTGAGCTGGAAAACAAACCGAGGTGCTTTGAAGGATCATGTGTTCTTAACCTTTGAGCTTTCTCTCTAGCCCTGGAGATTGCTTCTCTAGGTTAACTGTTAGACACAATATTCAGTTTATATAAGAAAAATTCTTATTAAACACCGAGGTACTATATTTCAACTTACTAGCATTTGTAGAAGTATTTCTCTCCCCTTCCTGCTGTTCCTGGTAGATCCCAGGGTGTTACCCTGTGAGAACTGAAACGTGTGTGTGCTGGATGAGAGCCAAAGGAGTAGAATTCAAATAGACTTGAGGCTTTGTTTCTGAATATGGTAAGCATTTCTGTCAGACTTGTAGATGGTTTAGGAAAGAGAAAAAGGAATAAAGTTGCCTGAGGTTACACCCTGTCCAAGTTTTAAACAAATGTTTTACTAGCTATTATACAGTTTAATCTTACTCTGGTAAGCAAAGGGAAGGGAGGTTTTTTACAAATGAAGATCTTCGAGGTCACTGTTACTGGTTTTCTGAGGTAGGTTCTTTCCACTTTGCCCTGATTGGCTCCAACTCCCAATCCTTCAGCCTCCCCGGCCAAATGCTGGGCCTAGAGCAGGAGTCAGCACACCGGGCTGATACCCTCAGTTTCAATCAGCGGGTTTCTGGGGGGCATTCACAGGGATTTCTGCTGTTGCTTTCTTTTGATGAATTTTGCTAATAAAGTGACTTATTTTTACTTATTTTATGTTCTAGTATTTCAGCTGGTGGAATAGCTACAACAAAGCAATCAGCTACCTAGCCACAGTGCCCAAGTACCGCATCCAGGCAACAGAAATCGCCAAGGAGCAGGGACTGCTCAAAAAAGCCAAAGAAAAGGGGAAAAACAAGAAGTCCAAAGAAGAAATCCGTGATGAGGAAGAGAACATCATAAAGAACATTATAAAAAGTAAAATAGACATAAAGGGAGGCTACCAGAAACCTCAGGTTCGCGACCTCCTCTTGTTTCAAGTCATCCTCGCCCCTGTTCACCTGTGCTCGTACATAGCCTGGTATTGCCGCTGGATCTATAACTTTAACATCAAAGGCAAAGAGTATGGCGAGGAAGAGAGACTCTACATCATCCGTAAGTCTATGAGGATGTCCCAGTCTCAGTTTGACAGCCTGGAGGACCATCAGAAAGAGATGTTTCTCAAGCGGGAGCTTTGGATAAAGGAGAATTACGAGGTGAGTGCCAGCCGCCGCCCTCAGAACGCGGTCTCTGCCTCACTGCAGTTCCATGGAGTCGCTGCAAGAGTCCTAGAGTTCAAAGATGAATGCAGCTCCTGCTTTTATTGAAAATGTGGCTGTGTTTTATAGTGGGACAATGGGTATTTAACTTGATTTTGGTTTTCTGCTTTTTCTTTTTTAAAGCTATACTTAAAACACTAATCAGCTAATCCTGGTGAAAACGAAAAGTAATCTGTCAGATTGCAATGTGCGTGTGCACAGCCACTTTGGGTGATTTTTGTTCTTTGCACTAATTAAATTTTTCCTTTCCAAAAAAGCAAAACAAAAAAAAAAAGAAATTTTGTTAAAATAATTATTTCAAAAATACTTAAGCGTAGAATCTTCTGAATAGTACTACCACATTTTAGAATGTTTGCTTTTAATTCAAATCAAGTTATTGTAATGCCTTTAAACCTGGAACATTTTATCATTGTTATTTTTCACTATTATCAGCTACAGAAGTTATTCCGAAGAGCTCAGCTGTCTAGCCACAGTGCTGAAGGCTCTAGCAATTTCACTGCCCTGCGTTCTGGAGACAGTGATTGGCTAATGTAAGAATATAAGCATTGAGCACATGAAGGATTCTTCAGAAATTGAAGAAACATTAGATGTTACATTCTTTTGTAGTCAACTTCATTTTGTATGTAATGTTCAAGATAAATTTTTATTGAGAGTAAAATTAGTAGGAATTGTCAGATATTTAGCAAGTAAATATATTCCTGTATGTACGTTACCTGAAAATGGGAGGTAATGTACAATAATCTAGCTCTTAAAATTCTGAAGGACTGGGTCGGCTCTTTGGCCAAGCCCCTGCCTCAAATGTGACTGCTACAGCCTGTGCTCTCAGAATCTGCATGAACTCGGTGAGGACAGGTGGATCCTGGATGCTCACCGGCCGGCCAACCACATCCATGAGCTCTGGGTTCAGTGAGAGAGGCTGGGAGTGATGGAGAAAAGGCACATCCACCAACCCCTGCGTGCTCCACGTGTGCACACCCATATTTCTAAGCACACACACGATCCCTACCGTCCACACATGCACACACAACCACAGCTTTTTGAAAGATTTTCGCTATAACCCTGTCTTTTCAGATCATTGTATTGGGCTGAATTATTATGAGGTTTTATAGGTCATTGCTTACAATATTTGAAAACAATAACTTTTACAAATGTGGCTATAAAACTGGCTGTAAGAAGTTTTTCATTTAGCTTTGGTTGAAAGCCTCAAGAAATACTAAAAATTCCTTTTTTTAAAAAAAATGATGTATTTATTTATCTTGTGTATATGAGTACACTGTAGCTGTACAGGTGGCTGTGAGCTACATGTGGTTGCTGGAAATTGAACTCAGGACCTCTGCTCACTCTGGCCCCACTTGCTCCAGTCCCGCTCATTCTGGCCCAAAGATTTATTTATTGTTATATGTAAGTACACTGTAGCTGTCTTCAGACACACCAGAAGAGGGCATCAGATTTCATTATGTATGGTTGTGAGCCACCATGTGTTTGCTGGAATTTGAACTCAGGACCTTTAGAAGAGCAGTCAGTGCTCTTAACCGCTGAGCCATCTCTCCAGCCCGAAATTCTTGATTCTTAACCTATGTGATTGGTTTGGGTTTTTTTTGTTTTTTGTTTTTTTTTTGTTTTTCGAGACAGGGTTTCTCTGGAACTCACTCTGTAAACCAGGCTCGCCTCGAACTTAGAAATCCGCCTGCCTCTGCCTCCCAAGTGTTGGGATTAAAGGCCTGCACCACCGCTGCCCAGCTTAACCTGTGTGATTTGTACAACCTTCTTTGGTAACTTTAGAGAAAAACATACCTAATAATTATCTTTGAGAAGTAGATTTAAATTCAATTTGGAAGCAAATGTATATATAAGGCCAATTTGTTCTTTGGTTGGGGAAAAAAATATTTTTCCCCAGGATGGTATTTGCTTGTGTATGATCCTAGGCATTAGAAGGGCTGAGACAGAGAAATGAATTCAAAACTAGTCTGAATTACTCATCAAGGTTCAAACGTAGCAGCCTGGGCTACATTGCAAGACACCAACACAAAAACAAAGCAGAGAAGCTGTAGCTCTCGTTTTCTCACTCTGGATATTCAAGTACTTACTCAGTGTTTGAGTCAGTCTCTAGGGAGCAGATAACACGCTCACCTAAAGTTCTGTTTGTAAACTAGAAATGCCATACAAAGAGTGCAGGTTTCTCTTTGTATCATAAAGTCATTTAGTGTTGTGTATGCTTATAGGTCTACAAGCAGGAGCAAGAGGAAGAATTAAAGAAAAAATTGGCAAATGACCCTCGGTGGAAGCGATACCGCAGGTGGATGAAGAATGAAGGGCCTGGACGGCTGACCTTTGTGGACGACTGAAGATGCAGAGGGGCTGCTGTGCCAAACTCTGACTGTGCCGTCACTTGCATAGCAGTTATTGGGAAATGTGTCTGCTGCTCTCAGCAGTAACTAACGTTCACAAGTATATGATTAAACAGAATAATGTAGAAATTTCAACTTTCCCTTAAAACTTTATACAGAAGACATTTATGATGGTTCAATTTTTATAATCTATTTGTGGATTTTGTTTAAAAAAAGATTTGACATGGAGACTTATTAGTTGCCATTTAAAATTTTTATATGTTTAGTTAAATTTGACATGAAATTTATTAGATACCATTTAAAACTTCTGTGTGAAGTGTTTCTTCTTCAAGAGTGTTTGCTTATGTTTTCATAATGCTACATTTTCCTCCTTTCCTGGTCTCTACTTTTACAAAACAACAACAGAATAATTACAACAGCACTTGGTCAGATTATTGTGTCTTTCTGGACACAGTTTCTCCAGGAGAATCACTCAGTACCATATTGTCCTTACTATAGCCCTTACAGGTTTGAGTATATTCAGCGTATTCTCTAGGAGAGTATTCCAGAACCTCTGCACTTCCTGCCCAGTGATGCTACTCTTGATAAGATCAGAAACTCTCCAGGAGAGTGGTTCACATCATGTCCTTCTGGGATGTTTTCAATTACAGTCTCATTATACGACTAACTGTGTTCTCAAACATTTCTGCAGAGGGGACCTTGTGAAAAGGTCTTTTATACCACTGTCTTGCTGCTGCTTCCTCCCTCCCTCCCTCCTCCCCCCCTTCTCACGCCTCTCTCTTCTCCCTCCTTCCCTCCCTCCCTCTCTTTTCTCTCTGTCTCTCTCCCCCCTCCCTCCCTGCATTACTTGCGTGGTTAAACTGTAATGCACATGAGGGTCTTTATGTGCATTTGCGCTAGAAGGAAGACAGGACAGGCATGGCTACGCTGCCCCCATCCTCTAGGGTATGTGTGTCTTTATACCTGTGGAAACGAACGGAAATGGCAGAATAACTGAGTCAAACCTGTTACTCTACCAAAGCATCATATACACTTATGCGCAGTGCTCTGTTCATGATCTACTCTACTGCCTCATATTAATAAAGTGGTTGTTCTACATCTTGCTGCCTGGTAGGCTATGTGAAGATTAACATATTGCTTTTGTAGCATATACTCTTAAAGATTAGTGTGGCAAGTAAACCGATCCTTTTAAAAGCTCAGCCCAGGGACTGGATAGCCTGGTTGGTAAAGTGCTTCCTTTGTGAACAGTGGGGACTGGCTTTGCGTGCGCGGGCGTGCACACACACACACACACACACACACACGCACACACCATCTCATGTAAAATACACCAGACAATGGTGGCATGCTCAAACTGAACCTGTCTCAGGAAACAAGGTGGAGAGCACCTGAAAATGAGAACCAGGCCTGTGCTCTGCCCCTCCCTACACCCACATCCGTGTATCTGCACACACACGGGCACATAAAGCTCAGTCCAAATTACATGCATGAGTCCGTCCTTGCCAATTAGCCAGAAGACTTAAGGTCAGTTATTTTAATGTGAATGAATAATTTCAATTGCTAATTATAAGAATAGAATTTAACCAGGCTGCCAGGCTCTTTGCAGCTCTGGACTTCTGAAATAATATAATTTTTAGAGTTCCATAAACTTTAGTTGGAAATGTTTGTGTGTTCATTATTCTTTAGGGTTGTGGAGAATCATAGTTAAGCACCTTTTGCTCATTATTATCTAAGAACAAATTTATGTCGTAAGGACCAGAAAGAAATACCAGTACTAGTGAACCTCACCATTTTCCATATGTCTCTGATTGCCTGTATTTTTCTAGGTACTCTGACAAACACCATGACAGAAAGCAGTAGAGGGAGGAAAGGGTTTCTGTGGCTTACAATTGCAAGTTACAGTCCATCATTCTGGTGAAAGGCTGAAACTCAAACAGCTCGTAGTATCATACCCACGAGAGCAAGGGAAGAATATATGTATCTTTGCCTCGCATGTTGTCCAGCATCTCCTTGCTAGGGACTGGTGCTGCCCTGCAACTGATGGGGCTTCCTACATCACTGAATTATCAAGGCCATCCCCAGACACGCCCACAGGCCCACCTCAAGGAGGTTCTGTTCACAGTTGATTTGAAGACATCAGGTTGACAGTAAAGACTGACCTACACACCTCTTTGTAAGGAGAAGAGAAAGAGATGTTCAGCCAGTGAAGACTCTGTATCTGGGATATTTTTTTGTCTCTTTTTTTATTTCTGTATTCTGTTTCTAGAATTGTCTGCTGAAGGCTGCTTATGTGGGAGCTTGGGCACAGTCATTGCGTGAATCAAGGTGGACTCTTGTAGAAAGATGGTGGGTTTCCCCTTCCCCTCTGTTCACTGTGCTTCAGATTCTCAGGATGAAGGAAAGGCCATTGCTTGCAGTAACCACTGTATTTCACCTCACCAAAATGAAATCTCTTCATTTTAGAGACTCCCAAGAAGACTTGAGGTCCTTACAGCCCTGTTAGTGCAGAGAAGGAGGGGGGCTGTCAGAGCATGGCTGTTCATTGCTGCTTATTTCTCGATTTGTGTAATTGAAGTCTTCAGAATTACCATGTGGGTTTTATTCATATAAATGCCTTCCTTACAGATTTGCTGTTAGTCCTTTCTTCATTGGTGTGTTACGAATGCTCCAATTTCTGTAATTTGCATCCCTTCATGGATCAGTAAGATCAACATAGTAGAACTGCCCATCCTATCAAAAGCAATCCACAGATTCAGTGCAGTCCCCATCAAAATTCTAGCACAATTTTTTACAGACTTAAAAAGACAATACTTAATTTCATATGGAAAAACATAAAAATCCAGGATAGCTAAAACAATCTTAAGCAATAACAGAACTTCTAGAGGTATCACCATACCTGATTTCAGGCTCTAGTACAGAGCTATAGTAATAAAAAGTGCATGTTATTGGCATAAAATTGACATTGATCAACAGACACATTAATCAAATTGAAGACATAGGCATAAATCCAACACCTCACTTTTGGTAAAGACACCAGAAAGAGATAGTAGGGGTTGGGAAAGGCACCTTTAACAAATGGTGTTGGTTTAACTGGGTGTTTGCATGTAGAAAAGTGCAAATAAGTCCCTATTTATCACCCTGCACTGAAATACAAGGAGATCAAAGACTTCAACATAAAACCAGAAAAATAACCAGAACTGATAGAAGAGAAAGTGAGGAATGCATATTCTTACAGGAGACAACTTCATGAACAGAACATTGATAGCACAGGGACCAAGGTCAACAATTAATAAATAGGACCTTATGGAACTGAAAAGCTCTGTAAGGCAAAGAACATTAACAATAGGACAAAACCAGTCTACAAAATGGGAAAAGATCTTCACCAACCCTACATGTTAAAGAGGACTAATATCCAAACTATTAAGAAGTCAAGAAACCAGACACAAACAAACCAAATAATTCAATTAAAAATGAGGTACAGATCTAAACAGAATCCTCAACAGAGGAATCTCAAATGGCTGAGAAGCACTCAACATCTTCAGACATCAGGAAAATGCAAATCAAGATGACGTAGATTCCATCTTATATCTATAAGAAGGCAAAGATCAAAAACGCAAAGCGACAGCTCATGTTGGAAGGCTGTGGAGCAAAGGGAACACTCTTCCATTGTTGGTGGGAGTGCAAACTTACACAGCCACTGTGTAAATCAATATGGTGACGCTTCAGAATATCGGGAATTGAGCTACCTCAAGACCCAGTACCCACTCTTGAGCATGTACCCAAAGAATGTTCCTACTACAAAGAGACTTGCTCAACTATGTTCATAGCAACTTTGTTCATAACAACCAAAAGTAGAAACAACTTCGTTGTCCCTCATCCAAAGAGTGGGTAGAAAAAATGCAGCACATTAACACAATTGAGTAATACTCAGTTGCAAAAAAAAAGAAAAGAAAGGACAATGAAGTTGGTAGGCAAATGAATGGAACTAGAAGAAAAAAAATCATCTTGAGTGAGGTAACCCAGACCTCAAAAGAAAAACATGGCATATATTTAAACGTGGATATTAGCTGTTAAGTAAATGACATGCTACAATTCACAGACCCAGAAAGGCTAAGTAACAAGTAGGGCTCATGGAGGACGAATGAATCTCTCTGGGAAAGGGAACTAGAATAGATTTTGCAGGTGGAAATGGTAACAGGAGGGATTATGATGGAGAAAGACAACTGGAATCGGAGTGCATTTGGATAAGGGTGGGCCGCGAGATGTGGAAATAGTGCAGTAGAAATTCCCAGCATTCTACAAGGGTGATCCCATTGAGGACTTTTACTAATGGAGGATGTGGAACCTGAACCGACAGCCAACTTTTGTAACCAGGCAACTAACTTCCAGTTGTGGGAATGGGACAGACACCCAGCTACAAAACCTGCAACCTACAATACTATACTTGCCTGCAAGATGTATGGAGGCACTGGGGGCACAGAGCAGTAGGAGTGGCCAACCAATGACTGGTCTAATTTCAGGCCCATGCCTGACACTGCTGGATGACCAGGAACTGAAGCTGGATAGTCCAGAGACCCAGGATAGAAAAAATTCAATAAAATGATTTTTAATGATATTCTGCTATACCCAGTGCCTCACCCAGCTGTCACCAGAGAGGTTTCTTCCAGCAGCTGATGGAAGCAGATGAAGAAATTCCCCAAAATTGGAGATCTCCATTGGGTTTCTCCCCTTGGAGCATAGGAAACCCTGCAGAAGAAGTCAGGGAAAGAATTGTGGGAGCAGAGGGGACAAGGACACCTGGAGAACAGGACCCACAGAATCAACTAAGCAGGACTCACTGGAGCTCACAGAGACTGAAGTAGCTGTCACGGAACCTGCGTGGGTCTGCGCTAGGTCCTTGGCATATATGTTAGGGTTGTTAGCTTGGTTTGTGGAACTCCTGACAGAATCAGTGTCTCTGACTATTTTGCCTACTCTTGGGGTCTTTTCATCCTACTGGGTTGCTTCATCCAGCCTTGATATGCCTACTCTCATTGTAACTTGTTAAGCTGTGTTTGGTCATATCCCTGGGAGGCCTGAACATTTCTGAAGGGAAATGGAGGAGCAGTTGATCCAGGAGAGAAGGGAGGTGGGGAGGTGAGCGGGGAGGAGTGGATGGAGAGACAACTGTGGTTGTGATATAATGTATAAGAAAAGAATAAAATAATAAGTTGCAGCCTTATAACATGCATCAAACCTCCTGCCTGGGATCTAAACACTGGTTGGCACAAAGGATTCTTTGAACATTAGGTGGGGAAAAAAGCTTGGAGAAGGAACTAGCTCAGTTCTGTTGTGTTTATGTTTAGAAACATGTTTGTTTCCTTTGGGTTTATTTTGGGGGGAGTGGGAAGAGGCTATTGGTGAAGCCTAGTTGCAGCAGAAGACCCCAGCATATTGGAGATGCCAGTACCATGGGATGATCACCAAGAACAGCAGCAGCAGTGGAGTGGATCAACTTGAGCTTAGAGTGCTACAGAGGGCAGAGCTGGGGAAGTGATGCAAGCAGGTTGGAGGGGCCCAGAAGATGTGTGGATCCCAGACATTGAAACAAGAGTCTATAACATTGAAGTTGCCTTGGAGACCCCAAGATGTTCAAGATGCCAGAGCCTTGGGCTATCTGCTGAGGAAAGCTGCTAACAGGGAGTGAAACCAGCCCAGGAAAAGAAGCTTGTTGCAGTCAACAAAGATGAAAAAGTAGTTGGAGATCTGAAGATTGCTTTGACATCAGACATAGAGATCCAGAGTTTGGAGTTTGTCCAGCTGGTTTTCTGACTTGCTTTGGGGATTACAGTTAAGTGATTGGATGACTCCCAGAAGAGACCTTGAACTTTGGACTTTTAACATTATTGAGACTGCTATAGACTCTGGGGGCTTTGGAAGTTGGACTAAATGTGTTTTGCCTTATGTTATATGCTTTAGGTGTGGCCCCCATAGACTCATGTCTTTGAACAAGTCTATGGGGGACAGGGAATGGAATGTGATGGTTTGTATATGCTTGGCCCAGGGAGTGGCACTATTAGAATATGTGATCCTGTTGAAGGAGGTGTGGCCTTGTTGGAGTAGGTGTGTCACTGTGGGTGTGGGCTTTAAGACCCTGATCCTAGCTGCCTGGAAGCCAGTATTCTGCTAGCAGCTTTCAGATGAAGATGTAGAACTCTCAGCTCTGCCTGTACCATGCCTGCCTGGATGCCACCATGCTCCTGCCTTGATGACAATGGACTGAATCTCTGAACCTGTAAGCCAGCCCCAATTAAATGTCCTTTTAAGAGTTGCCTTGGTCATAGCACCTGTTCACAGCAGTAAAACCTAAGACACACGCCAACCTTAGAAATACTGTTGGGATGGACACCTGCTTTGCTAACAAGCAGCTGATATTGTGAATGGGACTGCTGGAGTGAGGTGTGGTGGCACGTGCCATCAGTCCCAGCACATGGTAGGCAGAGGCAGACAGATCTCTGAGTTTGAAGTCAACCTAGTCCAAATATCGAGTTTCAGGGTAGTTGGAGCTACGTAGACCTTGTGTCAAAAACAAATCAACTGGACTGTTGAAATAGGGTAAACTGGAGACATGAAAGTTCTGTGGAAATCACACATGAACCTCAGATCTAGTGATTGTAGAACATTGAATTAAACATGGTCTCCCTGAGACTGAGACTGGGACAAGCCATGTCTGGGTGAATTATAGTTAGTATGATTGGCAAAATGTGACAACTTTTCGTTATGTACATGTGACAAAGCTGAACTAGAACCTAGTTATTAATAATCTAGTTATTTACTCTTCTGGTTTCTTCATCTGTGTAGTGGGATATTTTAAATAACCAGCAGTTAAAGGTTCTATGATATAAATTACTGAATTCCTACAGCTCTAATGTAAGTAAGCATGCAAAATTTACATGGGTCTGGAGTAGACAGATTGTTTGCACGTGAAAGAAGCTGTAGCTATTTTTAAAGCATACATAGTTGATGAGTTTTAACCAGCACCTTAGTTTTAAAAGGATTTAGAATATCTTCAGCATCTGTATGGTCTTAGGTCAAGTGTGATGCCATGTCGCTGTAGATTCCTCCTTGTTTGATTAGGGAATGGAGGGATTTGTCATTTTGCAGACCTTTTTATTAGTAGAACAGTAAAGTTCAGGATGAAGGGTCAGAGGCCTGCAGATCATGGGCAGGGGTGGGGCCAAAGGAATGTTTTAGGACACTGATATTTCAAAAAACAAGCTGATGTTCTCAGATCTGAAAATGAAGATGCTTTGTGAACTCTTCATTGTGTATTCCCCGGGGGCCACAAACTTGCAGCAATCCTTCTGCCTTCCCGGGTGTGCATTGTGCCCTCTGGGTGAGAAGTCACACTGAAGTAGAAGCACCATGTGCCCTCACCCAGCCTTTGAGCGGGAATTTCAGAACTCGATGCTAGTCACTACTTCCCACCTAGGGTGGAGCTCTAGCCCATTGTTCTCCAAGGACCTGAAGCTTCCTGAGAGCCACCTGCCAGTCACCTGCAGAGCAAGCCAACCAGTTCTGCAGACCTGTTTCCAGCCTTCGGGGGAAGGGTCTTCCCCCGCCTATATATATATTTGGAGACCTCCATTAAACTTTGAGCCTTGAACAGGAAATCTCGTCTTGGCTTCATGTTTCTCTCGCCACCTTCCCATATATCCCCAGCTTCCCTTTCCATATACCGGGTTCAAATGTAGCCTCGGGCGGCTACAGCACCACATGGATAGACAAATGATATGCCTTCCTCTTAGGGGACAGCCCTCTTGACTGTGGGTCATTGTTAGACCTTGAAAGGCAGTCTGTGTTCTGATTGAGCTAGATTTAAACCCTGGCGACCCAGTAGAGAATTCTAAAAGGGATGGAAGGTCTGTTTGCCCATGCTCTCAGACACTTAGGCTCCTAACACAAGACTTCAGATCTCCATAATTCTGTGGCCATCAGTCACGTAGGGCCACGCCCCAAGCCGCTAATATTCTGGCTGGACTCTACCCCTACAGTCACCTGGCAACAGCCAGGTATGCCCCTCCCCCCCACAGATACCTGGCAATAGCTAGGTAGGCTGACCACTATAAGAAGGGCTGTTTGCCCCCTCCCCTCTCTCAGTTCTTGCCTCTTGCCTTCTTGGGCTCTTCCCTTCCCCCTCCCTTCCCCCCTCTCTCCACGTGGCCATGACTGGCCTTTACTTCTCTACTTTCTCCCTTTTTCTACTTCTCTACAATAAACACTAAAACCAATGGGCTGCCTCTTCTCATCTGGACCCGCCGTGCTGGAGCAATGGAATAGGCCTTCCCCTGAAGAGCCACTAATCTCCTGCCAGGGAGGCCTCTCCGAGTTCCAGCCATGATCCCTACCAAGCCCAGCTGCCAGAAGCTGCCAGACCAGGTCAAGGACTTGCCAGTGCGGGAACCATCCAGCGTCTCTCCCCTTCCCCGCCCTTTTCCCTCCCCCCCAGGGCCACTGCCACCCCTGGGCCCCCCACTTGTTCTTAGCTCTTGCGTGGTATCCAGTGGTGTCCTGTGATGCCCAAGAGCTAGAACCTGTTGTCCCTGGCCTCCATGAGTCCAGGAACCCTGGACTGCTCCCTCCCCACCCCCGAGGACTGGGGTCCTGTGGCTTCTCACAGCCAGATGCCCACCTTGGGGTGTGGGGACACGTGAGCTTTGGCGGGACGAGGGTTCTTTCGTCCTTTATTTCCCCACTTCCCGTGCCCTACAGGTCACGGTGTGTGTGTGTGTGTGTGTGTGTTTATACCCAATCAGCTGCTTTTTTCAAAATTAGACCATTCCTGTTGAAGAACAGCAGGAAACAACACTGAGGCTGTCTGGAGCATTGAGTGTGTGTAGGCATGGTAGAGGGGCCCAGACAGGACATTCCTGCCTCCTGACTGACACACAGTATGGCATCATGTTGCCCTGGCAAGTTCAAAGCCTTCATTTTGAATATTATTGCTGCGGTGGTAAGGGCTGTGCCGATCTCTCTCACACATATCTTAGTGTGAAACACTTTCAGTGGCTTAGAGGACCAGAGACAGAAATATCACCTCGCTTCTCCTCAACTGAATTCCACATTATTCTTTACTGTGGACACATAGCTCACAAAATGAATACAGGATGGAGCTAGAGAGCCAGATTAGCGTGTAAAAGAACTGACTGCTCTTGAGTTTACAAGTTTGATTCCCAGATGGCGCGGCAAGGGCCCCACAGCAGCCTGTAATTCCTGCTTTAGGGGACCCTATGCCCTTTTCTGGCTTCAAGCACTCTTTCACACAAGCAGCGGCACAGGAAAACACACGTTTAAAGAAACCATGAAGAGAATATAGGAAGTTCAATATCAAGGTATTTAAAACATGCAAGATACCATTTTTCATCTTTTAGATCAAAGGTTCTCAGCCTGCAGGTCATGACCCCCATGGTGGTCAAATGGCCCTTTCATAAGGGTCTTCCTTTCTTTTCCATCAGAAAACACAGGTATTTACACTGATTCATAACAATAGCAAAATTACAGTTATGAACTAGCAATGAAAATAATTTTATGGTTGGCGGTCACCACAACTTGGGGAACTGTATTAAAAGATCACAGAATTAGGAAGATTGAGAACCGTTGCCTTAGATAAAGAATAGCAGTGCAGGTTGTATAATAATTGTAGTATAAAAACAGACACCCATCTTTCATAAAATTGTTACTACACATCGTAAGATACACTAGGAAAAGCTTAAAATGTTTACATCCTTTGATCTTTTTTAAATGAAAGATCATTGCTAGTCTTAATTCCAGCAAGGCAGACGGATCTCTGTTCTGGGTCAGCCTGGTCTACAGAGTGAGTTCCAGCAAAGCCTGAACTACACAGAAAAAGTTTCTTGGAAAAAGAAATAAGAAAGGAAGAAAAAAAGACACACACACACACACACACACACACACAGTGAGAGAGAGAGAGAGAGAGAGAGAGAGAGAGTTCTGATCCATATTATCTTTGTACTTAGTCACTCCTACCTCAGCCACTGAAGTCACGGCATCTCAGGCACAGTATGTTTGGCATAGACATTGCTACCCTTGGGCCCATTCTACTTTAGCATGCTGCCCAGGAAGCAGAGAGCTCACTTACTGTTGTATTGAGTAAGAGGGTGGTTGATTAATTATGACCCAGTTGTGCAATGCTATAGCTAAGAATAATGGCTGTAGGGCCTCTACGTCTTAATAGTTTATATTCTCTTCTGTCGCTTTTTACAATATCTCAGTTTTTCTTTATGAAAATCATTTTCCACTCTGATGTTTGACTGGGCATCTTAGTTTTGGATTCTTCAGGAAAGCAGACTCTGAGATGAAGGTTCTCATGCTGGAAGTTCTTTGGGACTGGCCCTTCTAATTAGTACTTGTTATGGAACCCGGTACTGGGCAGTAGGAGAAGCTGACCTCAGATGACCCCAGAAGGAACCCCAGTGTTGAGATGATCAATCTGACTGCCTCAATTTGAGGGGGTTGAGGGTGGGGAAAAAAATCTCACTGAATGGAGAATGGCTGGGGGTGTGTTTTGTGGGTGACTTCATCCTGGATGGTTCTTAGGTCCAGAGAAAACTCAGCAGCTGGGGGGTGGGGGGAGGTTGGGGAGGGGGTGGGAATTGCTACTTCAGCAACAAATTCTTTTTATGTAGCAATTGGCTTAAGGGAAAACTGGTATTCAATATAAGCCAGGGAGACCCATTTGAGATTCTACTCCCTCCCCCATATGTCTAGTCAGGGCTAAAAGAAAGCATGGCCTTTGTTTTGTTTTGTTTTGTTTTGTTTTGTTTTTTGTTTCTCCACAGTACTACTGAGTCTATCCACCTTGAAGATGAGGCGAACCCTCAGAGTTGAGCCAGGAGATGAGAATTTGAGCCTTGAAGCTATTTTTAATTTTTTTAAATTATTATTCTCTAATCTTTTTTTACAGTCCAGTCGTTATCCCCCTCTTGGTCTGCTCTCTGACTCTTCCTCATCCCATTCCTCCACCATTATTTCCAGAGGATGTCACCACCCCACCACCACCACCCCACCAGATCTCCCTACTCCCTGGGGCCTCAAGTCTCTTAAGGGTTAGGCATCTTCTCCCACTGAGGTCAGACCAGGCAGGCAGTCCTCCGCTGTGTATGTGTCAGGCCTCATTTCAGCTGGTGTATGCTGCCTGGTTGGTGGCCCAGGTCAGTTGAGACTGCTGGTCTTCCTATAGGGTCGCCTTCTTCCTCAGCTTCCTCCAGCTCCTCCCCAATTTACTCGGGAACCCCTGTGGTTGAACTGGGGAGGGATCTTGAAGTTATTTTTAAAGAATGGAACCAATGCTGTAAAGTCTCTGGGCTTTGAAGTTTAGCAAGCCCAATGATATTGGCTTTATGCATTACCCAGTTTAGTGAGTGCTGACTGGTACGATGGTGTACAAGGATGGCGATATAGTTTTTCACATAGTAAGTGTAAAGAACAAAAACAAACAAAAAACCCTAAAATATTTACGTAATGGTCTCAGTTTTGTAAAACAAATGTGCACACTAAAGAAAACAACCTCTGGAGAAGACTGGAAACAACGGCATGATTGGCGGTGAGAGGGCTGGTGTAATTTCATTCCGCAGCAGACCCACTAGCGGGATTTCCTTGAATGCTCCACTTGCTCTTCCGTGAAGTCCTACAGTGTCCTTCCCTTAGCAGCTCAGGCGCCACCTAGGTTTGTTCCGAGGCATGGGAGACCCGGGCCGGGCATCTCACGACCCCAGCGCGGGGACGGCGGGGCGGGCGCGGCGGCTTCCCCGCCCCGGGGCGGCACCCCGCTCGGCTGCGGTTCCGCCCAGCCGGGCCCGCCGCGCACAGCCTTAGCCGCCATGTCTTCCGGTGCCAGCGTGAGCGCCCTGCAGCGCCTGGTGGAGCAGCTGAAGCTGGAGGCCGGCGTGGAGAGGATCAAGGTGAGCGTCCGCCCAGCCGGACCCCGGCGCCAGCCCCGGACCCCGACGGAGCGGGGCGCAGGACACCGCGGCCCGGAGGATGTGGGTGCCTCCGGGCCGGGCGCGCGCCGGGGCCTCGGGTGCTCGCGAGCCGCGCGTGGATGCGGGGTGGCTCCAGGCTCGATCCCCGGGCCAGCGCTGGAGGCCCCACGGGTGCTTCCAGCGGCGCAGCCTGTCCCAAGGACCGGGTCCGAGGGCTCCGTGGGCGTGTCCGCAGCAGGCTGGCGACACGCTGGCGGCCTGGACTCTGCCAACTCGGCTGCGGGAGGATGCTGCTTAGAGATGGGGAGGGAGGCCAGCGAAAGAACAGATGCGAGCGTGATGGATGCGGGAGAAGGATGCTCGGCCTTCCTCAGCTGCCCCCGCCACGCGAGGGGATCGGAAGGGAGAGTTGAGGAAGTGAGTTCCGTTTTGGATCTGTGGCTTTTACAGAGATATCCAGGAGAGATTTCGCTGTGTGGACAGAAGCCCACAGCACAAGGCCGAGAGAGGTCCTTAAAATATATGAGCGTGAAACAGACAAAGAACGGAACTTGTAGCGTGCTGCCAGGGACAATTCAAAGGGGGAAAGGTGAGAGGATTGTCGAAAGGCGGGTGGGGAGGCTAGAGGGATGGCTCAGCTCACTGGCTGCTGTTCTGGAGGACTCGGGTTCAATTCCCAGCACACACCCACGGTTGTTCACAACCATCCGTCAGTTTCAGGGGACCCAAAGCCCTCTTCTGGCTTCCTCAGGCACCAGGCATTCACGTGGTGCACAGACAAGCAGGCGAAACACCCGCGAGATAAAATGAAGGCCCGCAAACACAGCCAGGGTTTACTCTGTTGGCTGTGTGATTGACAGCTAGTGTGATTCGCAGTGTGTGGCTAGGCATGGACACAGCATCATGCTAGTCAGTTTCCTCAGTAGTGTCTTAGCCCTCGACCTGGTGCTACTCCAGGGAATAGGGGATTCGGGTGGATATGGTAAACAAACAAATACACAAAATGATTTCAGATAACTAGGCTTACAAGGTAAAGGGACAGAGGCGCGAAGTACAGAGACTCTCCAGTAAGGTGTAGTGGAAGCCCGACAGGTTAAAAAAAATTACCTAGTTTTAAAGAAATAACTTCATTTCTTTCCTCGAAAATAAAAAGGGTTTTGGGTTGATAGGAAAGATTTATTTATCTTGTCATTCTATTTTGTCAAGGAAAATGGAGGCAAGGTGAATGTAGAAGAGACAAGGGTTTGGGGTGACATCTTCGGGGACAGGAAAAAAGATGTGTGTAGAGTGCCTCTGGTTACGGATTACAGGTCTTGGCGATGACTGTCTTGTGAAACGGGAAGCTGTGTTTTCTTGTGGTGCAGTGGACCGAGAGCTAGCAAAGGGTGAAGGAAGTGCTTACCGTCCACGGTGGAGCTCGCCGGCCTGGGCAGTCACAAACTAGGCACCGAGATAGGAGGCCTGTACCGCTGTGGTTCCCCTTTCCTCGCTAGTATCTGACCACCAAGGATTTTGAGGGTGGAAAGCTAAAGGAGTTTGATCCAGAGGGTGGATGAGCAGGAAGTATGCCGGAAAGTAGGGGTGAGAAAGGGAGCGAGCAAAGTCGGTCGGCTTCTGGTGATGGTGAAGACATACAGGGAGCAGCGACACCTAGTGGTCATTCTGAGCTCAGCGTAAGATAGTAAAAGCTCCACCCTGGATTATTGAGCTGTGGTCCCTCACTTTCCAAAGAGCAGCAACCGGTTCCGACTGGAGCTCCTGGCAGAGAACAAGGCTGTCTGAGGACAGAAGATAGGGACTAAAAGTAGAGTTGTTGAAAGTGTTCGGAATCATCGAGCATCAGACCTGGAAGGAAAACTGAATCAAATGCCTGCTAACCCTGTGGACACTATAGAGGGAAGGGACCCTTACCTGCACTTGACAAGGGATTGTGGAGGCGTGCGCCAAGTACCACAGACAGTAACATTTTTAAAAAGTTTATTTAGCTTATGGTTCTGGAGGGTCCAAGGTCTACCCTTTTGGAGCTGGAGAGATGGCTCAGTGATTAAGAGCACTGGTTATTCTTGCTGAGGTCCTGAGTTCAATTCCCAGCACCCACACGGTGGCTCACAACCGTCTATAATGTAGTCTCATAGAGTCCAGTGTCCTCTTCTGGGGCACAGATGTACATGTAGATAAAACACCTATATATAAAAAAATACATAAACAAGTTTCCATTCTTCATAGTAGAGATTAAATTTCAACATATAATAAACCTTTGAAGGACAAACTCAAACCATGGCTAAAACATAATAACCCTATTTTATTTATGATGATGACGATGATGATTATCAGTAGTACTGTTATTTTTGTGTTTTGTCCTAGGGACTGACTCCAGGGCCTCCCTTGTGCTAGGCAAACATTCTATCACTGAGCCCCACCCTCAGCCCCAGAGACCACATTCTTAACCAGCAAGCTGTACTTTCTGACCAGCACAGAAGAATAATTCTTTCACTTGTTTGGCACAGACCGGACAAAGCCCCAGCCTTGTTCACATAGCAAATCTAGATTATCAGTACACGTTTTACATATTTGTACTGAGAACTTGAAAATGGGCCATTTCCTTACCAATTTGGTCGTAAAACTAGAATTCTAAATGGATTAAGGTTGCATTTCCTTTGTCAAAGCAGTCTAAAAGTATCCGGTACTTGATCGTAGACAGTTCAGTCTTCCACTGTGGGCCTGAGTGGCTGGAGTTGGCAGGCAGCCTCGGATGATGGCGTCGGTGTCCCACCGCAGGCTGGCTGTGGGTGGGGGTCACGGGGTCACACTGTGCTTTGTCTCAGGTCTCTCAGGCGGCAGCAGAGCTTCAGCAGTACTGCATACAGAATGCGTGCAAGGACGCCCTGCTGCTTGGTGTTCCAGCGGGAAGCAACCCCTTCCGCGAGCCCAGGTCCTGTGCTTTGCTTTGAAGGCCGGTGAGTTGGGGTGCACTGTGTCCTCTTGGGGCCATAGTGTCTTCAGGGAGCTGCCCGGCGGGTTTGGGTTTTAATAGAGGTTAAAACAGACTCAGCATGCTGCCTTGCCCGATGGGTGCTCTGGGCTGTAGCTTCCCTGCACGTGGAAGAGGTCCAGCCGAGAGAAGCCTGTGACATGCTGTCGCCTTATGCACACGAGCTCTTTAGCTGAGCTGGCCGGCGGTATTTCCTGACCTTAATTCCCTCTCTGCCCTTACAGCATCCCAGAGTTGTGATGTGCTATTTGGTGTTACCCACTGACTGGCATGTCTTGGGACTAAGGACTTGACAGAGGAGCTAACTGACTTGAGTCCACCTTGGGGCGTGGTTTTTCTCTAGCAGCAGCTCCCTAAGTAGCTCTGCTTTGTTTGGTTGGGTTTTTGTTGTTGTTGTTCTTTAAGGCAGGGTTTCTTTGTGTAGCCCTGGCTGTCCTAGAACTTGCTCTGTAGGCTGGCCTCGAATTTCACAGAGATCTGCCTGTCACTGCCTTCCGAGTGCTGGGATTAAAGACATGTGCCACCACTGCCTGGGACATATCTCTGTTTTAATGGAAGATAGAATGTAGCTACTGGTCTATTGGTGTGTGTGTGTGTGTGTGTGTGTGTGTGTGTGTGTGTGTGTGTGTGTGTAGGGTTAAAGCAGTTTTAACAGTTGATAACTGAAGACACATTTCTGGTGATTTATTAATTAGAATAGCATGAGTTCCAGTGTTTTGCATTGAGGTTTTACATCTCTACGTTAAAAAAAACATTTTAATGATTTATAGTAAATAAGAATGGAGTTTTAATCCACTAGGTAAAAAAAAAATCACAAACATTTCTATAGAAAGAAATACAACCTCAAGAGTTAAAAACTTAACAAGTCAGCATTTAAAGCACTGAGAAAATAGTAACCGTAGAGAAAAGGAGAAAGTCAGAGAGAGGGGGGCCAAGGCAGGAAATGAAACATAAACAGGAACCCTCAAAGGCATTTGTAGAACCAAGAGTTCACAGCAAAGAACAGGGACAAAGCTAACTGTGAATGAGAGAGACCCAGGATGTTCAGAAGTCACTCAGAGTCAGAACAAAGAACCGGAACAGACAGATGAACAAGCACGGACGCTACGGCCCACATCCCAAGATTTTAAATGGCTTAATCCAGACGTACCCCACCCCCAACAGATGAGAGGGAAGGCGAGTCACACAGGCAGGCACTGACGCAGACTTTCAGAACCATTCCCCCCCCCCAAAAGCCAGCAGCAGGAAAAGACTTTGTTGACACACCCATTGACATGAAAAAGTAGGATGTCAAAGGAGGACTTACGAAGGTACATTTTCAAGTGACCAGCGTTCTTGGTAAGAGGATCTTGAAATGATTAGCTTCATGGCCTCCGGTGTTCTGAGTGAGGGCAGTTGACCCTAGTGGCTGTCAAGACGCCCTCACGACGACAGTCAGCAGCTCCGTCTATAAACACTTCAGTTTCTGGGAAGATCCTCTTCATTAAAACCATCTTATAAGTATAGATCCCGTCCATTCTCCAGGAGAGTGCAGGACAGATAGGGTAAGCAGCTAGTGCGCATGCCCAGGTCGTGGACTCCCTACTTCTCCCCTGGCTGCCCTGGTGTTAGGGAAGCAGCTCTTCTCACTCAGACCTCCCCACCTCCTGCTTGATCCTGGTGTAGGATATGGTGAAAACGGTATGAGTCTAGCAGTCTCTCAATTTTGCCTACCCACCAATCTGAAAACTGTACAAAGAAATTAAAACTGGGTGAGTTCTAGGGCAACCTGGCTGACTCATGAAGACTGTCTCAAAAGCTGTGTCCCTTGGCCCCTCACCCCTGTACATTTCCCTAGTTTTTAAAAGATGACAAGGTCATAGGTTATTAGTCCTGGGACCAACATATTTCAAATTTTGTGTTTACACAGTAAATGATCATCTTTCTTACATGTTTGTAAAAAGGAAACTGTTCATATTGAATTGAGGGGCTGGTTCTGCTATTAGAAATAAGTTGTGTAGTCAAGGGAGCGGCACACTGGGTTGCCAAGGTAACTGCCTCCGTGACACAGCTCTCCTTTAGAAAGCACAGATGTGAGCGCTGTCTGTCCAAGGACATGCTTAAGTATTCTTGCCTTCATGTAATGTTTTCTATGTTGTGCACTTTTGGTGTCCTGTGAAATGATAACTGGATCTCACTAAAGTGAAAACAAACGGAACTCTCTTCTACAGGGAAGCAGCTCGTTGAGGATGCCCTGGTGATGGATGACTGCCGCCAAGTCCCAAGAAAACAGACTTCAAGAGCCAAATCATTTTCTCTGTGGCCTGGTCCTAGGTCAAAATTCTATAGAAATCAATGCTTTGTTTTTTTTTTTTTTTAACCTCACTACCAAACTTGCCGGATGCATCTCTTTCGCCATGGAGCCTGTGCAGCCCTGCCTGGGACAGAGACATGTTTTACTGACTGGGTATTTGCATTTCAGGACAGATATGTTGTATTTCCACAAACTGAGTATTTGTAATTTTCCTAACATTTTTATACTCTAGTAAAATTTTTTTCATAAAAATTTACAGTTACTAAATGAAACAAAGTATACAATTGGGGGAATAATTGATATCCTGATTTTGTAAAGGAGAGCTTTTTCATTTCCCAAAGAGCAAATGGTCTGACCTGGACAGTAAGCTTGGGTACTGCTCCTTAGCAAATGGAAAGATTGATGTATGGGTAGGTTGCCCATCCTGTGTGAAGCCGGTTAGATCTTTCTTTAGTTCCTATACTTCACAACTTATAATTATAATTGTAGCTTTTAAAAATCTGCCCATGCCTTTAAAAATGTTTAAATGTGACCTACATTTAGAACATTGCAATTGGTTAAAAACAAAATATGAAGATATTATAACCCAAGAGTATTCATGTCACACGTATTTTATTAGGGTAATATGCCTTTGATTTAATTGGGGACACTTTTAGAAGGAAAGTTTGTGTTTGTAATAATCTTTGAAGAGCTTAGAAATAAAATTTTTGCCTAACTCATCATTTTCCATGACAACGGGAGTTTGTGTTTGGTGTTGTCTTTTGGGCCCCATGGGTTTCTGTTTGCTGGTGCATGAGTGCAGAAGGTGGCATTGGGGCTGGGATCCCTGAAGAATTCTGGTACTGTCTCCAAATGTAGATGTAAGCATAACATGAAAAGCACCCTCAGTTCCCAGCCACAACGCTCTCTCACCTAGCCCTGCATGGCATTCTCCACGGAGAAGTTCTCGGGAATACAAAAGTGGAGAAAATGAAGCCATGGGCGGGGCCTTCCTAATTCCAAGCATCATTCAGATATCAGTAAACAGGATTCCATATTAATCATAATTTAGTGTTTCTATTATCTGTTTGAGCTTGTCTACAATTTTACACTATCGTTTTTATTTGTTTTTTCACACACCTGCTTCCTACTTTTAGCATCATGTATGTTCTGTTCTGAATCTCAGTTAACAAGCATGTCAGTAAGCATTCCAAACTTCCATCACAAACTAAATCCTCTTTGGATCCACCTTCTCCTTCAGCAACATTGCATCAGGTAGTCAGGGAAGCTACAGACGTTACAGAGATATAACTGTTCTAAATGGAAGCAAGTCAGATCAGCAGTGTCCTAGCTCACTCCAACGGTTCCTCATTTATTGGGAAGTATGGAATTCACACTTGCTCAAATATTCCCATATGTACAAAATCATTTTGAGCAAATTGGAACTGTCCATTTTCACTATGGTCAGAGCACACTTACTCATAAAGTTTCATGCATTCTATATTATAAATGTTTACTTTGTCCTCCTGGTAGCAAGTGTCTATACCTCTTACCTGTTACATACAAGCTGTACTTACAATAGGTTTCATGCTATAGTTAACACTTATTTAAAATAAATTCTTAGTAATATAATTCCTGAGTCAGACTATCTAGTCATCTTACATTTTATTGGCTGTTACCTAGAGCGGGGTCTAAAAGGACACACAGACACACAGACCGTACAGGAGAGTAGTCTTCTCTGACATGCTGACCCCAGGAATCTGCATTCTCAGCCTTTTGTTCATATGGTAGGTGAGAAACAGTGATGTATTTAGTAGACAGTACCCCTATGTAACAAACAATGAAGTTGCTTATCCTAAATATTTACAAGTTTGTCTTGTTCTGAGAACATGTTTAGATATTTTACTTATTCTATGAGGTTTCCTTTTTCCTCCAGTTTGAAAGGGTGTTTTGTATATTAAGAATGGGAACTCTTGCTGGGTAGTGGTGGTGGTATGGCTCACGCCTTTAGTCCCACAGTTGGGAAGCAGAGGCAAGTGGATCTCTGTGAGTTCGAGGCCAGCCTGGTCTTAAGAGTAAGTTCTAGGACAGCCCCAGCTACAGAGTGAAATTCTGTCTCAAAACAAGCAAGCAAGCCAGCAAACAACAGACTGACCCTTCCCATGATCTAGGGTGCAAGTGTGCTGCCTACTCTTTCTAACTGGTTTGGGGAACCCGCGCAGAGCTTCTTTGGCTTCAGTTTTGCCCTACTGTGGGGTGCTCCTCACTTCTTGACTCAAACTGTCAGACTGGACTGTGGTGGAGTCAAGAGTGCTTGCTGCCTTGCAGAGGACTGAACTGTGGCTCCTCTCACGGCTCACAAACACCAATAACTAAGGCCCCGGGGCTCAGGTGCCCTCAACATGCACATTCTGACATGCAGATACACAGTTTAATAATAAAAAATTAAACCTTTAAAAAAAACAACAAGACTATGATGGGGACTTGTCCTCCCAGGGCACCTCTCCTCAAGTGCACACACTCCACATGCATACACAGAAGTGTAAAAACAGATCTTTACAGACAAAAGCCTTGTGAAGTACACATGAATCCGAATACTTCTGGGGGTCTTATGCTTATTATACAAACAGACTTAGATATAAACACTGGGGACATGTAAACACAATAGCATTTTCTTTGATGTAGAGTCAAGCCTAAATAATTTTGTTACTGGATTGTCACAAGGAAGTAGAATCTGGCAGGTGGCACTGTCCCTTCTGTTTTTCATAAAAACTTCAGCCGGGTTTGCCCGTCCACTCTTCCAGGGACTTTCTCATACATTAGACGTCGTTTCTTGGGTTGTGGTACTTGTGAGTACATTAAGTCTGTCAAAAGGAGAAAAGAAAACCATTTTATTGGGATAAGTAGATATGAAAAATGTTTGGTTTTTTTTAACATGAACGCACCTGTCCCTGAAAGCTGTTTAAGATCAATGCGCACATAGACTGTGTGAGTCATTCATTATCCCCAGATTCTATTTTCCTCTTCTGTAAGGTTCCATGATCTCTAAAGTCTCTATTGTGTTTAAATACAACCATTGCAAATAAGCAACTCAGACAGGCCTCCAACACATCTTTGAGACTAGCTTTGTTCCTTGGCTCTGTACACCACCGAAACTGTTCATATCGTGTTCAGTATGTTTACATTTTATTAGCTGTTCAGCTTCCACTCCGCCGTCTTTATTTCAAATTTTTAATTAGTTTATGCATGTGAATTGTGTGGGTGCATGTGTGTGTGTGTGCATGTATGTGCCTGTGTGTATATGCATGTGTGCACACACATGTGCCGAGCTCCAGGCAGCAGCTTCCACACATGGGCAGACACACGTGCACATGCATCAGATGTGCACCCACACATGAACATTCATACACACATGCACACATGCCACACACATACATATGCAAAATAAGATTATTCAAAACTAAATGAATTAAAATATACATAGATATCTGAGTATTCCACCTATATGCCCAAAAGCTTAAATGTCAGAATTAGAAACTTCCTGGAATTTTCTCATTGAGAAAGTGGAAGAATTATATAGGGAAGCGGTACATGTTCAAGAGTCTATAGAGCTCACATGTGTAATTGTTCTAGAGCCCAAGGGTGGGGTTTGATCTGGGTCATTAGGAACCAGCTATAGTAAGCACAAACACCACCACCATGAATCACTCTTGTTATGAAAATCAGAACTAAACATCAGGAACCAAACTAACAGCATACACACACACACACACACAGTAGATTTTATTTAGCGTAAAAAAAATGAAGTAACATTTGCAGAACAATGGACAGAACTGAAAGTACCTTAAGTGAACAGCCAGGCAGTGGGAGACAGCCGTGAAAATTTCTCTTTTTATAATTTGTATATGTGTGTGCGGGGTTACTATGGATTGTAATTTGTATATGTGTGGGCGGGGTTACTATGGATTGTAATTTGTATATGTGTGTACGGGGTTACTATGGATTGTAATTTGTATATGTGTGTACTGGGTTACTATAGGTCATCAAACTAGGAAAGGGACCGGGAGGCCTTCTTGGGGCAGGGGTAAAAATCACATGATACCTGTGACATGAAAGCAGAAGGAAGTCTACTGACAAGGGACAGGAGCTGTCAGGAGGTGAGGGCAGGCGGGGGATGAGGGGAGGGTGGAGACAGTAAGGGTTAGGAGGCCCTCTTTTAACAAAATAGAGAATGTTAGGTTTTTGTTGTTTTGTTTGTTTGTTTTTCTGGGCCCTTCTCTGATCTTAGGAAGGAGACTTTGAAAAGAGGTTTGAGACTTAACTTTCTCTTCTCTCACTACCTTTCATGACACAGCCACATTCAAATGCTGTACGAGATCTTAATACTTTGTTCTAGATGTTCAGGTCAATGCCATAAGAAATTATATAGAAATAAAGACACAATGAGTAGAGATGAGAAAATAAAATTGTCCTTTTTAAAAGGCAATATGATAAAATGTTCAGTCGAGTCAAAAACATCCATCAAAGAGAAAAGGGGTTCTTACCCAAAAAAGGTAAGCAACTTGTAGAAAAGGTTTACGTGTGTGCGTGTGCATGTGTGCGTGTGTGCGTGCGTGCGTGCGTGCGTGCGTGCGTGTGTGTGTGTGTGTGTGTGTGTGTGTGTGTGTGACATGTATGTATGTGCACATGAAGGCTAGAGGACAAACTCAGGTGTTGTTCCTCCTCAGGTACCACTAATCCTGATTTGATTTGATTTTTTTAGGTCAGAGTCGCTTCCTGGCTTAGAGCTTACCAAATACACTGGGCTGGACGACACTGAGCCCTGCAGATCCACCTGTTTCTGCCTCCCAAGTGCTGGGATTACGAGCCATGGCCGCAAGGCCAGGCTTTTGTTTCTGGGTATCAAACTTAGGTCCTCATGCTTGCACAGTAAGCACCGCAGTGACTGAGCCCTCGCCAGCCCTACTATCTTAACAAATGTTAGCCAAATAGATATGTGTGCTTCACAGAGAGCCTGAGTCTTCTCTTTAATCACAGCCATCTTCTGCTTTACTTAAGTCTGCTATTTTTATTTTAAATTTCTTTTTTTAATTTTTGTTTGTTTATTTGTTTGTAACAGGCTTTCTCTGTGTAGTCCTGGTTGTCCTGGAACTTAGATCAGGCTGGCCTTGAACTCATAGAGATCCTCCTGCCTCTGCCTCCTGAGTGCTATTTTAAGCTTAAGTTGACTGTACAGTTCATTGGATACTACAGGAGTTTGGAATATTTTGTTATACCAAGTTTGATTTTCTTTTAAACCTAAAGTTAATGGAGAGCATTAAGTGTATCAATTAAAACAAAACGTTCACTGAAATTTGAGTATAGAACTACCATTTTCTAACATTTTTATTTGTCGTTACGTGTATGTAGTTATTTGCGTCTGCACGTGGGTATGTCCCAGGAGGCCAGAGGTGTCTGATCCCCAGGAGCTGGAATTACGGTTGTGTGAGCGCCACAAAGTGGGTGCTGGGGACTGGATGTGGATCCTCTGCAAGAGCTATTACCCACTGTACATTTCTCCAGCTTTAGCTTTTAAAATCATAACTGGAAGTAGTTGCATCAACTATTGATGTTACCTGTTGGTGTTTCATAATCTCCCCAATGGGATGAGGATACAGGGAGCCTTCTCTGTCCGAAGCAGTTCCCAGCTCTTCTCTGATTTACATTAGAATTAGGAGCACAGACTGAACCCGAGCTTGGAACAGTTGGCAGTTCTCTCCAAAAAGTCTCCTCAGTCCAAGCATTTGCATTTCTACATGTGGTGTCTTCCAACTCATCCCACAGACCTGGCTGATTACTGGAGAAGTCATCTTTTTGAGAGCGCCATTTGTTGTAGGCAGACCGTTCTGCTCCACAGCTCGGACTGAATGAATAAATCCGTTTTCTACAACTGTTTTTTTTAAAGTCCCAGTGAAGGCGGGATTGGGAGCTCTCTGGTAAAAAGACAGGGGTGGACACTTGCATGTTTCTGGTTCCTTTTGCTTCAGGACAATTTACAAAACCATGAGTGCCTCTCCTCTGAGAATCAGTTGGTGGCATTATGGGTGTTAGGCCCAGAGAAAAGACATCTGACTCTGAATCACGGGGAAAGGAAGGCCAGGTGACTTTCCTTGATTCTGCATTCATTAGGAAAGGGTTACTCTGCACTGGGTCAGGGCCACAGCTGGGGTCCTCCCAGGAGCTGCTCCGACTGTGTGATGCTGCAGATGGCAACATGCATGGACTTTCTCTTAGCTCCACGGGAGAAGCGCCTGTGCCTTTCAGCACGGTCTCTTCCAAGTCTTCATAGGAATAACAGTCATTGTGTTCTTGAATGATAGGAGCTGAACTCTGAGAAATAAAGAGATCAGTTTGATTCATATCTTCCTGAAGTGATGAGATCTGAGAAGACTTCGTCATGGAGGGAGAACTAATCTTGAACAAGGAAGTGATGCTACAAAAATGCTGAAAAATTAAAAAAAAATGTAATAGGCCTAGAAAACAAAGATGATACCTACCTAAATTCATAGAAACTACACTGAGCTGCGTACTCACAAAAGAAATAATTACATGCCATTAAAAGAGAACATTGTGGGCTGGAGAGATGGCTCAGCGGTTAAGAGCACTGACTGCTCTCCCAAAGGTCCTGAGTTCAATTCCCAGCAACCACATGGTGGCTCACAACCATCCTTAATGAGATCTGATGCCCTCTTCTGGTGTGTCTGAAGACAGCTACAGTGTACTTATAACAATAAATAAATTTAAAAAAAAAAAAGAGAACATTGTAATTTGCATCTATTTTTTCAGCAGCTTGCAGTGGAATTTTATACTTTTTAGAGTTTTAGTTTCACAACAAATACAATGGATTTTATTTTAGGTATTCAAATTATACATGAATACTATTCCTTGCTAAGAATTTTAAAATATCACCAATAACTCTAAAGCTCTCTTCCCTACCATGGTAGAAATTCTTTTTTTTAAAGAAGTATTTATTTTATGTATGTGAGTGCACTGTCGCTGTCTTCAGACACACCAGAAGAGGGCATCAGATCCCAGTATAGATGGTTGTGAGCCATCATGTGGTTGCTGGGAATTGAACTCAAGACCTCTGGAAGAGCAGTCGGTGCTTTTAACTGCTGAGCCATCTCTCCGGCTCCAGTAGAAGTTCTTGAAAGGGGAAATATAAATGTGTTAATTGAATATTTATGAACACAATGATATTTCAAAATGTCTTAAAATGTGATAAACTGTGCTGAATTATCTATGGTAGCTTTAAAACGTATATTGTAGTTGGCAGCTAATGACAAAACAAAGGCAGAGACCCTCATTCAGAACAGAAAGAGGGAGGCGCAGGCTCACCTTCAGAACTTTGCCTGGAACCTGGGGCAGGAGCTCCTGAAGCTCGGCAGGAGTTGCTATGAGGAGCCAGTGCAGGGAAGGTGCTCTGTGTAACATGAGCTGAGCCACCAGTGGGTTAATACACGGGAAATCAAGTAGGTTCATTTCTTCCTAGAAAACAGTGTGGCGTCTCCTCAGTCAGAGCTCTTTTGAGAGTGACCTACTTTAGTCTACAGATTAAAGCGTTTGCCATTGGATTTATAACTCAATTTGGGGAGTGTGGAAAAATAAGCTATCAGTAAGGGACTCAGGTAATCATATCTGTTTGCTTCACAAATGTTTAAATTATATATTAGAAAAAGTAACCTTAGAAGGTGAAACTTCCACCCAGGATTTATCCAACCATTCATGGGGGTCTCTCTTCGATGTCATTAAATTGTAGTCTGCAATTTGTCGAATTATTAAAGCAGTCTCTTCTACTCCAGGGGCAATTATAAGCTAAAAAAATAATTTTCATATGTTAGATTGCAGGAGACTATTAGGAAGCAAGAAGAAGCATTCAGAAATAGTTTGAGATAAAGGGGAAAAAATTTAAGTGAATTTTCACTCATCATCTTATATATAATTTATTACTATGTGTACATCAAATACAAGATCTTTTATTTATGACAATAACCAAATCAATTTTCTTTCTTTTCTTTTTCCAAGAGAAGGTCTCTTTTTGTTTTTGTTTGTTTGTTTTTTTCAGACAGGGTTCCTTTGTGTAGCCCTGGCTGTCCTCTGTAGACCAGGTTGGCCTAGAACTCACAGAGATCCTCCTGCCTTTGCCTCCCAAGTGCTGGGATTAAAGATGTGCACCACTACCTGGTGGCTAGAGGTCTCTTTATATAGCCTTGGCTGTCCTGGAACTTGCTATGTTGACCATGATGGACTCAAACCTACAGAGATCTGTCTGCCTCTGCCTCTTAAGTGCAGGATTAAAGGCGTGCACCACCACACCTGACCCCTTCTTTCTTTTAATATTGTATCCTATTGTTTAATTTTTGGAATTCATTTTTTTTTCTTATTTTCATTTGGCATTTACTTATTAAGTCTTATAAAATTTACTTAGTATTATATTTCATTTATAGAAGAATGATTTGAAAAGCACTGGTAATATTTAATATTTCACTTTTGCTAGTAGTTAACTGAAAATAAAAATGAAAATACAGTATAATAGTTTTCAAAAACAATCTTAAACATGAAAGATACTTACAAATTAATTTGGTATTCTGTTCAAAAATAAAATATAAGCTCTGCTTATAGGAGCATACCTAGTACTCTAAATCTGGACAAGGGTCTGTGGTTGGGGAAATCACAGGTTCCAGGGTAAGCCTACTATTATTGTTTGGCTAAGTGGATGTAATATCAAAGGTGACTGTAAATTAGTATCTCTATGCTCATAGATGAGTGTAGCTCAGGCCTCATCAGAGGAGCTGCCCTGTGCAGTGGACCATGGTTAATGCAGAAACACAGCTGCAGGGAAGTGCGGAGAAGTGTCTGTGGAGCCCAGCCCCAAGCCGGACGTCTGTGTCACACCCACACCAAAGGCTCAGGGGTCACAGTAGAGGGGCAGCTGTCAGGCCAGTGAACATTGCAGCATGGGGCAGAGAGAGGCTCACAACCACTCACCGCAGCTGAGGAGCTGTGGTAGTTTGAATAGGCTTGGCCCCCAGAGACTCATGTATTTATTTGAATGTGTGGTCCATAGGGAGTGGCACTGTTAGGAGGTGTGGCCTTGGTGTGGTTTTGTTGTAGGAAGTATGTCACTTGAGTGGGGGCTTTGAGATCGTGTGTGTGTGTGTGTGTGTGTGTGTGTGTGTGTGTGTGTGTGTGCTGAAACTCCCACCCAGTATGGAATTTCAGTCTCCTAGCTGATTTCAGAACTCTTGGCTCCTCCAGCACCATGTCTGCCTGCAGGCTGCCATGCTTCCTGCTATGATAATGGACTAAACCTCTGAAACTGTAACCCTACCCCAATTAAATGGCTACCTTGATCATGGTGTCTCTTCATAGCAATAAAACCCTAACTAAGACAGGAGCTATTGATAACTGATGCTTCTCAGGAGGGGGGAATCAGTTTTCTATAGGAATGCAGTCCCCACTAGGTCAGCCATGCTCCCAATGGCCACACATGAACAAGAGCAGCGCAAATATGACTTAGTAAGCTATAAAAATAAACACAAAAACAAAAGAGAACACAAAGTTGGGAGGATGAAGAGGGGATCTAAGAACTTAGTGGGAAGAACTGGGATGAATATAATCAAAATACATTCTTTGCTTGTATAAAATTCTCAAAAATTAATGACTAAAATAAAATTTAAAATGTTTTGATTTTGAGTGTTCATTTTAGTTGGTAAATTTTCATTTAACCTTAGCTTACTTAGCTTATTTGATTCTAAGATACTCTTGCCAAAATTATGTGTGTGTATGTGTGTGTGTGTGTGTGTGTGTGTGTGTGAGAGACAGAGAGACAGAGAGAGAGAGACAGAGAGAGAGACAGAGAGAAAGACAGAGACAGAGAGACAGAGAGAGAGATAGAGACAGAGGGAGAGAGAGACAGAAAGACAGAGACAGAGACAGAGACAGAGACAGAGCGTGCTGGAGGGATGGCTCAGTTGTTTGGAGCACTTGTTCTTGCAGAGGACCAGGTATGTTCCCAGTATGTACGTATCAGCTTATAATCAACTGAAACGCAGTATCTGCATCTGTTATCCCAGTAGTAGCCTAGCAACAGAGCCAGAGCCTAAGGGGGAAATAAAATAAAAATCTTGTGCTATAATGGTGATTCAAGAGACAACACAAGGACTGGAGATACAGCTTAGGTGAAGAGCCCCGTGCCTGGGAACATAAACTGAGTCTTACACACAATAAAAGGGTACAATTTTCACAAAATAAATATTAGCTAGTTTCTTTCAGAATATTAAGCACAAAATTGTCAGTAGACACTTGTTTTGGAGTGCATATATTGTAAAAGAGAATTTTACAAAACATATATACATTATATAGAAATATACTGTTTAAGCACACCTTTATTTCATTGTTAGTTTTAGATGCTCTCGGGACGATACAGCAGCTTCATTTAAATAGAACTTTTATTTTAACAGGCAAAATTTTATGATGTTGGCAATGAGTACTGCAGTAATTGATCAGAATAAGAATTCTGCGGTCCATGCCTAGACTATGGGTTCGAGAAGCCTATTTCTGAGGTTGTATGTGAATATATTTATGTATCATCCACAAAGAGAGTTCATAGGATGTTCATAGAGCTTTTTCAAAATTAGAGAGTTAAAAATATAACTAAGTACTTTATGCTTGCTTGCCTACCACACACACAGGGTTTGAATTTGATTATCAGTACCACACTCACAAAAGATTAACAAATGAAAACAAGAATAACATTTAGATAACACTACCAGCACCTTCTTTTATTTTAAGAGAATGTCCTTAGACTTTCTGGTACTTCTTTTATGGTTAAGATGCCTAGGAACAAAAAGGTGCTCATAATTTATACTGATGTTCTCTAAGAGACAAAAGCCAAGGTAACTAAATAAGGTGACAAGACATTCTAACACATACATAAAACATATGGGCTTAGGAGCCCCTGGCTGTTTTTGGTTTTGAGTGAGGGTCTCATGTTGTCCAAGCTATCCTTGAACTCCGTATGTAGCCAAAGGTAACCTTGAACTTCTGATCCTCCTGCCTCCACCTCCCAAGTGCAGTAGCATTATAGGTATGCACAGCTCTATTTTGCTGGAGGCTGAGCCCATGAGCCTGTGCGTGCTGGGCACGCATATCCCCAGCCGTCTCAAATTTATTTTAGTAATGACATCCAGTCAGAACAGTGAGATGCCTAAGCATATTAATGACATACTACAAAGTAATAACAAATCGGCCATGATTACATCCTAAAGTTTATAAAAAACAAATGAACAAACAAAATGAACTACTCTTAGGATGAACCTGAAAAGCCTTTGGAGTAGTTTTTGTTTGGAATGGATCCCCTGCGCAGCACTCCTATTTTACCCTCAAGCGCTTTCTTTGGGAGACACCTTCTCTGTACTGTGTGCCTGTATCTGAACACAGTGCCATACATATAATTATTTACCACATGCTGGGAAAAGGTTAACCAAGCAGAAGATCCTCGGTTGAATATTTATTTAATTAAATGTATTTATTTAATTTTATTTAACTCCTCATTTATTTATTTAAAGATAACTTTTCTAAGAATTTTATTTTTGTGTGTAGTATCCATCATGAGATTGAAATTTTCAAAAAGATTTTCTTGATATTCTTAACAGGTTATGATTTGACTTAACTATTTAGTAGATGCTTGTTAAATATATTTTTGTTGTTTGAAGCACTAGTTTTCTTACCTTTCAGAGTTGGGCATACCTTTAATCCCAGCACTAGAGAAGTAGATTGTGGAGAGCTTTTGGGAATTTGGCAGGAATCTGACTTAGGGCTAGGACTTGGAAGTAGGCTCAAGATGAATACAGCTGAGGAATGTGTTCTTTGTATCTTGATGGGTATTGTTTGTTTGTTTTTTTAAAGACTGATGTTTTTTTAAGATTTCTTTGTTTATTTTATGTATATGAGTACTCTGTTGCTCTCTTAGACACACCACAAGAGGGCATTGGATCCCGTTACAGATGGTTGTGAACGACCATGTGGGTTGCTGGGAATTGGACTCAGGACCTCTGGGAAAGCAGTCAATGTTCTTAACCGCCATCTCTCCAGCCCTGGATGGGTCTTGTTAAGACCCTGAATACAGTAATCATGGGACCTTCCCTCTATGCTTTGTTTGTTCCTTAATGACTTTATTTATGACTTAGGACTGACCATATTCTTTGTATGTACCTAGAATGATATAAAAGTGGACTAGAAAAAAATAAACCCGCTTCGGCCTCAGCACTCAGTCATGTTATAGTGCTGTCTAATTGTCTTTTTCTTTTCAATCCTTGCCCCCTCTCTTGAGACCCCGGTTGACTGAATGAGCTGGCTTGGTCAGTAGGATCTTTCAGTCCAAGGCCAGTCAGGACTATCCCACACAGTAACACTGTTTCAAAAACAAAAGCAGAACAAAAGAAAATACCAGCAACAAACACATCACACCCCAATAAAGATATAGGGAGTAATGGGGAGGGCCATGAGATTATTGAGAATATGACTGGGGCAGGTTTCCTCATGACATCAATGTTTGAAACTTAGCTCTAAGATATAGGCGGCAGAATTCCTGGGGAAGAAAGGCCAGATGACTCCTCTTCATTGGATGAGTACGATTGGGTGGGGGTTTATGGAACAAATGATTGCCTGGGACTAAATTTTGAATCCACTTATATTTTAACTCTATTCTGAATGAAGCAGGAAGACATGGAAGGTATGCGAGCAAGAGAACCTAACTGTGAGTACTTATCAATAAATAGCCTTCTACTTGGCATCGTGCTGAGATATAGAAGTGTCCAGGATATAGGAGTAAACAGACAAGCTCCTCACCTTCAGAACCTACTATCTAGGGAACGGAATCCTACAGCTGCATCTTAGCAATGGAATTGGGTGTCCACATACGATGGAGTAAGAGAAGGTAGAAGGTGATCATTTAGGAAGGCATTTAAAAAAATCTGCATGAGAGTGATGGACGCCTGAACGCAGAGAAGCAGAGGTAGGAGTGGAAGACTCCAGAGATACCACAGCCACACAGAAAGGGCTGTGCCACTCAACGTGTGGAGATTTCCAACTGGTTGACAGAATACAGGTGCAGACCTTAAATGCTAGAAGGATTTAAAGAACTGTACTCATAAACTACAGCAGGGCTGTGAGAATATCTGAGTTCTTAAATAAAGGAAATGGAAATGATAATAGAAAAGTAATGAGCCCTGAACTCAGACAAATGCCTATATTTAGAGTGGGACACTAAGAAAAGGCCAGACAAGGAGCTCACCAGAGCACACGACCCTACCAGAATGTCTGGAGACTTGCATCTGTAGCAGATATAAACTTGGTATAGCTTTCATAAGTAGCTTGTTTTGGTCAAAGGACATTTATTTTTCCTTATATCCTGACTTGGTTTTTTAAAAGTTCTAACTGTGGCTTGATTTTAAATGAACTAAAAGCATCACTACTGTTTTGGTTTTTGAGACAGTCTCACTATACAGCTCCCTAGCTGGTTTTGAACTCGCCATCTTTCTGCCTCAGTCTCCTGAGTGCTGAGATCACAGGTGCATGCACCATACCAGGCTTAACGTTTTTGTCACTTATTGATTTGCTTTGTATTTGTGTGTGTATGTAAACACACACACACAAACACTTTAAGACAAGTGCAAAGGTGAATGTATTTCATGATCTGACCTGCTCTTTGTTGGCTCTTCAGGAACTGTGCCTGTTAATATTTCTTCTCACTGGACACCTGTGTTCAAGTTTTACTTTAGTTTATAAACCCAACATATAAATGTATAGGAAAGTAATACCTTTACATCCAGTTCTTCAGATTTAAGGCCGGAGGAAACCAAAGCTGCATAAATCTGTGCAAGGTGGTGAAGTGTCTTTTCTGTAAGATGGTACCTAAGAAGAATTTTATTATTATATGTTTATTCATCGGACATTTTACTACAAGCATGTCCACCTCTCTTTGCACTTACTCTACCCTCTCTGGACAAGGTATTTCCACCTCCTGTGTTTAACCATGCTATTAAATCTAGGGATGTGAGGCTGTGTGTGGAGGGAGATGAGGGGCGAGGAGAGAAATCCGACCCATCCCGTTCTTATCTCGTGGGATGAACTAAAGTTAGACACATAGAGTACTCCATCTCAGGGCCGAAGAGCAGGATACCACCATGAGCACCTTTCCCCTTCAATAGTTACCAGCCAGGGCCAAGGCGATTGCTGCCCTGTGAGAGCGTGGTTCTGCCTTTACCCACTCACTGTGTATATTTTAAGCAGCAGTGAGGAGATTGCCAGCTTATCACTAAGAACTCCAAGGCAAGTACTCTCATGTCTAGGCTTCTTCTTCCGTGATGTCTAAATATTCCTGGGAGATGTGAGCAAATGTCTGTCCATCCCAAATAGGGAGTCAGTGACAGACCAAAGTAAGGAGACCACTAGGCTCCAACGCAGTGAACCACATGCTTTATTGTGGTTTCACACAGGACTATGGGTGAGGGGTTACGTATAGGAGCAGAAATGACCTAAAGACAGCCGTGTCACTAAAACCCAACCCAGCATGGCTAACAGCTCAGCAAAGCTGGGAACCTGGAGCTCACTGCACAGTCTACAGACTGCTCAATATGATTGGAGCATGTTTTCTCCAGTCAGTTTGGTTGGTCTGAGCCTCTTCAGGCAGCTCAGCTAGTCTCTGCTTTTTTCCAGACAGCTTGACTGATTTCCCTCTTCCAGGCAGCTTGGGTAGTCTGAGCCTCGTCCAACTGAGCTGCCTGGAAAAGACACTTTGCAACCTGTCAAGCTGTCTGTGAGCTGTACAGAGAGTTACAGGTTTGCAGCTTTGGTGAGCCATCTCCCACACTGGGGTGGGCTTTTGGTGATGTAGATTCATTGAATTTTTTCTGCTCCTACAGTTAACCCTTCACTCATACTCCTATAAGTAACCTAATAAACTCTGGTCCACCAAGTTGGGTTGTGGTGGTATCCTTACTTTGTCATTGGCTCCCTACCTAGGGGAAGTAGACATGTTTACATCTCCCCATGAATGGTGTCATACTACACAAAGACAAAGTTTCTCCACAGAGTAATAGGTTGATAGCTTTGCCCAAGCTGTTGAACACTTCTGAGTATTGGAAACTCCAACTTGTGCTAAGCCCTTAACCCTAGTCATGTGTCTCTATTAAGCTTCCTGGCTGGACAAAGGTTTGCAGAGCTGTCACAACTTGTTGCTGAGAAAATTAAGCACTCTGAGTAAACTAGGTAAAGCTTTGGAGGCTTGCTCCAGGCTTTGTCCAGTGAGCTTCCTCTCCTGTTAATTTTGCATTATAGGTTTTCTACCTTGGACTATAATAAATTATAGCCTCGAGTACAACTATATGATGCCTCTTTCCAGAAAACATCAAACCAAGGGGTATTCTCAAAGGTTGCTAAGCTCTTCCTTGTACAGTAGCTATCAGCCTGAACAACTTAAGATAGTTCAAATAATTTCTTCTGCATTCTCAATTTCTTTCATTTGGTCAGCTATCTAAGAATATTTACATGATAAGTAAAAACAGGTTAGAGTCTTCTGCTATTCTCCCTGTATTTCAATTGAACCACAAAACTATATATAAACAGTAATCTAAAAACAACCTTAGAAAACTTCCAAATAAGTAATTTATCTAAAAAATTGCCAAGCTTTGGATGAAGCGTAAAAATCATTTATAAGTAGCACTGAGCATCAAGTGTCTCACAGGCCTTATTAATCTTCAAAGTGACAGTGTTAAAGCACAGACCACAGCTTGTATTTTGTAGTTCAGGTGGAAACGGATAAGTGACTTGCTGGGGCTGTTAACAGAAGAGGAGTTAAGAGCCAAGGTGTTTAGACTCTTAGACTCCAGTATGTATTTGTTCTCATAAGATAACAATTATACACAAAGAGTTTGGTAAACTAGGAAATAAGAATAGCATCAAGAAAAAAAAGTGATGGTGGCATTTGTCTTTAATCCCAGTACTTGGGAGGCAGAGGCAGGGGGACCTCTGTGAGTTTAAGGACAGCCTGATTAGTCTACAGAGTGAGTTCCAGGACAGTCAGGGCTACACAGAGAAACTCTGTCTCAAAAACAAAACAAACAAACAAACAACAATAAAAATTAGCATCAAGGGGGAGGGGGCTGGAGAGATGGCTTTGCGGTTAAGAGCAGTTCACAGGATAGAAGGGTCCATGAGGGAGCTCTGAGGAGAGAAGGAGGAGAAAACACAGTAAGTGCCTGGGAACGGGCCCTAAAGGCCTGAGTGCAGTTTCTCTCTAGGAAACAGTTGAAGAGGTAGAGAGCACCTGGCTAATGGAAGGCAGGGAAGCCCAGCCGGAATCCAGCTGGGTCCTATCCCCAGGACCTCACACACGCAGGCCACAGTGTGTATTGTATTCAGTAGGTAACTAGGAGCTCAGTAAAGGTTCTGTGTATGTGTGTGTAAAATGTTTGTGTGTATGTACATGCATATGGAACCAGAAGTTAATGACCTTTCCTCCTCCTCCTCCTCCCCCTCCTCCTCCGTAATTTTGGAGACAGGGTCTCATTATGCAGCCCTGGCTGGTCTGGGACTTTCTATGTAAAACTCACAGAGATCTACCTGCCTCTGGCTGGGATTATGTGTTCTCTACTGTGCCTTAGAGCCAGAGTCAACGTCTCTATTGCTTTGTAATTACAGGTTCTGTAATTGTCCTGGAACTTGCCAACCAGGCTAGGCTGGCAGCCAGTAAGCAACAGGGACCCACCTGCTTTTGCCTCCCTAACATTGGGATTAAAATGCAGACCACCACGCCTGACTTTTTTTTTCTTTTTTCTTTTTCTTTTTGTTTTTCGAGACAGGGTTTCTCTGTATAGCCCTGGCTGTCCTGGAACTCGCTCTGTAGACCAGACTTTTTTTTTCAACATAGGTTCTGGGATTTAAACCTAGGTCCTTGGATTTGAGGTCAGTTCCTTGTGCCAAGTCCTTTACTGACTCCGTTGTTTTCCCAGCCCCTCAGTAAAGGCTTTTCATAAGAGCAGAACAATCAGATCTTGGCTTTAGGGACATCAACTGAGTATATGACAAGCCACTTAAAGGAACACAGGTTATGTGGAGATAGAACAACAACTGGTAGTGTAACAACATGAAATAAAATCTAAGCTAAGGTACTGGTGCTATAAATACAGGACAACTGGATAGGAGGCAATGCCAAAAATTGCTCAAGGACAGATAAGAAATGTAGGTTTGAAGGGGACAGAGAATATACTCAGTTCATACCTAAACATGCCAACTTTGAGAGTTTGTGGAATATGAGGGTTGAAATATTTAATAAAGAATTAGAGATTTGGGCTGGAGAGATGGCTCAAAGGTTAAGAGCACTGACTGCTCTTCCAGAGGTCCTGAGTTCAAGTCCCAGCAACCACATGGTGGCTCACAACCATCTGTAATGGGATCTGGTGCTCTCTTCTGGTGTGTCTGAAGATAGCGACAGTGTACTCATATAAAATAAAGACAAATCTTTTAAAAAAATGGAATTAGAGATTTTGTAGGGCTTAGTGGCACATGGGTTTAATCCTAGCTTTTGGGAGGCAGAGGTATGCAGATTTAGCCTGGTCTACAGAGTGAGTTCCAGGACAGCCAGAGCTACACAGTGAAACTCAATCTTGAAAAAAAAAAATTACAGATTTATGCCAGGAATTCCCCAGAAAGACTACAGATGTAATAATTATATACCAGCAGATACTGACTAAAGCTGTAGGAGATAAGATGTATAGTGAATAGAACAGAAGAGAAAGAACTCATGACAAATATATTAAGAGACTGACACAAAGAAGATACAAAGCCAGGGGGAAGTTCTTAGAAAGGTGGACATTTAAAGGAGAGTTTGGAGTGACACACAACTGACGACAGACAAATGCTTCAGAGCAGTGAAAGATAAAAGTATTGACATTCATGAGACCTCCACAAGCAAAGACTGGTACAGAGGCAGGGGACAGTGACCTCCATAAGCAAAGACTGGTACAGAGGCAGGGGACAGTGACCTCCATAAGCAAAGACTGGTACAGAGGCAGGGAATTAAAGCCACCTGGGCACAGGATAAGGAGAAACGATTATTCTGCTTATCAATAAAGGATAGGAGATACAATGATGACTCAAGCCATTGTCTGGCCAGAGCATTTTCTAATGTCTAATCAAAGTACAGGAAGGAGTTATGTGTTCGATTTATTAACATGATTTTAGATGAGGTTTAAAAGTGATTTATCATTTAGCAAAGAAGTCCAAGATTACAAGACTTAATAAAACACTTAAAACAATAGTGCTTAATAGGATAGGGTAGGAGGGGATGATCTGAACAGAATGCCCGAGACAGCATGTGTCTGTCACCTGCCTCCATCCCCAGAGTCCCTCAGTTAAAGCACACTAGATGAATAACATGACAGGACATGAGCGTCTGTGTGCAGAGAGGACTGACTAAGAAGACTCTGACTATGAATAGGGATAGAGAAACATTTGCCTACTGTGAGTTTAATGTTTCCTTGGAATATAGTATTATCCAGCAACAGCTATACTGGAACGACAGTGCCAATAATCTCATAATGATATTGTCTGATGCCTTCTCATGATGTAACTCTTCTAGGTCCTATAAAAGTAAAGAAAACGAAGATAGATTAGGTTGACTACTGCTTAAAAACTTCAATAGTCTGGCATATAGATGATATCTTAAGAAGCATAGGTATGGCTTCCTATTTCATGTAAAAATTAAAAGCCCATGGAAACGGGGAGAGCTGCAGTAGACATATAACAAATGACAGCATC
This sequence comes from Tokudaia tokunoshimensis, assembly GCA_036184795.1. Lineage (NCBI taxonomy): Eukaryota > Metazoa > Chordata > Mammalia > Rodentia > Muridae > Tokudaia > Tokudaia tokunoshimensis. The sequence continues at coordinate 46,259,663 of BTHU01000005.1, forward strand.
AACAGGGAGCCCTGTGGGTCTTCCAGAGCCCAAGATACCATGCAATAGCGGAATGAGTGCTCCTGTGATGGTAAAGGTTTTTGTGGGCTGGGACATGGCAGAAAGCACATTTGAAAGCCTATGGACTAACCTGTTGGTGGTGCAATGGGAAAGAGCACTTGCCTGTAAGCATGGTGGCCTGAGGTAAGCTCTGGAGCCTGCCCTGCAGTTAAAAGGGCAGGCTGAGGAGACTTCCAGGTCTCTCCACGGCTGGACCCTCTTGCCCTTTACTGAGACATTTGATAAAGTGTGTAATTCATGACAGGCCCTTCTTCTAGCAGTAAGTTCTGTAACTATGGATTAAGGCATTTCTTCCAAGTCAACAAACAATTTGGAACTTTAAATATTCAAGGCACATGGCATCTTTAAAGATCCAGGGCTTGAACTTTCTCATCATATTTTTCTTATATTGTAATGTTTGTTCATCAAATCAGAGTGGACTTCACCATATTTACCAATAGTTTATAATCTCTGTATCATCAAACCTGATTTCTAATCTCCATTTCCTTGCAACTGGCACTTCAATTAAGCAAACTTATAAAAACATTCTTTCAAGAATTTATATACATCTTAAGTACCCACATAGTTGTATGCATTATTTATTTATTTACATCCCAAATGCTGCCCCCCTCTCCACACAGTCCCTCCCCTATCTCCCTCCCACTTTCCTCTGAGAGGGTGGAGCCCGCCCAGGTGTCCCACCACTGTGGCACATCAAGTCACTTCCAGATTAGGTGCATCCTCTCGCACTGAGTTGTATGTGTTTTAATGTGTGATTTTCTATTTTTAATATATTTTGATGTGATAATTTCATACATTTGAACATGGCCGTTCTCCATCCTTATGCTACTCTCTCCCAGATCCACTTTCCACCCGAGCTTCTGTTTGCTATTACAGCTTTACCTGCACAACAGCAGCAGTGCGCTCGTCGACTGTCACCACTACATAACACTCGGTGCTTCCAAAGAGTCTCAGCGACCCGCAGCAGCATCTCTCCACTAGTGTGATATTATAGCTGCAAAAGACAACATTCCTTCCATAATTCAAAGTACTCTTTGAATTTCTGGAAGAAAATTGTCATTTCTTCAGTATATAAAAGAGACTAGAAGCCTTTCTCCTCTAATCTATACCTGCTCACTTGGAAAACCTCTGGTGCATTTTCTATTGGTTTTACCTTGAGTTGTGTTCATCTCTTTTTTACATTTCTATTTATTCATTTTACTTATTACAAATTGAACTTTTAATTTTTATGTATGTTTATGTATATATATGTGCATGTGCCTGTGTGTGTATGAATGAGTTACATTCCAGTGCCTATAGAGGCCGTAACAGGGCATCAGACTCCCTGGATCACCTTGAGCTGGAGTTACAGGTATTTATGAGCTTGCCCAACCTGGGTGCTGGAACCAAACTCTGGTCCTCTGCAGGTACTGTTATTAATTAGCTGAGTCATCTCTATGCTAATTTCCTTTATTCTTTTTTCTTTTTACAATGATAATCCTTTTAAAAAATATATGCTATCTTAGTAGTTGTGCTGAATATTAGTATGTATTCTACCATTACAAATGTCTTAACCAATTTATCCCACTTCTCATAAAATACAAATACCACATCAAAAGATTATAAAATCACTATTTATCAGAATTTTCATATCTCTTTTTAAATTGACTTACTTTTGGAGGTCAAGTTGTTGCTGGGGGTTAAATTCAGGGCCTCACAAATACTAAGTGGTCTCTACACACATACTAAGGACACTCTACAGCTGAGCTACAGCCCAACACGAAGCTAACAGTTTTTTGATGAATGCCTGGTAACCTTTCAAATGAAAGTATGGACTGGTGATTTGTATTTTATCTGAAGTAATAACCCAATTATCCTTCATTGACACACACTTCAGTATTCCTGTGCGCTGTGGTACACTATTTTTGAATTTAAAGCATTCAATGTTGGTATTACCTCAAAACTAATGACCTGAAAACCCAACCATCCATTCAGAACTTCATAATCCTGTTTCTATGCTGTGTTTAAGCAAAAATTCTCATCCTCAATTTTGCAAATGGCTCAAATCTTTGAACATGTAATTTATAGAAAAATAACACATAAGGTGTCTATATGTGCTGGTAACAAGAGAAATTTAAGTAAAATGCAAATTTAAAGAAAAATTAATTTTTATTTTGCTCATAACATTAGGAAATATCATAGAAAGATGTTCAATAGTTAGAGTTTAGGAATTAGAAATATAAATTGATATACTCTTTGGGAAGCAGTTCTTATATATTCTAGTCTTGGGTCAGAAAGACTAGAATATTCAAGAATATAATAAACTAGAGTACAACATGCAAGGCATACTATTTAGCTTACAGAACAGACACACATAAGACCAACAACTAAAACACAGTGCCTTACGTAGACTCCAGCAGCCGGAGTATTTCTGGAGTATTAAGAAGTCCTTCAGATGCAAAAAATACATATGGAATCGGAATTTTCAAGAGAAACCCACCAAATCGATCCAGCAAGGAGTTTCCTAAGTAAGAGAATTATATGCTCACTTTTTTCTTCTGCCACACTTTTCCCTTTTTATTAAACAGCAGTAATGCAGGCACATGATAAAGTTCTACAAATACAATCGGAACAAAGAAAAGTCCTTCTGTGAAAAGGACAACCCTGCTCTAGTGGAGCAGTGGAGCAGGGCGCTGGCTTGTCTCCTTACTCTGCAGAGCTGTGTCTGGAACAGTGACTTTAAAGGCCAGGAAAGGTATATCCAACTGTTGGCAGCGCTCGGCCCAGCAAGAGTGCCCCACGTGGTTGTACTCCACCACGAGCGAGAAGCTGTTCCAGGGGAAATCCGCTCCAATACTGTGATTGTGCACAACCACACAGGCATGCGTACTGGAGACAAAAGAGGCCAAGACAGGGGAATTACACTCGTGCCACTCCTTAGCTGAGCAGTAAAGATGGCTCCTGTGCTCGCCCGACCTCTGCCTCCTCAACTGGGAAAATGGCACACTTGCTGCTCATTTCTTGTGACTGTATTTATCTCATTTTATCTTTCTTTTTTTGTTGTTGTTTTGGTTTTGGATTTTTAGACAAGGTTTCTCTACATAGCTCTGGCTGTCAGGAACTTGCTATGTAGACCAGGCTGGCCTCAAACTCATAGATCTGCCTGCTGCTGCCTCCAGAGTGCTGGGATTAAAGGTGTACACTACCATTTTATCTTTTTCTCTGATGATCATACTTTAAAAAAAATACCAGAACATACAATATTTCATATGCTCATATCTCAAATGTAACTGATTTTATTACCTGAGTACCATCAATAATAGATGTCAGCATGAAAAATCTGCCTTGTCTCACCAATGCTAAGGCTTATGTTGAAAGCTCTGCATTCAAGGGCGTTTTCTGACTACTGCCGGATGGAACTGTTTCTTCTCCGCAGCCTCTTGAGTGTTTAGCAGAGACAAAGGCCATGGGCACAGCAGTGTAAGCACTGCCTGCTCAACATTAAGTGAGCCCGCACTACTGTAACTAAACCCTCTCCTGCTGCTTTCTATCCAGATCAGTCTGGAGGTTAAAAGTGTGTGTGCTGGGGCTGGAGAGATGGCTCAGTGGTTACAAGCACTGACTGTTCTTCCAGAGGTCCTGAGTTCAATTAATAGCAACCACATGGTGGCTCACAACCATCTGTAATGGGATCTGATGTCCTCTTCTGGCATGCACCATATATATAAAGAATATTCATACATATAAAGATTAGAAAGTATTTATGCCTAGTTTTTGTGGACTTCCATTTTATTTATATTTCTTTTCATTATTTGGATCCCAATACTAGAAATAATTTCTATGTGAAATAAGGCAAGAGAAAGACATTGAAAACACAGTGCTAGGCCTATTACTAATTAATTAGCAGGCCCTTCAGAGGACAGAGGGAGATGGGACAAGCCATGCCAAGAAACTGAAGAAAAACTAAGCTGTTTTAAAAGGTTTTTTTTCTCTTCCTCTCCTTTCTCTTCCCTTCCCTTCCTTTCCCTTTTCTCTTCTTTTCCTTTCCTTAGCCCTGCTCCAACACGTCCACACCCTGCCACTCCCACAGGGTTTCTCTGGAGTTTTCTTCTTCAAGAGTCCTGGCTGACCCCCTGCCTTTGCCTCCTGAGTGCTGAGTGCTCAGTTTTGTTTCTATTCTAACAACAATGGTGAAGATAATTTGGGGATAGTACAGTAAGACTGAACTGAATCCCTGTTACTTTACTAAATACACAGGCTATATTGAGAGTTAGACTGTTCTGCGAAGGCCTTTCTCATGAGGAAACCAGAGCTGTGGCTTCCACATTTCTATAACCTGAACTCTGGGAGCAATCGCCTTCCTGGGGTTAGGGATCAAACGGAGGCCTGACTCCGGGCCTGTGAGCACTCCACCACTGACACCAGGAGGAGCTTCCCCTTTCCTGTGGAACTATGCTGTACATAAAAAAAAAACAAAAAAAACAAAACAACTTTACCCTTTTAAAACACTGATAGTTTCCAGAAAATCTTTTCTCTCATTTGAACGTAAAACAGTCATTGTTAAACCTGTTTGGAAAAAAAGGGAGTTTTCTTTCAACAAGATTCTTCATTTTCAGTTTTGTTTATAATTCTTTTCCAGTACCACTCTATTAAAATGAACTAAAAATCTGTTAACAAGGAAATTACTTTAAATATGATTTTCTAGGTTATAAGTCTAAGTCTATTATCAGACTTTTTTTTTCTTTTCTTTCTTTCTTTTTTTTGTTTTGCTTTGTTTTTTGAGACAGGGTTTCTCTGTGTAGCCCTGGCTGACCTGGAACTCACTCTGTAGACCAGGCTGACCTCGAACTTAGAAATCCACCTGCCTCTGCCTCCCAAGTGCTGGGATTAAAGGCGTGAGCCACCACTATTAGAAATAGACTAAGTCTATTTCTATTTATCAGAAAGCTTAAAAAATACACAATATTTCTGGTGTGTATATACAAAGATCATAACAATCTAAATTATGCCACACAAAAGTGGTCAAACATCTAATTTTAAAACAGTCATATTAAATACTCATTTCTTGTGCATTTAAACTTATTTTGCCACAAATCACTGTAGATTCTTATCTTTTTCTCTAGCCAAAGATGTGAGTACATAACAAAATCATCAAGGGAGTGCACTTCAATGTGATCTGAGTATGTGTGTGTGTGTGTGTGTGTGTGTGTGTGTGTGTGTGTGTGTGCATTTGTCTATTGACTGTGTAAGAAACACAAGACCTACTGGGCAACAGCCATTCATGATTTTTAATTTTAATTTTAATTTCTTACTAGTGTTTATAAACAAAATATAAACCTCAAACACTGTATCCTTACAGCCATCAGCTTATTTCTGGTTGGCATAACTAATTAAAGAACAATTAAACCAAGTCTAAATTAGTTCTGTATTCTATTAGTGCACTTCAGTCAATTGTAAAGTTCACAAAGTTATTGTATAATAACAGCATAGTAATGATTAACCATTATGTGTAATATTTCTTGATAATATATAGCTTGGTAACAATAAGGATGAGTACTATTTCTTAATACAGTTTATACGGTAACTCATATCATCTAAAGTCTAAGTAAGTGTATATTAGCTCTGGTCCTAAAGACAAATTAGAAACATGGTAAGTGCTTTACTAGATCTCTAAACATGTGGAACATGAAAAGTGCTTTACTAGATCTCTAAACATGTGGAACATGAAGCCAGATTTTTTTTCCCTATCATTAGACAGACAGACACACTATACACACACACACACACACACACACAACACACATACCACACACACACACACCACACACACCACACTCACATACCACAAACTCAGAAATTTGTAGTAGGTTCCAAAGCTCAAAGTAGAAAGGGCCGACAGAGGTGGCCTCAGTGAGCAGAGCTGAAGTATACACTGACTTTAGAAAAGTGGGTTAGATTCTATCTTCTCAGTTACTACTTATAAGACCTACCATGCTATGTCTTTATGAATTTTTCTTTGTTTATACAACTGAGTTGTAAGTAGGCAGTACTAATGTAGCAACTAGGGAGTAATCTAAAAACTTCTTAATAAAATTACATTCTTAATAAAAATACATATAAATACATTATAGATAAATTGTAGACTTATAGTCCACATAGATTTAAAATTGTCAGTTAAATACTGATGAGAGTTTGAGCAACTGGAGAATCAAACCATTAGAGAAACCCCACCGAGTCCTAGATTTTGAGAAGACAAATTTGTAGTATTTTAATGTCAACGTCAGATGAATACATTTTTATAACTTAAAACATTTACTAAATAAAGGATAAGATAAATGTCCCTACCTTCTATTTTCTTAAGGGTTTTAATAAGTAAATGCTTTTCTCCATCTGAGTCCATTCTTATTATAATCAGTACCTAGTCAAAAAATAAGAATTCCACATGTATTGCTGAACGATCATTCTTCTCGTCTGTATTTTTTTGTGATGCTGAAGATCAAACCTAGGGCCTCCCACATGCAGGCAAGTGCTCCAGACTGAGGTATGCCCCATCTGAATTACTCTTTTCTACAGTTTTGCTACAGAGATAAAACTAGCAAATTTAATTGGTCAGATAAACCTAATGCGAGGTGTGGTAGCCTGACCACAATCAGGAGGACCTGAAGGTCAAGGCCAGCTTCTGGTGTACAGAGAACCAACCCTGACTTACAAACAAAAAGGGAGCACACTGGTTACAAAGTAAATAATCCTGTTCTAAATTCTGGTAACACCAAATACCCATGAGGGAAGTATTCTGGGGCAGGGTCTTTGCATCTGTCTATAGCATCTAATTGAAAATTGTCTCAGCCTGCTTCATTACTGTTAACCTCAACCCCACCCCTGACATCACTGGACAGAGGAGCACCGTGTATTCTACTTATCACGCAGTTTCTTTCTGGAGGGAATAGAGAGTGAGGTCTAATGATAACCTTGTCACTTACAGATTTAACTTAACGACTTTTAAAATCATTCAAGTGACTATAAAATTGAGGATAAAGGAGCAACAGAGTGGAAAAGGAAAAAGTTCACATAAATTTTATTCAGATTCAGTATGACCGCCTGTAATGCTTTCCTGCTAGATCAGGTTTGGAGAGACATTTTGCTTTAAAAGTTCATTAATTCAGCTTCCATATAATTGATGGAGGATGGGTGAGAAAATAATTTCTGATATAAGCTAAGACATACAGTGTTTTTTACAGTATCATGTGAGATGGGATTCTGGCTCCCTACACAAAAGTAAATTATTACAGTTATGTTATGATCTAAATTTCCACAATCCAAGACAACAGTTTACAACAGAAATTACAGCATTTGAATTTGAAGGCAGTGAATAATGACATGACCCCTTCTCTCGGTCTGAGACTACTGTTAACTTACTTAAGGAGAAAACTGTCAAGGGCCAAATATAACCTATTTTATAACCTCAAAGTTAAATACATCAAATTATGTCACATCCCCTTCTTTATACTAAATACTTTATCTGCTTCAGCCCAATACTCAACCTTCATTTTTTGCTGACTCTGCAGCCTATTTAGTATCTGACATTGCAATTCTTGGATCTTAGAGTTGACTTTAGGCCTTTTTTCCTTAATAAACTGTAAAATTTTCAGCTGTCTCCAAATGTTATCCAAACAGGAGTCAAACACACTTTTGTAGATATCTTTTGCATTTGACAAATATCCTGTTAAAGAAAAAATAGAGAAAATGTTAAGTCTTTTAATGTTTTTGTTTTTTGTTTTTTTGTTTTTTTGAGGCAGGGTTTCTCTGTGTACCCCTGGCTGTCCTGGAACTCACTTTGTAGACCAGGCTGGCCTCGAACTCAGAAATCCGCCTGCCTCTGCCTCCCAAGTGCTGGGATTAAAGGCGTGCGCCACCACTGCCCGGTCTTTTAATGTTTTTGAATATAACTTCATAGCAAAAATCACTAAAAAAAATCTTTTTATGTTCTGTTTCTTGAGACAGGGTCTCACTCACTGTGTAGCTCTGGCTGTCCTGGGACTCCCTATGCAGACGAGTCTGTCTAGCCTCGAACTCACAGAGATCCTTCTGCCTTTGCCTCTGCCTACTGAGTGCTGGGATTAAACACATGTGCCACCATGCCTGGCTAGAAATAAATCTTAAGTGACAGTTAATCGGTCTGGATAAATAGCTCAGTGGTTAAAAGCACCGGCTGTTTTTCTAGAGGACTGGGGTTCAGTTTCTAACACCCACTTGATAGATAACAATTGCCTGTAACTTCAGTTCCAGAGGATCTGATGCCCCCTTCTGTTCTCTACAGGAAATGCAAAACACCCACACATAGAAAATAAGAATAAGCAAAATGAAAAAAAGAAAGTTCACATTTCATTTAGTCCTATTCTGATTTTAATAAGATATATTGATGCTTTAATTTAAATTTATATCTAATACATAAATACTATTGTAAACTGTACATTCTTATAGTATACTATGCAACATTTTGATATATGCACATGATGAGCAATATTCCTTCTTTCTTTTTCTTTCTTTCTTTCTTCTCTCTGAGACAGAATCTTACTGTACAGTCTTGGCTGACTTGGAATTTTTAGACCAGGCTGGCCTTGAATTTACAAAGATACACCTGCCTTTGCCTCCCAAGTGCTCAGATTAACTGGTAAAATGTTTAAATCAGATTAAACACATCTTCATCTTCAAACATATAATGTCTTTAAAATTAGGTGAAGCTAAAAAACCAATACCACATGTGTCTTTTTAGCTATATAACATTAATTTATTTGTATATAGCTCTATACTTTGAATATATCCTATTCTTTCCTGCTTCCTGATTCTTGAGTATTACTTCACTCTTCCTGTAGGTCTCAGGATTTACACTTACATGGAAATCCTTTTGAAACATTGTTTCACTGGAATTTTCTTAGTATTTAATTTATGTAACTTTGTACCTGAAATTTTTTATATAATGTATGTGACAACCTCATTTGAATATAAACTCAGGGTAAAAATAGTATTTACTCATAATTAATATGTGCATGTGTTCAAATATTGGGGTCTAAGACATGCACATAAGATAGGGTCTTCCTATGTTCTGCAGGATGGTCTCAAATTCCAGGGGCCCTGCTAGCCTCCCCAAAAGTTGGCACTACAAGCCTACACAACCATACCTGACTAACTAAGGGAAATTTAAACATGCAAGATCCCAAACCTTGTCCTTGAAAGGTCATGTTTAGTAAACCTAGATTTTTATCCCAAGGATTTCTCTCTGACAAGCTCTCCATGAGATTTTGGGACCCAGTGAGCTTGGTGAACTTTTGCAGCAGAGTACCTGGTAGCCTCTGCAGATCAGGTGTTGAAGATATTTGGGTAATTATCGAGTGCTGACTTAGGATGTTGCATTCACTCCATATGTTCTCCATGCACATGCATGTTAAGTCTGGTATCAGTGCTGATAGACTGACAGAAAACTTAGAAACCGATTTACATTTTACTTCCTAAGGTTTCAGACCTGATTCTCAATACTGTTGTTGGACTTTTAACTTTTTAAAAAGATTTATTGTAGGCTAGGCACGGGAGCACATACCTTTAATCCTATCACTGCAGAGGTAGGCAGAACTTTGAGTTTAAGGCCAGCCTGGTCTACACAGTGAGTTCCAGGACGGTCAGGGATACACAGAGAAACTTTGATCCCACCCCAAAAAATTATTGTATTTTTACTTATCTGTATGTATGTGTGTGTGTGTGGTAAATTCACATGAGTGTGGGTGCTGTGGAGGTCAGAGGCAGCAATCCCACTGGAGCAGCAGCTCACATGGGTGCTGGGAACTGAGCACATATACTCTTAATCACAGAGCCAGCTCTCCAGCCCCAGAATTAATGTTAAAAGCAAATCTCATCTTCTCAATGGCCCCGTATGCCTATGCAGTAGTGATAAACTATTTTGTATAACAATAACTAGTTCTTACTTTTTAAGGCAAATTTCCAAACATTCACTAAGGGTCTAAAATGTATCTAGCAAAATGTCAAATCTCACATTAAAAACCAGTGCATAATGATTGTACATTTAAATCTATATAAGGCCATTAGAACTCAGCAATTCAGACCTGGAACAAACAGCATAATCAGAATATATATAGTTCCATTCTGTGCTGAAAGTGTGGCTCGGTGAGAGACTACTTACTTAGAATTAAATATTAAGAGGTCTTGAGTTTGATCCCTAGCACTGAAATACATGTAATATATACTATGTATGTATATATTCCATTAATAATTATGACAAAATGTATATTGATCAGTGTAATAAGAGAGGCTACATAATTTTTCAAGAAGTGATATCTTTTTCAGAACAGTAAGTTATTTCAGATGAAATATTCAACAAGAAATTGAGAAATAAAAATTTCTCCACCAACCTAATGCCGTATCCAAGTTGCATGTTAAAAGGACATCTCTAATTGTTACCAGCAGATGTAAGACAGCAGCATGCTTGAAAGTCATTTTTCTGTCACCACTTTTATCTATATAAGCAAAAAGATAGTTTGTAGATTAGAGTTTTAGAATATGTATCAGATCTGATTAACAGTGACAGCTGATGTCCGTTAGCAAGTGCTTACAATTGCTAGGCTGTGTATAAGCCAGTTAACTCATGGACTCTATCATCCTCTCAGGATTAATGTGATCCTCATTTACAGATGAGGACTTAGTGAGGATAAGTGATGCTCAATATAGCTAACAACTAACTGCAGAGTTCATCCCCTAGTGGTGAAGATTAGTACACTATGTTTACCTTCTTTTGGTGTGTGTGTGGGGGGGGGAAGCAGCTTTAACCAAGAAGAAAATTAAATTCGTAACTTGCCTATTGTTTAAGATAGATGTAGAGACTTGTGAATGAAGAAATACTTTGAAATGCAGATAGGCATCTGAAAGTGTTAGTTCAGAGATAAGACTCACAAGGCAGAGCCAACTGCCTCCTCAGTGTGCTCTACCCACTTTCTGGAGATGACTGCTTGGATTCCTCTGCATGTGAAAGTATGAGATGAGGAGTGGAGGGCAAGCGTGTGCCATACATGTGTGTGAGCTCAGGAGACAACATGTGGGTTCTGGGAATCCAACTCAGGCCATCAGGCTCGACAGCAAGTGTCTTTATCTGCAAAGCCGTCTTGCTGGTTCGATTTTACTTTATTTTTGTTGCTGTTGTTTTGTTGCAGGGACTCACTATGTAGCTCTGGATGGCCTCAAATTCAGAGATCTACATGCCTCTGCTTCCTGAGTTCTATGATTCAAGACATGAACCATCATGTCCAGCAAAGATTTATTTACTTTTTAAGTTTATGTATGTGTCTGCATGAGTTTATGTATCCCATGTACAGGAAAAGGCCAGAGGAAGGTCACACATCACCCAGAACCTGAAGTACAGGTCCTATGAGCCATCATGTGATAACTGAATCTAGGTCCTCTGTAAGAGAAGCAGACACTTTAAAAAACTGAGCTATCTCTCCAGCCCACTATATATTTTTTAAAGAAGTTGCAAATTTGTTACTATATGTGTAATTTAATGAATTTTGAAAATTGACTTTACTAATAAACTAGGTCCAGATAACATGTATAAGCAAGTGCACTGTGTCTCTTGCACTGATTCAACTATAAGCACAAGGCAGAGTACATGGACCACTACCTAGAACTTAAAAGTGAATGGTAGCAGGCAGACTGGCCAAGGGGGTAAGATTTCAATATGTCACTCAGCAAATGGTAAGTGTCCTATTTTTTCTATTAGCATGTCCTGGCCTGTACTATAGGTAACTACAAACCCCAAAGGGCATGGCACAGCAAGGACAGAAATAGCTCTAAGAGAAGGCCTCAATCCATGGTCTGAGCAGTAGGGAAGAGGCTCATAAGGTAAGAGAGAGTAGAAAGCCACTGTCTTGTTTTAAAATCTTTTTTTCTGTTCTTTCCTTCCCCAGAACCACAATGTTAGAGGTCAGCAATGACAGGAGTAATTCCTGGATATGAATCTGTCAGGTGCCCCAAACCCCCCTGCTTGTGCAGAAACAGTTATAACAACCTAGCAACCTCTGGTAATTCCTGTACCCTTGATTTAGGTTTGTTTCAATAGATTATTGTCATTACAGGTTGCAGTTCTTGTATCTTTTGTGTGTTTGGTGATATAATTTTACACTAGACATCATCAGTTTTACGTTTTTGGGTGCTGGATTTTTTGTGTTTATACAGATCTTATATTTCATTCTTAGATACAGTTAAATTCACTGGAAATTATCCTTTGGATCTTTTCATGATTTTGTTTGGGCAGAGCAGGGCCAAGTACTGGTTCCACTGTGAATGGTTATAGGGTTAACTTTGGTTTTGTAATGCAGATCTATTAAATAATACATGTCAGTTAAGAGATTCACTGAGAATCTTCTGGGCTTGACCGGATGTGAGCACTACATGCTAAATTACAGTCTGGGTTCCTTCCAGGTCTGAGAGTCTGCATTGCTACAATTGTCTAAAAGTGTATTGTTTGTGTATTGAACTCACCTTGGTGAATAGCATCATTTATTATTTTTTCTTGTTCCTTTAAGAAGAATCTTGTTTGGTCAAAATTGACAGTGGCGAATTTCCAGTTAGCGGCAGGGTAAGTACAGAGGCAAACAAGCTTCTTTAAGATAGGAATCGCTGCGGCTTCTAGGAGACAGTATGCTTGGCACTGGGTGTCTGAAAAATAGCGGCACTGAAATTGGTATGTGTGAAAAGGATAGTGTGCTGTTTCTGATACCCAACTCATATCACCGTGCCTGTGGGTGAGGGATGGGGTGGCCACTGATAACACATTTCCCAACCATGGAAATCATGGATGAAGACTAAGGGATCTTGCATTCCCTTCTTTTCACAGGAATGCAGGAAAGTGGCTTCAGTTTTAATGAAGGAAGAAGTAACAATTAGTGGTCTGGAGTAAGGCAACAGGAGAAGCAGTGTACAGGGTTCCTGGTCTGGAAATAACTTGAAAACAGAAATAGAATTAAGAAATGTCTGTATCCCAGCACTTGGGAGGCAGAGGCAAGCAGATCTTTGAGTTCAAGGCCAGCCTGGTATACATAATGAGTTCTAGGGCTACACAGGGAAACCCTGTCTAGAAAAACAAACAAACAAACAAAAGTTTCTGAAACAGCAGAGACAATTTCATGGAAAATAAGGTATGTTCTAGAAATTGGGAGAGGGCTTCCAAATGATCTTGAGCACACACTGCACACCTGATGCGGGGATCTCGATGGCATCATCTGTTCTTTGTTGACATTTTCCCTCTGGAGCTTTATTATTAGAAACAACAGGACTTTCTTCTTGAAGAGTCAAAGAACATTTTTCTTTATCTTGAAATTCTAGCAAAAACATTAAAGAAATGAGGCTGCTTTATTTTCACACTGTGTTCAAAATCACTGTTAAATCTTTTCATGGAAGTACACTGAGACTGAGCTAAATGAATTATCTAGATCGGTGGACCCAACGCTGGACTGAGGAGCAAGGTGGACGATGGGAATGGGATAAACCCTGGCGTCCGCTCTGAAGTCTACCTCGGCCCTGCTGCAGCCCCAGGTTCCTCAGAGGAAACGCATGACTCAGGATGCCCACCTGAACTCCAGGGACCAAACTCCAACTCCAGTTCTTAATACGTAAAGGATAACAGCATTGTACCTCACCTCTCTGTGGCTTTCTTGAGTCTCCCTTCTGTTCCTAACCTTACCATTCAGTCTCCAGTCCAGCCATTTTCTACATGAAATCTTATGTAACTGCCCTCCTTACTTTCTTTAATATGCAGTGTGGTATCTGATACAGTGTTCAATATATGTTAGGTTTCTTATTCTCTAAATATTATAGAAAATTCATGTAAGTGCAGGTACAGCTATTTTAACTAAATATGCATATCATCCACCAATAATATGATTATAAGATACTTTTAAAACTGTGCTATGGGACTGAGATACTTTTATGTGTGGTGAAAAGTCTGTTAATGGAGTGGGACATGGGTCCTGTGCCTATAATCCCAGCACTTGGGAGGCTAAGGCAGGAGGATCACAGAGTCAAGGCCAGCCATGGCTACACAGAAAGATCCCACCTTAAATAAAAGAGAAGAACCCCAAGTGATGATGGAAAATACACAAAACCAGATTATGTTACAAGTAATACTGCCAATTAATTTTAAGTACTCTGAATAGGTTCACTCAAGTGATATTAATTATTGAGATTTTTGAGAGGACTAAAGTCATAACATTTCCCATCCCCAATTAACTGTAAAATAAAGCAAGAAGTGAAATATTACCTTTATTGCTAATAAAGCTAAGTTGGAGAATGGGGCTTGATTTGAGAGGCAAGTGGGCTTGGTAACTAAGTATCTAAAGGAGGCACCTACCCACTCAGTCCTCGCCTAGCTGGTCAGGGAGACTCTCACCAACAAAGAGTCATAACATAGGACAGGCTGACAATACTTCTTTCTTTGGGGATGCTTGTTTCCTTAAGTGTACACCCATTTCACCCCCAAATATACAACTTAGACACTTGTTTCTACACCTGACCAGGGAAAAATATATACAGGAACAAAGAGGCCAGGAGCATCACATTGACCAAGCAAATGCCAGGAGCACAGAGGCACTCCCTCCCTCTTAATAACAGCACTCTTTTAAAGGTTTAGTAAGTTAGCTAAATTTTTTAGCATGAAAATATTCTTTTATCTCTTTCAACATTTTTGCTGTAGCTCCTTATTTATGACGCTAATGCGTCCTTTATAAGCTATTTTCACAAGTAGAACAAGCAGAAAAGGGTGCCAGCACTCACATGGGATTCCCTCTCAACCCAAATAGGAACAGAATCTGGGAACAAATCTAAAAATAACAAATTTTCTTTCCCCATTTGTGTGTGTGTGTGTGTGTGTGTGTGTGTGTGTGTGTGTGTAGATGACAATTTCTGTTGGTGTTTTTGGTTGCTACTCTTTTCCTTCTTCTGAGACTATCCTGAGCTCACCAAGCTGGATAGGCTGGCTGGCCAGCAGTCCCACATTGCTAGGACTGGATTACAAGTGCATGCCACCACACCCAGCTTTCTTTTAACATGGTTTCTGGGGGTCCTTGTGCTTTTAAGGCAAGCATTTTACTGACTGACCCATCTCCCTAACCCCCTCTTCCTTCCTTTATGCAGAGGGTGTGTCTGAATTGTGAGCAAACTATTGGTTAGAGTGATCCCAGAGACGTACATAATTGCCATCTAGCAAGGTGAATTATTACATGGCTAAACTATCACAGAACCAGAAACCATGGTGAATATATAGACACATAAACAATCACAGAGCTCTATAATCTCTGAATCCTACTCTGAATCTTCACCAGGATTGTCACTGTGGAAAATGTCAGGCAGTGGTAATGCATCTCAGCACATCTGTAAATGGCTGTCACACCTTTTGGAAAATCACACATAACTGCCATGACACCAAGAACCAAGACTTGTCTCCACAGATAGAACACGGACCAAAAGACCCAATTATGCTATAAGTAACATAAACACTTCTACCAATTTCACCGAGAGAAAGTCTGTCAAAATTATTCCAGAACGTAGTGGCACAAACCTTTAATCTAAGCACTTGGGAGGCAGAAGAATCTCTGAGTTTGAAATCAGCCTGGCCTACATAGTGAGTTCCTGGACATCCAAAGCTACATAGTGAAACCTGTCTGAAATTTGAAAATTATTCTTAAGTTCTATATTTTTAAACTAGAAGTAAAATGATATGGTACACTGTTCTTCTTTTGATGTGGCTAGAAGAGGGAAGATATAAGAATTACAGCACAAATGGAAACTCTTTGATAATATTATAAAGATTAATAAGCAATTAAATGAGAAAATGTCTAAGTACATATTAAGTATGTTTAAATACTAAGATAAACTCGTAGCTAAGGAACTATTGGTAACTGACAGTTGCCAGGAGAGGAACTGTTAGCTTCCTTTAAGGGCACAGCCCCTGGTAGGTCTAACATGCTCCAATGGCTGGCCACAACTTAGAGTACATAGGTAGCACTAATGAGATTTGATGGGCTAAAAAAGGAGGGGAGGTGGATCTGAAGAGGTGGCCCAGAGATTAAGAGTACTAACTGCTCTTTCAGAGGACCCAGGTTCAGTTGCCAGCACTCAAATGGCAGCTGAAATCCATCTGTAACTCCAGTTCTAGGGGTTCCAACATCCTCTTCTAGCTTCCATGGGCACTAGGCACACACACAGTGCACATGCAAACATGCAAGCAAAATACCCATGCACATAAAGTAAAATAATCTTTTAAAGAATGAAGATATGAGGCTGGATAAATGTGAATTGGAGGGTAGATATGGGAGGAGGTAGGGGAGGGGAAATGATAATGTTAAAAAGACATTTGAAATTCTTTAAGAATTAATAAAACTCTTTTTTTTTTTTTTTTTTTGGTTTTTCGAGACAAGGTTTCTCTGTGTAGCCCTGGCTGTCCTGGAACTCACTTTGTAGACCAGGCTGGCTTCGAACTCAGAAATCCTCCTGCCTCTGCCTCCCAAGTGCTGGGATTAAAGGCGTGCGCCACCACCGCCCGGCAATAAAACTCTTTTTAAAAATACTGAGATAGGATTGTGAGTAAGAAAAAAGCATGAAAGAATGATCAAGTTAGGAATACTAAGTTTATATATCCAAGTTATAGAAAGCAAGTTTTATTAGTAGCTTTGAAGATTAGAAGGTACAATTTCATTTGTACCTTCTAATCTTTGAAAGTGTATTTATCTCCATATCTAAATCTATAACTACATACCTATCTCTATAACAAGTATCAATGGCATTTTCCTTGACTATGAGAAACCATACAAATTCTGTAAAAGTGTCTTTATTTTCTTGTATTGTGTAATAGACAGTGCCCAGTCCTAGAGGCTACATCCTATGCCAAAATCTTTCTGAGTTACCCACCATTGTTCTGGTCATGGTCATGGCTTTTAATGTCATCTTCTGAAGGGAAAGTCTGGTGTTTACTTCTCAGAATAATAAACTCACTCAAAAGGTCCAAATCATCTTGTTTTTTATCATAAGATGCCTTGATCTGTGAAGAGGAAGCAGATTTGGCAGATGGCACAGGATCACCAAGTCCAATGCCGCTGGTCTCGGTCTTCTGCATTACTCTAGTAGCTAGTTCTTGGTCATTCTTTGAATTTGCTTCTATTTTTGATTTTTTAACAGAGACACTTTCACCAGACAAACAAGGGCATGGTATTTCCTTTTCTGAAGAAGGTGCGGATCTCTTCTGTGGATGTAATTGGTGAACATCTGCAGATTTCTCACTGATTGGCACGTTGGGCAAGGGACGACTCTTATGTTCTAGCCAGGCTGGAAATAAGAAAATAAGATACCAAAATGACTTCTGTGTCTAAATGAATACTTTTAGTTATAATTTCCTGCTAACATAATTTGATCTTTAGGGGTAGTTTGTTTACTGTTTGGAAAATCCATTTTTGCTTCTATATAAAATAAGTTTAAAAAAAAGTTTACCATTTCTTTTCTTCCTTTCTTCCTTCATTCTCAGTCTCTGTCTCTCTCTGTGTCTCTGTCTCTGCTTCTCTCTCTCTCTCTCTCTTTTGAGACAGGGTTTCTCTGTGTAACAGTTCTGGAATTATTTTTTAGACCAGGCTGGCCTCTGCCTCTGATCTTTCAAGATCAGCCTGTCCCTGCCTTCTAAGTGCTGGGATTAAAGGCATGTATGACCACCACCCGGCAACCATCTCTCCCCCTACCCTCACTAACCCTGAAATAGGGCTACACTGTGTAGCCCTGGCTGTTTTGGCACTGACCCTGTAGACTGGTCTTGAACTCAAAGATCCACCTGCCTCTGCCTCCTGAGTGCTGGGATTAAACCATGACCACCTGGCTATCTCTTTTATCTTTTTCTTTCCCTTTTATTTTTAAATTGCTTTTTTTGTTTTTTGTTTTTTATTTTTAATTTTGTTTAGATTATTTTATCTAAAAGTCATTTTATAATAGCTGACCCATAATTTATACACACTCATTACAAAGATAATTCTGTAATGATTCTGAAATCTAGTTCAACTGAATTATGCAGTTTCATCTTCAGTACGTCTTCTTAAGTAAGCTTATTTATAGCATATGAAAGTTAAATAATTTACATTTTGTACAAAATTACACAAGGTCTCCTGTACCATGAATGATGTTCCCGTCTTCTTAATGAGAAAGTTTCCTGGGCTATGGACGATATTCAGTGATAGAACACTTAAATATACTGCTTTATGCTCTAGTGTAAATTCAATCCCCAGATCAAAGAGAGATGACAGGGAGAAAGGGAGGCAGAGAGGGTGAGCAGAGAGGAAATAGAGAGAGAGAGAGATGAGGGGAAAGTAAAGCATAGAAAATAAAGTAGAGGTAAAGAAAAATGTATACAATGTGACTAAAACTTTCAAAGTTTGCTATATATATATATATTACAAGAGTATGGAAAAATATAAGTAATGTTGTTTTGTTTTGCTTATATTAAGTTCATTTTCTAGTAGTCATGATGCTGTGTAGCTGGCAGAGGAGGGAAGAGTAATAGATAGCTTTGACTAGACCCAGTATCAGTGCTGACACTGGGAAGCTGTCCTGGCTTCGGGCTGCCTGAAGGCGGTGGTGATCCCCTGCTTGTCCTTCTTGTCAGTCTATTTGATCTCCAAATGAATTGCTTCTGATAACAGCTATATAAATGCATGGATCCGATGGGTTTTCTTAGACTTGTTACTTTTATCTCCCAGTCAGGTCACAAAGCAGATAGACTTGGAAGAGGTTTTAATGCAATGATGTTTTTTCTTGCCTGGCTTGAGGCAGCATTTGTTCAGCCCTAAATTCTTCCTAAGCCTCTTTTTAAGGAGAAATGTTTGAACACAAGACATTTGAGGCTTCTTTTTTGTTTTAAATCAATAATACATGTTTTATTTTTTAATTATTTATTTTTATTTCACGTGCATTGGTGTTTTGTCTATAAGTGTGTCTATGTGAGGGTCAGATTCCCTGCAACTAGAGTAACAGACAGCTGTGAGCAGACACGTGGGTGCTGGGAACTGAACCCAGTGGAAGAGCAGCTAGTGCTCTTAACCACTGAGCCATCTCTCCATCCCCATATCTCTTTTTCTTAATACTAGGAGTTCAGTTGCCAGGCAATGAAGGAATTCCAGTAAAGTGCTGTTGCTAGTAGGTTAGAATGAATCATAGCCTTGGAGAAAGGGCTAAATACAAAATATATTTAAAAATTCTTATAAATTAATATTTAAAAAAAAACCTAATTAAAAAGTTGGCAAAAGATTTGAACATCACACACACACACACACACACACACTACAATATAGATGAATCATGATGGTAAATAAAGTAAGTCGGTTACAACAAACCAATATTTGACAGTTTTCATTTATACATAAATTTAAGAGAGGCAATTTCATAGGGACAGAATACAAATTAGTTATTCTATAGCTGGGCAAAACAGAGAGCAACTGCTATAGAATTTGAGGAAGGGGTTAGTAAGTGTTAGGTAACCTTGATTTTATCAAGACCTATCGACTGATATACTTCAAATTGCATGGTAAATTCCATTACAATAAATCTGGTCCCCAGGTATTTGAAGATACTCATGACTATTAGGCATTGGGGGAATACAGAATAAAGCCATAATGGGCATTGCACATGTCCACAGAATAGCCACTATCATGTTGGTAAGGATACAGAGTAACTGAAATTCATACATCATTGGTGGGCATGTAAAATGATGAAAGAACTTTGGAAAACAATTTAATAATTTCTTATAAAATCAAATATATACCTAAAACACAAATAATAACAATAGACAATTTTACTTCTGTATATTCTTTCAAGAAAAATCCTACCATGGTCCATAAGAAGACTTGCACAAAAACACTCATAGAAGTTTTGCTCATGATACTAAAACAATTGGAGAATAAATTCTGGGAAGACAATCACACTCTGGTTAAGTACATAAAACAAAACAAAATAAAAAGATTTATCAGTAAAATAAATGAGTTAGTGTTAAACATAGCATGGATGAATCTCACAAATGCTATGCTGGGTTGAAGAATCCAGGCACTAGAGAGTCCACTCTACATGACTCTATAAATGAACAGGGAAAACTCACCTCAGGGCTTGCTGAGGACTGAGAGAAAAGCTGCAGAAAGGAGTAATGGTAGATGGAGAATGACTGAAAGAGAACTTTCTATGATGGCAATATTCTCTTAGTTGTGGTGGTCACTTAGGTACATACATTTGTCATGATGCATGGAGCTATACGATTATAGCTAAAATTCTCCCTGCCTCCTGAAGGACACAAAGCAATGCCTACCCCTCCTCCTCAGCTCCCAACAGAGGCTCAGTTGGAGGAGCCAATACATTTGCTGGGCTTCTTTACAGAGCCTAGGTGAGGGTTACTTAGAGAGGTATGGGCACTCCTCCCCAACCATCTAACACCACTGAGGGCTTCCCTGAAGCTGCATGGAGGGACAGGTAAAGTTGACTGTATGTAAATTATACATCATAAGGTTAATTTGAAAAAATGGCTACAAGAGCAACTAAATAATCTAACCACATGAAGTATATGGCTACTGTTTAACAATAATCTTTAAGAAGAAAAAATGTGCATTCTTCCACCAAAATTGGGTCTATGAGGGTTTTTGTGGTTGTTTGAGACAGAGTTTCATGCAGCTCAGATTTGCTATATAATTGAGGATAGTCTTGAACTTCTGATCCACCTGCCTCTACTTTCTAAGAGCTATGATCATAAGAATGAGCTGGTATCCCCAGTTTTATGAGGTCTGGAGCTCCTTTGTGAAATCCAGGCAAATACTGCTCAACTGAGTTATGTCCTCAGTCCCCTCGTCATTGTCTTTGCCCTTCTTAGAAATACCGAAACAAGAAACATTTTTCTTTTCTCTCACTATACCACATTTAAGAGACCCAGAATCTCGGAATACCCTAGACACAATTCACATATCAATAGATTTCCAAGAAGATGGAAGGAGAGACCCCTGGTCCTGGAAAGACTGGATGTAGGGGAATGCCAGGACAGAGAAGCGAGAGGGGGTTGAATGGGGAAAAGAGGGAGGGAAGGGGGCTTATGGGACTTTCGGGGAGGGAGGAAATGGGAAAGGGGAAATGATTTGGAATGTAAATAAAAAAACTTAAAAAAAATAAAATGTAACTCAGAAATAAAAAAAAAAAGAAAAAAAAAAAGAGACAAGCGTGAGAGTTAATCAGTTCTTTCTTTTCTTCTTTTTGTTGTTGTTTTGAGACAGGGTTTCTCTGTGTAGCCCTGGCTGTCCTGGAACTTGCTCTGTAGATCAGGCTGGCCTCAGACTCATATAGGTCCACCTGCCTCTGCCTCCTGTGTACTGGGACTAAGGCATTCACCACCACTGCCTGGATAGTTATTGCTTCTTAAACTTCACAATTAAACTACTGTAATAATTCTAGTGGAGTAAGAATAGTTTCTTTTAAGTTGCTTCTGATACTTCATACAATCTTAGATATGTATGATACTTGAAGACTCCATAGATATTTGAAGACCCCATAAGAGTTTTTTCTGTTTATTTTTCTCACAATGCCTTAAACTCTATTATTTTTATTTTTGAAATTAAAATGCAATTACATCATTATCCTGCCTGTAAGTACAGAGATACAACCTGCTCAGTCCTTATAATTTTGTCTGTGTTTATAATTGCATGGCTGACCACTTGGTATTGTAGAACCAGCTTGGGGAGGAAGCTCTTCCCT
Organism: Tokudaia tokunoshimensis; assembly: GCA_036184795.1. Taxonomy (NCBI): domain Eukaryota; kingdom Metazoa; phylum Chordata; class Mammalia; order Rodentia; family Muridae; genus Tokudaia; species Tokudaia tokunoshimensis. Next base: position 46,281,515 of record BTHU01000005.1, read on the forward strand.
GTTTCTCCCACCTCCAGCACTCCTTAGTTCCTGAGTTCTCTGTGCAGGTCGAGGCCCCAGGAGATTCCCCCTTCGGTGTTAACATGCTTTTGCTGTTATCCTTTTCAGGTCTTGTTTAAGCAGCCATGTTGGTAAGACTTCATGGACAGTTTCTCTTGTTTCTTGGAGACAGTCTCACAGCTAACTTCTTGTTCCTCTGGTCCTTACACGATCTCTGTCAAGTTCCACGCCCTCCCACTATGATCCTGAGGTTCAGGTGTCTCAGGTGAGTTGGTTGGGACTTGGCACCTACCATGTAGTCACCTGTCCTCTCTGCTCAGCAGTGGGGTTCTGTAATGGTCAAGGAGACTTCCTTTGATAAGAGCTGATCCTCCAATGCCCTTACTGCACCATGAATCCTTTAGGACCGGGATGGACACCCATGTGTTTGCTGTATTCTATCCTTCTTCCTCCCAAAAGAACTCTGAGCCTTCATTCTTCCAGAACACCATGCTAATCTGAGCCTTGATTCCTTATCTCCTTAGGCCAGTTTCCAATGATGATAATACCAAAAGCTCACTTTTAACATATTTAAGTAATACCTAAAGTTCACTTTTATGTACTTTCTATAACAAATTGCTTTTCTCAAACTATGCTTCTCAAATCCTTTGCAACATAAACTGACTACTTATCGTAGAAACTAATTTTTGATATTTATTATTGAAATGGCTAGAAAATTTTAAAGTAAGTGTAAAATTTTAGGCAGAATAGAATTTTAGGGTTAGCTATCAAAACTGCCATATTTTTTCTAAGAAGAAAGTAGAGCCCAGGAAGTCCTAAAGCCACAAGCTGGCAGAACGGAGGCATACTGCGAATGCTAAGCGTGAGTTGCCAGTTTCCTAATCACTGAGGAGAAAGTGAGTATTGGACATCTCATATGAGTGGTCACACAAGTTCACTTACTATTCTACACTTACACTCCAGCTGAAGTACTTTTGTAGGCAGAAAGATCTCCAGCTTAGTCTCCCAAGAAGACAGACCATTATGACACAAATACGCCTTCAGATGCTCCAACGTTTCGGCCATTACTGGATTTAGTCTTGCTTGTCTCCACCCCTTTGCTTTTGCAGGGTTAATCACAAGGCTATCTCCTTTGATAGAAAAGATATTCTTCACATCTGCAAGTGAATATTGACTGCTGGGTTCTTGAAATCTTGGAACTTGAAAACAAACAAACACAGGGAAAATTAATGAAAAACAATAAACAGACTCATATTGGACTTTCTCAATGAAATGTATTTCACACAGTAGGAAATGGTGAAATTCCAAGTTATATCTGGTTTTTTTGTTCTCAAAGTTTTAATATTTGTACAAATCTACATTATTTTAACAGTTTAACAATAGAAATCACACAAAATTTTTTTTCTTCTTCTCTCTTTCTTTTTCCTTTGAGGCAGAGTTTCCTACAGCACAGGCAGCCCTGAACTGTCAATGTGGTTGAGAATGACTGAGCACTGACCCTCTGTCTCCACCTCCAGAGCTCTGGTTTCTATAGGTGTGTGGCAACATACCCAGTTTATGCAGTGCTGGGCACTGAACCCAGCTCTATTAACAGAGGTACTTCCCCAGCCCTTAGATAATTTATCCAATCTTTGGGACTATCAAGATGTTAAAATTCCTCCAAATTTAGTAGTGAAAGAAATTGCATTTTGATTGTTTAAAAATTACTAAATTAATATACTTGATAAGATTTGGAAGATTTTATTAAATCACAAATTTTAACTCATTATAGCAAGCCTAAACAGGACATACTTGTCCAGATTTTAGGGTGATGTCATCTTAGGCATCGTGGTACAAACATTATTATGTCAGCACTTTTAGCCTAAATAGGTAAAATCATAACATACAGAAGAAATGGGGTAGCACAATTACTTAACATTACTGTCTGCATTATAAGCATCCACCCAAAATTAATATTATAAATTCTGAAATTATAACTTGGAATGATGCTTTTATTTACAACACTAGTAATAACTAAAACAGATAAGTACCAGTATTAATATGAGCAATTACCAAAAGCATAACACTGTACTAAATATTTTCTGTGCATCATTTCTAAGAAATCAATGGAAGAATCCTATGAGGTAGACATTATTTTAGAAGTTTTATTGACTTATGACTAGTAAGCAAAGAATTGAGTATATTTAGAAGAAAAAATTAATCACTGATTCATTATCACAGACAAGAAAATGAGTATCTATGCCTGGAAGCAGGAGGATTAACAGCTCAAGATCATAGCTGGCTGTCCAGCTCTGTGGACCAGACTGGCCTCAAACTCACAGTGATCTGCCTGCCTCTTCCTCCCAAGTGCTGGGATTAAAGGCATGTGCTACCACCACCAGGCTTGTATGTGCCTTTGTATAGATACACTTTTTAGAAAATACATATCATCATCATTATTACCATTGTATAAAGAGAGCATCTTGGAGGGATTTACTTAACTCAAATTATTTTATTAAATTACAAATGGATTTTGTTAAAGACTTTAAACCATCCTTCTTGGAAAGCATGAAAAATGGAAAACCTTAACATTACTTTTCATATTAGCTGTTTAGAACAGACTAAGAAATATAAAGTATTACATATATACATTAATAAGTATATTGTTAGATCGTCTCTTTTCTCTTTCATGGATAAGAACTATGAGAAAATGAGCAAGAGCGAGACATTGTTTATACGATGAGCCTCTAAAGACAGCTGGACTTGGTGTGATGTTACCCGTTCCGTGCTATGCAATGGTCACAGCTGCTCTCTTTCCCTTCTGTTTGCCGTTCGGTAGCAAGCATTCTGTACCTGTGAGCAAGAATGAGACCCAAGAATGTCTGCAGCCTCCCAGTTGCCACAGCATACAGTATTTATTAGCTGATTCTCCTGCGCTAAGCAAATGACTGTAAAAGAAGAATCAAAGTTTAATTCATTAATAGTACTAGTTGTTTTGTATAACCAAATTTTAAGAAAAGTACTTTTCCAAGTTTTTTACATGTAAATGCAAGTAAAAATAAACTTTATTTTGTAAATGAATAACCTGGAGTAGAACTGAATAAACCAAATTTTGAATACCTTTTCCTTCTCTTAAAGATTTGGCATGAGCTAGGTAATAGTGGCACACACCTTTAATCCCAGCACTCAGGAGGCAGAGGCAGACGGATCTCCTAGTTCAAGGTCAGCCTGGTCTACAGAGTGAGTTCCAGGTCAGCCAGGACTACACAGAGAAACCTTGAAAAACCAAAGGAAAAAATGATTTGGTATTAATAAATTTCTCAATCACAGTAAAAATTATTATGATGTTCAATCTTTATCATTAATGTGATTGGATGCAGAACCACCTAAGAGATTATCGAGGCGGTGAGCATGTATCAGCCAGGGTATTTCAGTGAGGGAGTTTCTATCAACTGAGGGCTGTGTGGGTGGTACCATCCCATGACTGGGATTAAAGGAAAGGACGAAGGAGAGAATGAGAAGGCAAATGAGCGTGAGCTTCCCTGTCTCCGCTTCTTTGCCAACCATGGAGCAGTTGTTCTCTGCCGTACGCTCCTACCTCTATAACGATGTACTGCCCAAACCACGGGCCAAGCAAGTATGGACTAAATAAACTCTTGAAACCTGAAACAAGGTAAGTCCTTCCTCACTTAAGCTGTTTCAGTCAGATATTTGGTTGTAGTCATGACAATGGTTGATTACTGGTGGCTACTTGTAACCAGGCTTACAGTGAAATTTGGATTTAAAAAGCAGAGTGAAAGGATGGGAAAAACATGCAGTTTGGCTAGAAAAGGGTTCGTTTAAATTTCTAGATAATGAGGATGGGGCTGTTAAAGGGATCAGAGCCACTAAAGAGAAGCTAAGCACTTTGTACCATTCCCATAAGAAATATACCTGTGGGCATCTCAGGAACTGGATCCACATGACAGGTGCTAAGGGGATCTCATCTGACAGACTTTCCTTTGAGAAGTGAGTGAAGGGGAACCTTACTTCCACAGAGCCATCAAGGGAAATGGTTTCATTATTTCAAGTTCCTAGTTACCCAGACACGGCTTTAGCCGTGGTGTGAGGAGGCCCAACTATGCTTTAACTGGCAGCAGACACTGGCATCTTTACATGATGCTGGGTCTCCAGGCATACAGAATAGAAAAGTTATGGTTTCATAGACTTCAATCCACATTTTTAAAAGAAGATGTGGAAGGCCAGGTAACGTGTAACACACGGGGCTGGATTTCCCTCCCGGGGCCTCTGAGCACGTCAGTGAAGAAGTCAACGCGAAGGTGAAGCTGAGTGAAAACCTGGGGAAGCTGGAGCTGCCAGGCATATGGAGCATCTACTAGAGGCAGTGAGCGGAGCAAACCCAAGGGAGAGCCATTCTGCTGTCAACTCTAAAGACATCTGAGACTAGGGAACCCCAGTTAAGAAAATGTCTCCTTAAGATGGGGCTGTGGGCAAGCCCGTAGGACATTTTAAAATTAATGGAGCGCAGCCCACTGTGGGTGGTGTCACCCCTGGGCTGGCAGTCCTGAGCAAGCCAGGGAAGCGAGCCAGGAAGTCGCACCCCTCCATGGCTTCTGCATCAGCTCCTGTCTCCTGGTTCTCACCCTGCTTGAGTTTCTGTCCTGACTGCCTTCCATAATGGACTGTGAGGTGAAAGTGTAAGCAAAATAAACCCTTTCTTTCCCAGGTTATTTTTTGGCCACGGTGTTTTATCACAGCAATAAAAACTATAATTTAACAAAGAGGGGTGATGTGAGTTGGAAATGGCAAGGTGACACAGGCTGTGGAGTCTGAGACCTTGGAGCAGACATCAGAACACTAAATGCTCGGAGGCTGGTATGAAAGTGCAGGACCTAGTGTTCGCCTGGTAGGTTTTGGCTCTGCGTTGCTTTCATCCTTCCTTTCTACACTCCTCTTCCTCCATTTCAGAATGGGAATATTTACTCCTGTTGTATAATGGCAGTATATAATTCTCTTTTTAATTTCAAGTAAAAGATTGCCTTCAGTCTCCATTGAGACTCTGAATTTAGACTTTCAAACCTCGTAAAACTTTTAAGCTTTAGCACTCAAAGAGACAGACTGAATTGGAGACAAGGGATGGGATGTTGTGCTTAAAGCGACATGTCTGGGTGTGAAGTTGACAGTGGGTAGAATATTTTCTATACTAGTTAATTTCCCATCACTGTAACCAAATGACTGACAGAAATAAATTAAGGGCAAATAAATTTAATTTGGTTCTTGGTTTTCGAGGGTTCAGTTCATGAGCTAAGTTAGCCCCATGAGCTTGGGTAAATCATGGTGGTAGGAGCACTGAGCAGAAGACAGCTGTGTACTTCATGTTTGAGCAGAAAGCAGAGGCAGGGAACGCTGGTGCCTGTTTGATCTCTTCTCTTCCCCCTACTGTGTCAGGGTCCCAAGCCTATTGGTGTACTACCTACATCCAGGGTGGGCCTTCCTCCCATTCAGTTACTGTTCTCTGGAAACATCCTTGGTGGCACCCATGGCTGAGATTAGTAAAGTGCAGAAAGCTGAAAATAGCCTGCAAATCAAGTAAAACCACCAAGATTCACCCTCTGTGCCTTTGCCCTATTAGGTGCTAGAGGGCTGATCCACCCACAGGCCACTGCCATTGTTAAAGTCACAGCAGGTATTCACCACATCTCCCATGATGCTCTGGGATTTGTTGTCTTCCCATCAACACAGTTTCTACACATGGCCATTGGCCAAGGGTTTACAAAGAGGCATATGAGGTTGGATGATGATACCTTTCCATCTGAATAGAGCTGCTTTGCTGCAGGCTACACTGCTCAGCACACACAGTTCTAGATCGGTTTCAGCCTTCCGGGGTTTTGCAAAAGACTCACTTTGCACACAGGTATGCGAGAGATCTTGTACTCTTTAGTTACATACGGCAGAGCAACAAGACAAACTAAAGTTCTTACAAAGGTGTGCTGGCTAGTTACTTTCATGTCAACTGGACACAAACTAAAGTAATCAAAGGAGAGAACCTCAGTCTCGAAATTGCCTCCATGATACAGACAAGCCTGTAGGACATTTTTTAAATTAGTTATTGATGGGGAAGAGCCCAGACCACTGTGGATGGGCCTGGGCTGGTGGCCCTGGGTTCTATAAAAACCCGGCTGAGCAAGTCATGAGCAGTACCTCTTCACGGCCTCTGCATTAGCTCCTGACTTCAGTGCCTGCCCTCACTACTTTTGATGATGATCTTTTATATGAAACTGTGAGTTAAATAAGCCCTTTTCTTCCCTTACCCCCACAAAAAAATCTTAATTTTTTTTAGCTTTAAATTTTAATTTTAAATTTAAATTTATTTTAAATATGTATATATATATATTTATTTATTTTAATACAGGTAACCCATATAGCTCAGGTTGGTGTGAAATTCATGACTTTACTGCTCAGACTGCCAAATGCTGGGATTACAACAATAATCCCAATACTTAGATTTAAAATGTTTTTTAAATGGGAATTTTAAAAGGTTTCAGTCAAGAAAGCCAGATGGAAGTGATTTTAATCTTGATGTGATGTGTAACTTTCAGTTGTTTTGAATGACTCTAGATTCATTAACTGTTTTAAAAGCCATTTTGTTCTAACTGCCAAACCATAATGCATCAGGCAAGAAGACTTGTTTCATAAATTCTCATTAGCTATTTGAGTTAGAACAATAAATAGAAAATAGATTAAAGAGTTACTATAGGGGATGGAGAGATGGTTTAGTAGTTCAGAGCACTGACTGCTCTTCCAGAGGACCTGGATTCAATTCCTAGCACCCACATGGTGGCTCACAACTGTCTATAAATTCAGTATCCAACACCCTCACACAGACATACATGCAAGCAAAAAAACCACCAATGCACATAAAACAAAAATAAATATTAAAAAGAGTTATTATGGTTAATATTTGAATGCTGACTGAAATTTAAGATTATGCAAATGTATATTGACTTCTGTTTCTGATTGCTAACCTACAAAGTAAATAAGAGAATGAAAGGGCCTAATAAAGACTGTGTGCAAATAAAAGGCTTCCTCTTTAGCAGAGGGACTGAAGTATTAAAGCATATACGACTGCATGTGTATGCTATGCTTTTCCAGAGCTCATCCATGCTACACACATGCCAAGCTCATGGTTGAGTTTTACACAGCATAAAACTGCACCACAAATGCAAATAATTGTTAAACAGAATGTGAAGATATACTTAGGGGACTCGACGCTGACTCCTCTGTGTCTCATTTGGACATTAGACAGACCATTAAAGAGGCATACGGAACCTATGACGAGTCCTGGGCCCTTGGCCGCGCCTACCTGCAGCCATCTGACAGAGGCCTGCTGAGCAAGTGCAGCCTAGGAATCGTCCTAAGGACCGTGCAGGCTTGCCTCTCCTGGAGGTGTGTTATTTAGGACACATTAAGTTCCAGTTCATGTGGAAATGAAGACTGTACTGACTAATTCCTATTCTTGTGACTTGAATAAGAAGCAAACTTGAGTGGCTTTATTCCAAGATAATAGACTAGATTGTCTTGGAAAACACCACATTTATGTATGCCATATAATAAAAGACAGCATCCAAAGCTATCTTAGACTCTGTCAGCAGTCATGCATGCTGGCCTACTAAGACAGGCCATTTTGGCCTTTAATTCCAGCACTTGGGGGGCAGAGGCAGGTGGCTCTCTGAGTTTGAGGTCAGCTTGGTCTATGTGATGGTTTGGCCCAGGGAATGGCGCTATTAGAAGGTGTGGTCCTGTTGGAGAAGGTGTGTCACTGTGGGTGTGGGCTTTAAGACCCTATCCTAGCTGCCTGGAAGCCAGTCTTCCACTAGTAGCCTTTAGATGAAGATGTAGAACTCTCAACTCCTCCTGCACCATGTCTGCGTTGATGCTGCCATGCTCCCACCTTGATGATAATGGACTGAACCTCTGAACCTGTAAGCCAACCCCAATTAAATGTTGTCCTTTATAAGATTTGCCTTGGTCATGGTGTCTGTTCACAGCAGTAAAACCCTAACTAAGACAGTCTAGATAGAGAAACTTTGTCTCAAAAAAACAAAACAAAACATACATAACTTTTGGTCCAACTAGAATATGATTACTTAAATGCCTTGTAGTATCAATTCTAAGACCATAGACAATTCTGTGCAATAACAATGGGTGTTGAACAGATTTATGGATAAATCCTACTTCTATATATTTGGTATTCTCAATACTGAGGCAATAATTACAAAGGTAAGCAAGGTCAAAGGACATACTCTGATAGAAATGGGTTAGGATTTCCTGGTGCTCCTCTGGGAAATAAGCTGATGAGCACACTATTCTTACCTAGTCCTGCCCACAGATGCATCATGGTTCTGAAGCCCATAGAACAGTCTTTGAAGTAGACACCCAGCATTACAGAGAAAGAGGCTGAGAGCAATTAAGAGCAAGTGATGGAGCCTGGTAACTTCATTGCAGAGCTTTAAACCACTTACTCTGAGGTGCACTGTGACTTTCCAAATTCATATCTTGAAATCTTAATTTCAGATATCAGACAATGACTGTGTTTAGAGGTAAGATCTTTTAATAAAGAAATAATTAAGTAAAGGAAGTCATTAGAGTTCTTTTTAATCCTACATAACCAAAATCAACCCAGTAAGCACTTCAGTAGCTTCTGGGACTATGAGAAAATAAGACTTCCTTGTTCATGCCATGCAGTCTGTGGTATCTGTCATGGACCTAATCCACACAATGTGTCTTGCAAGGCAGTGAGTGCCACTGGTAACTATTCAGAGGCAATTTCCTAATCACTTTATTTTTGTGTCAGAACCTTAAAACTTTCAACTTATTTACTTTTAATAAGCAATATTAATACTAATATAGTAATATCACATTCAAAATTCTAAGTTACTCTAAAAGATTATATTATGAAAAAATCTACCATATTGCCATATTACCTAGTTCCCTTCTAGACAAAGTCAGTCTTGTGTGTGTTTCTTGCATTACTATCTAACAATAAATAGTCTATGAAAAACCATAGATGTGTGCCTATATATTCACATCCCTTCTCCAGCTGCTTATAATACACGTTATATAGTCTCATATTTTTTCATAAGAATTTCTTGGAAGTTGCCTTTAAATGGAGATATTTCATTAAAAACTGCTTATCCTGAACTTGGGTTCTAAATATAATCTTTACTTACATTTTACACGTAGCAGAAAACGGAAATGTCTCAAATCCTGTGTATAATGAACTCATTGAAGAATGCTGCCTTGGTAAACTTAGATGGGTTGGTGGCATTTCTAAGTCTCCTGAGATATATGGAAATTAAAGTTATATAATACTGTATAAGATAAGATTTAGAACTCTTACAAATAATTATTTGGTTTGGTCAATTTATTGCAATAAAATATTTGTATTACCTTTTAAAGAATTTAGTATAGTTTGTTTTATATCATATCCACCCTTTTCCCCAACTCCTCCCAGATCCACACCCCCATCCCAACTTTATGTCCCCTCCCCCCTTTTTGTCACCAAATTCAATTTGTGTTGCTTATATAGCTTTTGATGTGGCAACAAAATATGTCAGTAAGAAGAGAAAACATGTCAGTAAGATTTGGGGATGGAGCTAGGGAGATAACTCAGTTGGTAAAGCATCAGAACCTTAGTTCGATCCCAGTGCCCATATAAAAATCTGGGCACGAGGCCTGCCCTGGAAATCCCAGCTGATCCTTTCTCCATGAGCCCAAAGTTCCAGGGAGAGATCCTAGCTCAGAAAGCAAAGTCGAAGGCTCCTGAAGCCAGAGGCTGACCTCTGGCCTCTCACATATATGGGTGCATACACACACAACACAAGAAATTTAGATTTCTTGAGATACAAAATAACAGTCCTAAATTTACATCTATATAAAGAATGACATATTTATTTATCACTTGGTATTTCAATTTTTTAAAAAACTACTGTGATGACTGAACTTTATTGAGCTTGCTATGTAAGATAAATCCTAAGAACTTTGTGTATAAGGAGAGTTTTACTCCTGCAGGCTCATGTTGTCAGCATTTAGGAGACTATTTTATTTCCATAGTAAATTTTGGTGATGTTAGGGAAATGGAAGAGTAATTCTTTACCTCAGTGAGTCAGGACTTTAGATGTCCTTGTCAAAATTATAAATTGATAGAGTGGGTCTGAAAAATAGTCAGCTGCAATTTAAGACTATGTGTGGGTAAGAGTGTATGTGCATGCACACCAGGGTGAAGGCCAGAAGTCAATGCAGGGCATCTTATACCCTTACTCTACCATATATTTTGGTGCCGGATCTGCCACTGAACCTAGGTTGGCTATGAGGACGGCACCTAGGTGCTCATGCTTCTGTGGCAAACACTTTACTGATCCACCCACCTCCCAAGCCCCAAGAATTGCATTTCAATGTTGGCATTATTTCCTCCACTCATCCCCTCAAATATGACTCTGCTGCGTATATGCTCAGCTTTGTTGCTGACAAGATTCTGAAAGAGCAAATATAAAGGGGAAAAAAGGAACGATGATAAGGAGGAGCATAAGGATTGAGTTTTGAATACAAGAACCGATTTGCAGTAGATTGTAAGTGCAAATGCAGTGTGCTTCTGCATCCCATAGGTATCCCTGCGGAGTCAGTGACAGGCAGTCTCTACCTGGCTCATTGCACTCTGGTTCACAAAGACTTGCAAACGTTAAGTTCTCTGTGGCATTGCATTTTATATCCTCAGTATCAAATTCAGACTTGGAAGTAAGATCTGAAAGGAAATGGAAGAAACTCTATAAACAAAGTACCACTAAAGTCATGTATATTCTGAAAAAAAAGTTGACATAATAGGTAATGCCTGTTCTCCAATGCATAAACCCTTCACTCCTCATCTATCAATTAAAACCACCAAAAAATATAAAAATTCAAAAATCAGCAAAACAATAGAAAGCTAAAATGGGGTAAGTAAGAACACGAACACTTTGAAAAACCCAATTTCTCAGCCATAAATGGTGACTTGTTAAACTTTTTAAGCTGGAATTCTACTGGTATCTCTGCAGATTAAAGCCAAGCCTTGGGTATGCTGGGTACTCTGCCAATGAGTCACACCTACTGGCACTGGTCTGTGTTAATGGCTATTTCCTTTTCCAGTTCCCTGGCATATTGCGCCTATCACTTTATTATTGTTGTTATTATGTGCACATGTTTCTGCACATGTGCCTATATGTGCATATATAAAGCTAGCAGTCAATGTTGGGGCTCTTCCTCAGTCACTTTCCACATTATCTTTCAGACAGTCTCTCACTGAGCCCCCAGCTCACTGACTTGACTTAGGCAGATGGGCTGGCATCCTCCCCTCTCAGTCCTCTCAGCACTAGAGTCACAGGTACACACATGCATGCTTGGCTTTCAGGGAGTGCTGAGGGTCAAACTCAGATCTTCCTGCTGTTCTGAGCTCCTTACTGACCTGGCCCTCTCCCAGCCTTATTACTTACTGTTCATTTTTAACTTCATCCTTTGTAACACACAACAGTTATAAACAACTATATATATATAAATAAGTTCCTTGGGTGTAAGAGAGATTTTTCTGTTTTGCTTATAAAATTATTATTTATCTTAGAATCAGTATGTACATTTACAAGGCTTCTTTCCCCTACATATTTTTAGTAAGTTGACAATGAGTCCTCTAGTTGGTGGGTTTTTAGACTGTCAGAAGGAGAAAGCAGTAACTTGACCCTGAATCTTTCCCATTTACAACTCTTTACCAGAACTTGGATAAAAATGTGTGTCTCCTTATCATGAAATTTTTGACGACAAATTTACCTTCACTGGAATCTGAGATTAACAAAGCAGCTGGAAAGTAAATTCAAGAAAGAAGAGAGCAACAGAGAAGCCCCAAACTTACTATAAATATGCTCTGTCTAATTCTTTAACTCCTACATGTTTGCTGTGATGTCCATGAAGAACTCTTAAGACTAAAAACACTTAACAGAGACTTCAACTTATTCCTGATATAGAGGGAAAGAGTTTATAAATTTTGAGCCAAGCTGACAACTTATTGTGAAATAAACAAAAATCAGCTCTCATTAGTGGGATATAGCAGAATTCAAACAGCAGCCACAGACGGTAAACACAGCTAGCTGATCCTCAAATGTGAAGCCTTCTTAAGACAAGAAAAGAGAGCAGGATGTCTGCTTTCACCATCAGTGCCCACCACAGCACTAAAAGCCCCAAGAGAACAGTGAGGCAATGTAGAGAAATAAAAGGTATCCAAACCGGAAAGGAGGTAGTCAAATTATGTCTGTTTGCGATACTGTGGTATTGTACATAAATGCAAGGCTCTGACAAAATAAAATCTGGAATAAATTAATTCAATAAATTTTCAGGATAAAAAAATCATAGCAGTCTGCTGTGTTTCGATATGCTACTGATGAACTGTCTGTCATGTGCAAAAGAACCAGGACAACTGGCTAACTGTGGTGCCAGCATGTGGAGGATGCTGCTGGCCTCTAGGCTCCCTGAGCACCATGAGTGCAGAGTGTTACAGAGTTCCACTGCATTCTCTCTGAGCACCATGAGGGCCTGTTACAGAGTCCCACTGCATTCTCTCTGAGCACCATGAGGGTCTGTTACAGAGTCCCTGCATTCTCTCTGAGCACCCTGAGTGCCTGTTACAGAGAGAGTCCCACTGCATTCTCTCTGAGCACCATGAGGGCCTGTTATAGAGTCCTGCTGCATTCTCTCTGAGCACCATGAGGGCCTGTTACAGAGTCCCACTGCATTCTCTCTGAGCACCATGAGGGCCTGTTACAGAGTCCTGCTGCATTCTCTCTGAGCACCTTGAGTACCTATTACAGAGTTCCACTGCATTCTCTCTGAGCACTTTGAGGGCCTGTTACAGAGTCCCACTGCATTCTCTCTGAGCACCTTGAGTGCCTGTTACAAAGTCCCGTTGCATTCTCTCTGAGCACTTTGAGGGCCTGTTACAGAGTCCCGCTGCAGTCTCTCTGAGCACTCTGAGGGCCTGTTACAGAGTCCCACTGCATTCTCTCTGATCACCTTGAGTGCCTGTTACAGAGTCCTGCTGCATTCTCTCCGAGCACCATGAGGGCCTGTTACAGAGTCCCACTGCATTCTCTCTGAGCACCTTGAATGCCTGTTAGAGAGTCCCACTGCATTCTCTCTGAGCACTTTGAGGGCCTGTTACAGAGTCCCCCTGCATTCTCTCTGAGCACCTTGAGTGCCTGTTACAGAGTCCTGCTGCATTCTCTCCGAGCACCATGAGGGTCTGTTACAGAGTCCCGCTGCATTCTCTCTGAGCACCATGAGGGTCTGTTACAGAGTCCCACTGCATTCTCTCTGAGCACCTTGAGTGCCTGTTACAGAGTCCCGCTGCATTCTGGTTCCTCTCACCCTGCCCCACTCTGAACTCCACTCAAGGGCTTCCTTTCCCCCAGTTTCTCATTCCTATATAACCTGCCATTTTGGCCTCTTGGTCCTCTCTGTCTGTGCCCACTTTCCTCTTCTCTCTCTATCTCTTCATCTCCTTCTCCCTCCTTCCCTTCTTCCATCCTCCATCCCTCCCTCCCTCCCTTCCTCCCTCCCTCCCTTTCCCCTTCTCTTCTTTCTCACTCTCCATCTCCACCCCTCCACCCCCCCATGGCCCAGTCCAGTCTGCTGGCCATAGTCTACTACTTTCTTTTCCTACTCTGGACTCTTCCAGATGCCTCTGGCTGTTCTCTCCTTCAAATCTACAATAAAAACCTCCTCAGCCCCAGCTTGGAGTTTTCCCTCATTTTATATACGATCCAAAACTTTTCATATACTGTGACTAGAAATGTGAATTAGAGCAGTCAGAAACAGAGCTAGTATATATGCAGTTTGACAAGCCTGCTGCTGGGATATCCATCCAAAATGAGCACAGTATCGCAGAGCAACAACTACAAATCCATACCCTGCAGCATCATTCACTAAAGATAACAATGTGGAAATACCCTGAGTCTCACACACAGGAAAACAACCAAATTAAAAGTGGCCAAAGTATCCAAACCAAGGAGCCAAAGACCACACCTAAGTGGCTGTTAAATACATGAAAAGCTACCCTGGAAAGTCAAATCCCACTACCACGAGCTACCACTCACGCTCACTAGGCCAGGTATTTCAAACACCCGACAACAAGATTTAAAGAGGAGGCTAGTAATCAGAACCCTGAAAACACTGCCAGCACTCAGGAACACATTCTGGCAGCTCCTCAGGAAGTTAAACATGGGGCTCCCACGATGCAGCAGCTCGGCTCTCACACACATCCTGAGGGGAAAGGAAATGCATGTGTGTGGACATGTCAGCCAGTAGAAGAGATGGGGACTAGAAATAAACCCACACAGCTCCGCCACCTCATTATGTGACAAAAGCATCGAAACATACATTAAAAACATACAAAACAAACCAAACAAAAACCCCAGCTTCTTTAAAATCAGTGCTGGGAAATCTGTATATCCATAAACACAAGAATGAAACAAGGCCCATATCTCTCATTCAGCATAAAAGTCAACTCAAAATGGACCAAATCCTGTAATATAAAACTGGAGCTAAGTTTCTTTCCTCTCCCTTAGTTAAGCAGGATGCCCAAAGGAAAGAAGACTGAAGAGAAGCCAAAAAGTGCACCCAGTTTGAGAAAAGGCCTAAGAACTTTGGCATTTGACAGGCCTTCCAACTTCAAAGAGATCCCACCCATTTCATTAACTGGCCCTGGTAACATCAGGCTTCAGGGTAAAGCACATCCTCTATAAGCTGCTTAAAGCACCTCCTGGCATTCACCAGTTCACCCAGGCCCTGGACCAGCAAATAGCTCCTCAGCTGCTTAAGCTGGCCCACAAGTACAGAGACAAAGCAGGAGAAGCCAAGGCTGCTGGTCTGTGTTGAGAAGAGAGCTGCTGACAAAGAGGATGTCCTAAGAGACTGCCTGTCCTCTCAGTAGGGGTCAACAGTCACCACCTTGGTGGAGAACAAGAAGGCTCAGCTGGTGGTGATCGCCCATGACGTAGAACCCATCGAGCTGGTGGTTTTCTTGCCTGTCTTGTGTCAAAGGATGGGGGTCCCCTACTGCATCATCAAGGGAAAGGCCAGGTTGGGGCTCCTGGTCTACAGGAAGACATGCGCCACTGTTGCCTTCACACAGGTTCACTCAGAAGACAAGGGTGCTCTGGCTAAGCTATTAGGAAGCTATTAGGACCAAGTACAATGACAGATATGACAAGATCCACCACCACTGGGGAGGCAATGTCCTGGGTTCTAAGTCTGTGGCTCACATTGCCAAGGTGGAAAAGGCAAAAGCTAACACCCATCACTAAACTGGGTTAAATGTACACTAAGTTTTCTGCACATAAATATAATTACAAAAATTAAAAAAAAGAATTATTAAAGTACAGTTAGAGGAAGGAAATTTTAAAAGGTAAGAGAATCCATGAGACATGACAGTGGAAAGGGAAGGAAGGGGACTAGCAGGAGAAAGGCAGGGCATTGGAGGAAACAAGGGAAGATCAAAAAAACCTATGGAAGTAGGAAAATCATAGGACAAAAACCACCAATAAGTTAAATCAAAGATGATAACACAAAAACTTCTAAATATTTAACAACTTCATAACATGAAAGCATATAAATAATTCAAATGTCTATCAACAGATGTACCATGGGTGAATAAAATATGTGAAAACATCTCTACAATGGGATATTGTTTGGTTATAAAAATCAATAAAGCACTGATATAAATAAGTTTGAAAAATTATGGTAAATGAAAGAGACCAGCCACAGGAAGATCACATTTTACTGAATTCCAGAATAATCAAATCTAAGTTGGATCTCAGGAATGTAACTCAGTGGTAGAATACCTGTCTAGCACACAAAGGCCTTGACTCAAAATCCAACAGCAGAAAAAAAGTGATGGGACAAGAGTCTAATGGCAACGAGCCTGAGACTTAATCAGGAAATTCAGAACATCTCTGTAAATAAGAACTCCAATAACAAGTAGGTTTTTTTTGTTTTGTTTTGTTATTTTTTGAGACAGGGTTTCTCTGTGTAGCCCTGGCTGTCCTGGAACTCACTTTGTAGACCAGGCTGGACTTGAACTCACAGAGACTGGCCTGCCTCTGACTCTCAAGTGCTGGGACTAAAGGTGTGCACCATCACGCCTGGTACAAGTAGTTTTTACAAGGAACACATTTCTAAGCAAACTCTCACCTCTTTTGAAACGTTCGCTTTCAGCTATAGAGTCCATTATTTTCGGTATCAAGTTTAATGGCTCCTTCAGTTTTGATGGCGGTAGAATGAGAATTTCTTGTTTGGGATTTGTAGGTGTCAAGGATTTAAACCAAAAGGGAAAAACTGATGGCTGAAATAATATAACATTTAAAATATTTACAGAATATTTCCAAGTAAATATATTTAATTCCTAAATGTTTGTTTAAATGGCACACTAAAATTTAAACTTATCGTATTCTGTCTTAAATGCTATACAGACATTCAAAAACTAGAAGTTTAGCAGTCAAAAACAGGTTTCTTTTACAAGCAATGCCTTTCTTGAGTAATCTTTTTTATAATTTCTATCACCTTAGTGACATACAGTATCTCTAAATGTGTTTGTGAGCTCCCAGGGACTAAACCACCAACCAGAGTACACACGGAGGAACCCATTGCTCCAGTCGCATATGTAGCAGAGGATAGCATTGTCTAGCATCAATAGGAGGAGAGGCCTTTGGTCCTATGAAGGCTTGATTCCCCTGTGTAGGGGAATGCCAAGGTGGGGAGGTGGGAGTGGGTGAGTGGGAGGGGGAACACCCTCATAGAAGCAGAGGGAGGTGGGATGGGATAGGGAGGTTCTGTAGGGGAAATCGGGAAAGGGGATAACATTTGAAATGTAAATACATAAAATATCCAATAAATAAACAGAAAAGAAGCGAAGGCACCAAAAAAGGTTTTCATATCTTCTTTTTGGACAATAAAATAAATTTTAGAAATTATAAATTAAAAGGAATTACCACAGAAAATGAGAGATAGAAAAGAAGCACAAAGTGAATAGATGTGATGGATAGAGCTCATCTCCACCACACTCTGGGTTGTTGATGCAAGGTATTTCCTATCCATTCACATTGAGGCAGTGAGAGGCCAGTGACTGGAGGGGAGAGAGGAGGAGGAGCTAAGAGAAGGAGGGGCAGAGAGAGAGAGAGAGAGAGAGAGAGAGAGAGAGAGAGTGAGTGAGTGGGGGGGAGCCTGGGAACTGCACAATGGAGTGGAGGAGGAGACGCACAGATCCAGATGGTATCAGATGTGTTTCTGGTGTGCTGAGAGGTTGGAAATATTGGGATAAAACTTTATCACTGTAATTTGGCATTATATAATTTGGAGTTTCATATACATAAATATTTGGTTAACTACTAAGTTTAAGAGTCATGCTTTGCCAGATACTTGGAAGGAGTGGGTGTTGGGCAGGAGAGAGAGACCCGCCAGGACTTGGAGCAGAGACCTGGCAGGGCAGAACTCTTTTGTAATTATTACCCACTACAGGTTGTGACAGAACAGAGCTCATCTCCACCATACCCCATAAGCTGTGAAGGAACAGAGCTCATCTCCACTGCACCCGTGTCCTGTATTTTTCTCTCACCCCCAACATGTGAGACTGCACCACAGAATTAATAAGAGAGGTGAGAGCAAATGGAGTTAGGAATTCAATAAGCAAATTAATATCTTTACCAAGTTGTTCACATTTTATCTGTAAAAAGAAAAAAAAAAGAAAAAAAAACACCTTGAAGTGCCTTACTGTCTTGTGTGCATACCCTCTGAAAGTATTAAGAAAAGCTCCAATATTTAAAAGTTTCATTTGTCCACAAAACATTATATGTGTATTTAAATTAGAATTCTAATAGAATTTAGCTTTTACTTTTTAAACGTAACTACTTAAATTTCTATACCAAGTATAATGACTAAAATTACTGAAAGAGGTTTGAAAATTCTCTGTACCTGGACTGCCCACTAGACCAATTAAGTCAGGATAAAACTGGGTAGGATCCAACTTCAACCTCAGCTGTGGCTGAGACTTATTATTGAGAAGTAAAGTTGACTTCATAACTGACACATAGTCAACCTAGTACTAAATTTTTTTCACATGAGAGTTGTAAACAGTTAAAGTAAATTACTAAAACTTATAAAGGTATGCTCCCTTACTTCTATAAATACATTACTGAAAGCAAATGTTATGATTCTATTGAAACATACTAGTTTCTCCTTACAGAAGGTCTCCTCGGCCATACGGAAATCTCTCACAAAAGGTTCCAAACGTTCTTGAACAGAGAAACACTCCCTTAAATCAAAAACCAAACAAGATTAATTAATCCTTACTAAAAACATTGAACAAGCATTGCCAATCAAAACACACAGAGACTCTCATGTCAGCTGAGATGAAGCAATGGAACCCTTACCAGCAGCATCTACACTGAGGCTGTAAGCAGAACATTCTCTGGTACCAAAGCAATTATAGTAACAGAAATTACATACGTGAAATTATCCTTTCTAGAGAGCTCTTCTTTGAAATCTAAAAGTGGATGCTTCACCAGATAGAACTTCAGTCTGCTCAAGAGACTATCCACAGTTGGTAGATGATTGTGCATTGTTTTAGTCATAAAAATCATTTCCTCATCAATAAGTAATCCTGAAAAGAAATAAGGAATTAAAAATCTAATAGTTATACCAGAGATCTAGACATTAAATATTAACAGATTCTTCAAACACACTGAAATCATTAAATTCTCTACTATACTATGTATATAAAATACAGAATGTAGTACCCAGATAAAAGCAAAGTTTCAAGAAAATGTAGTATTATTTAGCACATGGAAACAGACACAAATGTTCTGAAAGAGTTGCATTACAGCGACATGTGCTTTATCAACAAAGACTGGCTTAATCAATTGAGGAAGTATTTTCTTCTTTAAAATAGCACCAAGCCGGGCGGTGGTGGCGCACGCCTTTAATCCTAGCACTTGGGAGGCAGAGGCAGGCAGATTTCTGAGTTCGAGGCCAGCCTGGTCTACAGAGCGAGTTCCAGGACAGCCAGGGCTACACAGAGAAACCCTGTATCGAAAAACAAAAAAAAAAAAAAAAAAAAAACAAAGGAAAAAGAGAGGGTGTTTTAAAATAGCACCAAAAGTTTAAAGAAATAAAAATACTGGACCCTGCCGGGCAGTGGTGGCACATGCCTTTAATCCCAGCACTTGGGAGGCAGAGGCAGGCGGATTTCTGAGTTCGAGGCCAGCCTGGTCTACAGAGTGAGTTCCACGACAGCCAGGGCTACACAGAGAAACCCTGTCTCGAAAAAGAAAAAAAAAAAAAAACTGGACCCTGGCTGAGTCTGTTTTTCTGTTCTCTGCATTATTTAATCTGTAAGGATATACAATGAATGGATATGAGCACACACATGAAATCACAGATTCCATCATTATAAAGTTACCCATACAAGATACACAGTTAATTATAGTGAAAACTGTATACTGGGACATCTACTTGGAAAGTATAATATACTTTACATATTAAAAACACCACTGGTAGTATTAACCAGGGACATAAAATTTCCTTTCTACCCTAGCCTTCTATGTTTGGGTTACTTTAGAATCTTGGCTACTCATATGAGTTTCTAAGTCTTGGATGGGAACATTAACTCAGTGAAAAGAGAAAGGAAAATGCATGCTTAGAGGAAGAAGCATTCAGAAAGTCGACGTCTCCATCATGAAAGCATCCTTGAGTGTGGAGGACAGACAGACCTCTTGTTCTGAACACAAGTCTTTTGGTTAAGTGGGCAGTCGGTTTCAGGAGAGGAACAGTATGTAGTTTTCAGGTAGTGATGTCTCTCAGGGCTGACTACATAAGTCATATGCATGTGCAGAATCAATATCCAACAGAAGACAAGCAGCTGAGAGCATCCCTTGTCTGTGCCAAATACAGGTATCAAAGAAGAACTTGTGATATAAACCAGCCTCTTAGTTGACGGTTCAAATCTTTTAAGATTCCTGGCAATCTCAGGGCTTATCTGAGAAAATTAAGGATGGTTTATTTGTGTCATCCACCCATACCAACGAGAGTGATTGATTTATATCCCCATCTCTTTTTTTTTTTAAAAAGATGTATTTATTATATGTTAGACAAACCAGAAGAGGGCATCAGATCAGGGCAACAGATGGTTGTGAGCCACCATGTGGTTGCTGGGATTTGAACTCAGGACCTTCAGAACAGCAGTCAGTGCTCTTAACCACTGAGCCATCTCTCTAGCCCCTCCTTGTAATTCTTAAAACACAAGTTTTGAGCCTTTCATCCCAAATAAAGCCACATTTAGATATATGTGCTGCGTGGGGGACATGTCACTTAGCATCCCTATACCCTTTCTTTTTTTTATTTATTATTTTATTATTACTATTTTTATTTTCTATATTCTTTATTTATATTCCAAATGATTTCCCCTTTCCCGGTTCCCCCTCCCCGAAAGTCCCATAAGCCCTCTTCCCTCCCCCCGTTCCCCATTTGCCTAAGAATTTCATGAATTCATTGTTTTTAACTGCTGAGTAGTATTCCATTGTGTAAATATACATGGAAAATATCTCTGATAAAATTGAAGAAATATATAGAAAAACACATTAAGATTGACTATTTCATGGAAAAATTATACAGATAAGATGGTAGGCATAAAAATATTCCTAAATTGATTGAAAGTAGAAGTAAAAACATTTTCTGATAAAATTGAAGATTTACAGAAATATTTTCCGTGTAAATCTTCAATTTTATCAGACAATGTCTATAATTTTACTTTCAATCAACTTACGGACATTTTTATACCTTCCATTTTATCTGTATAATTTTCCATGTAATAGTCAGTTTTAACGTGTTTTTCTATATATTTCTTGAATTTTTCAGAAATATTTTCCTTGTAGATCTTCAATTTTATCAGAAAATGCTTATAATTCCACTTTTAAAAAACTTAGGAATATTTTTATGCCTACCATTTTATCTGTATAATTTTTCCATGAAATATTCAATCTTAACGTGTTTTTTATATATTTCTTCAATTTTATCAGAGATATTTTCCATGTAAATCTTCAATTTTATCAGAAAATATTTATAATTTCACTTTCAATCAACTTAGAAATATTTTTATGCCTACCATTTTATCTGTATAATTTTCCATGATAATCTTCAATTTTAATGTTTTTCCATATATTTTTTCAATTTTATCAGAAATATTTTCCATGTAAATCTTCAATTTTATCAGAAAATGTTTATAATTCTACTTTCAATCAACTTAGGAATATTTTTATTCCTACCAATTTATCTGTATAAATTTCTTCAATTTTATCAGAGATATTTTCCCTATACCCTTTCAATCCCTTCAATTCAACTACCGAGTTTGATGCAGCCACTAGAGGTCAGCAAATCTCCACAACCAATGTTGTTAGACAAAGGCTGTTTGGACGAGTGATCCCTTCGCGTTGTACAAGTTCCACAAGTACAGCGGCAGTGTGTCGCCTGGAGTTCTTACTCCACAGCAAGCATGTGTGCTCACACTGTATTACTCTATGGCAGACAAATGATAAGTAGGAAATGCAAAGTGGTTAGCTATGAAAGAAGCGGCAAAGAGGCTTGGTAACAGGAAACTACAAGAGTTACTTCTGTCCATTTAGGAAACCCAAGTTTAGCAGACAAAACCAGTGGGAGTTCCTTAAGATGTGCGTATATATTATGACAGTGATCATTTCTTAATGGATGCTGTTGAGGATCTTAAAAAACAACGACAACAACAACCCATATTAAATATTAAATAAAAAGCAAGACAAACGATTCCCACCCCCAAAGCCAGGAAAACTAACCAGAACATTTTAAAGGATCTAACACTGATTTTCCAACAGGTGTTATTTAGAACTTTTTGGGAAGGTGACTACAAAGTAAATCTAGACAAATAAATACACGAAGTCAGGGAAAAACCAAGAGACAGCTGACATACGTCACAGGTATATAAGAGTTCAAATTAGGTGATACTAACACAATAGATAAAACAATAGACAACCCAGAATTAAACTGGAGTGAGTAAGAACTTATCATTTAATATAAGTACCATTTCTAATAGGGAAAGACCCTTAGCTAAATGATACTGGAACAAATACCAAAATGTTTAAACATTTTAAAAAAATTCCTAGTTTTAAACATAAAAAACTGAAACAAAATTATATAAAACATTAAAAAAAAAGAGTGGGGTGTCATGGCACACACCTAAAATCCCAATACTCAGGAGGCAGAGGCAGAGGCAGATCGATTTCTGTGAGTTTAAAACTAGCCTGGTCTACAAAGTGAGTTCCAGACCAGCCGTGGCTACATAGAGAGACCCTGTCTCAAAACAAACAAATCCTTAAACAATGGAAAAGTATTAGAATAAAGGAACATTTTTCTAAGCACAAATGCAGTGCTAGAATCAATAAAGGAAAACATCAGCAGAACTAAACAGATTAAAGTTAAATGCATTTGGAATTATTGGTGCCTTTACATATAAAATATATGCAATATAAGAATCATTTTACAAAAGAAAAAGATACAAACAGCCAGTACACACTAATAACTTCTAAAGATGCAAGTAAAAAGTACATTTTCCCCATCACACCAGTTTATGAGCACCCAGTGACAACAAG
This sequence comes from Tokudaia tokunoshimensis, assembly GCA_036184795.1. Lineage (NCBI taxonomy): Eukaryota > Metazoa > Chordata > Mammalia > Rodentia > Muridae > Tokudaia > Tokudaia tokunoshimensis. Next base: position 46,304,239 of record BTHU01000005.1, read on the forward strand.
GCCAGCAGGAAACAGGTATTCTCACACTACACCAGCAGTGCTAAAGCTGTGAAAACATTGTGAAACATTTCCAGCTCCAAGATCAACCTCAGTGAAATAACTAGAAATGTTCCGCCTCCGTAGAAGAGATCCTCCTCCTGGAGGCCTGCAGAAGATGGATCAAGATGAACTCTTGACTCCTCCAGCTCCAAGTCTACCTGCAGGCTGCCATGCTTCCTGCCATGTTGATAATGGACTAAACCTCTAAACCTGTAAGCCAGCCCCAATTAAATGCTGTCCTTATAACAGTTCCCTTGATCATGGTGTCTCTTCACAGGAATGGAAACCCAAACTAAAACAATATGTAACTATGAAAAAAATAGATTACAAAGATAATAAAGTGAAATCTATGGTACAAGACACAAATGGAAAATAAGTTAAGTATTATTTTTCTCTTAGCTAATTGATTTTATCCAACAATGACTTACAGTTGCCACAGAATAATAGCAGCTCCACGTGTGTAGCCTGCTTTAATTTTTATAAACATCCTATAGACATATATAATGTAATATAAATATATTTTTCATCTCCACAAAATTTTACAAGAAGTTTTGGTAATAAATCAAGAAAAAGAAATTATAAAGGAAAACTAAAACCATAATCTACCCTCAAACCTCAATGACAGTTTTCCCCAAACTCGTCGCAGAGCATAAAACAACAAGAAAGTAATCTAGCTAGAGTAATTGTTTTTTTTTTTTTTTTTGTTTGTTTGTTTTTTTTTGAGACAGGGTTTCTCTGTGTAGCCCTGGCTGTCCTGGAACTCACTTTGTAGACTAGGCTGGCCTCGAACTCAGAAATCCTCCTGCCTCTGCCTCCCAAGTGCTGGGATTAAAGGCGTGCACCACCACCGCCCGGCAGAGTAATTGTTTTTTTGAGTCAGGGTTTCTCTATGTAGCCCTGACTATCCTGGAACTTACTAGACCAGATTGGCCTTGAACTCACAGAGATCTGCCTGCCTCTGGAATTTAAGGTGCTGGATTTAAGGATGACAGTACTCTCAGCTATAGCATTTCTTAATTAGCAGGAACAACTATATAACAGGCCTTCAAGTTTTGTCATTAAACATAGAATAGGCCATCGTAATACAAGAAAGCAGTTCTCAGCAATATTTGAAGAACTCAGCCAGTTGGAGAGGAGATTTGGAAAACAGTTTGGATAAAACATAATTTTAATTAATACTGACAATAACTTTTAAGAACCTGGTGTACTTCTTGTCCTACTATGACCACAACTCCATCTCTGATTTGAGATTCACTTTCACATATATTAAGTAAGACTGAGTATCTTTAGGGTGTTTTGAGAAACAACATAGAGGCATAACTTTAGAATCCAAAACTTAATGCCCTACAACACTTCTATTATCATAAGATCTGGACCCAGAGCCGATATATTGCAAGAACATGCTGGAACATACCAGGATCAAATCTGTATAGGTCATTTTGAGTTTTAGCAAACTTAAACTAAAAGAAATCCATTTGTGAAAAGTATATTAATACAAAAGAGAAAATACTGTTAGCATGGCAAAAGTCAGACTTACAAACATATAGGCAGATACTTTTAATAAAATAAAGATATTTAAAATACAACTGAGCAAATGCTCACAGACATGAAATTCTGTATATTAGTAGGAAACGTTTACTATTCCTACCTTGGTGCTCTGCTTTCACACCTGGGTAGTATGGGGAGCACTTGACAGGAATAAAGTCGTCTGTGTAACCTTTACTGGGGAACAACTTGTCGTTCTCTATTCCAGGTGGAGAGTTTGGATTGGAACTTGGAACGATTTCCTCAAATCTGCCATTAATCATCATTCCTGTAACTGTCCTTCTACGATATAAAAGTATTGATTTTATCTGTATCTATACAAAAACATTTTTATTAATAAACAGTATGTGTTCATCCAGGAAATTTTGCCAAATTCTAGTGGACACTAAGAAAAATTATCTGTAGCCCCAACACTTGAAAGGAATGCAAAATTATTCAAATTCATCAAGAATTTTAAACAGAATTACACAATATTCACATACATACTATTCCATAACGTTTGTTTTGGTTTTTTTTTTTCTACTGAGCTGTGGATAATAGGTCTATTCACATGTTCACCGTTGACTTTATATTTGTGGAAGAAGACCAGAATTCCACATATCACTGCTATAATTTAGATCTTACATAAGTTCCCAAAGGCCCGTGTTAAAGGCTTGGTTCATTGAGTGGCACTCGTGGGAGGCAGCGAGCAAGTGTATAAAGGATGGGGTTGGTTGAGAGGCTCTAGGAGCTCCTGGTATGTCCTGACCCTTTCTCTTCCTCTTCTGCTTCTGGCCCATGAGCTGAGTACAGCTGCTCACCATGTGTTCCGGCCATCGTGTGCTGGCTCACCACAGGCCCAAATCAATTGATTATGCCCAGACACTCCAAAATTGCAGACCAAAATCTTTTTTAACTTAATTACTTCAAGTACCCTGCTAAATTGATTGAAATCTACTATATTTAATAAACTGTCATTTATTTAACTAGTTCTCCCTTACTGGAAGTTTTTTTTTTTTTAATTTTTTTATTTTTTGGTTTTTTGAGACAGGGTTTCTCTATATAGCCCTGGCAAGTTTATATCTTTTATGACTGTTACTATGAGCAATAATGCAAGGACCACTTATATATGCTTATTTAATCATTTTCTAATTTTATTTCTAATTATATATTTATAATTTATTTTCTAATTTATTTTCTAATTATAGTTTTAGGAAATAAATATATTTCCTAAAACTAGAAATTCTGGAGAGTTAGACAGATTTATTTTTATTTATTTGCAACTTCTGCCACTCATTGCCAAACTTCCATTGTATTTTGTATTCAATGAATGTTCTTCAATATTACACAGATCTTCCCCTCCTAGTTTGCTTTATCTCAGCCCCCAAGCCCAAGCAGGAACCCTCTGGGAACCCACAGGCCACTCCAAAACTCCATATCTTCACCTCTCCCTCAGTTCCTCGAAATTCAGTGCCCCAGTTTGGTCCCCAGCCCTGGAGCAGATCACCTGCTGTACCCAGTCTCCAACTCCAGCAGGTGCTCCCTGGGGACCCTCAGGCTACTCAGGCCAGGGGAGCAACAGGCTAACTGCAGATCTTTACCTTTCCCTCCACTGCTCCAAGTCCAATCCCTCAGGCTTATCCCTCCATCTGTAGACTACCTGCTGTGGCCTCTCCTGTCCCCATTCCCGAGGACTAAGATCCTGTGGAACACTCTGTTTGCCCACTACCTGCAGACCCCCTCATCCCTGCTCCCTCCTATCCCATTTACATTCCTAAGTGTCACCTCTTGATACCTAGAAACATACTTTACCTGGAATCCCTCGTGACCACACCTATCAGGATCCCAGAAGAATTTCCTACCAGGCAACATAGACACCAATCACACTCTCCTAAGTACCAGAGACAGCAATAGAAACTCAGGAACAACACACCCACCCAACATAGACAAGACCAGATATCAGCACCTAGAATTAAGATATTCCTAATTGTGATGCCTAAACACCAGCATAAAAATACAAATAAATGCTAGGACACTATGTCTCCATTAGAGCCCAGCAGCCCTACCAGTATGCCCTGAGTCTTGCAATATACCTGAAGCACCAGAAAAAGATCTTAAAAGTGCCTCTATGAATATGATAGAGCTCCTTAAGGAGGAAATGAAAAAGTCCCTTAAAGAAATTTATAAAAACACAAACAAGTAGAAAGAAATGAAGAAAACAGTTTAAGACCTGAAAGTGGAAACAGAATCAATAAAGAAAACCCAAGATACCTTGTTAAGCAAAATTTTAAATCTTAAGAAAAGGAAAAAATCTGTTATAAGACATCCAGGAAATCTGGGGCACTATGAAAAAAGCAAATCTAAGAATAATAGGAATAGAAGGAGAAGAAACCCAGGTCAAAGGCACTGAAAATATTTTTAGCAAAATCATAGAAGAAAAATTTCCTAACCTACAGAAGGAGAATGTCTATCAAAGCAGAAGTATAAAGACCACCAAATAGACTGGACCAGAAAAGAAAGTCCCCTTGGCACATAATAATCAAAACACTAGACATACAGAGAAGAAAGAGAATGTTAAAAGCTGCAAGGGAAAAAGACCCAGTAATATATAAAGGCAGACCTATTAGAATAATACTTGGCTTCTCAATAGAGTCTCTAAAAGCCAGAAGGGCCTGGGCAGATGTGCTACAGACTCTCAGAGACCGAAGATGCCAGTCTAGACTACTCTATAACCAGCAAAAATCTCAATCACAATAGAGGGTGATAATAAGACATACCTTGATAAAACCAAATTTAAGCAATAAATCCAACCTCATAGAAGGTGCTAGAAAGCAAACTCCAACCTAAAGAGGTTAACTACACCTAAGAAAACACAACAAATAAGTATCCCAGATTTCTCTCTCTCTCTCTCTCTCTCTCTCTCTCTCTCACACACACACACACACACACACACACACACACACACACACACACACACACACGCCCCACAAGAGCAAAGTAACAGGAATCAACAAATACTGCTTATTGATATATTTCAACACAAATGGTCTTAGTTTCCCAATAAAAAGACAGACCAACTGTATGGATGAAAAAACAGGATATATCCTTCTGTTGCACCAAGAAACGCACCTTTACATCAAGGATAGTCATCACCTAAGGGTAAAAGGATACAAAAGGTATTTCAAGGAAATGGACCTACAAAGCAAGCTGGTGTAGCCATCTTAGTATCTGACAAAACAGACTTCAAAACTAATCAGCAGAAATGGAGAAGGACACTACATACTCATCAAAGGAAAAATCCACCAACAGAACATTTTAGTGGGTTGGCCTGATGCTGCTTGTATTCAATGCTAATACTGGGCCGCTAGGACCAGGTTATCTGAGAGACAAGAGAGTCTGTGGGTAGACCCAAGTGTTACTGTGTGACCTTGCTCCCAAGTTATTTTTGATTGGTGAAAAAAGATGCTGACAGCTAATAGCTGGGCAGATAAGACATAGGCAGGGTTTAGGGGTCCTGGGCTTGGGGGATGGAGGGAGAAGAAGGTGAGGAGGAGAGAGAAGCCACCATGGGTTAGGTGAGTCATGAAAATGTGGCTCTGAGGTCTGGCCAATTGGAGTTAAGAGCAGCCCAGATGAAACATAGTAAGTAATAACTCCGGGTTATTGATAGGAAAGATTCTAATAGAACAGAGCCCAGCTCTAGTGCTGAGTAAGACTTATTATAAATATAAAGGTTGTGTGTGTGTGTGTGTGTGTGTGTGTGTGTGTGTTTCTGGGAACTAAATAGTCAAAGGCAGGGTAGAAACCCTGGATTGGGATTACAATTTTCTATGACAGGACACTGTAATTCTTAACATCTATGCCATAAATACAAGGGCATCTAGGTTCCTAAAAGAATAATTACTACTATAGTTTAAATCACATATTGACCCCTCACACACTGGTAAGTGAGAGACTTCAATACTCCATTCTCACCAATTACTAGAAAGGTCATCGAGACAGAAACTAAACAGAGAAATGCTAGAGCTAATGGATGGTATAAACCAAATAAAACAGAGATATTATAGAACATTTCACCCAAACACAAAAGAATATATCTTTCTTCTCAACACCTTGTGAAACTTTCTCCAAAATTGAACACACATACTGAATATCAACCTGGACAGAGACAACAAAAGCTTTCAGACTTACTACTGAATGAAAAACACCTGGGTGTGTCAAGACTTGGGTGTGGTGGGTGGTGCATGCCTTTAATCTCAGCATTTGGGAGACAGAGAGATAGACAGATTTCTGTAAATTTGAGGCCAGCCTGGTCTACAGTGTGAGTTCCTGAACAGACAGGGTTACACAGAGAAACCCTGCCTTGAAAAACAAAACAAACAAAAACAAAAACAAAAAAATAAAGAAAGGAAAAATAGGTCAAGACAGAAACTGAGAAATTAAAGGCTTTCTAGGGTTGAATGAAAATGAATACTCAACGTACCAAAATATATAGGTCACAGTGAAGGCAGTTTTAAGAGGAAAGAGCTAAGTGCACATGTATATGTGAAGAGATCTCATACCAGTAACTTAACAGCATACTTGGAAGGACTAGGACAAAAAGAAATCATACCTAAAAGGAGTAGACAATGAGAAATAATCAAACTTAGAGCCTAAATCAAAAAACTATAAACAAACAAACAAAAAACAATACAAAAAAATCAATGAAACAGAAATTGATTCCTTGAGAAATTCACTAATATTAACAAACCCGTATCCAAATTAACAAAAGGAGGACAGAGAATATCCAAATTAACAAAAGGAGGACAGAGAATATCCAAATTAACAAAAGGAGGACAGAGAATATCCAAATTAACAAAAGGAGGACAGAGAATATCCAAATTAACAAAAGGAGGACAGAGAATATCCAAATTAACAAAAGGAGGACAGAGAATATCCAAATTAACAAAAGGAGGACAGAGAATATCCAAATTAACAAAAGGAGGACAGAGAATATCCAAATTAACAAAAGGAGGACAGAGAATATCCAAATTAACAAAAGGAGGACAGAGAATATCCAAATTAACAAAAGGAGGACAGAGAATATCCAAATTAACAAAAGGAGGACAGAGAATATCCAAATTAACAAAAGGAGGACAGAGAATATCCAAATTAACAAAAGGAGGACAGAGAATATCCAAATTAACAAAAGGAGGACAGAGAATATCCAAATTAACAAAATTAGAAAAGACAACAACACTGACACTGAGGAGATCCAGAGAATCATAATGACACATGCAATGCAAATCAAAAGTATTTGGAGATTTCATTTTACACCAATCAGAATGGCTAAGGTAAATAAAACAAGTGACAGCTCATGTTGGTGAGGATGTGGTAAGGAAAACACTCATCCATTGCTGGTAGGAGTACAAACTTGTACAGCCACTATGGAAATCAGTGTGGTGGTTCCTCAGGCAAGTGATCTATCTCAAGATCCAGCTATACCACACTTGGGCATACACCCAAAGGATACTTCATCCTACCACAGAGACACTTGCTCAATCATGTTCACTGCTGCTCTATTCATAATAGCCAGAAATTGGAAACAAGCTAGATGTCCCTCAACAGAAGAATGGATAAATAGAATGTGGTACCTTTACACAATGGAATATTTTTACTCAGTTGTTTGAAAAAGTAAAATTCACAAGGAAGTGGATGGAACTAGATGGGGAAAAAAAACCCATCCTGAGTGAGGTAACTCAAACCCAATACAAGATGGTGTATGTATGTGCTTACAGGTGAATACTAGCTAAATCAATGATAACTAAGCAACAATCTGCAGAACCACAGAGAGTGGTTATAAAGGGATTAGGAGAGGTACAGATAGATCTCCTTAAAAAAGGGAAATAGAGATTATGTATGGATGGGGCTGGAGCTGGAAAGGGAAGAGTGGGAAAGGGGAGGGGAGAGAGGGAAGAGGGAGGGAATATGAGGAGTAACAGCTAAAATTAAGGGCTATTTGAGGGCTAGTATAGAAACTTAAGACAGTAGAAGCTTCCTAAAACATATACATATATGAAGGTGATCTAAATGGAATTGCCAAATAATTGGGGAAACAGAGCCCCAACTGGCCATCTCTTGTCACCAAATGAAGCTTCTAGTCCCAGGACTGGGTTATATATAATAGAGTTGTTGGCCAAAGGGCCAACATGGGAACCCCCAAACAACACAGACTATTTCCAAGACTATAGGTTGTTCTCTACAAAGTGACACCAAGGCCCCATTTCTGAAGACAACATCTACACAACCCATTTGACCATGGAGAAGTTGGGCTGGTGTCTACATATAGCCTTAAAGCCTTTGGTACAGGAAGGTGTTTGTCCTGCCTGCAATATATACTAACACAATAGTGACACAAAGCTTGACGGAATGACCAACCAAGATCTGATTTGACTTATGTCCCATTCCACAGGATGGAACTCAAACCTGACACTGCTTGGGTAATTAAGAACCTGAGCCTAGACAGCCTAGGGACCTAGGGTAAACCCAAATACTACTATTCTAAAAACAAAAACATAGCAACAAGGTGACTCCTAATGACATTCTGCTGTATTCATAGATCAGTGCTTTGCTCAGCCATCCTCACAGAAGCTTTTTCTTTAGCAAATGGGAACAAATACAGAGAGCCACACACAGTCCGACATTGTACAGAGACTGAAAGACTTACTAAACAGGATGTCTGCATCAAATCCCTCCCCTCAGGGCTCAAGGAACCCTGTGGAAGAGGAAAAGGTAGGAAGAATGTAAGAGCCAGAGAGTGTGGAGGACATCAAGATAACAAGGCCCTCTAAATCAACATGATCCATGCACATATGAATGTAGAGGCTGAGGCAGCATGCACAGGGCCTGCATGGGTCTGCAAGAGATGGGTCCTGGAACTGAAAGAGGGGAACACATGCCCCCATCCTTAATCCAGAAGCAATCTCCAATTGCAAATGAAAAATTTAGTTTTTTCCAAGGGAGTGTCACTGGGAAACAAACTACTCTTAAGGGTAGGCTGCCTGCCCAGCAGTAGATGGCCAACACAAAATGAACTCAATGGAATCTTTGGAGGTTCCTTGTCTCACAATGACATGTCAGCACTTTTGTTTTGTATTTTATCTTATTGTGTGTGTGCGTGCGTGTGTGCATGTGTGTGTGTGTGTGTGTGTTTTCATCTCTCTTTTTACCCTACAGGTCTTTGCATATACCCTTTGCATATATCTTATGGCTTCCTGTTTAGCATTTTTTATGGGATTCCTGAGTATGTGAACAAGTGAGTCTCTGTTGCCTGTGCCTTTTCTTGGGCTTGTATCCTTCTGCTTGTTTGTTTTGTCCAATTCCAAAGTGTTTAATTTTTTTTTGATTTGTTATATTTTATTATTATTCCTTAGATGCCTGCTTGTTTTCTTTTTTTTTTTTTTTTAATTTTATTTTATTTTATTTTTTTAATTTACATTCCAAATCACTTCCCCTTTCCCGTTTCCTCCCTCCCCGAAAGTCCCATAAGCCCCCTTCCCTCCCTCTTTTCTCCGTTCAACCCCCTCTCATTACTCTGTCCTGGCGTTCCCCTACATCCAGTCTTTCCAGGACCAGGGGTCTCTCCTTCCATCTTTTTAGAAATCTATTGATATGCTGATTGTGTCTAGGGTATTCTGAGATTCTGGGTCAATATCCCCTTATCAGTGACTTCATACCATGTGTGATCTTTTGTGATTGGGTTACCTCACTAAGGATGATATTTTCAAGTTCTGACCATTTGCCTAGGAATTTCGTGAATTCATTGTTTTTAATTGCAGAGTAGTATTCCATTGTGTAAATATACCACATCTTCTGAATCCATTCCTCCGTTGAGGGACATCTGGGTTCTTTCCAGCTTCTGGCTATTATAAATAAGGCTGCTATGAATATAGTGGAGCATGTGTCCTTATTGCATGCAGGTAAAGTCTCTGGGTATATGCCCAGGAGTGGTATAGCCGGATCCTCCGGAAGTGTCATGCCCAGTTTTCTGAGGAGCCGCCAGACTGCTTTCCAGAGTGGTTGTACCAGCCTGCAATTCCACCAGCAGTGGAGGAGTGTTCCTCTTTCTCCACATCCTCGCCAACAACTGCTGTCTCCTGTGTTTTTGATCTTAGCCATCCTGACTGGTGTGAGATGGAATCTCAGGGTTGTTTTGATTTGCATTTCCCTAATGACTAAGGATGATGAACATCTCTTTAGGTGCTTCTCAGCCATTAGATATTCTTCAGGTGAGAACTCTTTGTTTAGCTCTGTACCCCATTTTTTAATAGGGTTACTTGCCTCTCTGGAGTTTAAAATGGTGCTGGCTCAGCTGGAGGTCAACATGCAGAAGAATGCAAATTGACCCATCCTTATCTCCTTGCACTAAGCTCAATTCTAAGTGGATCAAAGATCTCCACATAAAACCAGACACACTGAAACTAATAGAAGGGAAACTAGGGAAGAACCTTGAACATATGGGCACAGGGGAGAATTTCCTGAACAGAACTCCAATAGCTTATACTCTAAGATCAAGAATAGACAAATGGGACCTCATTAAATTACAAAGTTTTTGCAAGGCAAAAGACACTGTCAAAAAGACAAAGCGGCAACCAACTAACTGGGAAATGATCTTTACCAACCTTACATCCGACAGAGGGCTAATATCCAAGATATACAAAGCCTGCTTGTTTTCTAATGAGAGAGAGAAGCAGATAGATCTGGGTGGGGCAGGAGGGAAAGAGGAATTGGGAGGAGTAGAGGGAAGGAAAGCCATAATCAGGATATATTATGTAAGGAAAAAAATCCATTTTCAATAAAAGTGGAATATCATAGAAAAAACACTCTAAAATTTCTCCCTTACTCTTGAGGAAATACAAGCTACATGAAGACAGAGCCTAACACTCCCCTATCTGTACTGTTCACTGAATAAAGTACAAGATATAAGACGAAACAGCTTAAGGGTTTATCTACATTACTCAATGAGAGTATTGATTTATATATGGACCTTCATAGACTTCCCAATTTAGTTATTTAGCTAATGTCTTTTTTTAAAAAGCCATGACACAATTAGTACTTGGTAGAACACAGAGTCAACTCTCGTCCCCTTGACACAGTGACGTGAAGATCAGTGTTCCCTGGTTCTTCTCATTCCCTCTCCCAGTGAGCTTCTTCTCCTTCCACTGGAGCCTCCTCTTTTGCCTGACCTGGGAATACTGGTGCTTGGGAGACGTTCCATCTACATGGGTTTGCTTCCCTTGGCTATCGTTCTTTTGGGGTCATTTTACCCACTGCATTCATTCGTTCCTTTAGATAGCTGGTTGAATATCTACAATGTACTAACTCTATTCTTGGAACTAGCACTATACTAGGAAACAGAGTCTTGTTCCCACAAAGTTCATCTGTTAAAGGAAGATGAACAACTAAATAAACAATGCCAATGGAAAACACTGCAACGTATTTAATATAACAAGGTATGCAGACATCAAGTAACAGCCATAATGTTGGTATGTTCAGAGAATGCAGCTAGGAAAAGATCCACTGAAGAGCTATTTTGGTAGCTACCTGAATAATGATGGGAATTGAGCCATAAGGGTTTAAAGGAGGAAACAAACAGTAGATTCCAGGTAAAAGAGTAAGGTCAGAGTAGCTGGAACAGAGGAACGTTAGACAGGCAGAGACTGAATCATTATGGATTTTTATAAGACATGGTAAGCACTTAGGCTTGTATTGTTTGCTGGGCACCATTTGTGGGTTATAGCTAAAGGTATTTCATTATCTAATTTATGTCCTTTTAAAAATGTTTTCAATTGAAACAGAATTGTAACACTTCCCCCCTCCAGCACCTCCCATGTCCCCAACTTGAGAGTTGATAGCCTCCTTTTCTTTTAATTTCTTTATTTTCTTCTTACTAGAAGAAATAAATTAAAAGAAAATAAAGGAGCAAATTCTTATAACCTTGGAATATGTAAATTTTTCTTATATATATATATATATATATATATAATAGTAAACAAACTTGTGAGAGCAGAAGCCACACAAGTTGAACTATCAAAGTGTTAAGATACGCTTCAAAGGACACCATCAGGAAAGTGGGAAGACAAACTACAGAACAAAAGCATTTGCAAACCACACATCTGATCTAGGATTTGTATCTGGAGTATACACAAAACACTTAGGAGCAGACTTGTGCCTTCTGATTTCTATCTGGGATCAGCCACCAGGAAGCCCTGGCAGGAAATCAAAGGTGGAGAGGGACAGGTTTGACAGTGACTCCTGGATCTGTTTCTGTTGGATCAGTTTGGAAGTGATAATACACATTGACCAAAGGCTGTGTTTTACAACTGGGGAGGTGACGGCTTCCTGCTAATCCTAACACTATGGTTATTTTCCTGTTGTCCTCTTAACTCACTAGTACAGCTATAATAAAAAAGACAGATGATAAAGTATTAGTAAGGATGCGAATAAACCTTAAGCTTTATGACGCTTGTAGGAGTAAAAATAGACAGTTGACTGGATCACACCTGGCAGTTCCTCAAAGAGTTAAACATGAGTTACTGTGTGACCCAGTAATTCCAACCCTAGATAACTGTTTACACAAAAACCTGAATATGAATGTTAGCAGCAGAATTACTCACAATTGCAAAAAGGAAAAACAACCTTAATGTCCATCCTAATGAACAGGTAAGTAAAATGTGGTATAGCCATATAGCAGACTATGATTTAGATTAAAAATAAATGAAATCTGAATATAATCCACATAAGTAAATGTGGGGGGGGGTTGTCATTTATTTCCATTGCAATTAAGAAATATTTAAATTGGGTCCCGAAGGGGATAGGAACTCCACAGGAAGACAGAGTCAACTGACCTGGATCCTTGGGGCTCTCAGAGTCTGAACCACCAACCAAAGAACATACCCGGGCTGGACCTAGGCCTCCCTGCTCATATGCAGTGGATATGCAGCTTGGTCTTCATGTGGGTCCCAAACAATGGGAATAGGGGGCTATCCCAAAAGCTGTTGCCTGTCTGTGGGAAATGTTCTAGCTGGGCTGCCTTGTCTGGCCTCTGTGGGAGAGGATGTGTCCAGCCTCACAGAGACATGATGTGCCAGGGTGGAGGCATACCCAGTGAGGCCCCCACCCACTCAGAGGAGAAGGAGAGGAGAGGATGGGGGAAGGATTGTGGGAGGGGGTGACTAGGAGGGGGCAGTGAGCAGGATATAAAGTGAATAAAGTAAAAAATAAAACTAAAATTAAAAAGGAAATATTTAAATTACAAAGTTTGAAGATATGAATAATAACAACAATGTCTCCTGTGTCTGATGCACATTATGGATGAAGTGAAGCAATTAATTGTTGGGATTGATCCTGAAAACTGCCGCTTCTGGACTGGATGCGTAGGAGGACCCTCATCCCCTTCTCCCAGTGCGCTTGGCTCAGAGCTTTGTTCTTAAGCTTTGTTCCTTGAATGCATAGCTACACCTTCGTTTGCTGTTTTCTAGCTTGTATACACACATGAATATGCAAATATCTGGAGGATGACTGAACTGATAAATAATATTGATAGAATACTTTAGAAAATGGTCTTAAGCCTGCATTTTTACTAAAGGAGGTTTTAATATTAATATAGATTAATAAACTTTGTTTAGAAGATTGACATATTAACTAAAAGTATGATGCCACTGGTTAATTCTGAGTATCTTTTGTAATGTCAATGAAGAGAGTAATAATTAAACTGTGGTAAATGAGGGAAGGATAAAAGAGGCTATTAAATAACTTCCAATTAGCCTCTTCTTTGTGCTTGAAACCAAAGCTTTCTTCAGGCTAGAACAGAAAATGTGTGGGAAGCAAAGGGACTCTGAGGTGTCTGAGTAGCTTACTGTTTGTCTTCCATAGATAGAGAATCGAGATTTGGGATACATACTTCTCAGGAACATCCTCCACACAGAACCTCGTTCTCCACTGCTCCAAGACTGAATTATCGGTCATGTCTGGAACTGGCACAGCTGAGGCCAAAAAAGAACAGTCAACATCAGCTTCTAAAATATCCTTTTACACTTAATAGAAGAAAGCCAAACATCCATCATTTTTATTATGGAGTTATCTTTACTTATTCACAAATATAATTACTTTTCCGAAGTGCTATCTGACTCTGATCATTATAATCTGTTTGCCCTAAACTCAATCACAGTCAAGAAAATATCATCTGAATGTATCAACGATTCCCTCCTTTCCACAGCTTCTCTTTGCTCAGACATTGCCATGATCCCAGATAATCCTGTTCAACAGTCCATGCTCTGCCTCACAAGGCCTCCATTAAGCACTCCAGTTCATTCTGATGTGCTCTCCTCAAAGGTCCCTAATATGGCTAGTAGAACTCTGGTACTAATTATATATAGCTCTATATTAAAATTTAACACATCTACAGATTACTTTTCAAATTAGATCCTTGTTTCCTTAAGAAGAGGGATATTATATTCTTTTGTCAGAATATGCAACTGCATAGTCTACCATATGCAGTAGTAGTATCCTAGTCAGTTTCTCTCAATGTTACTTCTGCGTAGATTTGTTACTTTGATTATGTTACATCTTTATCCACGCCTCATGGAAAAACAAGGTAGTGGCAGAAAACACATCTGGGAATCACTTAGCCTAGATTGTAATCCTTGTGCTACTACTTATTAATTTCATGATCTTGAGTAAATCTTTTTTTTTTTTTTTTGGTTTTTCGAGACAGGGTTTCTCTGTGTAGCCCTGGCTGTCCTGGAACTCACTTTGTAGACCAGGCTGGCCTCGAATTCAGAAATCCTCCTGCCTCTGCCTCCCAAGTGCTGGGATTAAAGGCGTGCGCCACCACCGCCCGGCTCTTGAGTAAATCTTATAACCTTTGTATATCTGTTTCCTTAAATATGAATTGGGAACAGTAGCTATTTCATAATAGTGTTGTAAAGATTTAATATGATGAGATACTGAAATTAATTAGAATGATGACTGACATATTGCAAGTACTCAGTAAAATTTGGCAGCTGTTATTTAAGTTTTTTCTGGTTTTGTTATTTTTTTCAAAAGAGGAAGAAATGATTAACTCTTTACTTTCAGAGCAACAGCCTGATAAAAGCTACTCTCTAGGGCTAGAGAGATGACTCAGTGGTTGAGAGCATTGGCTGCTCCTCTAGAGGACTCAGGTTCAATTCCCAGCATTCACATGGCAGCTCAACTGTCTGTAATTCCAATTCCAGGGGATCCATCGCACAAGGCATGCATGTGGCGCACATATCTGTGCATATTGCCAAAATACTCATATACATAAAATAAAATAAATCTTCTTAAAAAAGAGCAACTCTACACCTCCAACATGATTATCACTTACAATCCATTAATCTCTCCATTTGCATATTCATCATGGTTTCTTGTTTCTTCCTTATTCAGCTTTTTCTGTCAGTCCTATAATCAATGCCTTAGAAAGGCTTGATTCCCTTGCCTCCCTTTCCCTTGTATTAACTTAGAAAAACCCTATCCTCAACTTTCTACGTATATGGAGGAAATCATCTAGCCGTGCTGAATTATCTCATTTCAGAGTACATCTTATTTCAAATGGTCATCCAACGTTGACACAGTTATTCACACATTCTTCCTCAAATATCCAATGTACACGCTCTAGTGCTCTGTCTATAATTTTGCCTTTACACGTGTAAATGTATCTTTTATTCACCAGATGTCATTGTCATCTCAGAAGCTTACTGCTGGATAAGCTCACCCTTTCTAGTTCTTTCTGAACTCTGGCTGGCTGCTTCAGCTCAGCTGCTCTGGCTCAGAGTCTTCTCTAAGCTGACAGATTCAATCTGGCTTCTCACTGAATCGTTCTACTTTGCCTCAAACTACCTCTGTAAAACTGTCCTAGTAAAACTGCTGCCGCCTCCTCCTCCTCTTCCTCCTCCTCCTCTTCCTCCTCCTCCTCTTCCTCCTCCTTCTTCCGCTCTCGCTCTCTCTCTCTCTCTCCTTCCCTTCCCTCCCTCCCTCCCTCTCTTCCTCTCCTTTTCTCTTTCCCTCTCTGCTGCCCTCTTAAGTTGATTCTCTTTCTGAGCTGATCCCCTGAGAGTTGGGTGTATCCTATCTCTAACTCATTCTGTCATCTTTCTGATTCATTACTTGCTCTGCCCCTCAATTAGATGTCACTTTCAACCATGGTTGCTTCCTTCTACAAACCAAAATTACCTTCATTGTTTAGGATTAAATGTGTGTACTATATTCTAGCCAGAAGGATTAAAGGTGTGTCATTCCAGCCAGATCCCACAGACCTAGAAGGTCTTTGAATGTGATCTCTTGCCAGAACAGCCATGTTGCTGGATTAAAATTCTTCTATTAACATACAAAATTAATATAAAATAGAACTAATCATCTTCCAGCACCAATTCTACCAGCCTACTGTTGAGTCTTATGGTCCCTATCACCCCATCTGCGGAAGGGAAAAGACTTCTGGCCCCTGTTTGTATCAATGGGAGCTCTTGATTCTACTCCTCTTTATTCTTAAGGGTTTTTTTCCTTTCCTACAAAAAAAAACAAAAAAACCACTCCAAATTGTCTTTTTTTTTCCTACATATTGAAAAAAATCTTATTAGCAAAATAACATTTAGCTGCACATGGTGACATACACCTTTAATCCCAGAAGGAGAGGGAGGTGGATGTCTGAAGTTCGGGCCAACCTGCCTGGTCTACATAGCAAGTTCCAAGACAGCCGGGTTTGGGGGGGGGGAAGAAAGAAAGGAAGGAAGGAAGGAAAGAAAAATAATTTTTACCCTATTTTCTTTGAGCTACTGCTTCATTTTACTTCAAATAGGCAGTACTTCTAGTACTGGAAATGCTAATGCTCCTTGCAGGATACTCAATAAACTTTTCTTTAAAGAAAAAGAAAGGTTTGGGGGCTGGAGAGATGACTCAGAGGTTAAGAGCACTGACTGCTCTTCCAGAGGTCCTGAGTTCAACTCCCAGCAGCCACATGGTGACTCACAACCATCTATAATGAGACTTGATGCCCTCTTCTGGCCTACAGGTATAACACTGTATACACAATAAATAAATCTTTTTTTTTTTGATTTTTTTTTTTAATTTAATTTAATTTTATTTTTTTAATTTACATTCCAAATCACTTCCCCTTTCCCGTTTCCTCCCTCCCCGAAAGTCCCATAAGCCCCCTTCCCTCCCTCTTTTCTCCGTTCAACCCCCTCTCATTACTCTGTCCTGGCGTTCCCCTACATCCAGTCTTTCCAGGACCAGGGGTCTCTCCTTCCATCTTTTTAGAAATCTATTGATATGTATGACAAGAACTTCAAGTCTCTGAAGAAAGAAATTGAAGAAGACCTCAGAAGATGGAAAAATCTGCCATGCTCATGGATTGGCAGGATTAATATAGTAAAAATGAGCATCTTACCAAAAGTAATACACAGATTCAATGCAATCCCCATCAAAATCCCAACTCAATTCTTCATAGAGTTAGAAAGAGCAATTCAAAAATTCATCTGGAATAACAGAAAACCCAGAATAGCTAAAACTATTCTCAAGAGTAAAAGAACCTCTGGGGGAATCAGTATCCCGGACCTCAAGCTGTACTACAGAGCAATAGTGTTAAAAACTGCATGGTATTGGTACAGTAACAGACATGTAGATCAATGGAACAGAATTGAAGACCCAGAAATGAATCCACACTCCTATGGTCACTTGATCTTTGACAAAGGAGCTAAAACCATCCAGTGGAAAAAAGATAGCCTTTTCAACAAATGGTGCTGGCTCAGCTGGAGGTCAACACGCAGAAGAATGCAAATTGACCCATCCTTATCTCCTTGCACTAAGCTCAATTCTAAGTGGATCAAAGATCTCCACATAAAACCAGACACACTGAAACTAATAGAAGGGAAACTAGGGAAGAACCTTGAACATATGGGCACAGGGGAGAATTTCCTGAACAGAACTCCAATAGCTTATACTCTAAGATCAAGAATAGACAAATGGGACCTCATTAAATTACAAAGTTTTTGCAAGGCAAAAGACACCGTCAAAAAGACAAAGCGGCAACCAACTAACTGGGAAATGATCTTTACCAACCTTACATCCGACAGAGGGCTAATATCCAAGATATACAAAGAACTCAAGAAGTTAAACTCCAGAGAGGCAAGTAACCCTATTAAAAATGGGGTACAGAGCTCCACAAAGAGTTCTCACCTGAAGAATATCTAATGGCTGAGAAGCACCTAAAGAGATGTTCATCATCCTTAGTCATTAGGGAAATGCAAATCAAAACAACCCTGAGATTCCATCTCACACCAGTCAGGATGGCTAAGATCAAAAACACAGGAGACAGCAGTTGTTGGCGAGGATGTGGAGAAAGAGGAACACTCCTCCACTGCTGGTGGAATTGCAGGCTGGTACAACCACTCTGGAAAGCAGTCTGGCGGCTCCTCAGAAAACTGGGCATGACACTTCCGGAGGATCCGGCTATACCACTCCTGGGCATATACCCAGAGACTTTACCTGCATGCAATAAGGACACATGCTCCACTATATTCATAGCAGCCTTATTTATAATAGCCAGAAGCTGGAAAGAACCCAGATGTCCCTCAACGGAGGAATGGATTCAGAAGATGTGGTATATCTACACAATGGAATACTACTCTGCAATTAAAAACAATGAATTCACGAAATTCCTAGGCAAATGGTCAGAACTTGAAAATATCATCCTTAGTGAGGTAACCCAATCACAAAAGATCACACATGGTATGAAGTCACTGATAAGGGGATATTGACCCAGAATCTCAGAATACCCTAGACACAATCAGCATATCAATAGATTTTTTTTGATTTTTTGAGACAGGGTTTTTCTGTGTAGCCCTGGCTGTCCTGGAACTCACTCTGTAGACCAGGCTGGCCTAGAACTCAGAAATCCACCTGCCTCTGCTTCCCAAGTGCTGGGATTAAAGGCATGTGCCACCACTGCCCCAAATAAATCTTTTTTTAAAAAAGGTTTTACAGATTGGGATCTTTACCAATCCTACATTCGATAGAGGACTAATATCCAATATATACAGAGAACTCAAGAAGTTAGACTCTAGAGAACCAAATAACCCTATTAAAAAATGGAGTACAAAGCCAGGCAGTTGTGGCGCATGCCTTTAATCCCAGCACTTGGGAGGCAGAGGCAAGCGGATTTCTGAGTTCAAGGCCAGCCTGTTCTACAGAGTGAGTTCCAGGATAGCCAGGGCTACACAAAGAAACCCTGTCTTAAAAAAACAAAACAAAAAAACCCCAAAAACCAAACAAACAAAAACGAGGTACATAGCTAAACAAAGAATGCTTAAGTGAGGAATACCGAATGGCTGAGAAGCACCTAAAGAAATGTTCAACATCCTTAGTCATCAGGGAAATGCAAATCAAAACAACTCTGAGATCTCACCTCACACCAGTCAGAATGACTAAGATGAAAAACTCAGGTGACAGCAGGTGCTGGCGAGGATGTGGAGAAAGAGGAACACTCCTCCACTGCTGGTGGGATTGTGAGCAGGTACAACTACTCTGGAAATCAGTTTGGTGATACATCAGAAAATTGGACATAGTATTACCTGAGGATCCAGCTATACCTCTCCTTGGCATATACCTAGAAAATGCTCCAATATGTAAAAAGAACACATGCTCCACTATGTTCATACCAGCCTTATTTATAATAGCCAGAAGCTGGAAAGAACCCAAATGTCCCTCAACAGAGGAATGGATACAGAAAATGTGGTACATTTATAAAATGGAGTATTACTTAGCTATTAAAAACAGTGAATTCATGAAATTCTTAGGCAAATGGATGGAACTAGAAAATATCATCCTGAGTGAGGTAACCCAATCACAAAAGAACACAAATGGTATGTACTCCCTGATAAATGGATATTAACCCAGAAGCTTGGAATATCCAAGATATAATTCACAGACCACATGAAGCTTAAGAAGGAAGACCAAAGTGTGGATACTTTGGTCCTTGTTAGATAGGGTACAAAATACCCATGGGAGAAAATATAGAGACAAAGTGTGGAGCAGAGACTGAAGGAAAGACCATTCAGAAACTGCCCCACCTGAAGATCCATCCCATATACAGTTATCAAACCCAGACATTACCGTGGATGCCAACAAGTGCTTGCTGACAGGAGCCTGATATAGTTGTTTCCAGAGAGGCCCTTCCAGTGCCTGACAAATACAGAGGGGGATGCTCTCAGTCAATCACTGGACTGAGCACATGGTCCCCAATGGAGGAGCTAGAGAAAGGACCCAAGGAGCTGAAGGGGTTTACAGTCCCATAGAAGGAACAACAATATGAACCAACCAGTACCCCCAGAGCTCCCAGGGACTAAACCACCAACCAAAGAGAACACATGGAGGGACCCATGGCTCCAGCCACATGGGTAGCAGAGGACAGCTTGGTCAGACATCAATGAGAGGAGAGGCCCTTGGACCGGGAAGGCTCATTGCCCCAGGGTAGGGAAATGTCAGATCAGGAAAGTCGGAGTAGGAGGGTTGGTGGGCAGGGGGAGGGTGGATGGGATAGTGGAAATGAGGGGAAATGAGAAAAGGAGATAGCATTTGAAATGTAACTAAAGAAAATATCTAATATTAAAAAAAAGATTTTTACATCATATGAACATTTCTTAAGTGCTGTCCAAACCCACCATGTTCATTTCCCATTCTCTTCTCACTATACTCCAAGGCTTCAATATGTGTACATAGGTCAGTCAGAGTCAGTTCTCACATCCAGTCCCATGGGTTCCAAGGTT
The DNA here is from genome assembly GCA_036184795.1 of Tokudaia tokunoshimensis. Taxonomy (NCBI): domain Eukaryota; kingdom Metazoa; phylum Chordata; class Mammalia; order Rodentia; family Muridae; genus Tokudaia; species Tokudaia tokunoshimensis. Next base: position 46,324,623 of record BTHU01000005.1, read on the forward strand.
CAAACTCAGGCTGTCAGGTTTGGCAGGAAGCAGCCTTACCCACTGAGCTGTCTTACTAGTCTCCATGTCTCTTCTTTTGACTCCCAACCTCTCCCTTCCCTTTTTTATTATTTTCTAAGTTTTTTTATTTACATTCCAAATGATTTTCCCTTTCCTGTTTCCTCCCTCCCCAAAAGTCCCATAAGCCCCCTTCCCTCCCTCTGTTCCCCATTCAACCCCCTCTCGCTTCTCTGTCCTGGTATTCCCTTACATCCAGTCTTTCCAGGACCAGGGGTCTCTCCTTCCATCTTCTTGGAAATCTATTAATATGTGAATTGTGTCTTGGGTATTCCGAGATTCTGGGTTAATATCCCCTTATCAGTGACTGCATACCATGTGTGTTCTTTTGTGATTGGGTTACCTCACTAAGGATGATATTTTCCAGTTCTGACCATTTGCCTAGGAATTTCGTGAATTCATTGTTTTTAATTGCAGAGTAGTATTCCATTGTGTAAATATACCACATCTTCTGAATCCATTCCTCCATCGAGGGACCTCTGGGTTCTTTCCAGCTTCTGGCTATTATAAATAAGGCTGCTATGAACATAGTGGAGCATGTGTTCTTATTGCATGCAGGTAAAGCCTCTGGGTATATGCCCAGGAGTGGTATAGCAGGATCCTCCGGGAGTGTCATGCCCAGCTTTCTGAGGAACCGCCAGACTGCTTTCCAGAGTGGTTGTACCAACTTGCAATCCTATCAGCAGTGGAGGAGTGTTCCTCTTTCTCCACATCCTCGCCAACAACTGCTGTCTCCTATGTTTTTGATCTTAGCCATTCTGACTGGTGTGAGGTGGAATCTCAGGGTTGTTTTGATTTGCATTTCCCTAATGACTAAGGATGTTGAACATTTCTTTAGGTGCTTCTCAGTCATTAGATATTCTTCAGGTGAGAACTCTTTGTTTAGCTCTGTACCCCATTTTTAATAGGGTTATTTGGCTCTCTGGAGTCTAACTTCTTGAGTTCTTTGTATATATTGGATATTAGCCCTCTGTCGGATGTAGGGTTGGTAAAGATATTTTCCCAGTTTGTTGGTTGCCGCTTTGTCCTTTTGACAGTGTCCTTTGCCTTACAGAAACTTTGCAATTTTATGAGTCTGTACTACAGAGCAATAGTGTTAAAAACTGCATGGTATTGGTATAGTGACAGGCATGTAGATCAATGGAACAGAATTGAAGACCCAGAAATGAATCCACACTCCTATGGTCACTTGATCTTTGACAAAGGAGCTAAAACCATCCAGTGGAAAAAAGATAGGCTTTTCAACAAATGGTCCTGGTTCAACTGGAGGTCAACATGCAGAAGAATACAAATTGATCCATTCTTATCTCCTTGTACTAAGCTCAATTCCAAGTGAATCAAGGACCTCCACATAAAACCAGACACACTGAAACTAATAGAAAGGAAACTAGGGAAGAACCTTGAACATATGGGCACGGGGGAAAATTTCCTGAACAGAACACCAATAGCCTATGCTCTAAGATCAAGAATTGACAAATGGGATCCCTTCCCTTTTTTTTAGACAACCAGAAGGATTCTCTCATTTTTTTTCTTAAAACTGCCCAACGGTTTCCCATATTTGCAACTTTACTAGCCAGTTTGAGCTGCTATACTCCAGATACGACAGACTAGGTGACTCAATAAGACCATTTCCTTTTCATAGTGCAATAGATTAGAAAGTCCAATAACCAGACACTAGCAGATCTGGAATCTGATGGGGACTCTATTCTAACTTCATACTGCTATGTCCTCAGGACAGGAAGGAAAAGGGGGTTCTTTGGGATCTCTTGTACAAGAGTGCTAATCTTCAGTCTCATGACCTCTCTTCTGAATACAATCACAATGGGGGTTAAATCTGAACATATGGTTTCAAGGGCACATAAACATTCAGGCTATTGTTTTTATAAAAACAAAGAGACAAGAAGAGCCCATGTTACATTCTACAAAGCCTTAGATAACACAAAATTTGCTCACATCTCAGATCTCCTTTTTCCTACCCAGTCCTATGGCCTAAGTTTCTTAATTTACCACACTGAACTCAGAAATAACTTTCAAGAAATGAAAACAAACATACCTCTTGTCCATGGACTCCTATATTCATCATCAATAACTTGTTTATCTTGATATAAATATGAAGGAATCTGAAGCAATAAAGCATCTCTGTAAAGCCTCTCTATAACTGTGTTCTGTATGAAAAGGTAAAATAATTTTAATGTATTTAACATACCAATATTCAGAATATTATCATAAGTTGATATAATTTTTAAAGTGATAGGTTTGTTATAAAATGTCAAATTAAAGAACCACATAACTGAGAATAATATCAGCAAATTATCTTACAAACATTTTTTCTACAACAGGCTAAAATATATGCATGTTTAACTAAAAAAAAAAGGATTATATCACTTAACAATGTGATTTTTCTTCCATTAACCAGTATACCACTACCATAACTTTTGTTCCTATGCTAAAACCTGAAAATAAGCTTCTAATTTCTAAAAATAAACCTAAGGAATTAAGCTCTTCCTTTAAATGGATGTTAAAGGTGGTCATGGTGGTGCTGCTTCTAATCTCAGCCCTTGGGAGGCTGAGAAAGGAGGATTATTAGTTTGAAGCCAGTGTGGGCTACATATTGAGTATCAGGCCAGCTAGGATTACATAACGAGATCCTGTCTCTAGCAAACAGCACAGAAAGGATATCAGTTGAATAAATCTGTAGATTAGCTCACGCTCTACCCTGGCTCCGCCTTGACTTCCAACTTTACTTCCATTACTTTGTGGCAATAGACTGGTCCCTCCTCTAGCCATGCCACCTCCCACCGTCACACTGGCCCCAGTATTGCAGTCTACTCTAAAACAAAAGCGCTGCTGTTCTATAGCTGTCTCTGTCAGCAGAAGCACTATCTCCTCTATTCAGTCTTCTCCAGTGACTGTGACTTCCCATGGAATTCATTATTCCACATGAAGGCAAAAATGATTGTGGTTTTTTTCATGTTTTATGTTGCCAAAGGTGTTATGTTAAATAAGATGTTATCATCACCCAAGAATAAGTGATATAAAAGATCATTGAATCTGGTCTATGTAAAATGAGGATCAAAGACACATGTAAATAGGAAAAAAAGCTTGACTAGCAATCATCTAAAAAAGAAAGTTACAAGAAATAACATATCTAAAAATTCTGTTTATAATTGCTTTTTGGAATAATTTTTTCATAAATTATATTTGATGACTTAGAAGGCATTCATTTTCTTCTTTGATCATAAAGAAGATAACTTGTGGGAAAATTTAAATAAGCAAGATATCTCTGAGTCCTTGGATACTCAGATCATTTTCTTTTTCTCATCTGTTAAGCATTCTTACTTTGCAAGATCTTTATAAAAGCTTTAGTTGTTATTTGGGTGACTTTTACTACTCCTTCATTGATTCTATAAAACCCCACATCTTCTGCAAGATTTGACATTTCTCAGCATCACATCTATATTATACACTAAGGAGTGCAGTATGCCAGCGAGAAATTAAGGCACCATGAGTAAAGACAAATCTTTGAGAACTTTTGACTATCTGCATTTTTGTAAGTAATCAACACATTAATAAATATTATATTGAGTTGTAATTCCCACCTAGGCATATAACTATGTATTTGTGTCTCTCAGTTATGAGAGAATAAATAGAACTTTAAAAAATATATAGGTTTGCTTGTTCTTGGTTTTTTTTTTTCCAAGACAGGGTTTCTCTTTATAGTCCTGGCTATCCTGGAGCTCACTCTGCAGACCAGGCTGGCCTAGAACTCAGAGATCTGCTTGCCTCTGCCTCCCAAGTGTTGGGATTAAACGTGTGTGCCACCACCACTCAGCTAACTATACATATTTCTTAATCCTATAAAATGTAACAGAGTTTTAGTTTACTGGAATATTTTTGTGCTGGTAGATGGAGAAGGCTAATGTAATAGTAAAAATGAAATTTTAACTTGTCAATTAACATTATAAGAATAATGAGCTATTACTGACTTCTACTACAACTAATTAACAATATACCTGGACTTGAAATTCACATCTGGCATTTTTATAAGCTACTTAGTTTCTCTGGACGTTATTTTGCTAACTGTGAAACTGTCAAACCTGTAGAATAATAGTATTTGACACATGAGTACTTGCAGTGATCAAATGACATAATCCACTACATGGACAAAGTATCTGTTTCATGGAGACATGTTGTCACAAGAACAATGACCAGGATTACTTTTGTGCCCCTCCTTTATTTCTCTGTATTCGTTTCTTTTCTCCTTCTGAGATGGGGTATCACTATACAGTACTTGGTGACCGGTGTTAGCTTTCCAAGTATGGAGATTACAGCCATGTGCCACCCTTCCCCATGTCTCTTAAAAGACCACTTCGCTTAAAAATTACCCTTCAAATTTGCCAAAAGTTTTTCTTCAGATAGCTTCAGACTTATTTTGCTCCTTAATTATTTTAATTTAGTTTAAAAGTTCCTTACAAAAGTAGCCTTTTAAGGAAACGTTAAAGGTTGAAACTAGGGCTGGTGAGATAGCTTCAGAAGTTGAAGGCACTTACTACCAAGGCTGATGACCTGAGTTTGATCCCCAAGGCCCCACACAGTGGAAAGACAGAACCAATTCTTAACCTCTACATGCATACTATGGCATGAGTATATACCAACACACACATGTACAAACACAAACATGAATACACACATGCATGCACATATATACACACATGCTCACAGACACAAATGAGTGTTTTAATTACAGTTAAAATAACTAAGATAATTTTAATGACTCTGAAAACAACTAAAGATTAACCTATGGATTACTGACAACTATCATATACTGAATACACCTGTTTTCAAAAATATTTCATGGGCTGTAGAGATGGCTCAGTGGTTAAGAACATTGATTGCTCTTCTAAAGATCTTGAGTTCAATTCCCAGCATCCACATGGTGGCTCACAATCATCTGTAATGAAATCTGATGTCCTCTTCTGATGTGTCTGAAGACAGCTACAGTGTACTCATATACATAAAATAAACAGATAATTAAAAAAAGATTATAATATCCATGTCCTGCCTGGAAAACAGCACCATACAACAGGCTACTCCTTTTAAAAAACCAAATAATTCATAGTAAATGGATAGCAAGTCAGTAAGACCATACCTCATGTAAATAGTCTATTGCATAATATTTGAAGGCTGAAAACATAGCTTTCCATTCAATGCCATACAAAGTCCAATATCTAGAAACATAAAAGTTAAATGTTGGTAAAATAGCAAAGCCAAGAGGAGAAAAAACTCTCTTAACCACAAACCTTTCATTCACTTCTTTTTCAAAGGGTCCTAAATGATAAAAGTATAAAGCAACATCTATTTTTATAACAGAAAATCTAATATGGAAAATAATGTACATTGTTATTAATTTGTATATTTTTATCTTGACTTTTAATCCATACAAGTTGGTGAATTCAAATATGTTTAACATGATAATTTTGCTGAAAAGAGGCCGGAGTGGCAGAAACGGACACTGTTTAATCCAGGGTAATTATGTTTCTCCAGTGATTTCAAAATTAAATAATCAATGCCAAAACTCTATAATAAAGAAATTAAAGGCTGGAGAAATGGCTCAGTGCTTAAGAACATTGGCTGCTACTGTGAAGGACCCAGATTCGAGAACCAGGACCCTCACGTTACAACTGTCTGTCTGTCCACTTCCAGAGTTCTAAAGCCTTCTTTCGACCTCTAAAGGCACTGCACCATATGTATTGCACAGACAGGCATGCAGACAAAACACCTATATGCATAATAAAAATAAATCTTTAAAAAGTGATAATATAGTGTCTTGGCGTTAAAAGTTCTTAAAACCTTTTTTTTTAAAAAAAAAAAAACAACTAGATTTCGGAAATTATACCCATTCTCTTACTTAGAAAATCAAAGGCCTGGAGTTAGAATTTTCTAATAGCTAACTCATTGGAATAAAATGATTATGGTACGATACAGCAACCAGGTCAACAGACTACTGGAAAAATCAACAGAGCTACTTAATGAAACAATAAGTAATTAGTACAATGAATTAGGCCAAGATGGTTCTCACATTGAAACCAAAGAACTATAGCTTAGAAGTTACTAAGTTTATCAAGTAGATCTTAGTATTTTTGCCATTTAAAATGTCTGTAAAAAGTGGGATGTTGTGATGCATGCTTTCAATTCAAGCACTAAGAATGAGGAGGCAGGTAGATTTAGAGTTCAAGGCCAGTTTGGGCTACATTGTGTAGTGAGGTACTCTCTAAATAAATAAAGTCTGTGGGATGCTGAGAAGGCTCATTGGCAAAGGACTTGACCAGAACGCTCAAGGCTGTGGGTTCAATCCCTACCCCTGCAAAAACAACCAAATGTCTCAAGGAATTCAGATGTCAGGTGTTTTTACATAAAGTGTATGAATAATGTTTTATTAAATTAAATAAGTATTTTAATAGAAATGGTCTTTGCCTAGCGCTGTTATCACTTCATTTTTTTGTGTGGCTTACCCATGTGTCTTATATAATGTGGTGTACTGAAATCTGAAGACCCTGGGTGGTGGTGGCACAGGCCTTTAATCCCAGCACTCGGGAGGCAGTGGCAGGTGAATCCCTGAGTTCAAGGCTAGTCTGGTCTACAGAGTGAGTTCCAGGACAACCAGGGCTATGGAGAGAAACCCTGTCCTCACAAACAAAACAAAACAAAACAAAACAAAACAAAACCACAGCAAAAAAGAATACCTCAAGATATTACCCTCAGGAGAGGGCTATAACCTACCCCTGTTTTCAGTTATCAGGTAAATATTCTATTTATAAAACTTTTGTTGCATCTCTATTCATTTATTTCTCTCTCTCTCTCTCTCTCTCTCTCTCTCTCTCTCTCTCTCTCTCTCTGTGTGTGTGTGTGTGTGTGTGTGTGTGTGTGTGTGTGTGTGTGAAGAAAGAACTTGTGGAATTTTGTTCTCTCCTTCTACTCTGAAGGTCCTAGGGCTCAACTCAGACCCTCAGGCCTACTGGCAGGTACTCAAAGTGAACAATCTTAATTATTCAACTTGATGAAGTTTTAAAAGCAAATAAACTCCTAAAATAATCCATAACACAGTTATTTTGATAACAGGAAACTTTACATATTATAGTAAGCCTTTTAATTAAACTGAGCAAATGTACACTTCAGATTAGTTTTGAGATTGCAGCTGTCTTCAGACACATCAGAAGAAGGCTTCAGATCCCATTACAGATAGTTGTAAGCCACCATGTGGTTGCTGGGATTTGAACTCAAGACCTCTGGAAGAGCAATCAGTGCTCTTAACCATCTCTCCAGCCTGATATTGACAGTCTTAAGAATAGTGCCAGGTGTGTACTGTACCCACTCTTAATATCAACATGGCATTCTTTTACTGATGACTATCTGAGAATATTTATAATCAGTGTACCTCCGTGCCTTTCCACACACTGTATTACAGTCTTTGAAGCAAACGAATTCTAGAATTTTCATGTCTTTTTCAAAAATTTATTTATATGTATAAGTGGTGTGTATGTGTGTGTGTGTGTCTGTGTGTGTGTGTGTGTGTCTGTCTGAGTACCACGTGTGTGCCTGGTGCCCTTAGATCTACTGGGATTATCGATGTTGAGAACTGCCATTTGGGTCCTGGGAATCAAACCCAGATCCTCTGAAAGAGCAGGCAGTGCTTTAACCACTGAGCCATAGCTCTAGCCCCCAATTTTCCTGTCGTAAAGCTACATTTTCTCAGAAAATTATGGCTGCGTACCACCCTAGAAATAGGTTTACAGACTAAAAGCAAGCACAATTCTACTGTCTACAACTCAATTTATGGTTAGCATTTATTTTCACTTTTCCATCCTTACGTGTAAAGCCTAGTATTTCTATCAGCTTTAGAGTTGTCACTCCCATCAAACTACTTTGAAGAAAGCCTTTTTTTTTTTTAATATTGGCTTCGGCAATTGATATTCATGCTATGAACTACTTAAGATACCATATATTATATTCCCTATCAGAATTTCATCTGCTAATTCTACTGCATTGAATAACAGGTATCAGAACCCACCTTAATTTGGTGGGTGGATGGGATGAAAAGATAAGTTGGTTTTATATTTAAAGGCTGAACACATAGAGAAGCATATTCACAGTCAAAATCAACTTTTCGTTTGTTTGTTGATTTCTGAGACAGAATCGTACTATGGTGGGCCTCGAACTCTGAGACAATCTGCCTCTTGAGAGCTGGGATTAACTTTTTTAAAAGATTAACTTTTAAATTGTAGCAATTTCCCAGGTTTATTTTTAAACCTGCTTCTCTAAGATTTTATACTTCCTCTCTGCTCCCTCCTACAGGAATAATGGGTCAAAATACATAATAATTAGGTCAGGCTCTTGGACACAGAATTGGGGAAGTTTTACCAATATTAATGAGCGTGAATCTTCGAGTTTGAAGTAGCATCTTCTCCCATTACATGAATTTTCCCTTCCAAACTCCTTCAGAGAAATCACATTAACAACCTTATTTTTTCCTACGGGGTGGTAGGGTGGTGGGGTGGGGTGGGGTCGTGCAGAGGGGGAGCATGTAAAATTGTAGAGGCGCGTTTTGGTTTACTTTCCCATAACACAGGCAGCTAGTTGGGTGGAAATCCCACTGGCCCCTGTCAGGCCGGTCCTATTCCCTGCTCCTACTTAATTAGCAGTGGGCCGAAGCTGGGTTCGAGGTCTCATTCCTCCTCGGCTACATAAACCACGCCTCAGAAACCTGCTTTCTAGAGAATTCTGAGCTGCGATACTTCAGCGTCCTCGGTCCTTTCCTTACCCTCAGCAAGAGATGACTTCCTTCCCTCTGGCGGGCTTCTCCTGTGGTGAGGTAAAGAAATCCCCGCCTTTGGATTTAGTAGGAGGCAATTTCCACGCCCACCGAACACGTGACCTGAGATGGCCGCTGAACTCAACGCTCCCATTGGTCAGGCCAGACTCCGCCCTCTGGGTTGGTTCTTCAGTTGCCAGGATGTGACAGTCTAGGGCAGCCAGCCTGCTCCGCCCAGGGTTCGTGCCTTTTTTCCAACTGTGGTAGGCTGGGGGAGGTGTGACTCTGACGGAGTTGTCAACCGGAAGTCAGTAAGAGCCGAGTCTAGGTGTATTTGTATCTGGCTACTATGTTAATTAGCTAATGTCCCCGGAAGCAATGCATGGCTCGTAGCTTTTCACTGGCAACTCTGAGAGGGTTTAGCAAGCACCTGACTTCAGAGAATGACTGAAGGCCAAAGGGAGGAGGCGGATGTAGGTGTGTGGCCAGGTGGCTGTACAGTACTGGAGAAAGAACATTTGAGGTGTGTCGGAAAGGAAATCTGAGGCAGGGCTTTGAATGGGAATGTGTGGATTTTAGATCTTGATTGATGGGCACTCCCTCACACATTCTAACTTAGAATAACTACACCTCCCCTGATAAAGAACAGTTTATTCCTTTGTGTTTCTAACTTCTGCTTTCTTTTCCACGGTACAGTTTGGCTCTGAGCTTCTTCCCAGGAGATTGCAGGAAGTAATGTGTATTTATTTTATTAATTCATATCTCTTTCTAGCTAATATTGAAATGCTTATTGTGAAACATCAGCGGGATAAGCCACTCCATTGCCTTAAGTCCCTTACCTCATTCCATTTTCCACAGGTTTGTGCAACATGTTTTAGTAATATAGATTATCATTTAGCAACAATTTTGTGACTCACCTGCCAATGACGTACATTATTTTGCATTCTTCCACACATTTTATTAAAACTAAAATTATATAATTTCACTTGTAATACAGACTCACTAGAACCAGTAAAAATCATCCAAAGATACTTGCAGAAGTAACCTTGACTTCTGTCCTGACTCCAAGATAAGGTAACCACTATTTAAAAATCTGGGTTCCAGGGCCAGTGAGATGGTTGCCTCTAAGGCTGATGACCCAAGTTCAAATCCTGGCATCCACAAAGTGGAAGGAGAGACATGACTTCCACAAGTTGTCCTTTGACCCCCTACACACTGGCTGGTACATGCTTGCCCCTCCCCATATGCACAAAATAACTAAAAAAAAAATCTAAGTTCTGTCTTTTGATACTTTGCATGTCATTTGAAACTTTGCATGTCATTGTAGATAAATACAAAGTTGATTGGTCAGAAATATAAAATGAATACTTCAGTTTCATCACTAAACAATAATTCATGAGCAACCTTCCAGGTCAGCATCCATCCATCTAACACATCTTTAATATAAAAACAGTTGAGACAGTGGTGGCACGTGCATTTAATGCCAACACTCAGGAGGCAGAGGCAGGCCAATCTCTGTGAGTTTAAGGCCATCCTGGTCTACAGAGTGAATTCCAGGACAGCCAGAGCTACACAGAGAAACCCTGTCTTGGAAAAGTAAACAAAACAAAACCCCCACCTGAATAATAGGGTATCTCATAGTAACTATCTGCCATAATTTATTCAATATACCACAAATGATGATTGCTTCCAGGATTTCACCTGAATGTCACAGTGAGATTCTTGGATATTTGCTCTTGAATAATTCCTATGGAATTTTTTTTTTTGATTTGCTATCAAAGAGTCATGAGAGCATTTAAACTGGTAGATATGTCCTTATTACCTTTTAAAAAAATTATAGCAATTTATATTAACAATGTCAAGAGTATTTTCTGAATACACAGCTGTATAATACACAGCAGTACTGAATATATTGCTCTTTAGAAAATTTTTCCAATATAACATATCAAGTACTTTATATTTACTCGATAATTAAACACTTTTTAGGTGTTTATAGTCCTTTGGGCTTTTTCTTACATGAATTGTCTATTTGCGTGTTTGTATGTAGTAGATCAGACACTTTTTCTGTTGGGTAGGTTGTCTGTCTTTTTAAAAATCTTGGTCCTGCAGTGAAGCAGAATATCACATCAGGGAGCATGTGATTAGGACAAAGTTCTTCATTTCACCACTGGAAGAGAAAGGATTGGACTGGAGTCCCACCATCCCTACTAAGGTCATGCCTAGATAGGTATATTAGTTAAAGTTAAATCTAGCTATAGAAATAACAGGACATTTCAAAGTAATTTAAGAAGTTTAAAGGTAAGGAACTCAGGATTGATAGAACAATTCTTGTCTGTCTGTCCATCCCCCTCTCCCCAGCCCTCCCACCAAGTCTTCTGGTGACCAACTTTTCTTCTGTCCTATTACCCTGATAGATCTATTGTGGTCTTTATTCTCATGGGCTTAGAGAGCCAGTGTTTAGGAGGTCACATGGTAGAGGAAAGAATGAACTACAGGCTAAAGGATCCATGTTTCTTTGTGTGTGTGCAGTTTAAATTGAGAAATATGATATACAAAAGTATGTAAGACAATGTATAATTTTAAAAAATGTGTTAAGAAACATCCATGAGACCTCTGCTCTACTTAAGGAACAAAACAGTGTAAAAAGTTCAGAAGCCCTGCATTTCCTTTTGAAATTACAGCTTCCCTAGGGATCTCTCTCTCTCTCTCTCTCTCTCTCTCTCTCTCTCTCTCTCTCTCCCTAGAAATTACTATAATCCTGACTTATACTAATCATTGTCTTGCTTTTCTTCAAAATTGTTCTGCCCAAGTCATGATAGCTTGCCTATTTTTAAAGCTTTACGTCTTGTGTCACTTTAGCCCTTAATTCTTCTATGCAGTGGATACTATTAAATGTACTTAATGTTGATTTATTTTTCAGTGCTGAATAATTTCTATAAATATACCTCATTTTATTTTCCCACTGATAGAATAGTTGGGATCCAACATGTCCTTCAGAAGCCCATGTGTCCCCCAAGCACTTAGTAGTGCTGGAAGGTGATAGACAAGATCTCTTAGAAATGGGCACTAATGGAAGACAGATAACTGGACTCATGACCTCAGAAGGGATGTTGGGACCTACTCCAGCCCCTTCCTCTTCCAGGAGTAAAAGGGAAAACGTTAATCTCACACTCCTTGCTGTGAAATCCTGTTCATTACAGGCCTAAGACAGCTAGCCTTGGACAGAAATATTCAACACAAAAGCCAAAATTGATCAACCAACTATCCTTCTTCTCTTTCTCTTCCCTATCCCTTCCTCCTTTCTCCCCCGCCCCCTTCTCCCTCTTTCTTTCTGCTACTACCCTCACCTTTAGGATAAAGCTTTACTATGTAGCCCAGGCTGGCCTCAACTCATGATCCTCCTGCCTCAGCCATCTACATTTATTAATCCAGGGCTATTACCAATTATGCTTCCATTGATAGTCTTGAATGTGTACCTAGTATGCTTGCACATTTCTCTGACTATAAATTTAGAGAATTTTTCTGAACTTGCTTGTAAATGTCAGCATGTTTCAAGCAGTGGCAGTTCTTATTACTCTCTATCTGCACTAACTTCTAATGATTTCATACTTATAAATTTTAAGAAGTTGGTAGATTCCAGTTGTCTTTTTTTCAGTATGTTGAGCATAAGTATTTTTTAATTGAAAAAGGAAGTAAAAACATTTTATGATAAAATTAAATATTTACATGGAAAATGTTTCTGACAAAATTGAAAAAGTATATAGAAAAACACATTAAGATTGACAATTTTCATGGAAAAAATCAAAGAGTAAAATGTATATAAAGATATAAAACATTGCTAAATTAATTGAAAAAGGAAGTAGAAACATTTTATGATAGAATTGAAGATTTACATGGGAAATATTTCTAAAATTGTAGAAAAATATAAAATAACATTAAAATTGAAGATTATCATGGAAAATTACAGATAAAATGGTAGGCATAAAAATATTTCTAAGTTGATTGAAAGTGGAATTATAAACTTTTTCTGATAAAATTGAAGATCTACAAGGAAAATATTCCTGATAAAATTCAAGAAATATATAGAAAAACACGTTAAAACTGACTATTTCATGGAAAATTATACAGATAAAATGGTAGGAATAAAAATATTCCTGCCAGGCAGTGGTGGCGCACGCCTTTAATCCCAGCACTTGGGAGGCAGAGGCAGGAGGTTTTCTGAGTTCGAGGCCAGCCTGGTCTACAAAGTGAGTTCTAGGACAGCCAGGGCTACACAGGGAAACCCTGTCTCGAAAAACCAAAAAAAAAAAAAAAATTCCTAAGTTGATTGAAAGTAGAATTATAAACTTTTTCTGATAAAATTGAAGAAATATATACAAAAAATGTTAAAATTAAAGATTATCATGGAAAACAATACTGATAAAATGGTGGACATAAAAACCATTACTAAATTGAAAGAGGAATCACAAACATTTTCTGATAAAATTGAAGATTTACATGAAAAATATTTCTGTTAGACTATGTTTTTTGTTGGGGAATTGAGTCCATTGATGTTATAAGGTATTAAGGACTAGTGATTATTGCTTCCTGTTATTTTTTATGTTATTTTTATGTTTGTGTGGTTACTTTCTTTTGGGTTTGTTGGGAAAAGATTACTTTCTTGCTTTTTCTAGGGTGTAGTTTCCCTCCTTGTGTTGGCGTTTTCCATCTATTATCCTTTGTAGGGATGGATTTGTGGAAAGATATTGTGTAAATTTGGTTTTTATCATGGAATATCTTGTTTTCTCCATCTATGGTAATTGAGAGTTTTGCTGGGTATAGTAGTTTGGGCTGGCATTTGTGTTCTCTTAGGGTCTGTATGAGATCTGCCCAGGATCTTCTAGTTTTCTTCGTCTCAGGTGAGAAGTCTGGTGTAATTCTGATAGGCCTGCCTTTACTTGACCTTTTCCCCTTACTGCTTTTAATATTCTTTCTTTGTTTAGTGCATTTGGTGTTTTGATTATTATGTGCCGGAAGGACTTTCTGGTCTGGTCCAGTCTGTTTGGAGTTCTGTAGGCTTCTTGTATGTTCATGAACATCTCTTTTTTTAGGTTAGGGAAGTTTTCTTCTATAATTTTGTTGAAAGTATTTACTGGCCCTTTATGTTGGAAATCTTCACTCTCTTCTATACCTATAATCCTTAAGTTTGGTCTTCTCATTGTGTCCTGGATTTCCTGGATGTTTTGGCTCAGGAGCTTTCTGCATTTTGCATTTTCTTTGACTGTTGAGTCAATGTTTTCTATGGTATCTTCAGCCCCTGAGATTCTTTCTTCTATCTCTTGTATTCTGTTGTTGATGCTTGCATCTATGACTCCTGAATTCTTTCCAAGATTTTCTATCTTCCGAGATGTCTCACTTTGTGATTTCTTTATTGTTTCTACTTCCATTTTTAGATCCTGGATAGTTTTGTTCAGTTCCTTCACTTGTTTGTTTGTGTTCTCCTGTAATTCTTTAAGAGATTTTTGTGTTTCCTCTTTAAGGTCCTCTACCTGTTCACCAATGCTCTCCTATATTTCTTTCAGGGATTTTTGTGTTTCCTCTTTAAGGGCTTTAACCTTTTGACCCATGTTCTCCTGTATTTTTTTAAGGGAGTTATCTATGTCCTTCTTGATGTCCTTTATCAGCATCGTGAGATGAGACTTTAAATCCAACTACTGCTTTTCCGGTGTGTTGGGGTATCCGGGACTTGCTGTGGTGGGAGAACTGGGTTCTGATGTTGCCAAGTAGCCTTGGTTTCTGTTGGTAGGGTTCTTGCGCTTACCTTTTGCCACCTGGTTATTTCTGGTGTTAGTTGGTCTTGCTGTCTCTGGCTGGAGTTTGTCCCTCCTATGGGCCTGTAAGCCTGTGTCTGTACTCCTGGGAGACCAACTCTCTTCTGACAGGGTCTGTGCACAGAAGGCTGTGGAGCTGACTGGTTCCCTGCTGCAGATGGTGGCTGGAAGGGAAGACTCCTGTCCCAGCTGCTCCACTGATCGTATGCCCTGTGCCCTCCTAGCTGTTCCCCTCCAAAGAGAAGGTGGAGATCTCACCTCTACACTCAGAAGTGAAAGCACTGCTGGGAGATCACTCTCTCCTGGTGGGCTAAGCACAGAAGACTTTGGAGCTGCCTGGTTCCCTGCTGCAGATGGCAGCTGGAAGACTCGAGTTGTCTTTTGAGGAAGGTTCTCAACAGCTACCACATGGCACTAATGGTTCCATGTCACTAATCAGGTCTTAGACATATGGTTGTAATAAAAACTAGAATTTACAGTGTTCATTCAGACAGTTACATACTTAGTTACAATTGGGTGATTCTGTTAATATAAGGAAGAGAGACCAGGTGTTGGGAAATATATAACAATCTCTGCTGTGCTAATGATAAAAAGCTTTTAAGTGCTGAGTTTTATTTAGAACTTGGCTTATCCTAAACACTTCAGTCCTACATAATATATAATGAGCACCGGTTTTTATATGGGCATTGAATGCTTATGTATCTTACCCAAGTTTAGCTAGAAGGTATGATCCTGAATTTTTTTTTTTTTTTTGGTTTTTCTGGTTTTTCGAGACAGGGTTTCTCTGTGTATCCCTGGCTGTCCTGGAACTCACTTTGTAGACCAGGCTGGCCTTGAACTCAGAAATCCTCCTGCCTCTGCCTCCCAAGTGCTGGGATTAAAGGCGTGCGCCACCACCGTCCGGCTGATCCTGAATTTTAAACCCATGAGTCTGACTTTAGCATCCATCTTAATCAGACCACACATCATCCAAAAAGAACACTTGCTTCCACTCTGCTGTGTGTCTGCTATGTATACTTTCTCTATACATTTCATAAATTACATAAATGATTTACCTTATCTAGCTCCAGGGAAATTTACCTTCCCTAAATCCCCTTTTTCCCTACTATAACTAATGTAACTCAATCATTATTTTTAAACGGCTGAAACTTTTTAGCAATTTCTTTTACTTTTAAGTGTGTTTGTATGCATGCATGTGTGTGTGTATATATGTCTGCAGGCATGCGTGTGAGTGCAGGTGCCTCTAGAGGTTAGAGATCATCTGATCCTCCTCTAGTTAGAGTCAAAGGCAGTTCTAAGCTGCTTGCTGTGGGTGCTGGAAGTTGATTCAGGTGTTCTGAGTCACTTCAACCGCAGCACCATCCCTCCAGCCTAAACAATTACATTTCTCTGTAAATTCTCTTTCATCATTTTTGCACCATTGTTATTTTAAATCTAAATGTAAATAAAACCAGTTCAGACACATACTTGAGTATAAGCTCAAGAATCATCCTCCAAGAGTCATCATGGGAGGGGGGAAAGGGAAACTCCATTGTAATCACTGTTTGATTCTCGTGCCACGTGGCCAGGATGAAAATGCTTAGTGCTTAATAAAAACATACTTCGTGTCAAACACTGATGATGCTAAGAAGGACGATCACAAATCCTTGACTGAAGTTTCTCTGTTTTGTTTTTTTTTTCAACATTCCTACAGAAAAGTCTAAGCATTGCTGCTAGGATGCTATTTTTTAAGATAACTAATGGAGAGTCTCACCTCTGGGCTGAAGCTCTCGGAGCTCATCACCTATATTGCACAGCCTGAAATCCTTAGCATACAGCAGCCCTATTCACTATGGAACTCTCAACCACTGGCCATTCTCTGAACCTTTCCCAGATTTTCCTCCTCTCAAGGGTGTTGGACAGTGCTTTATTTAAAAAAAAAAACACAATAATAATTGTTTTGCTCATGTCTGCCTCACCCATCAGACCACAGTCTTCTGAGGTCATGGTTCATGCGCCATGCCTTAATTATCTTTATGCCTTACCCAAGGTAATCACTGAGATAAAATGTTAATTCATTTCTTCTAAAAGTCCTTTTGAAGTAACGACTTATATTTGCATTTCTGTTAAATGTAGGTTTTCAGTGTTCTTGCCTGGATATTAATGTGTATAAAATGTTCCACAAGCAAGAGCACACACATGCTAAGTGAGCCTGGCATGAATATGGCGGATACTTTTCTTGAGACAGAATTGCATATCATCTCAAACCAGATCGTGCAGAAAATCTGGATATATGGAATGAAAAGGGCATTGCATAAATGTGTTACACAAGTGATTTATTGTCTTGGAGAACTAATGTATAGGTGTGGCTTCTTATACTATCTTTTGATCATCCTGAAGGAACTGTTTTGCATCAGTAGACCAAGAAGAAATATTTTAGCACAACATATTCAGCATTACTACAGTAGATAACTACTGCTGAAAGAGAGCTGTGGCTACGGTGACATTAGCATGAGGAAAACTCTGCAGGTGCAGAAGGGAAGCCTAACATTTCATATTGGTGTACTTACCTTTCCATCAAATGCAAGAAATGAAGCATGTGAGCCCGGTTTTTGTTTGTTTGGTTTTTCAGCATTCAACTTTGTAGGCACGATGATCTCTCTTACATGGTAAACTCCTCAGTTTGTGGACCATGAGCCATCTCACACGATGCTGTACCTTTTATGTGCGTCGAAGAATTCATGTAAGTTTAGATTCTGACCAGGTTAGAAATTTTACCCATACATTTGACTTGAGAGTATAACTCAGGAGCATATTGACTGGAATAAATAAAATAATTGGGTCACTATTTCCTTGGGACAAATGGAAAAGCAGACTACAACTTAACATTTCCTTGAATAATATTCCCCTAAAATGCCTCCCATTTTATTGCCTAGTGAAATTAGGGGATTTTTCTAATTACATAGATATAGCTCGCAAGCCTTCTATCCAGTAAGGTATCATCATTCACTCACAGATTCATTCATCAACTATTTTGATTGCATTTATTTATTTATTTATTTATTTGGTGCGTGGTATGTATGGACATGTGTGTGGCCATTTGTGTAGAGATGAACAGACAACCAGGAGGGAGTCTTTTCTTTCCTTCTACTCTCTGGGTCCCAGGTATTGACTCAGGTCATCAGGTTGGCAGCAAGTGCCTTTACTCACTGAGATGTCTGCCTGACCCTTGTAAATTATTTTAAGTACATGTTATATGCAAGGAACTATGTTAATTGGCGAAAGCTGTCAAGTGACCAGGGAACTAGCACCTTTACATAAAAACCAATCATTCCCTGAGGAAATTAGTGTCATAAGACTATGGAAGTATAACAAGGAAATAATGACTTATGATTTCAACAAATATGTTGTAGAGATACAAAAGAATAATTGATTAGATAACTAATATTGTGTGAGATTAACAATGCCTTTGGGAAATCTAGCTATTTAGAACCCCAAAAAAACCATCATAGTACCAGTGTATACCTAATAAAAAGTGAATCAGTGGACTGGAGAGATGGCTCAACGGTTAAGAGTACTGACCACTCTTCCAGAGGTCCTGAGTTCAAATCCCAGCAACTGCATGGTAGCTCACAACCATCTGTAATGGAATCTAATGTCCTCTTCTGGTGTGTCTGAAGAGAGCAATAGTATACTCATATACATAAAATGAATAAATAAATCTTTTTTTAAAAAAGTGAGTCAGCTTAAAAAGAAATAAAACGAATTGCTAGACTTATACTATTATTTATTTATTTATTTATTTATTCGCTTCCTTACTTATTTAGACAGGTTTTCTCTCTCTATGTAGCTTGTCTGTCCTGGAACTTGATATATAGAAATGAACTGTATAGGGCTGGAGAGACGGCTCAGTGGTTAAGAGCACCGACTCCTCTTCCACAGGTCCTGAGTTCAATTCCCAGCAACCACATGGTGGCTCACAACCATCTATAGTGGGATCAGATGCCCTCTTCTGGTGTGTCTGAAGAGATCAGAACAGTGTACTCACATATATGAAATAAATAATTTTAAAAAATCTTAAAAGAAATGGACTGTATAGCTTGTCTCTGCCTGCCTCTGTGTGCACCACCACCAGCTAGACTTGTAAATTTAGCTAAGTGTGATGAGACATACCATTAACTCCAGCATTCAGGAAGCTGAGGGAGGAAGATTACAAATTCAAGGTCAGTCTGGGCTATGCTACAAAGACCCTACCTCAAAGGGGCTAGAGACATGCCTCAGTGGTTAAAAGCATTTGTTGTTCTTGCAGAGGACCTGAGTTCTGTCCCCAGTTGCCACATGGTGACTCACAGTCCTCTGTAACTCCACTTCCAGGGGATCCAACAGGCAACAAGCATGAAGGTCTTCTGACCTCCATAGGTAAAAAGCATGCATGTAGTACACATACTTAAATGTGTGCAAAACACTCATACACAATAAAAATAATAAATCTAAAGACATTTTTGAGAAATAGCAAGAATCATCTCTGGTGAAACTTAGAATTTTTAAAACATTTCTTATGTTTATGTGTTTGAGTATTTTGTCTACAGGTATATCTGTGTACCACATATATGCCAAGGAGGCCAGAAAAAGTTATCCAATTCCCCAGAACTGGAGTTAGAGTTGTGAGCTGCCATGTGGGTATTGGGAACTGAATCCCAACCCTATGCAAGAGTAGCCAGTGCTGAGTCATCTCTCAGTCCCTAAACTTGGAAGCTTAAGCTAGAGTAGGTTATAACAAATGCCTCAACTATCCAGAGTATCCTATATCATATCTGTCAAATATGGAAGACCTGTATATCTCTTTTTCTCTCCTTCCCAGGCCTTAGTGTTTTTCGAGGTATCCTTGACTGCTCTGTTATCTTTAAGGAAGGAGGTGATGAGGCCCTGTGCCACATTTGGAAAGATGACATTACATTAATAATTCCATATCCAGGAGAAATAATTTTATGAAAGGCTGAGTGCAGTTCCTTCAGTAGAAACGTAGGGAACATATAAAACAGTTTCTCATCCCCTCACATACTTGATTGTTTTTGTGACAGTATCTTACACTGGAGCCCAGGCTGGCCTAGAAATCATGATGTAGCCTGATTTGGCTCCAAATTCACAGCAAACTTTCTGTGTCATCCACATGAATGCTGGCATTACAAATGTAAGTTACCAAGCTTGGCTTTCATCCCATCCTATTTTTGATATAGGATCAACCTTATATTTAAGAATATAAATTAACAAATAATTGTTGAAAACCTGTTATATATTCTTCATGTAGAAACTTAATGGGGAAGTTAGGCAGCTAGTCCTAACAGGAAGTGGGAAGAAGCAGTAAAACCACAAAATCAGGGTCATTTGCTTCACTGCAAACTTCAGGGTCTTCAATGTCAAGTGTCAGTGATCATCAACTCACTGAATATGGAAGAAAAACTGGTGTTAGTGTGCGACGGCATTGTTGTGAGTGAGAGATGCTCTCAGGGTACTGCGCATTTGTGCTTCTGAATGTCTTGCTTACATGCCAAATAATTGACACCAGTGTTTCTCAATAGGAGGTGATTTTCTCCACTTAGAAAACATTTGGAGATATTTTCTTGTCAAATTTGGGACTATGACTGGCAGCTAATATGTGAATCACAGAAATGCTGCTAAGTATCATATAATGAGCAGTTCTTACCCTCACTGCTCAAACAAAGCATTATTTGTCTCAAAATATCAATAGTGCCAACACTGATAAACCTGGGTCTGATTTCTCCCCAACTCTTCTACTCATCTGTGTGTGTGTGTGTGTGTGTGTGTGTGTGAGAGAGAGACAGAGACAGAGGTATTTCTTTTCTCAGAATGTATATCTAGGTCCATTTGTACTCTGACCTGTTTACTCTTATCTTTACCTTTCTGTAGCTGAGTACCTCTTTCTCTCTTTTAAGTCAATTCCCCTTTAATATTTATATTCTACTTAGTTCCTCAAATTATGTGTACCATACACACAAATGCCTTCTATATCATAGGATGAAGATTAAAAAATCAGGCAAAGAGCACATTCCCCTTCCAACTCCCCTAGAATTGTCTCACGGGGTTTTCCTTGGATATACATTTCATTTTTCCCATATACCGTAATGACTTTTTTGTGTCTAAAAGTGCTTCATTGTATTTTATCCTAAGGTACTGTCTGAAACTCTTACTTTGGTTCTCTAAAAAATTCCCAGCATTCCCTATGGTCTCACGACCTGTTTTCTAGAACAGCTTACCTGAGTTCTTCCAGCCTTTCATGTACATAGTGATAGAGAATTTGGATTATATACACTATTACTGTGCATATACATAATAACTATGATAGTTAAGTAGTCCCTGGACTACTCGCTGCCCAATCCTACCTGCCCTTTGGGGTTGGAGGTGAGGTAGCATGGAGTAAACGACACAGCCTCCGGAAGCAGGTGAGAAACGCAGCAGCAAGCTCGTCTGAACATTGCTGCAAGCTCCTTTCATACCCACCCGCACCCCATTGGTCCCAAGAAAGCATCTTTTCTAGACAGCAGTGCTTGATTGGCTGGCATTGTCTGCACTAGCAATCCTTGGTCTCTCAGGCAGTCCTTGATCAGGTCCTCCTGCAGGAGAACAGCCCCCTATGTTTACATTGAGTCTCTCTCACCATACCTGCTACAGTTAAGTGCTGTCGATTTACCAGGTACTAAGCTTAGTATATGATATAAGTTAGTACAGAGAAACACTGAAGTTAAAGGGGGTAAGTGATGGGTTCAAAACTCTGCATCTACCAAGTGAGAAGTCAGAATTCGAATCCAAGTCTGACACGTGCCAACATCTATACATTTTTTGCACTCTTCATTCCTTCATGAGTCAATCCACCCTCTTATATTTGCCTACAGAACTCTTTGTGTTCCGTTCTAAACTCTTTCTAGCTTTTCCTGCTGACCTTCATTGAAATCACACTCTTGCCAAATCACTATTCATCACTGTGTTCCATTCTTGCTTTCCTTTCTTCTGTCAGTGCCTCATATTATAACCTAGGTCTACATGAGCCTTCCCACACATCTCTGTAGGTTCAAATACCTACTGATTCCTAAAGCCCAACTTGACTTTCTCAGCTTTATTTGATTTCCTCCGATCCCCCTTCCCCCACTCTAGACTTTCTCCTTTCCAAACACAGGTTTGCTTTGTCGTTCTTTCTCTACTCCTACTGTTTGAGAGCAGCATATTTGTCACCCAGTGTATATATGTGTATATGGAGCTCTTTGCAAATACTCTTCGATATATTTGGGGGATGGTGCTGGAGTGATGACTCAGCAGTTAGGAACACTGGCTGCTCCTCCAGAGGACCTGAGTTCAATGCCCAGTATTCATGTGGAAGCTCACAACCATCTGTGAGTCCCAGGGTGTGTGATGTCATCTTTTGGCCTCTGCCAGCACTATACACATACATATGTAGTGTACAGGCATATATGCAGAAAACACATACATAATCAAGAATTGAAGCTCAATAATTATTCGGTTGCTTCTAATATTCACAACAGTTCTTCAAGATATTAATATACCTTATTAACAAAGAAACTAAGGCTCATAGAAGTTAAGTGCCCTGCCCAATTGTATAGATGCTCCAAGATGACTCAAGCTTGATCCTACTTGTGACTTCAGAGTGTGGTTCCTCCTACACCATATGTCCTAGCACACACCTTTCTTTCAGTAGCTACTGAGTAAGTGTTGAGCCAATGAGTAAATACGTGTTAAGAACATATTATTGAAGATAGAGAAGCATGAGAGAGTCATTGGTCATAAAAAGAAGAGTACTCTTAAGCTGTGACTCATCTTCATGTGTAGCATTTATCATTCATTTAAACAGAAGGAAAACAAACCCTCCCACTCTGATAAAATATATTAGGCAGCAATGTGTTGAAGTCTTTATTATACACTTGAGAATACACCTTTAACAAATGTTTTGTCATGTTATTTAAAGTCAGTAGGTAGCTAGAAAACTAGGGGTTAATTTTTCATTTTCTATCAGTTTCATGAAGAAAATTTATTCTCTTCTTTGCTGTTTCTTCTTTAAGAGCTATGTTTAGAAAAACCATTGAATCCAAAAGATTGAACATTCAGTATATTTTCTTCTGTTTTTACTACGCTGTCTTTTACATTTAGAAACGCTGTGTTGTGTTTGCACATGTGTATATGGTATGAAAGATATTTATAAAGTAATGTTTTTACACATAATTTACTCTTCTGATAGTCAAATAACATTAAGTTATTCAACTATTACTTTACCCTTTTTATTTTTAAATTATGTCACTATCACATAATTAAATATGCTAAATTCATGGACATATATGTCTCTAATTTTTTACTTGTTCTGCTGAGTTACTTCTGAAATAAAACCATTGTTGGGAGTGTTAAAGTTTTCATTTCTGGTGTGATAATATTATTCTTCTATTTAAAAAAATGTCCTGACTACTCACCAATAGCCTTGAAAACAAATATAAGAAGTATTTTGTTGTTGGCATGATGGCAAAAGCTTCTGTATTCCCCACATTCAAGTATGTGCAGCCTTCCAGAGGCTGAAGCAGGAAGATCGTTAGTACACACACAAACACATAAAACACATAACACACACACACAACAGCAAGTCTTAAAATCAGAGTAATTATAGTTTTGGTTTTCTTTTCTCAAAATCAATTATGTTAAGCCATTTTCATTCTGTATGAATATTAAAGTCAGCATGTCAAATTTACACTAAAACAAAAGGCCCATGCTAATAAAACTGGAGAACTTTTGGTAAACAAAATGAATAAATATGACATGTTTTCACTCATATATGGAAGTTTTAAAACTTGATCTCACAAAAGTAAAGAGTAGAATATTACCTACCAGAGCTTGCATGGAGATGAAGATGAGGGTTATTGGCACAAAAGTGAGATAGAATAAGTAATAATAGATAGCATAGTAGAGATAGTACAGTAATAACGTATTATAGATCTTAAAATAGCTAAGAGAAATCATTTTGAATATTTACAACATAAAAATGATACATAATTGAAATATTTTAGTTGCTCTGACTTAGCTATTAAGCAAAGAATACTTGTATTGAAATGACTTGGTGTAACCCATAAATGTTCATGATGATTGTACCATTTTTTGAAGCCAGTAGAATCTTGAGGTTGTATCGAATCTATAGATCAACTGAGGAGAATTTTCACATGATAATTCTGAATCTTCTAATCTGTAAATATTCAAATAATACCTTCAGACTTAAAATTGCTTCTTTGTGATAGTAGAATAGCCGTTCATTGTTCTATTATTTGCTTTCTCAATCATTTCCTTTCAACTCTTCTGTGTTGTACCTAAAGTGCCTCTCTTATATGGAGCATATAGTGGGGTCTTGCTCTGTGTGTGTGTGTGTGTGTGTGTGTGTGTGTGTGTGTGTATGTGTAAATACATGGGCCTAAGTGCACATGTGCCAGAGAAGGATGGTCAGTGTCCTCTTCCTTCATTCTTGGCTTCCTACCTTGAAGCAGTCTCTCACTGAATCAGAAACTCATCATTTCAGGTGGGCTGATTGGCCAGCCAGCTTCTGCCTCTCAATGGTGGGGTCACAGACATGTACAGCATTTTGTGTAGGTGCTGGGGATTCCGACTCAGTTCCTCACCCTTGCAAAGCAAGCACTCTTATGTTGACCCATGCCATGCGCAGTGAGGTTGAGTTTCTGCAGATTGAAGAATATTCCAGAGACCTGCATGGGAGATGCCATTTTCTAGGCATCTGAGATCAAGGGTAGTACAAACAAAGCACTTTTCATTTTTATCATTTAAAACAAGCAAAATGGGGGTTGGAGAGATGGCTCAGCAGATAAGAGCACTGGCTACTTGTTCTTCCAGAGGTCCTGAGTTCAATTCCCAGCAACCACATGATGGCTCACACCATCTGAAAAGGGATCTGATGCCCTCTTCTGGTGTGTCTGAAGACAACTACAGTGTTCTCATATAAATGAAATAAATAAATCTAAAAAACAAAAAACAAAACAACAAAAAAAAACAAGCAAAACAGGATGATGTTTGCTGTTAGCTCAAGTAAATACAAGTACAGTGATGGAATGTGCCTTATCATCCTTGGTCATGTGAGAAGAGCCAGAAGCCTTCCTTCCAGGCCTTTGCCTTTCCTACAGAGAATATGTAGGCTTGCCAGGCCATTCCCTTCAGGTCTGTGCTTTCAAGTCATCATAGTTTATGCAACTGTTCTTTTAGACCACCTTGTGAGAAGAACACTCTGCACTCTGCCCTATCCATAGTTTACCATAAGTCCACAGCCTCCTTACACAGGTGCCCACATCTTACCCACAGTCCTCAGCTCTCACCTGCTTTTTGTTTGTTTGTTTGTTTGTTTTAATCTGTTTTGTCGATCTTGTCTTTTAGTTAGAAAGATCAGGGTATTAACGTGTATCATAATTATTGGTAAGGTTAAATTTAGGTCTTTTACTTCATTATTGATCTTTCATTTATGCTCCTTCTTGTTCTGTTCTTACTATGTCCTGCCTTCTTTGGAACAGTTTTTAATGTTTTAATTGGCTTGGGCTATTTCTTTTTACAATTAGTTTTTAGTTTTTTAGTGATGTGACTGTGATATATATAAAACTAACTTTTCACAACCTACTTACAATTAATGTGAATTCAAGCAAAATGTAAACTATAATAACTTTATAAATCTATTTACCATCTCCTTAATTAGTATAGCTGATATATAATAACTATATATAACTAATAGTTGATAATTAATAAATTATATGTATATTACATTCTTTGGGAATTTCCCCAGGCAGTATTATAATTTTACTTGAAACACTATATAGAGATATTAAGAAATAGGGAATGTTGTAGATCCATTCAATTCTATCATTTCTTTTGTTGTTGTTTGAAATTGTTTTGTTGTTGTTGTTTTTATTGTTGTCATTGTGTTTTTTTGTTTGTTTTTTGAGATGGAGTCTCATGTAGCCCAGGCTGACCTCAAAGTCACTGGATAGCCCAAGCTGACTTTGAACTCCTGATACTCTTGCTTCTGCCTCCCAAAACCTCTACCATTTCTCTTGTTCTTCCTTCAGTATTGAAAGCTCTCCCCCATGTTGGCTGTTTCCCTTCTCCTTCTAGAGAATTAATTAATGTTTCTCATAGAGGACAGATCTGCTCATAGCCAATCCTTTTCATTTTGCTTTGAAGTACCTTTGTTTGCCTTTCCCTGAAGATATTTTTTCTGGGGCATAGTTTCTGTTTGACAGTTATGACTGCGCTTCTTTAAAGCTACTCATCTACGTTGTAGCCCACACGGTTTCGGTCTAGAAATATAGGGTCACTTTATTCATCGTAGTGTAAGGTAATAAAAGGTAGCACATGATTTTCCATTTGTGATTGTTATTAAGTACAGTCCTATTCCTAACATTCGCATGGCTCGAGATACCAATGGAGACCCAGAAATCAAATTCATAAGTTATGCTTACAGACTATTAAATATAATGTGTTCTGGCTTTCGACCTTTATAAATACACCTTTGTCAGAATAATGAAAAGCAGGTGAAACTGTGGATTCCGTTTCATTGACAAACAAGAGCAAGATGACTGATTTTAATTAGTATAAATGTCTGTTCTGATGATGGACCAGTGATGTTTTTGTGATCACACACACACACACACACACACACACACACACACTCATATGTGTATATGAGTCACATATATAAGTGTGAGTCATATATATATGAAATCATGTGTTTTCTCATCCTGTTTTCTATGAGAAAAAAATGATCATTATGTTGTTATGGTCATATCACCTATGTTATGCTTTGATCTATAGTGGGGACTGACAACTTATGGCCTATGGACCAAATCTGTTTTAAAATGGAAACTTTATTGGGAGACAGCCACAGATCATTATGTATTGTCTGTGGCTACTTTTGTGGTACAATGGCATATTTGAATGGGTGCAAAAGATCATTTTTCTCATAAAAAATGTTTACTCTCTGATATGTAACAAACTTTGTCATTTATCTGTCTAAGCTACTTTTTTTAATTTTATGTGAGTACACTATTGCTTTCTTCAGACACACCAGTAGAGGGCATCCCATTACAGATGGTTGTGAGCCACCATGTGGTTGCTGGGAATTGTGCAGTCAGTGCTCTTAACCACTGAGCCATCTCTCCAGCCCTGTGCAAGCTGCTTTTAAAAACTAGTATCCCACTTCCGGACCACCAATGTGACCACCTACTTTCCAAGGGTGCCCAAAACTGCTAAATATTATTTTGAAATCAGCTGTTGTTAAGTATCTGGAAATTGTGCGAAGAACACTAGAAAGTAAAGAAATATCTATTTATGAAGATCTACCATTTTCTTTCTTTCTTTTTTTTTTTTTTTTACAGAAACCAGGAAAGGGGATCAAGAATCTGTGGTAACCGGGCAGTGGTAGCGCATGCCTTTAATCCCAGCTCTTGGTAGGCAGAGGCAGGCAGATTTCTGAGTTCGAGGCCAGCCTGGTCTACAGTCAGGGCTATACAGAGAAACCCTGTCTCGAAAAACCAAAAAATAAAGATAAGTAAATCACCTTTAATTATAGAATAAAGTTTAAAGGCATTAGACACTATAAATAACTATAGCAAATAATATAACAGCAATTTCTCAACGACTACACAGTATAAAAAGATGGAAAGAGTAATATCAAGAACCTGCAAGAAAAGAGAAGCAAATTGAAAGCTGTATATGGTTGAAGTTTGAATATTATTGGGCTATAATAGACTATTATATTCATAAAATGTTATATATAAGCCCTTGATAACCACAAATTCAAAGTCTCACGAAGCACCAGGAGGTGGAGGTACCTGCCTTAATCCCAGTGCTGGGGAGGTAAAAGTGGCAGTTCTCTGAGTTCGAGACCAGCCTGGTCTGCAGAGTGAGTTCCAGGACAGCATGGCTACAGAGAAACCCTGTCTCGAAAAAAGAAAACAGAAAGTCTCCAGAAGCTGTACAAAAAATAAAGGAATTAAAGCATACAACTACAAAAATTAACAAGTCATCCAGGATGATAGCTGCAAGTGATAACCAAACAAAAACAGGGTGACTATTTTATCAGGAAAAAAAAAAGGCAAAACCTGTCACTCAAAATGTGACAGGTGAGAGTTCATGCTGAGTGACAAAGGGAACAGATCATCCAGTAAATATAATAATAGTAAATGTATATCCGCCCAGCACTCAAGACGCCTAATTACTTAAGTATTCACAGGACTAAAGGGAGAAATAGCACATATATATACATACATACATACATACACAAAGCAGTCTATCAGCAGCAAAATATATCTTAGTTGGGGTTTTTGTTGCTGTAACAATAACCAAAACAACTTAGGGAGGAAAATGTTTATTTCAGCTTATGGTTCACATTATAGTCTATCATCAAAGGAAGTCAGGGCAGGAACCCGGAGGCAGAAGGTGATGCAGAGGCCATGGAGGAACAGCTTATTGGTTTGCTCCCTATGGCTTGCTCAGACAGCTTTCTTATACTTCCCAGGACCATATGCCCAAGGGTGGCACTGTCCACAGTGATCTGGGATCATGGACATCAATCATTAATCAGGAAGATGCATGACAGACTTTCTTATTGGCCATTTTTAGGAGTTAACTTTTTCAATTGAAGTTCCCTCTTCTCATGTGACTCTAGCTCTGTCAAATTAACAAAACACTAGCCAGCACAAGACAAAATCATCTCAAATCTCAAGGAACATTCCTCAGAATAGATAAGTCACAGAACAAGTCTTATCAAATTTAAGAAAATTGAAATCATGTCTAGTATCTCCCCCCCCAAGTCATATCAAACTAATAATCATTGACAGGAGGAAATTTGTAAAATTCACAAGTATGTGCAAATCAAGCAATGCGATCCTGAACAGTGGATCACAAAAAACAAACAAACAAACAAACCAACAAACAAACAAACAAAACCCAAAAGGGAAATAATAGCATGAGACAAACAATAATGGGACTGTGATATACCAAACGTAAAAAGTAGCAATTCAAGGGTGCTCTAAGTTACCAGCAAACCAATCATTCAGGGATATAGAATTAACAGTTGTCGTCTCTCTGGTAATCAAATCTGTAGGTACTCTGACAGCATATATTGAACCTAACAATCTGTTATCCTAGTTACGTTGTATGAAATCCTTATCCTTGGAGATGGCTAAGAAGAGGCTCTAACTAGTGTGCATTCTGTAGGCCCATGCCAATGCAAAGAACCTCTTACAAAGATTTTAAATGATGTTAGAATCAAAGAAACACACACACACACACACACACACGCACACGCACACGCACACAGTAGTGTTGCTTGTTATGATATGAAAGTCAAATGTCTCCCACAGGCTTGTGTATTTAAATATTTAGCACCCAGATGGTCCTGCTGTTTGGGGAAGCTGTGGAACCCTTGGGACTGTGGCCTAGCTAGCAGAGGTGGGTCACTGGGTCACTGGGTCATCTTAAAGGCCATATCCACTTCTGATTTTGGCCCTCTTTTTCCTGATCTGCCAAGCTACAATGCAAGCCCACACCACCGCAGACCAAGCTACTGCAGTCTCCACCATGATAGACAGTCCCCTCTGAAACTGTGAGCCAAACAAAATTCCCTGTGAGGTGCTTCAATCAGGTATTTTGTCACAGCAATGGGAAAATTGCCGTAAAAGCGAAGAACTAATGTTATTAAGTTTGGGATTTGTGAAGAGTCACCAAGTCCAAAAGTGCAGACTAGAATTGGTTTTCTAAAAGCTGCACAATGCATGACAGCTTTAAAAACCTGTCCTTACATGGGTAGTGTCTGTACCTCATTCTTGTTTGTTGTGTTTACTGTTTTTGAGACAGGTTTTCTCTATCTAGCCCAGGCAGGATTCGAACTCACAACCCTGTTGCCTCCATTTCCTAAGTGCTGGGATTATAGGTGTACACCACCACAGTGACCTACTGCCTCTTCTTTATGGATGCAGGCAAGAGTGCTGTTGCTCTCACCAACAAGAGTATCCTAAAAAAAAAAAATGATGCTAGGGAGTGTCCTGAGGCACACTCCAAGCCCCGAGCCACACGCTAAGTCCGACTATCTCAGCCACAGGCCGTGAGAAGGCAGGCCTTGGGATTCAGTGCTCTGGCTCTTAGGTCAGCATTGCTCAAGTAGCTGACGTTAGTGAGAAAAGCCTTTGATATTTCCCAAATGAGCCAGTCTGTCCAGTGCAGGGTCTCTTAGGGTCTAATGCAAATGTCCTAGGTTGAATCCTTCCTTTTAATAGTAATGTAGTCAAGGTGCCCGTCAGCTGTGACTTATAGGCTACATCCATGTGCCACATTTCAAATTTTTTACTTTGTTTATTTTTGATGTTTCCCACAAGTTAAGAATGGATTTTATGTTTTAAAAAAGTTCCATTTTAAAAGGTTATCATCTCTAGCCAGTATAGTGTGAGCTGGAAGCAACATGAAATAAAACACTGAAAATGAATTTCACATATACTTAAACCTCAGCTGATTCCTATGCATAGGAGCCAAACAAGGGTATCACGGTGTTGGCGTGAGTTCCAGAGTGATTCACAGTGTGGCGGATGGATCTTCAGCATGGATGGTTTAAAAGATCTGTTATTTCTTTGTTCTGATAGGGTTAATTGAAAATTGAGTGGAGTGTGATGCAGAGAGGCACAAAAACAAGCAAGTGTGTTCTTCTTCTATGTGATCGTCACATGGCTTCTCATCTCCGCCCCCAGAAAATGGGAGAACAAGCCTGTCTGATTCATAAATAAGTGTATGTGTGCTGAATACTTGAGACGAAGGCACCATGCACGTCACAAGACATAACCATGTCTTCCCAAGGTTAAAGAAAAGGGTACTCTCTCTTATAATGATGACTCAGCGCCATTCATAGATCTAAACAAACAAACAAACAAAAAACAGGCTTTTAACTGAGAAATGTCAGGGAAGGGGCAAGTAGTGGGAGAAAGATGTGATTTCAAATAACATTGAAAAGTGCCTTTCACAGTGAGGTAGTGTATCTTTACCTACAATTTGGACAAATGCTTGTTCCCCAGCTTCTGTGGAAGTGGTACCTGGGAACCAAGTTGTCCTTAAATAGTTCTGCAACATTTGTTTAAGTCATAGAGGAATCACTGTCAGGAGAAAAAAAATACAAGGGAATAATAATGATTTTAAGAACAACCAATACTATGGGAATCCCTTTGGTTTTATAGACTGCTCCGAGACTGTTTCTATGCCAGCTCCTACAGGCCGGAATCAGTACTGGCTTGATGACTTTGTAGTCACATGGAAGAAGCAACTTAAATATCTTAAATTCCTTCAAATGTAAAATATGTTTAAAGCTTCTGTACAAACAAAGTGGACGAGGTATACACAGATACTAGTAGGCTACAGGCACGGAATTGTCTTTTCCTCTTGTGTTGGGCATTACCAACTACTTGACAGAGTTGTCTGAGGTCATTATGTAGTCATTCTGACATTAAATGATATGAGACATTCCACTTGCTTTAAGAAGACTGTGAGACTTGTGAGGTGGTGCACTCCTTTAATCCCAGTGCTGGGGAGACAGAAATGGGTGGATTACTCTGAGTTTGAAGCCAACCCGCTCTATATAGTGAGTTTCAAGATAGCCAAGGCTATATAGTAAGTGCCCATCTCAAGAAGGAGGAGGAAGTAGGGAAGGGAGGGAGAGGAGGAGAGAAAGATGCTTGTGTATCTCAGGGCCATTGAGATGGCTTGGCACTTGCCACTGATGGCCTGTGTTTCATCTCCAGAACCCACATGGTGTAAGGAGAGAACTGACTTCTGCTGTGTCACATTCACATGTATGCACACACAATCAATCTAAAACAAAATTTTAAAGAAGATTGTGGCTAAGGGTAGTGGTGTATACCTTTAATCCCCACACTTGGACACAGAAGAAGCAGGTGGATCTCTGAGTTTGAGGCTAAGATTGATCGGTTCTAGAACAGCTAGGACCACACAGAGAAACCCTGTTCTGAAAAGCAAAACAAAGTAGGGGAGGAGAACAGGAAGGGGAGAGGAGGTGGGGAGGAGGAGGGAGAGGAGGTGGGGAGGAGGAGGAGGACTTCTGTTTGTTTGGGGAGAGGCAAATGATTCCTACTTCTAGACTTATTTTTTGAAAACATTGGGAAGTTTGGGCTCAGTAGGATTCATTGAAATCAAAGGAAACATAATAAGCAAGACAGAGAGCTGGCGCTGGTGGGGTACACCTTTAGTCCCAAACTTGGGAGGCAGAGACAATCAGATCTCTGTGACTTTGAGGCCAGCCTGGTCTAAGGGACAGCCAAAAATACACAGTGGAACCCTGTCTCAAAAAACCAAAATAATTAATAATGGTGATGATGATGATGATGACAGAGACTTAAATATTATGAAAAATCCAGCAAGAGCTAATATACCTTTCAGTCATGGGTCCTGGGGATTAAGATTTAATTTTCTCAGAAGGGCATTCATGGAGAGGAGTCTAATGCCTGTGCTGCATCATCAGAAGCCTTGATTTCTTCTGAAATAGGACTGATTAAAGTGCTCCTTTTGCCCAAATCTTTAAATATGCAGTTTGTGTAGATCAACCCAGCACAAATAGAGAACAGGTGGTTTATGTTGAAAAGTCTCATTAAGCAAATTAGCGAACAACCAGGAAACTGATTTGAATATGAGAGTGGTCCTTGTAAATCTGATTTTGCTAGTGACGAAAAAAGCTCATGACTCTGTCCAAGCCAAAGCTAGTTAAGGACAGAGTTAACAAATGGATAGTAAGCCCTGAATTTCAAGCCACAATCACTGCTCAATAAACTTTTGTCAGCATAAAATGTACAACATTTTTATTAATTGTAGGATTCTTTTCTGTGGTTGTGTTCGTGAGTTTTTGTTATTGGGTTTTTGTTATTGTTTTCCCTAGGCATTATATGATCAACAAAAGCAAATCAAATTGTATTTTGAAATTCTGTACATTCGGGCTGGAGAGATGGCTCAGTGGTTAAGAGCACTGACTGCTCTTCCAAAGATCCTGAGTTCAATTCCCAGCAACCACATGGTGGCTCATAACCATCTACAATATGATCTGATGCCCTCTTCTGGTGTGTCTGAAGACAGCTACAATGTACTCGTATACATAAAATAAATAAAGACGTCTTAAAAAATTTCTACACATTCTCATATGTATATTCACACACACACACACACACACACACACACACACACACACACACACACACCTATTGAGAAATTCCGTTTTAAACAGTGATTTACCGTGAGCATTAAATGAAAACTGCAGTGAAGGCAACACTGAGAGTCTGAACTGGAACCAAGGGACCGTGTTGGAAACTAGACTTACAAGTTCAGCTGTCACTAGAAACATGGACCTTGGTTGCCACAACCCTTTTGACTTAGGACATGTGACACAACCAGAACATGGACAGTCGTAATATACGCAGAAACTCAAGGTGCATGTCAAGAGAGTCTCAGACTCTTGGTTGATGGGTGTTTTGATTCTGCTTATATATCCTTTTATCTTTTAGCAGTCATGTAGCATGTAGCCCTTGTTCTTTTTTTGACAATAATTCACATAAACATTCATTTTTCCTGCTGCCATCAGTATATTGACTTAGTTATGTCTCCTGAAGACTATTAATCTTTTCTACCTTCTCATTTTCTGAGTCTGGGGTAATGGATGTTAGCAAGTATTCTCTCTGCAATCCAAAGTGGTACCTGCTTCTTGTTCCTGTGTGGATCAAACAGAGCACTTTTGCATGCCATCTTCTCCCCAACATTTGGGGATAGAAATAGTGTCAGTTTCTAACCCTCTTGTCCTTTTGACCCAGGTTTTGAACCTTTGCTCAAACACCCTTTGCCTGTTGGCTGCATGGAAGACCCCCTTGCTTATGTGAGTTCTCAAGTTTTTGGAACAGCAACTTTCATTTTGAACACATGCAGTTTTGGAGAGTTCTTTCCCTACAACTGAGATTGGCAGGCAACACAAGTCTGCCTTTTCTTATGGTTAAAACCTATAGGCCCTCTTGTAAATTTCTGTCATGCTGGATTGAAAATACTAATAATGTGAAACCATGTTAGTCCATGGTATTTAAATGTATTTAAATGAATAGTAAGTCCTGAATTTCAAGCCACAATTACTGCTCAATAAACTTTTGTCAGCCTCTACTAACAGTCCATGTTATCTCCTGGTATTTTAAAATTGGTTTATTTGCATGTTCGATTATAGAAAAAGCTCACAAAATTAAACAACTCAACTGAAAAGCATAGTTTAAACTGGTTTATTAGGCAGCCAACTGTACAAAGTCCACTATTATGGAAAACTCAGTTATCCAGGGCATTTCCACACTATAACGGTCTTGTGAAGTTTTAGAGATCTTTTCTTTTTTTTTTTATGCCACACACTTACACTTTAATAAAAGGCCAAAATTCTTTAGGTACTAGAAATTGTATTTTATTCACCTTCCTTTGTTAACATTCTAAATAGTATATAAATATTATAAAACAAATTAATCTGTTTGTGGCCTGGGCTTGTGTCAATTATACAGTAGTAACAGGCCTTTTCCTATTTGTTTTTCCAGCCCCTTTCAGTCTCTGTCACTTGTCCTTTCTTGGTTAATCTATCCTAACCCTCATGAAATAGGGACCAAAAAAAGTACCCGCTGAGTATCATGAGGTTTAAGAGATGGACCAACAGTAAAAAGACCAAGCTCTCAGGAACCTTCAAACTCCAGGGGTTCCTATCCTTTGGTAGAGTTCCTTCTCTCTCGGATGCAGGGCTGAGAAACCAGTGGATCTGGTTGTATAAACCAAGTACACAGATCTAAAGACCAAGTGAGGGTCTGGACAGTAATGTGCATGGGCTTGTGACCACCACTAGCAACATCCAGCCTCAGGACTTCCAAGACTTCTGAGCTCCCATCCCCTGTGGATGCCTCCCAGGTACCTCTCTTTTCCCCTGCCTCACCTGGAACAGCATGAGGAATACAGCAAAGATCAAAGACGGAGTGACCAGCCCCAGTGGGGGTAATGGAAGGGTTGTTGGGAGAAACACTGGCCAAGCTACTGCAAAGTTGGTGACATTTGCTCTTGGGAATGAAAGGTAGGGCCTGGAACAAGGATGGCAGCTGGAAGGTGAAACCAGTTCCAGCTCTCAGTAGCGGTAGTGATCAGGCTTGAGGGGGCCATTAATGGACACGCACAGGTACTGGGCCTGCATCCTAGTCACCTTGGTCAGATTCACATTCGGCTTGCCCAGGTGGGCTTCAGCCATTGCCTCATCCAGCATTTTAGGCAGGAAGTGAACTCCAATGGGGTATTTATCTGGGTGGGTCTACAGTTCAATCTGTGCCATCACCTGGTTCATAAAGGTGCTCATCACGGGTGGGGTGATGAGCTGGGGTGGCCCATGTTACAACCCAGGTTGACCAGATGGCCTTCAGCTAGCAAGATGATGTGGTGCCCATTCTTTAGCCTGTAGCAGTCCGCCTGAGGCTTTATGTTCACCGTCTCCACAGCGTTCTCACTGAGCCACTTCACATCAATCTCCACATTGAAGTGTCCAATGTTACAAACAATGGCATCATCCTTCATCTGTTCAAAGTGCTGGCCAAGGATGATATCAACACATGCTGGTGGTGACAAAGATGTTGCCCTCCTTACAGGCCTCGTCCATGGTGGTTACCTCATAGCCCTCCATAGCAGCTTGCAGTGCATTGATGGGGTCAATCTCGATGATGATGACTCAGACCCCGAAACCCTTTAGGGCCTGGGCACAACCCTTGCCCACATCACTGTAGCCTGCTACCACCACCACCTTGCCCGCAATCATCACATCTGTAGCCTATTTGATGCCATCTATGAGGGACTCCCAGCAGCCATAGAGGTTGTCAGACTTGCTCTTGGTGACAGAATCATTGACATAGATGACAGGCATCTTCAGTATCCCATTGGTCATCATGGAGAAGTTGAGGACTCTAGTCATGTTCTCCTCAGAGATATCTTGGATGCCTGACAGAAGCTGTGGGTATTTGGTGTGGATGAGGTTAGTAAGGTCACCACCAGCATCCAGAGTCATGTTGAAGTGCATCTTTGAAGTGCAATGTCTGCTCAGTGCACCACAGGTACTCCTCATCTGTCTCGCCCTTCCAGGAAAACACTGGAATACCAGCCTTGGCAATGGCAGCTGCTGAATGGTCCTGAGTAGAGAAGATGTTGCAGCTGGACCACCGCACCTCAGCACCCAGGCCCATGAGAGTCTCAATGAGGACAGCAGTCTCCACAGTCATGTGCAGGCAGCCAGCAGTGCGAACACCCTTCAGTGGCTTGGAGGCTGCGTGCATCTCCCGCATGAGCATCAATCCTGGCATCTCATTCTCAGCTATGCCCAGCTATTCCATCCCCAGGCAGCCAGTCCGATGTCTGCGACTTTGTAGGGAGTTTATCAGAAATGTCGGCAGTGCTTCCTCTAGGAGTAATGAACTCAGTGAAGGGGGCCGGGAGGCGCGGGGCAGGGTGAGATCTTTTCTTCATCACTTTCTATTTCTTACTCATTAAACTGCCCCATCCCACTGTGTTCTTCTTTTCTGCATTTCTTTCTTTATAATACTAAAATTCAACTTCCCCCCAAAACCTGATTACAACATTCTGTCTGTGTTAATGGCCCCTTTAAAACAAATTCTAATGAGGATAATGTTAAAACTTACCCATGTTCTTTAGACAAAAACTAGATTGTATGCTACTTCTGAAGTGTTAAAGAACTTAAATTTACCCAACAATCCCCGTTTCTTCCTCCCCTCCCCCTCACTTTCTCTCTGCCTTGGCCTCTCATATAGTAGGATTGCAGGTGTGTACCGTCACACCCAACTAAGCAATTCGATCTCTTAATTAAAACCCATCAGCCTAGCTTTTCAGATTAGAAGAAATTAATCTCTCTGTTGGAGATGTTTTAGGCACAGAATGGATCATAGATCCTCTTTCTAAGATGGACCTAAAAATTACCCCAAAGTTTATATAAACAAGACTTTATTATATTTCCTAAATGCTTTGATAGCACATTATTGAACCCTGCACTCGATGGCTAGACGAATAACTGTCTTTACTACTATTATGCCTGACTTAAGATAACTTCCAGGCTTCTAATAGGTGAAGTTAATAACCTATTCCATTCCAGCTTCTGAGCGCTGTTTAAACATTTTCCCTGAACTTATCTAATAAAGGCCCCCTTGTTCTCTGGCAACTGACTCAAGCTTGCTCAAAAACTGGTATAAAAGTTACAGACTATCAAAACTAGGCTTCTTAACCCATGAGCCGTCTTTAAAAAGTAATTACCTATTAGCTAGATTCTTAGAACGTACTTGCAATTATAACTACAGCAGCAACAACAACAAACTACTGGGCACTTTTATAAGGATTCTATAAAGTGTGCCTCTCAGTGGCAATAGTAGGTAGAGCTTTAATATGACAATCCTTCCCATTTGCATTTTTCAAGGTCAACTTTCAGTATTTGAGATACAATAGGGGACTTTCCTAATCTTTATAACAAATTCTCCAGAGGAGACAGGTTTCATAATAGGTAATAAGGCTACTTGAATCCTAATTAATGTAAAAGCAGCCTTTTTTTTTTTTTTTTTAGTTTTTTGTTTGTTTGTTTGGTTGGTTGATTGGTTGGTTATTTTAAGACAGGTTCTCTCAACAGTACTGGCTGTCCTGGAACTCACTATGTGGACCAGGCCATCTTCAAACACACAGAGACTCGCCTGTCTCTGCCTCCCAAGTACTGTGTGCTACAAAACTAGCAACCATATTGTTCTTAACTCCACTAGGACTGAACAGAACCACAAACATGACTTTCCTCTGCTCAGAAGAAGCTATTCCCCAGGGCCAGGATGGACTTCGTTCCTTAAATTAAGGCTCCCTTGTGTTGGAAACAGTGTAATTACACTATAATGAATTAACCAAGCAACACAACCTTGAGGGTTGGTCATCCCTGTCTCACCTTTATAACCTTAAAAGTTCTCTCTGATTGTTTTGAAACTAATTGAGAGCCATGATCTAGGGTTTACTAAGCAACATCTAATGAAACTCAATGGAGTTGGAGAGAATTTTGTACTTAGGTTTTCCCCAAATATAGATACATGTTCAATGCACTTTTAGCATGGTCTCCTCATTCTGCTGCTTTGTTTAAATCACCATTTAACCATTTCTCCTTCCAAAACAATGACTACACAAAATGCTGTGCACAGTCTTATAGGATACCCTCCAATGAAAATATATTAAGATATTGTCCATAGCCTTCTCCTGTCTCTGACTTCTTCTCTTTTCCCCTTAGATATTTGCTTTATTTACATTTCAAATGGTATTCCCTTTCCCAGTTACCCCTCTGAAAACCCCCATCCCATCCCCCCTCCCCCTGATAGCCCCCCCCCCCAGTTTCCTGACTTGCATTCCCCTATTCTGGGGAATCAAGCATTCACAGGACCAATGGCCTCTCCTCTCATTGATGTCTGAAATAGTCATCTTCTGCTACGTATGTAGCTGGAGCCATGGGTCCCTCCATGTGTACTCTTTGGTTGGTGGTTTAGTTCCTGGGAGCTCTGGGGATACTGGTTGGTACATATTATTGTTCCTCCTGCAGGGCTGCAAACCTCTTCAGCTTCTTGGGTCCTCTCTCTAGTTGCTCCATTGGGGACCCTATGCTCATTCTATTGGTTGGCTGTGAGTCATGGGTATTTTGGTCCATTTTCCAATAAGGATCAAAGTATCCACACTTTGGTCTTCCTTCTTCTTGAGCTTCATGTGGTCTGTGAGTTGTATCTTGGGTATTCTGAGCCTTGGGGCTAATATCCACTTATCACTGAGTGCATACCGTGTGTGTTCTTTTGTGATTGGGTTACCTCACTCAGGATGATATTTTCTAGCTCCATCCATTTGCCTAAGAATTTCATGAATTCATTGTTTTTAATAGCAAATAGTACTCCATTGTGTAAATAATACCACATCTTCTGTATCCATTCCTCTGTTGAGGGACATCTGGGTTCTTTCCAGTTTCTGGCTATTATAAATTAGGCTGCTATGAACATAGTGGAGCATGTGTCTTTATTACATGTTGGAGCATCTTCTGGATATATATCCAGGAGTGGTATAGGTGGGTCCTCAGGTAGTGCTATGTCCAATTTTCTGAGGAACCGCCAAACTTATTTGCAGAATGTTTTTATCAGCTTGCAACCCCACCAGCAATGGAGGAGTGTTCCTCTTTCTCCACATCCTCTCGAGCATTTGCTGTTCCCCTCTGACTTCTTTTTAAAATATTTATTTTTATGTCATGTGTATGAGTGTTTTGTCATCACCTATGTCTGTGCACCAATGCCCACAGATAGTTGTGGGTGCTGGCAACCAAAGCATGGTCCTCTACAAGCACAGCCAATGCTCTTAACCACTGGACCATTTTATCCAGCCCTCTGATTTCCCCCTCACTCAAATGTGAAACTCTCCATCCATAGTCATTTCCTTCTCTCTGTAGGACATGAATGACTTTTCTAGCGCCAAGGAATGAGACCTGCAAGAATCAACATACAGTCCAAGGTTTGACCACTGATGCTTTTCATCGAAAGAGATCACAACAAAAGGGGGCTGGATATGCATAAACAAAGGAGAAACACTGATGAAAACACTTCTCCAAACACAATAAAAAACCGTTATAGTAGCAAGATTTATGCAAGAGTCCAGCTTCCCTCTGGGAATAGGAACTTTGGCTACCTTTACACTTTGGCCTCAGGAAGCTAGAATGACTAGAACAGTCAGACAGTTACAGTGTTCCCAGAGGTTCAAGATGCATAACAAGACATCATTCATTGTTTTGTAAATATTTCTATCGTTTATAGATTTTTTTCAATTATATAATTCCTTTTCTTTCTCAATAATCTGTGGTTCATAACATTTTCCACCTTCTCTGCCTTGCTTGGAACACTTTTATGGTACCTGAAGTACAATACCTAATCTCTCAAATGAAACCATTCTCACTCTTTCAGCTTGAAATTGGATTCGAGACTACCAATAACTACACTTAGATAATCAAGGGATGACTACGTCACAGTGTATGGTCCTTTATTCATCTCTTTGGAGTAATTTGAAGGCTTAGCTGTTGTGCATAAGGGCACTAAAAACACCAAGAGATAAGGTATTTCACATTCACACTATGAGTGTTATTCTACTATTGACCCTTTCTGTTTAGTCAGCCCAAGAACCCACATCAAAGTCAGTCCCCAGGACCAGCTCTTACTACCATGTGACCACATTTTAGGCATTTGCTTATGGTCCCCAGTCCTACCTGCATTAAGATCCTATTGCCTTCTCACCTCCCAGAGCTCTCTGATACCCTCAGATATACTGATATAATTTTGTTTTATTTGTATGAGTATTTTGCTTATATGTATGCCTGTGTACCACAGAGACCAGAAGAGGGCATTGGCTTTCCTGGGAGAGTTATGAGTTACCATGGGGTTGCTGGAAATTGAACCCAGAAACTCTGGAAGAGCAGCCAGTGCTGTTAACCAGTGAGCCCTCTCTACAGACCTTATATTGTGGTTTTGAGAAACTATTTGAAGTCCATCTCATACTCTGAGTAATACTAAGTAAGAGACTTGCTATCCATGATCAGTGATAATATATCCAAGTCAACGACCATATGATATTTAAAAATGCTGTATGATTGTTGGGCCTTCTTGAACAAACCACCCTCTCCAGCAAGGTAGCATCCAAAGACCTCCAGAGGTGCTGCCTAAACATCCAAGAACGACAACTCAAATTCTTGGCTTGGAATTCTACAGTAGGCTCTTGAAATTTACCACACAGACAATGGACTTCCAAGTAGGAACTTTTAGCTCATAATCATTCAGTTGTGTGAGAGAGAATGAATTTCTAAGTTCAGAAGTTTGGCTTTGAATATCCTAAGGCTGAGTCTGACTACAGAGCAGAGAATACAGTTATCTGACTCTAGAAGGGTGCAGGATGAGGAGAGAATGATTTCGTGTAGCCGAGAGGAAGTAGAATTTCTACCTCTTGGCAGGAAAAGACATGAAGGATCTTGGCCTCACAGTGTTTATACTTTGCATTCTTCCGGTTAAGTTCCCAAGAAGAATGTGGAAGAGGTGCCTCTGCTCGGCCCTGTGAGGCATAACAGAGCAGGAAAACCATCAGCAAGCTTCGCACAGTGGTGATGGAGCGATGGGGCAAATGTGGAGCCCAGTCTCCAGCAGGGCTGAGTCTCTCCGTCTGACCCAGGCTTGCCTGATGTCAGGCTCCAGGCTGCAACTTCTCAAGCGCTGCAGGCAGCACTGTCAGATGATGAGGCAACTTCACTTTAAAGCATTGTTGGAGTTCAGAAAAGAATACCACAAAGTGGAGGTGTCCAAAACAAAGTTCTCCTCTGACCCCTTGACTCGAAAACCTCTTAAACTATGGAGACTAAAATTTCTGTTCTCTAAGACAGGCCATGGAAACTTACTTGTTTTCTCCAAAGCAAGTAATAAAGTCTAAAGACATTGTCCCAATTCTAACCTCCTTTTTATCTTGAAGTGTCCTATAAATTCTCTGAGATATTTTGATAAAAATCATAGGACCACTATTTCAGGAGCCCCTTCATATACCTACAAGGAGAGAATACTACATAGAGAGGCCAGAATCTAAAAGTTTCCTAACTCCATCCATTAGCAGTAGATATTACTCTTTTTATCCAATTATATAGCTACATGAATGTTCATACTTCATTGAACCTGTGTACAAAATGATCATTCATATATATATACATATATATATGTATATGTATATGATTCTAGCAGTATAACATATTTAGAATAATCAAATGTATAGAGACAGAAAATTCATAGTGGTTACCAGGAGCTATAGGGGAAGGAAAATGGAGAGTTATGGTTTAATAGGTAATATACTAGAATTTCACTTTGTGGAAGTAGATGGTAGTGATAGTTATACAGCATTATAAATATGACCACTGTTAGAAATTATATAGCAGTGATATACTTAAGTATTATTTAAAGGGAAGTGTTTGCTTTACTTAATGAAATTTTTCAAAATCTAGTTTTTAAAAGTTCTGTGTCCACCAAAAAGTGGACAAAAATAAGGCTGGGGAGATAGTTTAGTTGGTCAAAAAATTATGAAATATGGATTTCTCCATTAAAGCATTCAGAATAGTTAGGGTTTTTTTCTTGTTTGTTTGTTTGCTTTGCTTTGTTTTTATTGAGACAGGGTTGCTCTAGGTAGCCTTAGCTGTTCTGGAACTCATGATGTAGATCATGGTGGCCTCAAACTTAGGGAATCCACCTGTCTCAGTCTCCCAAATGCTGTGATTAAGGATGTGCCCCATTCAGTATATTTTGGAAGTTACTAGTCTATGAGCAGTTCATCTGGTTCTGTCTAAACCACCTCATAAAAATGAAAATGATGTCACTGCATATGATTGCTTCAAAATATGCAAAACTCCCATCACCCAAGCCCTTCCCATTGGAAGCCTTGTCAGTCACCTGGTCAAGGGGCTGCCCTCTTCATAAAGACACCAGGTAACTGTGACTACCACATTATTTCATGTAGGAGTCAGAGTTAGGCTTTAAAGATCAGTTTATAAGCTTGAAGTCAGGTGATAATAAAACAACTGAGACCAACCTAGAAACGTCTCTCTGGTGATGTAAGATTGCCTAGCTTTCTTGTCTCTGTCCTATAAGTGCTGAGCAGGCGATTAACTGATGTCTTGTTTACAAACAAGGGAGACAAAAAGTAGAAATAGTTTTTACTCCCCATTATCCTACCAGAAAGGTATCTCAGCAGTCCTGCCCCAAGAGAGGCACACTGGTTCTGTGTGGTGCGATATTCTGAACCTGAGTTCCATTATGGCCTCAATCATTTGACCATGGCTCAAGGGAATGCAAAATTCAGGAACAGTTAATTAATTCTATGCTAGAGACAAACAAGCAATATTCAGATATTTCTTATTCTACCTAAAATGAACTTATCTTCCCCTGCAGATTTTATGCAAAATCTTGACCGCTTCTCATAGGGAAGTATATTTCCTGTCCGTGTCACCTTCTGCTGTGCATATACTGATGACTTTTGAACCAGACATAAAGCTTGACAACCCCTCACCCCCCACCAAGACCTAAAGTATGGTTAATTCTTTCTGATCCTAAATGTCTCTGGGATATCATCCTGAATACATCTTTCCACATAAAGTCTGAAAACTGGAGATTTTGAGGAAAAGGCAAATGGTTTCCCAAATGAAACATAAACAGTTAGAAGTCCCGGAATCTGTATTAAGAAGTACTTAGGAAAGTCAGAACCCATGTGTGAGACAGCCTTCAAATGAAGATGGCACATGGAGCAATTGCACCATGAAAAACCATTGATGTTCCCACACCTCTACACACTGAGGGGTTATGACCGGAAAGCCTCAGGCAAACTGAGAAACTCCTGACAAGGAAGCTGACACACTAGGAAAGTCAACATGTCAAAACCTCCATTGGTGTTCATGCTCTGAGGTATTGGGAGAAGATCTGCAGATGGTATTTTACACCCCAAACGTTCCATTTAACACCACACCT
This sequence comes from Tokudaia tokunoshimensis, assembly GCA_036184795.1. Classification (NCBI taxonomy): domain Eukaryota; kingdom Metazoa; phylum Chordata; class Mammalia; order Rodentia; family Muridae; genus Tokudaia; species Tokudaia tokunoshimensis. The sequence continues at coordinate 46,367,966 of BTHU01000005.1, forward strand.
GTAACAGGCACACCCTTGTCATACAGTTTCTTCTCCCGAGGAGAGAGTGCTGCCCTTTGTTGTTCTAAAAGGGACAATCTGCTTCTCTTGAGCTTGACTTCCTCTTTTATCTCACAATCCCCATCAACCGTTTAAATATTTATAAATATTTTAATACAAATATTAAATATCATTTATATACAGTACAAATGGAGAAAACCAAAAGATGTAATAATGCTCAAACACCAGGTACATAAAATCCAATAAAAGATTGGGAACACAAACCAGTGACAAGCCCTGAAGCTGGGAGTTTGGTTTTGTATGCTGAGAAAGGCTGTAAATGTTGTGTATGAGATAGACGACGAGAACCAAACACACAAGGCCTTAGGGTACCCTGGAAGCGCTGTGAAGAAAGCTGAAAGTATGCTCCTAACTGCTGCTTGAGATCAAAAGTTCTAATGAGCTGTAGGCATAAAGTGCATTGGGACCAGGCCCAGGTTATAACCTTACAACCAGGAGATGAGCCAGCACACCATATACCAGCTGTAACTGGATCTTCCCTATTCCTTTGGTTTGGTTTGGTTTGGTTTTGGTTTCCATCTTTTTGAGACATTGTTTCTCTGTGTAGCAATGGTATTTTGCTTGTAGACCAGGCTGCCTCGAACTCACAAGAAATCTGCCTGCCTCTGCCTCAAGAGGGATTAAAGGTGTGCCCCACCACCGCCCAGCAAGTTTCCCTATCCTCAAAGTCATCTGCAGCCCTACTACTGTGAGACGGAGTTCTGAAGTAGGGCCTGAAGGTGCATAGCGAATAAATAAAGCAAATAGGCAAAGAAGAGTGAGGAAGGGCAGATAAAGAGTTATAAAGCAATAAGTTCTCACTTAAATTCTAAAACACGAATTTACCGTGGATTAAGATAGGTGACAGCAACCAGAATAGCAATTCACCCAGAATAATTTCTTATAGATGATCAAACCAAAGTGAGGATACTTAAATGCATCAAGTTGGACATAACTTCCTTTTGAAATATAAGATTATAAAACCACATAGGTATAAATGGATCTAGAACAGGTGCATATCTAAAAGAAACAACTCAAAAATCTGGAAATTAAAAAAAAATACAAGGTAGATATGCTGGCAGTTGCCTCCAACACCAGGACTCAGAAAAGCTGAGGCAGGAGGATCACAACTGTTGGCCTGGACCACATAGCCAGACTCTTGTCAAAAGAATAAGGAGTAAGTGGAAAAGCACTTTAATCCCAGCACTCAGGAAACAGACTCCAGTAGATCTCTGTGAGTTCCAGGCCAGACAGGTCTATAGAGTGAGACCCTGTCTCAAAGCAAAACAAAATAAATACTTAAAAATACAATAAAGCAAAGCCCCACCCTCCTGAATATCATCTCTGAGAAAGGAATGAACACCTTATACAATATGGCTGAATGCAAACATCGGGCTCAATAAAACAGACCACACATTGTAAAATAAACAGTAAAATCTTACAGATTTATTGTAAGCAAGAATGTATTGTTTATTTATATGAAATATCCAAAAAAGAAAATCTAGAGACATACAAATTAGTAATTTCATGAACCTGAGGAGTTGAACCAGTACTGACTAAATTAAAAATGTTATCTTTGGGGAATATAGAGACATTCTAAACCTGGATTGTGGAAGGGAAACACAATTTTATAAACTTACTAAAAATGTTCCAACTATAAATCTAAATTAAGTAAATGTATGGCATGGATGTGCTATATAAATTAAGTGTAGGGGCTGGAGAGATGGCTCAGTGATTAAGAGCACTGACTGCTCTTCTGAAGGTCCTGAGCTCAAATCCCAGCAACCACAAGGTGGCTCACAACCATCCATAATGAGATTTGACACCCTCTTCTGGGTTGTCTGAAGACAGCTACAGTGTACCTACATATAATAAATAATTTAAAAAAAAAAAGAGTACTGGCTTTTCTTCCAGTAATTCTGAGTTCAATTCCCGGCAACTACATGGTAGCTTACAACCATCTGTAATGGGATCTCATTCCTCCTTCTGATGTGCATGAAGACAGAGCATTCATACACATAAAATGCACGAGTAGATACATTTTTAAAAAATAAGTCTAAATGATGTGAAAATTGTATCATTGGAATACAAAGGTGCTATATTTTGGATACTCACTAAATTTGACATAATTAAAGTTAGAAACTAAAAACATTCCAGGGAACTTGATGCAGAAAGGCAGTGATTAAATATCAGGGAGCATTAAAATACAGGAAAAATAGGATTAGGGAGATGGCACAGTGGAAAAAATGCTTGCTGGGTGAGTAGAATTCAGATCCCCAGAAGTCATGTAAAAGCCAGGCACGTGTAGCAAGCATCCTGTAATCCCAATGTTCTGGAGACAGAAGATGAGATCCTTGGGGCAAGCTGGCTAGCTAACCTAGCCAGAATTGGTACACTCTGGGCAGAACAAGAGGGCCTACTCAATCCATAACAACTAAGAAGAGCACTCTATTAATTTCACACCATCTAATACACGAACACGTGCTTGTGTATCTGGCCACACACATGCACTTACAGCACATACACATAGGTGTGCAGAAAAGAAATAAATACATAAAAGATAGATTTCGGGGAGCTGGCTCAGGAAAGTGCTTGCTGTTACAGCAAGTGTTACAGTGCTTGCTGTTACACTTGCTGTTTCTAGTTAGGGTGTGTCTTGGCCCTAAGCACACACTTTAATCCCTCTTGCTCAAATACAGACATGCCCTTAGTACACACCTTTAATTCCAAACAATGAAGGTAAAGCTAGTTTGTAGAAGGAAGCACCATGTTTGAAAGTGATGTCTAATTGAGTGGCAGACAAAGTGATGAATCAGAGAAAGATTTGACCGAGTAGGATATGTCTAACTCTCACGAGAAGAGAGAGAAAAGGGAAGCTATTTAAGGGAGAGATAGACTGTACAGGAGAGGGCAGTGTGCAGGATACAGTAGGATCCATAGAGAGCAGTGGAGAGAGAGAGAAAGAGAGACAGAGTCAGAGAGAGAGAGAGAGAGAGAGATTCAGACACAGGTGAAGACAGAACAGGTCAGAGAATGAGGAGACAGATTAGAAAAGATTGCTAGAGTTAGTTTGAGGCCGAGCAGAGCAATTCAGAGGCTTGAGAGAGAAGCCAAATTAAGTCAGCCGGAAGAGAAGTTTGAGCCAGAACAAATGAGTTGAACCAGCCAGCCAGGGTTCAGAAAGAGTTAGAAAGGGTGAGCTTATTCAGCAGTAGTATTAATTCAGAGGCTGGAAATACATTCTAGGCCTAGATGAGATTATGTGGAGGCTCGAAACTTCCAGGACTAGTCCTAGGTTAGCAGATGGAGGCAGTGAAGCTCCAGATGACATTTCATCCAGGAGAATAAAAGTTACTTTTCCAGCTTGCCACATAAGCATGAAGACCTTAGATCAGATCCCCAGCACCGTGTAAAAAGCTGGGCGCAGGGGTATGTAGCCAGAGTGCTGAGGGAGAAGAGAGAGAAAGGTCCTTAGAGCTCCCTGGCCTGCCAGCCTACCTCACCTTTAACCCCGAGTCAGTGAGCCCCAGGCTCAGTGAGGGCCCCTGCTCCAAGAACTAAGATGGAGAGTGATTGAAGACAACACCAGACATGGACCTCTGGTTTCTACACACATGTGTACACACATGCACATGTACCTGCACATCCATAATCCATATGACTATATACAGGAGCGCGCGCGCACACACACACACTTCACTAGCTAGTGCATGGCGGAGGCATTTTTGTTCTCTCTCTCTCTCTCTCTCTCTCTCTCTCTCTCTGAAAGCAGTAAGAGGTTCCATGACACCAAATAAACCAGTTCTGAGATTTCCCCAAGATAAATTTAACAGCTCCAGCTTCTTCAGTGTTTATCAAAATACAAAAGAAAAAAGTAGAGGTCGTCTTTTGATGGCAAATCGGACCTCCTTGCAGACTGAGGGAGGAAGCTACTTCACAAATGGAGATGGGGGTGTGGGTGTTCCAGGATGTGGGTCTGTAATGGACCGACCCTCCCACCTTGCACGCGCTCCTGCTGGTGAGACCCAGGCCTCCTGCCAGCGCGTCCAAGGGGGCCCAAGAGTAAGCTGGGTATGCAGGCTGCCATTGGGCCTGGCCACACACCAAGTACAAGCCAGGCCCTGCACCCCACAATGGCTCCCAGCCCGCCCCTAGGTGACCGTGTGAGCACAAATACAAGCACAATGTTGTGGAATGCAGGTGACCCAAAGACAGGTGAGTCACGGGGGTCTCTTCTGTGACCATGCAGTGGATGGTGGTTTGTCACCTTCTCTTCTGTTCCCACAGGGAAACAGGTGATCTGATAACTAGCATTCAGGCCATTAACTGCAAAACCTACACTAGGCATAATCTCCGTTCTCTGTGTTCCCGTGTTCTTTTTTTTTTTTTTTTAAAGAATTACTATTTTATGTATATAAGTACACTTTAGCTGTCTTTAGACACACCAGAAGAGGGTGTCAGATCCCATTACAGATGGTTGTGAGCTACCATGTGATTGTTGGGATTTGAACTCAGGACCTCTGGAAGAGCAGTTAGTACTCTTAACCACTGAGCCATCTCTCCAGCCCGTTCAAATGTTCTTGTCCTGTATTTTTAACTCTTTTTTTTAAATACACTGAGTTTGGGTTAATCCACCAAATGTATACCGACACCAGTCTACATCCCAATGGCTTCCAGAGGTCAGGTGCCCCTACACCCAAATCCCTTCTCAGTACCGACAGTAAGTTGATTATCTTTTTATAATAATAATTTAAAAAAAATCTAAGTAATATTGCATAGGAGTACCAGAGACTGCCTCAGTGGAAACAGAAACTATTTACATTAAATAAAAACCTGGTTGCCAGCTGCGTCTGCACATGTGCAGCACAGTGCGATGCACACTGTGACCAACCCGTGGAGACAGTCTGGCACTCAGGACCACAGAGTCGCATGTTTGCCACGTGAGAGGAAAGCCGAGGACTGAGAAGAGGAAGTGAGAGGGCGGGAGGAATCTGGTTCACTTCTGGTTCCGGAGCTGATTAGACAGCCAGTCTAGTCCTTTAGAGAGCCCGTCCCCGCTGGTGGCACAGGTGGCCTGAATGTACCAGTTCCTGGGGCGTAGAGAGTGCAGCCCCAGCTTGTCTGTGATTTCGGCCGAGTTCATGGCATTGGGGGAGGTCCTGCTTGTTGGCAAATGCCAAGAGAACAGCATCTCGGAGCTTATCTTCATCTAGCATCCGCGTGAGCTCTTCAAGGGTCTCATTCGCACGCTCTCTGTCACTGCTGTCCACTACGAAGATCAAGCCTTGGGTGTTCTGGAAGTTGTGGCGCCACAGCAGCCAATCTTGTCCTGGCCGCCCACATCCCACACGGTGAAGCTGATATTCTTGTATTCAACAGTCTCCATATTGAAACCGATGGTGGGAATGGCGGTCACAATTTCGCCCAGCTTCAGTTTGTATGGAATTGTTGTCTTCCCTGAAGCATCTGGGCCCACCAGGAGAATGCGCATTTCTTTTTTGCCAAAAAGGCCCTTGAAGAGGTGTGCAAAGATATTCCCCATGCTTGTGGACAGGTGGAAACGATACTGGCCAAAGACCTCCAAGGCAGCTGCTCCCGTACAGGCGTTGGCTTTGCTCCCACAAGATGACTTTATAGCTCTCTTAAGCACGGTAATTAAAACATAACTTTAGCCCTCATAGCCCCTGAAATACCAACCCAGTAATGTCTGGGGTAGACATATTAACAAAAGTCACCCAAAGCAATCACCTGAAATATGACTTTAAGAACTTACATTTTACTGACCATGATGGCTTTGTTCTTGGCCATAATAAAGCTACCTATAGCTTAGGGACACTGGAGGGGCAAATATGATCCTCACTTGTCATCTGGCCCAGCATTGGAAAATATTTCTATGGTGATGCTCCTGACAATGTTGACTGGCTTGTGACTTTAAGCAGTGTTTTAGGGAAAGAAGCAAAACAGTTCAGTTCAAAGAGTGTCACTCAGTTGAAAGCAGAATGCATTTGTTAAGGAAGAGTATAAAAACAGATGGTAGAAGGGAGAAGAGGCTGCCGGGAATTACTATGGATACAAATGAAAGTCAGTAGACTTGTCTAATATTGATAAGCGAAAAGAGGCATGATAATGGACATCAGCCTGACAGAGAGCACAACAGAAATACTGAACTGTTACAACAGGCTTCCTTGGAGGACTAAACCAGTATGAGGTAGGGAAGTAGTGGAGCTCTGTCATATGCAGAATGGGTTAATTAGCATACTCATGACTTCATGAAAACAAAAATTAACATAAAATTTAAATAAAGCAACCAGCCACAAGGAGTCTTACTCTTTGGGCTTAGACTGCTTTTCATTGTCCCATTAGAAAGATCACATGCAGCCTAAAGAAACTGCTCTTGGCATCAGGTGAGACCACTGGATATGTGTAGTTTGAAGGAACTACATCTTAATGGGATTTCTGTAACTTAAAAAAACAAAACAAAACAAAAAAAGCTTTGACACTGGAATGTTGGCCGTGACTTCTCACAACTAAGAGGGAGGTGAATGGGTCGCAGAACCTTCTCTTGCTTGGTGCGTCTGCATTTCAGTTTCCCTGCTAGGAGGCAGCAGTGTGCGGTCAGTATGACTGAAAACGGGTAAGAAGATGACCAGCAAATATGTATATTTAAATTTTATCTATCTATCTATCTATCTATCTATCTATCTATCTATCTATCTATCTATCTATCATCTATCTATCTATCTATCTATCTATCTATCATCTATCTATCTATCTATCTATCTATCTATCATCTATCTATCTATCTATCTATCATCTATCTATTTTTGGTTTTTCGAGACAGGATTTCTCTGTACAGCTCCAGCTATCCTGGAACTCACTTCATAGACCAGGCTGGCCTCGAACTCAGAAATCTGCTTGCCTCTGACTCCCAAGTGCTAGGATTAAAGGCGTGCGCCACCACTGCCTGGCGACCAGCAAATATTTTAAGAAGTGTTTTCTTTGGTCAGCCAAAACCCTGCTTTTCCTTCAGATAAGGTTTCCCAGAAAGATTAAAGATCACTTGGAAGGAAGTTGGAAGAGGATAACAGAACTATCAGGGAGATTTACTTACCTCTATGTACTTTGGTATTTGCAAATGTGAGACAGAGGGTTTATTTTTTTATTTAATAAATCCATGGAGAACTACCTGGCTAAGGCCCTAAGTCAGAAATTGATGGACCACTTAGTGTTTAAGGTTCTTTCTTTAATTGGAAAAAATAGTTTTCATATAATATATTTGATTACACTTCCCCTCCCCTAATTCCTCCCATCCACCCAACCCCATGCCCCCCTCTCTTTCTTTCAAACAAACCAGAATGAAGAAAAAACAAAACACAAGAAACACACACACACACAAACAACAGTACCTATAAAATACAAAATTGGAAACCATAATACATAAGCAAAGTACCAGTAAGATTAAAAAAAAAGCCCAAACAAAGCAATATGAGACCAAAAAATCTACAAAAATATCATTGAGTTCATTTTGCAATGCAATTACTTTTGGAAGTCAATTAGAGATAGGGTGTGATGCTATTCCTGTTGTTAACTTGACTACATCTGGAGTGAACTACAATCCAGAGATGGAGGACCCACCTTTAATCCCAGGATACTGAGGCAAGCAGATCTCTGTGAGTTCAAGACCATCCTGGGACAGAGCAATTTCCAAGTCCAGGTGTGGTGGTACACACCTTTAATCTGGGCCATACCTTCTTTCTACTGGAGCCCTACATAAGGATAATGGAAGTAGGAAGGCTCACTCTTCTTCACCTGCTTGGATTTGCCAGCACATCTGTTGGAACCTACTTCTTCAGGATTCCAGCTTATACAGAAGACCAGCTGAAACAACTAGCCTCACGGGACTGAGCAACTACTAGATTCTTGGACTTCCCATTCACAGATGTTGGGTTAGTTGGACTGCAGACTGCAAATCATTCCAATAAAATCCCCTTAACATACAGAGACACTCTGTAAGTTCTGTGACTCTAGAACCCTGACAGAAGAATTTTATAATAATAAAGAAGAATTTTAAAGAAGAGTAGGCTTTTCATTGCTTAACTCAGATCTCACTGAAATTATTTAGAAAGGGATTTCAATGCATGTTTGCTAATGGTAGTGGTGATGATAATGCTGATCGCAGTAATATAAGCAGCAGTCAGCTCATTCCATCATGCTCGTATTATGTTAGTTTGGTTCCCAAAATTTCAGGAGGATCAGTGTGTAAGATTCTGAGGGTCCCTGTCCCCAGTTGGTTCTGATTGGTAAATAAAGTTGCCAGCGGCCAATGGCTGGGCAGGGAGACAGAAGTGGGACTTTAGGATTCACAGGACCAAGAGAGGAAGGAGGATTTAGAACTGCCATGCCGAGAAAGGAGTAAAGTCCAGGCTTGAGAGGTGCAGAAGACAGAACATACCCATCATGTAAGAGCTGGGGAAGAGTGCCCCCCCCACATTGGGTCTAGGGTAGCAAAGATAGAATGTAGATTTTAGTAATAACGCAAGAGTATTGGAGGGGAGGTGTTAGCCACGTGGAGGTTTGAAAGGGGCCCAACCATTGAGCTGCTTAAAGCACATTAAAGTATAAGGCTACATGTTGCTCTCTCTCTCTCTCTCTCTCTCTCTCTCTCTCTCTCTCTCTCTCTCTCTCTCTCTCTCTCTCTGTGTGTGTGTGTGTGTGTGTTTCATTGTTTCATTCTGGGAACATTGAGGTGGGTATCGAGGAACGTGCTGCCGCTGAGGAGGTTTGAGCAGGATTAATTGGCCTACTGCAACAGTCTTGTGCCAATGTCCAGATTTCTTCAGAATGGCTTGTGAACAACGCCACTGTCATCTTCCATGAAGGCTCGAATACCATCCTTGAGATGACTTTTCCTTGTCAGCCTCTGCCAGTCTCCAAAGAGACTGAGCTCAGACCGTATCTTCAGGTTTGGTAGCCCCTGACAGAGTTTTCTCCACTTGGTCTTTGTGCTGTGGTTGAATGAATGTGTGTATTAGGGAGGAGCCTCCATGTCTGGAAGCTGTAAACAAGCAAAAACATAATACACAGGAAGCCTATGATTACGTGATACGCTCTTATCTCTCAGATGCCAGACACATCCACGGAAGCGTTTTCTGGCGATTGCACATCTGCTGCAGAGGTCTGACACAGAGGAACCAGTGGCACTGAGACACCATTTGGCTAATTGATTGTGTGTCACCTGTGTAAATGCAGCCCTACTCCATTACAGAGGCATGGCCTTTGTCACAAGGGCTCTCCGTCCCTGCTCCACCTTCCCTTCCTTCCCTTTCTTCTTCCATCCATCCTCCCTCACTTGTCAGAGACTCTTTAAGCTCTGTGGGCCAGACACTGTTCCAACAAGAGGCCAAAGATCTTGTGCCAATTTTAAACTTAGCATAGGAGCTGATGAAAGGAGATAAGGTGAGTTTTTATCGGGCTCTGCCAAAGGAGCAAGTGGAGCAAACACTAATTAGAAGTGAACCAGGCTCATCTGAGTTGTGTTTGCTTGAGTAACGACACCTCCTGCACCCGAATCGGTTGGTAGACTTCTGTGGGGAGTTACAGCGCGGCGAATGGATGTGTCCCCCTGGCTGATGTGTGCTTATTGGCAGAAAAGCAGTAAGAGTCCACTGCTTAGGACAGTTGTACAGATCAGCCACACAAAGGGATGAGCCAGGGCAAAAATCTAGAACATATGCTGCCACGAGGCTAGGGTCTCAGGAGACAGAAACCATTTTCTCATTCCCTCAAAGGCACTTTCTATTCCAGGAAGCATAACCCTGTTCTCTAACGACGGCACTTTAGGGAGCAGATTGGGGGATTTACAAAGCATAGTGGAGACACTGGGAAGAGTGGAAGAGAGGAAGAGGGTGGGCGTGGCCGCAACTGCTATCTCTTCCTGTAAACAAATCATGTGCGGGTTTTCCTGACGTGTTCCCTTACTTTTGAAGACCCCACAACATTTCTAATGAAAACTCAGACTTCACAATGAGTCTTCTTCTTCTTCTTCTTCTTTTTTTTTTTTTGGTCTCATAATCACCTTTCACCGGGGCTGGAGAGATGACTCAGTGGTTAAGAGCACTGACTACTCTTCCAAAGATCCTGAGTTCAAATCCCAACAACCACATGGTGGCTCACAATCATCCGTAATGAGATCTGACGTCCTCTTCTGAAGTGTCTGAAGACAGCTACAGTGTACTTACATATAATAAATAAATAATTTCTTTAAAAAAAAATCACCTTTCATGTTTCATTTCTATCCCCCAAATATCTCCCACATGTAATTATATGTTCTTCATCCTCACTGATGTTTTCATGTAGAAAATTTAGAGAATCTCAGTAAAGACACAGCTGGAGCAACACTCTAAACACTTAAGGAAAGGAGGCCCAGAAGTGCTGATTTCCTGGGATCAAGCCTGTCATCTGAAAAACCTCCTGGGGGTTGAGGGAAGGCCCAGGTGCTGGGCTTGGTTTTGACATTGACTTGACCTGCTCTAAGAAAGTCTTCACACAGCTCCGAGCTTTACTTTCTTGTCTATATAGAGATAGTATTGATCTATCGGGGCAAGGTTACACGTGCTTGGTTTCCAGAGGTTAGAAGAATTTCATCTGCATCTAGTAGGAAACTCAGGTTAGAAAGATCACGGCTGAGCCAACTGGGACTATGAGTTCTACGAGTCACTCTCTGTGTACTTACTGCTGAGGTTATCAAGGATATTGTTGGCTTGTCATACCAAACATTATTATACTTAGCTATAGCCTCTCCTTTTGTTCTTCAAGCCTTTATGGAAGTTGCCAGCCCTCCCACTTAAACCTGAGAGTGCAGGGTGCCACAGTAATAAAACTAAACAAAACAGAGTTTTGAAGTTCTGCTTCCACCCCCTTCTTAATAATAAGGTTGTTCTCAGTTCTCTAATCTGTAAAGAGGAGATCCCCGCATCTACAATAACACATATGTCATAGAGTTGATGATTAGTTGAGATTCTGTTTGACAGGCACATAGTGGCAGACCTGGAGAATTGTGTTGATTATTCCCTTTCTTTCCTCCAGCCCCCTGCCTTGCCTGCTCATAGTTTTCCAGTGTGTGTATATGGCAGTAGAAACTATCATAAGTTTGCACACTGGAATGGATGAACTGGTTAATGGCACAAGTTTAGGCATGAGACAAGTATGAACCCAGCTGACAGTGGCTTGAAGCATCCAACAGTTTTCATTATGAGTCTCATCAGAATGAAAAAATTCTTCCCCTCTCAAGTATATCTGCGGGCCCCCAGATATACTGAATATGAAAATCCTAAATGTGTGTATAGGGAAGAGATCAGGATCCAATGGGCCCACTCAAAGGGCCTTAGGAAGCTCACTTCAGTTTCAACCTCAGCACTCTCTGACACTCGAAACTATTTCCCCAAGTCCCAACTACATTGTTCCATCCGCGGCAGGTTTTCATTCACCAAAGTATAATCTGCAGCAAGCTTAAACAGCCCTATCTGAATAAAGCAAAGGTGTCGGTGTAATATACTCTAAGAACAAGGCCTACAAACTCAGGCTGTCTCAGTTGCTTCCTAGCTTTGTGATAGTAAATAAACTACTGTCTTGGTTCTCATATTTAAAAAAAAATGGCAGCCGGGCGGTGGTGGCGCATGCCTTTAATCCCAGCACTTGGGAGGCAGAGGCAGGAGGATTTCTGAGTTCGAGGCCAGCCTGGTCTACAAAGTGAGTTCCAGGACAGCCAGGGCTACACAGAGAAACCCTGTCTCGGAAAAAAAAAAAAAGACTAAAAAAAAAATGGCACCAACTTGGTGGGCTTGTGAAGATTAAATAACTATATATAACTATATATCCTGTAGAACAGGATAGATAGGGAGGAGCCAGTACCTAGAATAAGAATAGCTCATCTCAGAGGTATATCTAGCTATTGATCCTAAAAAAAAAATCTTGGCATCCATTATAAGTGGAAGGAAATTATGATGAGCAGGTAGAAGACAGACTAGCCAATGTTGATGGATAGTATTCTGCCTACTAATCTGCCTCATCCTGTCATAGGCTTAGGCCTCTCTTCCTGCCACATGGGCACCAGGAAAGATCAGAAAGGTAGTCAGTTCCTCATTGTCAGCCACATTTGCCTTGTTGGCTTGATGGCCATGATTTAACCTTCCTCTCTAACCTCTAAACCAAGCCTTTTACCTCAGCCTGCTGATGAAAGCAGTATATACAAGTTAGATCATTGGCAAATGGGCTCTTCTGGGATTTGGGCTGCCTAGCTGAGAGAATGTCTTAGAGGAAGATAAAAAAGAACTGCTCTAACCCTGGCCCCATGCAGAAATCCTAAGCCCAACACTTAGAGTACAAGTGGCTTCAGCTTTAGATTCACTTTACAGCAAAGGAAAGAGAAAACATTTGTGTACATTGATTGACTTTGGGCTGAGTGGTAGTGACTTATTGCTCCTTAATGTTAGATATCTGCTCTGTGAGATATTAAATGAAAGCATTCTGCCAGACAGAGAGAAGAAGAGGAAGAAGGGGAAGAGGAGGAAAAAAAGAGGAGGAGGAAGAGAAGGCAGGCAAAGAAGATGAGAAGAGGAAGAAGGCTAAGAAGAAGAAAAGAGGAGAGAAGTTAGAGCACAAAACAATTATAAAGCCGGACATGACTGCTTAGGACACGGGAGACAGACGTGGATGTGGGTCTTCTTAGGACAAGGGAGACAGACATGGATGTGGGCCTTTTTAGCATGCACATGATTTTTAAGAAGTCCCAAGGATATACTCACTTTTGGTATTGAATGCTGGAGTCCTCAAAGAGGACAGCAGACAATCTGTCAGCAAGGATTCCTCTTGATTTGGGGTTATTCTGTCATGCTCAAAGTAAAATACAAGAGGGAAGCAAGAATCAGGGTGAGTTAGGACCAATGAAGTTTTGTGGCCATCAGAGCAAACAACCACTGCCCGGTCCTGTTCTTTTCTAACTTGCTGGACCAGCTGATGCCAGGGAATTATGCAGCCTTTTCTGAATTTAGGAAGATCTCTGAAGGGCCCAATAGGACAATGACTCAAACAACCTGAATACCAAGGGATACTATTCAGTTTGTGCACTTGAAGATGTTAATTTTTAGAATAGTAAGAGAATGAAGGGTTAAAGGCAGGCCAGATGGAGTAGGGAAAGCACACTCCTACACCCAAGGCCAGCCTCCTACTTTCCCTTCACTCTTTCTTCTGAGCTCCTCACACCATGATAACCAGGACCCTTTACAGCTTCAGCCTTTTCTTCCAGCATATCCGACATACCGTATTTCCCAGGGATGTTTTTTCCCCATTAATCCTTCCATATTCCATCTACTACATATGCATATAAAAAGGTATCTGTTCTTGAAATATTCCAGTTCCTTCTGAAGACCACGGATCCTATGTAAGTACATTTACTCTGTTAAAAGTACTGCCCCAGCAGGCCACTAGGTTATACTCCAGGCTACTGCCCCCTTCCTTGATGGTGACTACCCTCTTACTGGCCTCTTCCAAGTGTCCCTCCAATCCCTGATTCACTTCTAATTTCACAATCACCAGGAGCTATGACAAGGTCCGGGTGGATGACTTGTCTGATGACTCCTAGACCTCCTCAACCCTGAGGCCTTCATTTCCAGAAGTTTAAATCGTGATCTCCTAATCTCTGCCTTCAACCTCCCATGCCTCTCATGTCTTCCTCCTTCTAGACCTGATTGTCCATATTAGCATTTATCAACCTTTGGGTTTTGTTTTGGTTTTTCTTTCATTTTCTTTCACTTATCTCTTCCTGATCCAACATGAACTCCTAGCTCTTCACACCAGTTAGAGCACTGGAAGAACACTATCCTTTCTTTTTGTCACCTTAGCATTTCATCTAATTCATTTGGAAACACATCTGGGCCTTCATAAAATACATCACGGACCATTCTTTCTCTTAATGCCCCATGGCAGTTAGTAAAAAATGTTTCTTTCCTCTTCCGACTTCCTCCTTCAGTGGTTTATCCTAATTCCTTCTACAAAATAGCTTCACTTAGTAACTTACAGAGAAAGTAAAAAAAACAAACAAAAAATAGTGTTAAAGATCTTGGATCTCTACCCTGCATCTAGAGTGATTACAAAATTATCTCAATACATTCAAATCCTTTCCCCTTTTCTGGTCAAACACTTATCTAAAGTCTCCATCCTCTGAATTTTGTCCCTGCCTAGGTCCTTCCTCATGGGTCCAATGGCATTAACCAATTTATTTTATTGTTGATTTCTCTTTCTTGATTTATATCTCAGAAGCTTCTTTGCTGGGTAAATCCATCCTCACGAGGCCTTCCCATACCTTTTCTTCTTAAGTACCCACAGTCTATCACCAGGCCCTGTAAAAAGTAACAAGAACTAACTTCAGCCTTTGACTGTGCCTACTACAGAAGCATTTAAGCATTCAGGAACCAGGTACACCCCCTGTGCTCTTCCGCTAGCTGTAAATGGGTACTGGGGAAATAGTTTTACAGAGGAGAGTCTTGAACTTATTCTTCCAACTATGAGTAATTAGTCAAGCAGGGGATGGCAAATGAGGATTTAAACAGTAGGGACCATCCACAGGACATTGTATGCAATGAAGAGTCCTGCTCAGACTTAATGAAATGCACAGTGGGAAGACATTATATGAAAACAGACACAGAGAGCAATGGTCACTCAGTCGGAAAACCCTTGCATAATATCAAAGTATTCCTTAATTTTAAACATCTTAGAACCCTTTCAAAAGCTGAGAAGACTAAAATCTGAATCTACATTATTTAGTCAAAAGCATATTAATACCAAATTCAGGGAAGGAAAAGAAAACTGCATAGGAGCTTGTTTTAGTAGTTACTTTTGTGATTTGCTGGGGGAAATTATTATTAATCGAACAGTCAAGAAAATCATTTCTTGATTATTCCCAACTGATTTTCTTGGGGATATTTCATTCAAATCTGAAGTAATTTCTTTTTTTTCCCCACGCCCCAGAAGATAGGGAGTATGACCATTTGTGTCAAGTAGACACCAAGACTCAAAGAGTTGTGCTTCAGCTTTGGTCAGCCTCTGGGAAGCCTGGTTTTTATCTGATGTGGTCCTCAGTCCATTCAGGTTTGTCACAAGGAAGGCTCTTTAAGGCCAGCCTGTTAGCTTCATTTTGTATTCCAGGTCAGGAAGTGATAAATCTTAAAAAAATGTCACATGACTTTCAGAACGGATGCTAATGCCGGTCTTTCTCCATCTCTCTTGACCTCTGAACTTCCTTTTTTGTCTTCCTTCCTCTGCCCACCCTTACTATATCCTATGACTCCCAGTAACTCTTAAAGCATTTAAATGCTTCAGATAATCATATTCAGGTTTTTAACATAAACCCTAAAAACAACTTCAAATAATTCTCCAGGTTTTTCACCTCATAAGAAACGTGAGACTTCCTTTTCTGACCTCTCACCTTTTCTTATACTTGCTAGAGCCATACCTGGAATGACATACCTGGAATGATGCAATTACTATGTCATCTGGCTGTAAGTCTCCTGTGGAGATGCCCTGTTTGGCATTTTTTTTTAAATAGGAATATATATGAAGACACAGGTAGTAGAATTACCAAGTCTACAGGTGACTCAAAGCCAGGAAAGATACCTAACATGACAGAATCAGTTTTGAAGATGATTTCAACTGGGTGGAATGCAGCTATGAAGCTAACACTCCCGCACAGAGAAGTGTACCTCACTTAAAGAGGACCTGAGGAAATTCAATTTCTATATGGACTAGGGTGGTGGCACCAGAAGAGGGCACCAGATCTCTTTACAGATGGTTGTGAGCCACTATGTGGGTGCTGGGATATGAATTCAGGACCTTCGGAAGAGCAGTTGGTGCTCTTACCCACTGAGCCATCTCTCTAGCCCCATGGGTGGTGGCTTCTTAATCGGTATTAGCTTAATATAAGCCCCCGAAGCAAAAAGCAGCTGCTGGAGACGCTTGCAGTGTATCTCTGGCTTCTTCATGGATTCTGGGGTTCTCACATTTGCACAGCAAGCACCTTCAACCCCTGAGCCATCTCCCCAGCCCTGATTCTCATTTTTAGCCTCTCAAAGTAGTAAATTAAGGTATACACAGATAAGATAAGAAGATGAATTAGTGGGAAAAAGTGCTTGTCATGGTACAAGTGTTAATATCTGAGTTCAGTCCCCAGAATCCACAGCTGAGGTGACACATTTATGATCCCAGTGCTGGAGAGGTAGAGATGGGCACAATCCCTGGGACTCCCTGGCCAAACAATTTGTCCTAATTGGTGAGCTACAGGCCAGTAAGAATCCTTTTTTTTCTGAGAAGACAAGTTGAATAACTCTTGAAGCATGACATTCGAGGTTGTTTTCTGGTCTGTACATGCAACACACACACACACACACACACACACACTCATACACACCACAACTAAAATGGTTGTACACCATACCTGAGATGGATTTTGGTTTGGACATAGGTTCTACAGCATGAGATTCATGAAAGGAATGGGCCATGGTCATTCAGTGGTTCTAACTATGTCAGCTATGTCAGTGCTTGTCAATTTCCTGTCTGGCCACCTTCAGCTTCTCTTTACTCACTGGGGGATCTGTGAGGCTATAGCTTCTTCAGTGTGACTCCATGTATTTTGCATCTATTTTCTATACAGCTGAAAAGGTCATTACACATGTCTGAGACTGCTGCTTTCCTTACCCATTGTTCTGAAAACTTATTGCATGTAGGTAAATAAGACACATATAAATTTGGGGTAAAGAATAGATCATGTTTTTTGTCTCAGTTAGGGTTTTATTACTGTGAACCGACACCATGACCAATGCATGTCTTATAAAGGACAACATTTAATTGGGGCTGGCTTACAGGTTCAGATGGTCAGTCCATTATCATCAAGGTGAGAACATGGCAGAATCCAGGCAGGCATGGTGTAGGAGGAACTGAGAGTTCTACATCTTCATCTGAAGGCTGCTAGCAGAATGCTGACTTTCAGACAGCTAGGGTAAGGGTCTTAAGCCCACCCCCACAGTGACATACCTACTCCAACAAGCATACCTACTCCCTGAGCCAAGCATATATAAACCATCACACTCCAATCCCTGGCGCCCATAGGCTTGTTCAAACACATGAGTCTATGAGGGTCATACCTAAACATACCATAATGCAAAATATATTTAGTCCAACTTCCAAAGTCCCCATAGTCTATAGCAGTCTCAACAATATTAAAAGTTCAAAGTTCAAAGTCTCCTTTGAGATTCATCCAATTACTTAATTGTAATCCCCAAAGCAGCACAGGAAACCAGCTAGACAAAGTCCAAACTCTGCATCTAATGTCAAGGTGGTCTTCAGATCTCCAACTCCTTTTTCATCTTTGTTGACTGCAACAAACTTCTTTCTGCTGGGCTGGTTTCACTCCCTGTTAGCAGCTTTCCTCAGCAGATAGCCCACAGCTCTGGCATTTCAAACATCTTGGGGTCTCCAAGGCACCCTCAATGTTACAGCTTCTTGTTTCATTGCCTGAGATCCACACATGATCTTCTGGGCTCCTCCAAAGGGCTGGTATGACTTCTTCAGCTCTGCCCTCTGTAGCACTCTAAGCTCAGGTTGATCCACTCCACTGCTGCTGCTGTTCTTGGTGATCATCCCATGGCATTGGCATCTTCAATACATTGGGGTCTTCTGCTGCAACTAGGCTTCACCAATAGCCTCTCAGGCTCTCTTCATGGTGCCAAGCATCAACTCCTATTCATGACCCTTTCAGTCCTGGACCATCAACTACAACTGAGGCTGCACCTTCACCAATGGCCTTCCATGGCCTCACAGTGCTGAGCCTCAGCTGCTCTTCATGACCCCTTCATGCCTCCAAAACCAGTACCACCTGGGTGACTCTAACACATTACCAAGTCTAGCTGCAGCACGAGGAGCAACCTTGGCTATCTCTGGAACATAGCTGCTTTGTGCTCTCAGAAAACACTTCCCAGAAGATTTCAACTCAATGATGCTAGTCTCTTCTTAATCACCCCTAATTTCTGAGCTCCAGCTAACCAGTATCAATTGTCCCAGTCGTCTCCTTCTCTTGACTGTAAAGCCAGAGCCACATGGTCAAAGCTGCCGAGTTCTGCTGCTTGCTGGGGCTAGAACATGACTCCCTTGTTCTATTACATTATCACCAGCTTTCTGTTTCCCAACTCCTTCACTGCCTAAGCTTGGCTGTCCTGGAACTTTCTCCATAGACTGATTTTGAACTCAGAGATCTACATGCCTAAACACTGAGATTAAGGGTGTGGTCCATCAAGCCTGGATTTACGTTTTTCTTTACCTAGAACTTACTCTGTTCTAGGCTGGCCTTAAACTCAGAGATCTGCTTGTCTTTACCTCCCGGGATTAAAGGCTTGTACTACCACACCTGGACCTAAATTTAGCTGGGCGGTATCTTGCCCCAAGGTCACTACTCCCTTAATTCAATTTAATATCTTTAAACACAGGATTCAGCTCCATTTCACTTCCTGGTGCTCCTTTAATACTCAAATCATTTCTTTTATATTTTTCCTTTCTTAGCTTGCTATACTTATTTAAAAGGGCATACCTCATAGTAGTGTTACTCCCTGGGCCAAGTGTATACAAACCATCACAGTTTTAAAACAGATGTTACAAATATTCTGTGGCGCATATTTACACTAAAAAGTATTTGCCTAGTTAAAAATTCTGGATCAGTCTTGAATGCTTGTGTTTTATCTTGGAAAGTCAGCATTGTAGGGACCTCCAAATACCTAGGAGATACCTGCCTTATAACCTTATTTGGCATCTTTTCCATTTTCTCTGAATGAGACCAAACCTCTCTTAGCTTCACCTAATATCCAATCCTGCACTCTTGCTGTTACTAATGCCTATCTGGTTTCTCTTCTAACAAGATAGCGGAATGACTGGCAGATCCAAGATAGCGGAATGACTGGCAGATCGGGAGTTCATTGAACAACTCTGGTCTCTTCCCCAGTTCATGTTGCCAATCCTTCCCATTGACTCAAGTTCCTTTTCATAATTCTAATCCTAGGTTCAAGTCATTCGGTTCGACAACTATGGCATCATGGTTGCTAAATTTCCCAACAGAGTGTGTATTTTCCCCCCATTATATCGAAAGTAGCCCCCACAGCAGAGTTCAATACATAGTTGTTGAATTGTTGAATGAAGTAATCAAAGAATAAATACCCTGTAGGCTGTCTGTTCGGACTGATAGATCAGAGAGTTCTATCTGTTTCCATAGGAAAGGGATAAAACATATCTAGGGCCATTGACATCAATACTCTAGGAAATTCATTTTTATGTGTAAGTGTGTGAATGTGTAGGGGATAGGTTTCATGTGTATGCAGGTGTACGGAGGCTATATGACAACCTAGGTGCCATCCTTGGGAAGCCATCACCTCCTTTGAAGCAGGGTCTCTCATTGGAGTTGAGCTTACTGATTAGGCTAGACTGGCTGATGGATGAGCCCCAGGAATGTTCCGGCCTCTGTCTTCCCAGCACTGTAACTGTGGCACATGATACTCTGACGTTTCCCTGTGGCTTCTTGCCATCAAAACCAGTTCCTTACTAAGCCATCCCTTCAGCTCCCTGATTTTTTTTTTTAAGGAAAATCATTTTGACTGCATAGACTAGGGCAATGAGATTTCACTGCCAGATTGTTCCTAGACCTAGGAATCAAGGGCATCCCGGGGGCTGTTACTTCCCTCTGCTTCAACACTGCATATGTCAGACCTATTCTCCAAGAATCCTGCAATGTGGAACCGATGCGTGTGCATACTGATGATGTGCCAACTACCTTGGTTTCAGACGGACAGAATTCAAAAGCAAGGAAACAGTTCCTGTCCGTGCAAAGCAAAAGGTCTCAGTTTTCCAATTTTGGTTTGGTTGATATGTTTCTCTGCCTGTGTGTGGCCAAGCTTTCCTTGACCTTTTCAGAAAGAACACGGTGTAACAATTTGAAATGTGTGGTGACCTGGAGGGAAATGCTATGTGTTGCCTTTAAAAAGCAGTTACAATGGAGCCCAAGCTAGTCTGTTAACACAGAAAGACTTGTAGGTGTGATGAGCACCCTCACCCTGGGATTCTCACATACATACCAGTCTTCTAATACTGTTTATATGAAGGGAAGTGACATCTATAGTTTTTGTGTGTATTACAGCAGTGCATGTGGTAGGCAGAAATAAAATGGTCAAGGGGAGTGGGGGCTACACATGTGTTATCTTAGAGGCAACATGAATGATATTCACAGGACCAGGATAGGAATTTATGGTAGCCCAGTAGCCCAGTATGTATATGTCAGCTATGCAGGCTGAGTCTCTCCTCTCTCTCTCTCTCTCTCTCTCTCTCTCTCTCTCTCTCTCTCTCTCTCCCCCCGCCCCCCGTTTTGTACTTGTATAAGAGCATATGCATATATCGATTTACAAGAATAGAAATGGCTGGTAGAAACTCAACATTGGTTATGAACACAATTTTGTATGTGATCTGAGCTTACAAGTGTGGAAGTGTGGCGGTAAGCATGGCGTCTAATAGAGAAGAGAAGTAGGTCTGTGGAAATGGATTGACTCTCGGTGTGCTTGTACTTTTGTGTAATCAACAATACGAAGCAGCTAAGTGCGAGATAGGAATAAAGCATGGAACAACTATGTAAACGAATGTGACAGGGATGTGATCATTGGTTAGAATGTGTACATGGATATATAGAATAGTGAACAACTTGGAGGGCTAGCATTGAGGCATATGTGTCTATTGATAGGAAAGCTTTATAAAACATTATCTGTGTCCAGTTTTAGGATCATATCTGGAAAAGATGAGAGATTGATTTATTTATTTTATGTATATGAGTACACTGTAGCTGTCTTCAGTCACACCAGAAGAGGGCATTGGATCTCATTACAGATGGTTGTGAGCCACCATGTGGTTGCTGGGAATTGAACTCAGGACCTCTGGAAGAGCAGCTAGTGCTCTTAACCATGGAGCTAGAGTGTGGGAGGCAGGGTGCATGCAGACTCATAACTGGGTTAGCATGGAGTGTGTATATATATATATATATATATATATATATATATATATATATATATATATGGTAGATAGAGCCTACTGTTTTGGTGATGGTAGACCAGCATGTACATGTTTAAGATAAGTGCATTTGTTTGATAACTGTATGTGTTGTGTGGGCCCCACAGTAATGGTGACAGTAAGATCCTACAAGAAGGACAAGCAAGTCATCCTCCTACAGATTTCCTTTCTGACCTTCTTATTCTATGTGTATTGTCTTTAGGGACCAGGAAGGTATACTCCATGGTGATCATCTATTTTAAAAAAAGACCTTTATCTCCCACTGTACCACTCAGCATGTCTGAAAGGCAAATGGGCAGAGATTCTAAAGCAGTGGTCCTTGGCTTTGTACTGGATGTGGCTTTCTTTGTGCTGAGAGCCAGACGAAAGGATAATTCATGACGTTACCAACATACAGTTTTGTGCCATCATCTTGGCATCCAAGCCTAAACTACAGGACACAAAATTCTCAAGGACAACATACAGTGTTATTTCATTCACGTGTAGAGTTCCAGTAACTGGGAGATGCTGAGATGGTCTAGCTAGCGGTTCTCAATGAGAATTATGGCAGCAGGGACAGTTACTATAATGGTCCGAGATTTTGATTAGGAGTAGGCACGGGAGGGTGACTAAGGTTGCAGAATTACTATTATTATTTTTTTGCCTTTTGTTTTGGAGTTTTGTTTGGTTTTGTGGGTTTTTGAGACAGGGTCTCACTATGTAAACGAGGCTGACCTAAAGTTCACAGAGATCCACCTGCTTCGGTCACTGCCTCCAGAGAGCTGGGATTCGAGGCATGTGCCACCACACCTGGGTCATTACAGTGAATTTTGTCACTCCTCTGAGAAACACTGCTCTGGTCCAAACCTTGCTTATCTAGCAATGGAAAGCTAAGACCCAGAATGATCGAGTGTCCTAATCAAGATGAATGACATCATGAACAGTTTGTCTGGATTTTCTTTTTTGTTTTGTTTGTTGTTGTTGTTTGGGTTTTTTTGATTTTGTTTGTTTGTTTGTTTGTTTTGCCAGTCTAAGGTTTTCTGAGACACCCTATATAGTAGTCTTCAGTTACTTAATATTGTTTTCAGCTTAGTTTGTTCAACTCTGAAAATAGCATTTGAATTGAGTAAGCATTCTTTTTAAGGTTAATCACAGACAATGATCTCTTCCCAGGGTGACATAGAGGAAGGGCAAGTCCTTCACACAACAATGGAGGAAAGGACAGAGGCCGGACAAGAAGCTTTGATTGACAGTGGGGGAGGAACCTGTTTCAATGAAAACCAAAAGATGCTCAGTTCTGGTTTTGGCACCCAGGCATAATGGACAAGAATGTCAGGTGACTCAGAAAAAAAGTTCTCCATGCAGTTTATACATTCTAGAAAAAGGCTCTGGCCATCCAAAATTAGGAAGCCAAGGCCCAAGAAGAAATAGGAAAATATGATTTCTCACATTTTCTAAATTGAGCTTCCCTTCTTTCAGATAACTCTAGTCTGTGTGTCAAGTTGACATAAGACACAGCACAGCCTCTTTGCCTCTCCAGTTTGCCCTCACTTAAAAAAGGGCACAGGGTAGTCCATGGGGGCGCATGCCTTTAATCTCGGCACTCAGGAGGCAGAGGCCAGCCCCGTCTATAGAGTGAGTTCCAGGACAGCCAGGGCTACACAGATAAACCCTGTCTCAATGACAACAAAATAATAATAATAAAAGAAAAACAATCTCATGTGGCTCAAACTGTTCTCAAATTCACTATGCAGCCAAGGATAACCTTGAGGCCCTGTCCTCTGGTTCCCAGGAGCTGGCATCAGGCCTTGCCTGACCTTCACTTAGAGTTTAGAGATAATTTTCTTAGCCTTTTAAATGTGTCTGTCATTTCCTTTCTGCTTTTTTTTTTTTTGATCCCAAGGTTATGTCTTTTATAGCCCAAAAGGTCAAACAATGAAAACAAACACATAATTTAAGAAATGGGCAAATTGTTTATACCGTGGCTCTCACTTCTGCATTTATAAAATGTAAAACGCCAACTACTACACAAAGTTATAGAGAAGTAAATGATGTGTATATACCAAATGTGTTGTTCAGGGGAAACACAAAGCAGAGACGAGTTCTCCTTCTTCTAAAAAGATATTTTTATCTTTCACTTCCCGAGTTAACTGCCATCTGCCCAGTACAGTCACAGAGGCAGAAACTCCCAATCTCACCTACCCTGGGAGCCCAGTAGGGTCAAGTCTAGGGTGAAATGAGTGAGGAGCTTCCTTAAGGAATAAAATTTTAAAAAACACATCCACGGGACTGAAGTGATGACTCTGGTTAAGAGCACATACCATTCTTGAAGAAGACCCGAGTTCAATTCCCAGCACCCACATCTGGCAGCTCACAACTGTAACTCCACCTCTCAGGAATCTGATATCCCTCTGTCCTCCCCAGTCACATAGAGAAAAACATATCCACAATCTTAGTAATCAAGACAAGTAACATTTAATGCAGCTTTTCAAATAAAATTAGCTTTCTGGAGGAATAAACGTGTTTCAAACATTTTTTGTTTTGTTTTGTTTTGAGACAGTCTCACTATATAGCTCTGACTGGCCTATAACTTACTACGTACACCAGGGGCTAGAGAGATGGCTCAGTGGTCAAGAACAGTGACTGCTCTTCTAGAGGACCTTAGTGCAATTCTCAGCACCCACATGGCAGTTCATTCCTGTTTGTAACTCCAGTTTCAGGGGATCCCACACCCTCACACAGATGCACGTACAGGGAAAGTGCCAATGAACATAAAACAACTATTATTATTATTATTAATATTATAAAAAGAAGGGCATGAATAGAATATGAATCTACTACATGCATCCATGTATGTTAATTTTAAAAACAGGCATATCTAATCTATGTTGACAGAAGTCAGAAAAGATAGTTACCTTGTGGGTTCAGATTACTCAAATGGGGGCATGGGGAGGATTTCTGAGGTGCTGGAAATGTTCTAGGTACATTTCTGAAAACATATCAAGCCATTTGG
The DNA here is from genome assembly GCA_036184795.1 of Tokudaia tokunoshimensis. Taxonomy (NCBI): domain Eukaryota; kingdom Metazoa; phylum Chordata; class Mammalia; order Rodentia; family Muridae; genus Tokudaia; species Tokudaia tokunoshimensis. The sequence goes on from BTHU01000005.1 coordinate 46,392,138, forward strand.
GCACTTTTCTGTATGTAAATTATACCTCAATAAACAGGAGAAGGGACATTCTTGCAATAGGCACACTGTCTGCCAACACTCTCGGACCCAGCAGGTCCTCACTAGATGATGAAGGTCGTCACTCAATGAGAGATGGTAGGTGCCAAAATAGAAGATGGAGAGAGGCAAATTTTCATAGAAAATGTTGGGAAAGAGAGGCTGGGAGCTTCCTTTATGTGGTAGATGATGGAAGAGGTATTTGGAGTCAGGAGGTTCGGGTTTGGGCAGCAGGATCGATGTTGACAGCATTCATTGAGACAGAGGACACAGGAGCTGGAACAGACTTGAAGTCTTCTGACCAAGCAAGAAAAACTCCAGGAAGAAGAAAAACTGGGTGTAGCCAAGAGAGGCCAGTCACTCTCTCCTCCTATGTGGCAAGAGGTTTATAATCTCAATTTGAGTCACCTACATCTTACTGGCATTGGAAAAGAAGGCTCAAGCCAGTCAAAGCAGTTGAGAAAAGACTTAAGGAGTCTTTGAATGGGATCCTGTAGTTTGACAACAAGGTTTGTAGGGAAAATTGACTTAAATCAAGTTAATTCCCAAGTGCCAGGAAGCAAACAGGCCAGGGCAAGCCAGGACAAAGGGAGAAAGGCAGGGACTACTATCTTTAGCCTTGTGGTGAGAACACAGCTCCGGAGGCCTTTGAGTATGTACTTGGCAGCTGTGAGAGATTAGGACTATACGGGGAGGAGGACTACAGAGCCAAACATGTTTAAATCTTGTCTCTACTACTTGCTTGGCCTGTTGCCTGAGAACAAGCCAGCCAGATAGTAGCAGCCTCATTTTTGGTTTGCATTTGTTTTCTTTTGTAAAATTTCTCAATACCCACATATCCAAATGTGATACTGAAATGAATTCATGTATGTGGGAGAAGTTTATCAATCGGAGTTGCTCAATTTACACCATTTTCTTGTTTTCTTGTCATGGACGTGATATGTGACCCATGCTCAAGTCCTGAGGGGTGAAGCTGCTCTCTTCAGACTTACTTCACCAAATGCAATGACAGTTTGGATATACTGGGCTTCAAATACCCCTACTTTTTTCTCTTTCGGTCGTGAGGGTCTCATGTATGCGAGGCATGTGTTCTACCAATGAGCTACATCCTCAGTCCTCACAATGCTTTCCTGTTTCAGTGTGTCAAGTCACATTCCCCTTTTAAACATGGTCTAAAAAGAGTGACTCCTAGTTCTTAGGGAAACCCTCTTTATTCTTGTCCATTTATTTTTGATCACCCACCTTTTACTAAAATACTATTAATGATGGTTTTAGAGTCTCAGAGATTGAATAATTGGCTTTATATGGCTATACTTTCAAGGCTTAAATTTGAAATGCATAGGTTGGATTAACTGGACAGAATTTAACCAGAAGTCTTAAAGCAACAATGATTCTGATTACAGAAATATGTTCCTTTTACTCATCCAAAGTCTAGAAGGAAAAGTTCTCAGATCGGCCTGACAGCTCTCTGGTGACAAAGGGCTTCACTCTACTGTGTGTCTGTCCCCCATCTCTGTGCCTCTTTACTAACCCACAAGATTCTTGTGCTGCAAGATGACAGCTTCAGATTCAGGCCAGAAATCAGAGAAAAGGAGAGGGCACTTTCAGACATGGCCTTTATGAAAGTCTCACGAACATTTCAGCTCAGGTTTCAGTGACCAAACTAGCTGTAAGGAAGCCAGAAGACAATGTTGGTAGTAAGAATTTAGATTCTGCTACTAGGGAAATAGAAAAGGCTCCATGTTGAGAGAACAGCTAGTATTATGTCATCAAGGATCTCATATGTTCAATGTTTATTATACGATCTTTGTTAGACACTATTCTTAACAAGAAGGGAAAATAAAAGAAAAACTTCCATCTTCGTAGAGATTTACAGAAGCAATACAAAGTGTATGTTAAATGACTACTATGTGCTAGACATGGTTCTTCTTCTTCTTCCTCTTCCTCCTCCTCCTCCTTCTCCTCCTCTTCTTCCTCCTCCTCCTTCCCCTCCTCCTCCTCCTCCTTCTCCTCCTCCTCTTCTTCTTCTTCCTCTTCTTCTCTTTTTCTCTTCTTCTTCTTCTTCTTCTTCTTCTTCTTCTTCTTCTTCTTCTTCTTCTTCTTCTTCTTCTTCTTCTTCTTCTTCTTCTTCTTCTTCTCCAACAAGGTCTCTATATAGTCCTAGTTGGAGCTCACTATGTAGACCAGTTGGCCTGAAACTCACAGAGATCCACTATCCTCTGCCTCCCAAGTACTGGGATTAAGACTGACTCTCGCCTGGCAGTAGTGGCACATGCCTTTAATCTCAGCACTTGAGAGGCAGAGGCAGGTGGATTTCTGAGTTCAAGGCCAGCCTGGTCTACAGAGTGAGTTCCAGGACAGCAAGGGTTATACAGAGAAACCCTGTCTAAAAAAAAAAGATTGACTCTCTTATAGTTGGTTGTTGTGTGCTCAGGCTAGCTGACCCTCAAGCATTCAGAGATGCTGTCTCTCTGTTGGAGCACCGGGATTACAGATGACCACTGCTGCTCCTGGCTCTTTGTGGGTTCTAGGGTTTCAAACTCAGGTCCTCACACTTGTGCAGTGAGCTTTTTACCTACCAAAGCATCTCACCAGTAAAAGAGATACACTGTTATAGTCTGTTTTCAACGTGAGGCACGTTTAAAGTTCATCAGAGCCACAGATGAGCAAGAGACACCAGGCTGAGCTGGTGTCTGGTATCTGCTTGTTTTAAGACTCTGAGAACTGGAATATTACCATCCATCAGCTGCATGACCGACCCCACTAACAGACAAGGGGCATTACCAAGTTATCCAGCAGATAAGGCTTTTAATTCTAAACTAATAAGATGAAGCATTTGCAAAGAGGGCTTTGCTAGATTGGGAATCTCTAAAGGCCCAGACTATGCTGCTTCAAAAAAGGATAGAAATTTCTTCTGGGCAGAGATTTAAAAACTACTGTCTTATGCTTTTTCTCTATGCTAATGTCCCTTTCTGCAGATCGGTGCATTAAAACCTGCTTTATGTGCTGGCTGGGCAGTGGTACTCACTCGGGAGGCAGAGACAGGGAGTTTGAAGCCAGCCTGGTCTACAGAGCTAGTTCCAAAACAGCCAGGGTACACAAAGAAACCCTGTTTCTAAGCAAACAAGCAAGCATGCAAGCAAACAAACAAAACTGCCTTGTGTCTATTGGGAGTGAGGGTCTTATTTCCCATACCAGTATGAGAAGCAAAGTTTGAGTGTAGACCAACTCTATCCAACCTACATGCCTTTTAACCTCTGTTCCTTTTCAATTTCTTCATATGTTTGGTAACTCTATTTTATGTGCATAAGCAGTTGTGTGCATGTGTTGGAGCCTTGGCAGTTGGGCTTACTTCTCATATTTTTCTCTGGCGGTGAGGAGGTTGTTGAACTGGGAGGAAGAGGCTGGCTATGTACATCCTATGAGGAGTGAGCAGAAGAAAGTTGTTACAGGACAAGGTCTAGATATTGCTCAGATGCCCTTCCAAGTAGGAAGTGTCCTCCTTCTCTTTTAGGAACTGTAGCTTCAATTGGAGACAATGATGATATCACTAGTTGCTCAATACAGAAACCTAAAAGAATCTCTGACTCTTCTGTCACTCCCATATGATTAACGTGTGCTTTTGACTAAGCATCCTTAAGTGCTTTTAGATTTTGTCATCTCATCTTCACCTCTGTCATGACATTCCCAAATCCATGGCATTACCCTATCTTGGCTACTACTCAGTGTGTGGTTATGAGTTTGGTTATATTAAAAAAAAATCCTCTGAGAAAGAGGTCAAGCTACTAAATTGAATCAGTCTATACTTGTCTTAGGGTTTCTATTCCTGCACAAACATCATAACCAAGAAGCAAGTTGGGGAGGAAAGGTTTTATTCAGCTTACACTTCCACATTGCTGTTCATCACCAAAGGAAGTTAGGACTGGCATTCAAGCAGGTCAGGAAGCAGGAACTGATGCAGAGGCCATGAAGGAATGTTACTTACTGGCTTGCTCAGCTTGCTTTCTTATAGAATCCAGGACTACCAGCTCAGGGATGGCACCACCCACAATGGGCCCTCCCACCCTTGATCATTAATTGAGAAAATGCCTTACAGCTGGATCTCATTGAGGCATTTCCTCAACTGAAGCTCCTTTCTCTGTGATAACTCCAGTTTGTGTCAAGTTGACACACAAAATCAGCCAGAACAATACCTTTGATGATTTCAGGTTCATGCTATTTTGGGAGAGAGGCTCTTTATTTGTGTTAATAGGAAAATAGAAAAGGCTCTGAACCCCTTCCAGAGTGATATGGATCAGATATGACAGAGGAATACCTCCTGAAGATCTTGGCTATAGAAAAGAAAAAACTGAGAACATCACACAGGACAGGTAACTTGATTTGCTGATTCCTACACATGGGAACAGACCAGTAACTAGTTTAGACATAAAAATGTCTCTAGACAAAACTTCAGCTAAATAAATTGTGTTGGTTATGGAATCCTTAAGATTCTTCATGCCATCTTTCATATGACATAAATATTTATTATAATTGATTGTTGATCAAATTAACTCATAAAAAAGACAATTGTCTTTTATCTGCTCAAACAAGGAGCAAAAATTCACCCTTAACTGATCTGTGTGCATCTTACACAATCCATACAAATATCTTAATTGTACTAAAATTTTGATTATGAGGTTCATATATTGCAGAATGCATAGTTCTGGCAGGTTTCATCCTTGGGAACTCTGATATGACCTGCTGTTCCAGCCCCTTGCCTCCTGAAACTATCTCCAGAGAATTGCTTCCAAAACAGCTTCAGAAATAGTTGGTGATCCCAGATGACTTTGCTTCATCCCACCTCTCAGATGGATCCAGTCAGAATTTCAGTAAAACCCTGAGCCTTCTAAGCATACGAAGACTGGATAGCAAATGCTAAAGCTAGCTTTCTTAGCTCTAACCAATTTTTCTAATTCTTCTATCTATCCTCACCCCTTTAAAGAAACTTTCAGCAGGAAGAAATTGTGGAGAGTTCATCCCAATTCCTTGGGTTTAAGTGTCTGGTTATGGTTATAGATAGATTGTTATTTTAAGAGATAATTTAGAAATGGTCATAATTTTAAACAAGGACAAAATAGATGAGATGGATCACTAAACTTATTCTTGAACAAAACATTGCATAGCCATAAACTTACATCGATAGAAATCTTTATAATTGATACAAAATTGAAGTTATAATTTCTTACATTGGTATATAATTTAAATATTGATATAGGTTTGAGGTTTTCATTAGTATACATTTTATATGTTGATGCAAAATTTAAAATTAATATTGTTACTCTTAGATAGGCATTGTGCCTATACAACTCATTTAAAGATACAAGGTCTTGACCCAGTTCTTCTAGAGCTACTATTACAAACTGTTTAGGATGATTAAGTAACACATTAAAGGTCAGATAATAAACTCATGGTTATATTAGATTCTGATTGAATTGTAATAAAATGTCTTCAATATTATTCAATAAAAATAGCTAAGAGTAGTTAAGGTTTAACAGTTCAGATGTACTTTACATAGATTAATTGTCTTCAAAAAATCACAAATCCACAGAATATAACATTTAATGTTATTTCATTATTAAAGATTATTTGAGTCGGGCAGTGGTGGTGCACGCCTTTAATCCCAGCACTTGGGAGGCAGAGGCAGGTAGATTTCTGAGTTCGAGGCCAACCTGGTCTACAGAGTGAGTTCCAGGACAGCCAGAACTACACAGAGAAACCCTGTCTCAAAAACAAAAAAAAAACCAAAAAAACAAAAAACAAAACAAAACAAAACAAAAAGATCATTTGACTACAAGACATGTCTGCTTCTTACAGTACCCTGTTTACAGTTCAAAGAAGATACTGAATATCATTACCTACAGATGGAGTTGCTAATTGTGGCAAGGTAGCCACTGGGTAGAAATTGCACAAATTCACCTGCAGACAAAGAATACTATCCAACAAAGGACACACATATAAGATAGTTCACAGCTTAGCTCTGCCAAGACAGGGTAAACTAGTCCTTCATATTTCCTGCTTCATATAAGGTCTGCCAGATGGTTTGGCAGAAGGCTAAAGACAGATGCTCCAATGTTATAAGAAATTTAGGGACTGTTCAGACAGACAGCTGTCTCTCCAAATTATATAATTTTGGAAACTAGATCCTTGTGCTTCCTACATATTCAGGTAATAACTAATTCATTCTTGGATCTCTGACAGGGTTGAAGACTAATTATAGTCTCATAATCAAACCTAAGGTGTTTAACATTTAGATTTGAAATGATGGTTTTCAGATGGTAATGCAAGTCAATATCAAAATATAATTCAAGTATAGAACTCTTTCAATTAGGTTAAATGATAAAATAATATTTCTAAATTGAAAAAATTGACAGACTGTATGCCTTTAGTTTATATCATACCTAATAGTTTATATAACTCTTATAATTATGTTCAGTGTATATCTAAAAGAAAAGGCCTTTTTAGTGGAAAAAAGGAGAGGAAATGTAGCAGTTTATGTTCTCATGCTAATTTCATTACCCAAAAACCTGTTTGGAGTGTCTTGCCCATAGGCTAAAGGAAGCCTGTCCCCAGTTGACTCTGATTGAGAAATAAAGTTGCCAACGGACAGTGGTTGGACAGGAAGACAGAACCAGGACTTTTGGGATTCCAGGGCAAAAATCACAGAGGAGAAAGAAGGGATTCCTCCATGACAAAGGCATATGAGACAGACCACTGCCAAAAGGTACAAGAGGGAGAGATGGCCAAAATATAGGTACAAGGAAAAAGCAGCCTCAGAATAGCTTCCCCAAAGGGTCCATGGGCAACAAAGATAAAATATAAATTTAGTAAGTAATAATCCAGAGATTCTGGAGGGGAGAATGTGAAGAGCTTTTGGGGCTGCTTCTAGAAACTTGGCAGGAAGTTGGCATTGGGCCCAGACAAGTAAGTAGGCTTCAGGCAAGAATACTCCTTTGGGCTAGGACAGGGAAGTAGACTCGATATCTTGGTCAACCTGATAAACCTCTAGAAACAGTGATCATGGGACTTCATTTATTGCCTTGGTTTTTCCTTGACTATTTGTGTTTATTGTTTTGCTTGTTCCTTAACCTAGAACTGACCTTATTACTTGCATGTAATTAAAATTGAATAAAAGCAGACTGGGGAAAAAAAAATAAACCCACTTCAGCCTCAGAACTGGCTGGGGTCATGTTACAGTGTTGTCTAATTGTTTTTCTTTTCCTTTTCAATCCTCGTTCCCTCCCTGGAGAACTCATTGACTGACTGAGCTGGCTTGGTCAGGAGAGTATGTTAACCACGGGGATATTTGGAAGTTCCCAAACATTATGCTGCTTAAGGCATATTAAAAATAAGCCAACAAATATATGTCTTTCATGCATAAATCCAAAACTCTTAGGCAGGTACAGAAGACACACCCACCAAGAAATTAAAACAGATTAACTACCACTACACTCAGAGGCTGTAATAGCGGTCTTGTCATAAAGCCTTTTTGTGTCTCAGCCTTTTCACTGTGGCCCGGTCATCTAAGGCTCTCCACTGACTGCATCATGCCCAACTAACACCAACTTCACACCATCCTTTATTTGAAGCCTAGACTCTTTTTATGGCCCTCAAAATCTCCCCCCCCCCTTTTTAAGATTTATTTATTTATTTATTTATTTATTTATTTATTTATTTATTATGTATATAGTAGTCCCGAAGAGGGTACCAGATCTGATTATAGGTGGTCGTGAGCCGCCATGTGGTCACTGGGAATTGAACTCAGGATCTCTGGAAGAGAAGCCAGTGTTCTTAACCTCTGAGCCATCTCTCCAGCCCGAAAATCTTCTATTCTTAAAACAGGCTGAAAGACTGCCCAGGTCAGCTTCCAAAAGAAGGCTGACTGGATAAAGACTGAAAGACTGGTAGGACATTTCTTGCATCTGTGAAGGTGAAGAGAAGGAAGAACTGAGAGTAATAAATTGATGTTATATAGGACTTACCCATAAGCTATCTTAAGAAGTTTCGCAAAGTAAGATGGATCTAGCTGAAGGAGCACAGCTTTGAATGTAACTGGGGAACAGGTAGCCACTTGCCAGGCCTGCTAGAAACGCTGGGAAAGGTTGCCTCTAACAGGATCAAAGTTTAGACTTGCTCAGAATATATTTGTTCTGTTCACTAAGACTGCTGACGATTAGGCCTTCTTCCCAAATCAAAGAACATACCTTTAGCAGGCAGCTCTAAGGGGACAGCACTGGGTAACAGCCACCTACTAAGTCCTGGCTGCCCATTAAGTCACAGTTCCTTTTTGAGGATAAGTATAATTCTGTCTGATGGGCAGGTTGGCCCGGGGTAATCCGTGGGGAAGAGTTGTTAGAAAAGAACAGCACAGGTCAACTTCAAACGAGGTTGTGACACTATCTTTGTTAGGTACATCTCCCACTAATCCAAAATGGTCTGACTTGCCAGGTTCTTTTTAATTGCTCATAGTGTAATGTAGGTCTGGAACCTAAAAGAAATTTAAAGATGGCAGGATATGTGGAATGTGTAAGTCCTAAGACTTCTATAAACTGTCAAAATGCCCAGTTGGGGCTGGGTTCTCTTAGGATATAAGCCAGAACGGGATGCATGCTGTTAAAAGAGCTTTTTCCTTATTCCTGAGTGTTTGAGAATTCTCACAGAGGTGGGTTAGGGTCCTGCTTCATTGCGGCCTCAAGTGGACTCACAAACATGGTCACCATGACCTTTTACCTTCTTGAAGTTTCTACACTGCGGGTTCAGTTACCTAAAATTCTCATCAGGTGCTGAACTACTAGACACAGAATTCCTTTTTCAAAACCACACTCCCACGGATAGACCAACTCTCAAGGGAAGCAGAAACTTTTCTAAACTAACACTTTGGAAATTGTAATTTTTTTTTTTACAATGTGAAAATGATTAGTCTTTAAATTCTTTTGGTTTGGTTTGGTTTGGTTTGGTTTTGCTTGAGACAGAGTTTCTCTTTAAAACCCCTGACTGTCCTAGAACTCACTCTGTACACCAGGCTGATCTGGAACTCAGAGATCATCCACTTGCCTCTGCCTCCAGAACACTAAGACTAAAGGAATAAACCACCACACCCAGGGTTTTATTTTATTACATTTTTATGGACACAGTGAGTGGGGAGCTAGAGAGATGGCTCAGCAGTTAAGAGCACTTCCTGTTCTTTCAGAGGATCCAGGTTTGGTTCACAGCACCCATGTCACCTGGTTCACAACTGCCTGTAACTTCCCCTCTAAGAGATCTGGTGTCCACAGATACACCCACTCGTGTGTGGTAATACATGCTTAATCCTCGCACTCCAGAGGCCGAAGCCAGTAGGATCAGAAGTTCACGGTCATCCTTGGAAACATGAGGAGCTTGAAATAGCCTGACCTACATTGAAATTCTGTCTTTGAGAAAAACAAGAAAGGAAAAAAGATAGCTTTCTTTAAAAAAAAAAACACACCTTTAATCCTAACACTTCGGAGGTAGAGGCAGGTGGATCTATGTGAGTTTGAGGCTAGCCTGGTCTACAAAGACAGCCAGGCTACACAGAGAATCTCTCTCAAAAAACAAAACAAAAACAAAACCCAAAGGACAAATAGCACCAGCACTACCACCACCAAAAAACAAAACGGTATTTAAAATCATTGCCCATGAATTGGAAGCTAACCCACAGACATGTGTCCTGGTTCTATGGAACCAATCAGACACATTTCCTCTTAAGTTTGCAATCTTCAGAATTTTGAAGGATTCTTATTCTTTGTTTTAACAAAAAAAAATTACACTTATTTTTTTATGTGTGTTTATTGGGATGAGGCCTGTGGGTGAAGGTCAGAGCTCTGGAGTTAGTTCTCTCCTTTCACCTTGTTTCTTCTAGGAACCAAGTTCAGGTCATGAGGCTAGGCTCAAAGTGCCTCCATCCTCTGAGCCATGATGCCTGCCTCTTTCTCTAGTCTTTAGATAGTTATATTTAGGGAATTAGTGTTCAGGTTAAGTCTGGCAGTCCAACAGTTTCAACTCAGTATCACCCCCTAAAACTTAGAATAGCCCTTTTCAGCTTTTCTTATATTGAATATTTAAAAATCCTTGGTCCAGAATTACCTTGTTACAGATATACAGGAAGTGGAAAGTTGTGTGGTCTTTGTTTAAGACTGATAGAAATCTGATTTACACTAATTCCTTCAGAATGAAGGATATTCATTAGGTCATATAAAGAGCCATGGGAAAGACAACCATCCCTACCCCCTTTTTTGCTTTCAGAATTATCAAACTAACTCTGAGAGAAGCAACTAAAAAAATTTGGAGGGAGAACCTAAAATCCAGAAAGTACTTTATGCTGAGGTTTTTTCAAAGTTGTTTGTATTTACTCAGAAAAACTTCAGGGTTTTGTTGTTGTTGTTTGGTTGGTTGTTTTTGATTTTGCTTTGGTTTTTGCTTTTAAATTTATTTTTATTTTAGGTGTACAACTGTGCCTGAGATGACCTGAAGAGGGCTCCAGATACCCCAAGAGCTACAGTTGCTACAGGTAGTTGTAAACTACCATGTAGGGTGCTGGGAACAAAACCCTGGTCCCCTGTAAGAATAGCAGGTGCTCTTAACCATTGAGCCATCTCTCCAGTCTCCAGCATTAATAATGTTTTAAAAATTAAAGACTTCCTTTAAATATATTGAAAATACATTTTATGTTTGGTTCATTTGAGAAAGAGAACATAAAACAAATCAAGAAGTTGAAACACAAAGAAAAGGATTTTAACTTAAAGTCATTTGGCTTTATTTTTAATGACATGTACTTACGTTTCTGTGTATAAATATGTGTACTTAGTGCAGGTGCCCACAGATGCCAAAGGCATTGGATTTCTGTTGCTGGAGTTACAGACAGTTGCGAGCTGCCTAATGTGGGTGCTGGGAAATGAACCCAGGTCCTTTGGCAGAGTAGCCAATGCTATTAACCCCAGAGTCCTATCTCCAGAGCTCTGAGATCTTTTTAAAACATAAGTCAAGTCATGTCATCACATGTACCCCATGTTCCAGTGGCTTCACATCTCTAAGTAAAATCCAAAATCATGACTATTTCTTCCAGAGCCATCAAGCGCTCTTCCATAGGGATGTCAGACACACAGCTTCTCGGTACACAGCACGCTCCTCCTCTGCACATGTGCATGGCTGAGGTGCTCACTTCCCTCAGTATCTTGCTCAAATGTCTCGTCTTCAGGAAACCCTACTGGTCATGGCAGCACGCACGTGTGTCCTCTGTCCCCTCTCTGACAGTACCCATTCATTTTGTTGTCAGTGTTGCATTCGATGGTGTGTTGTGGTGTGAAGTCCATGGCAGCAGAAACTTAGTTTTCTGCTGTTTTCCCATCATTTGAAACAGTACTTATGACATAATTGCTCTTGAATAAGTATTTGTGGAATGAAAGGATGTATTTAGCTTCTAGGGTGCTCCCACATAGGAATCCAGAAGAAGATGTTCAACAAAATGCCCAGAGTAGTTGGGTCAGTGTAGCATAGCACCTTCGCTAATACGGATTCAAGCACAAATCAGCAAAGGCGTACAATTTTTGAACCTGCCATTCACTCATTTTTCTCTTTAATTCAATATAGCCCACACTTAGAAGAAGTATAAGTTGTCAAACAAACAAGGATTTTCTTCTTGTTCCTTCTTTAGAATATTAGTTTATTTCCTAGCTCTTTCTTACATATATATCTTAGACACGTTTTTATTGTTCTTTGAGAAACCATACATGCACATAAGGCATTGTCATAGCTTCCTCCACTTCTCTCCTCCAGCTCGCTCTGGACCACCCAGCATGCCCCCTTCCCAACGTCATGTCCTCTTTCTTGTTCTTGTTTGTAATGACCCACTGTGACCAATTAGTACTGCCTCTACATGCATATGTATAGGGCTATCCACTAGAGCATGGGCAACCTACAGTGGCCTCAACCCCACAGAAAAGTGACTATCTTGCTGTCAGTGGCCATCAGCAGCCAGTCTTCCCAGCTTGGGTTGAGGTTCATAGGAGCCTCCCCACCTCATCCGAGCTGGGATTTACTGGCTTGATCTTGTACACCAAACTCTTAATTTTTTACACGTTTGCATGCCTGACTCTCTTATCTCATTCAGCTCTGGGCTCAAATATTTGTTTAGGGAGGTAACAACAGATGTCTGTGAGTTTATGAGTGCAAAGCCATGGTCATTGAGGTCCCTAAAGATCTGCAAAAACAATACTAGCTACTATCATTGCTCTGTGCTGCCCACAAGAAGTAGATGAAGAGAACCTATTGCTGAAGAAACCACACACTTTGATCACAGGGCATGGAGAAATCAATCTCAAACTTCCTCCCTGTTGACTATTTTTCATAATACTGGGAGGTGCTATGTAATCTGCTGGAGGGGAAAAGATATTAATGGTCTTACCCAGCACTGGACCCTGTGTACTACAGTATCAACTGGTCAAGCAAGATGTGCTCAGTGGCATAAGAGTGATATGCTAGCTAGTTTTATATCAACTTGACATGAACTAGAGTCATCAAAGAGGAGGGAGGTTGAGGCATCGAGAAAATGCCTTCAGAAGATCTGGCTCTAGGCAAGCCTGTAGAGCAGTTTCTTAATTAGTGATTGATAAGGGAGGGTCCAGCTCATTAGGTGTAGTTCCATCCCTGTGCTGGTAGTACTGAGTTCTACAAAACAAAACAAAACAAAACAGGCTGAAGTGGGGTCTGGTAGTATACACCTACAATTCCAGGGCTTGGGAGGCAGAGGCAGACAGATCTCTCTGAGTTTGAGGCCAGCCTGGTCTACAGAGCGAGTGCCAGGACAACCAGGGCCACACAGAGAATCCCTGTCTCAAAAAAATGTAAAAGTAAATTCGTAAATAAATAGATATATGAAAAAATGGAGTAAGTCAAAGCCAAGGTCCAGACATATTCATGAAAGTTATAAAAGATCGGGAAAGATATTGTAACACAAGAGAATGGAAATGTTAGTGAAAAGTTCCCTTTCCTCCTTGACGTTGTTGGGGTACAGCCTGATTTCCACTGACTATGCTAAGAAGCCAGTAAAATATCTCAAGTTAACATAAAGTATTAAATTTTAGGGGTTAGGGTTGTAGCTCAAAGAAGCCCTTGTTTTGTATGTGAAAGGTCCTGGGTTTAATCCTCAAACCACAAAGGAAAAGGAAGGAGGGAGGGGAATAAAGGTAGGAAGAGAGGGAGTAAGAGAGTATCTTTTGCCTGGAGGAAGGACTGAAATGTTTGAGTAGCACGGAGTGAACACAGCTAAGAACTTTGGAAAAGCAAGCAAGCAAGCAAGCACAATGTAAAATTATCCTAGTTACCCGAGGACAGACCACTCCTGTGAATCCAGATGTGGGTGATACAGCTGGTCAGAACCTTGCTGCTCCAAGTAGGATCTCTATAGCAGGTTGTGTGCACAGCCAGGGTGCTTATTAAAAATTCAGACTCTCGGGCTCCACTCCAGGTTCACTGAATTACAATTTGCATTTTGCCAAGATGCCTGGCCCATGCATGCTCACATTAAGATCTCAGAACCTGGCCGGGAGCAGCAGCAAGGAGGGTTGAGGAGCCAAAGCGAACTCCAAGGGATCCCAGTGGCAGAGCAGCCAAGTCATTGAAACAGGACACTCCTTTTCCTCACCCTTCACACATTCAAGTTACAAGCAGCCTGGTCTATTTATTAGCAATGCAGCCTTGTGTAAATTATTTACCTCCTCTTTGCCTCATTAATAGAGCTCTGTTGTCACTATGGCATCCAGTGCAAACCTGCTAATTGCTACTCTTTGGGTTCTCTGAAATTCTCTGCTTGCATTCCACCACCAAGTGGTTACGAATCTAACGTTAATGCATTTGAGCTATCTCACTTGGAAGATAACAACTTACTGGGGACTGAACAAAGACTAATGTGTCCGGTGGGGCACAGCATTGCACTGTAGGGAATGATACTGTCTCCCTGTGGAGACTACTCTAAGGATAGGCAGTCGAGGGGGCTGGAGAGATGGCTCCGTGCTTAAGAGCACCGGTTGCTTTTTCAGAGGACCCTGGTTCAATTGCCAGGACCCACATGGCAGCTCACAACTGACTGTCCAGGGGATCCGGACTCTGCAAGCACTGCACACACATGCCACACAGACATACATGCAGGCAAAACACCCATACATATGAAATAAAAATAGATGAATTTCTAAAAATTTAGAGACTGGCAGTTAAAATAGAAAACTGCTCCACAAGCTTATTAATTATGCTTAAGACTTACACCGAGAATCAACTTGATGAAGATGCGGATCAGATTATGCCCTTAGCATGGTAGTCTTGGAAAAAAGAAGAAAGCATTAGCAGTTTAATTCCTGCTGATGTTCCTGCAAGGTGAAAGTGGAGAGCTAAGGGGCTGAGAAGAATAAGAAACAATATAAGGGGCTGGCAATATGGCTCAGTGGTTAGAAGTGCATGCTCTTCCGGAGGACCCAAGTTCAGGACCCAGCACCCAGGTCAGGAGGCTCACACTGCCTGTAGCTTCAGCTCAGGGGGATCCAGCTCCTTCTGTCCTCTGTGGAACACTCCATCTGCACCCCGTCTCTCTCTCTCTCTCTCTTTCTCTCTCTCTCTCGTAAATATTTTTTAAAAAAATCAGTAAATATTTTAAACTTGATCAACGTTGCTTTCTAAAGACTTCGAAACCCTGAGGTATCAAGTGAAAATATTGCCATTGCTTATCAATCGATGACAATTTTAAACAATCTTGTCCATATTAAACTGGTTTGTCCCTATGTAAGCGCACTGGCTGCTTTTGCAGAGGACCCAAGTTTGATCTCCAGCACCTACATTATGGCTTACAACTGTTTGTAACTCTAGTTCCAGGAGATCAGTGTCCTCAGCAGGCAATGCACACACATGATACACAAGCATACATGCAGAAAAATACATATAAAATAAAATCAACACATCTTTTTTAAAAAACCAAGCCCATGTCCTCACGAGAAGATCCCAAGCCCAGGTGACATTACTAGTGAATCCCACTACTCACCTAAAGAAAAATTATATAATTAAAAAAAATTAGCAGTCAGGTGTGGTGGCACACACTTCTAATCCCAGCACTCGGGAGGCAGAGGCAGGGGGATCTCTGTGAGTTTGCTAGCCTGGTCTACAAAGAGGTCCCAGGACAGCCAGGGAGGTTATACAGAGACCATGGACGGTGAGGGACACAAACCAAATAATCAAATATAAATATTTCAGTGTACTTATTTGTTTATTTGTTTACTTATTTGTTTGCCAGTGTTCTGGTTTATGCTGAAAGACTGATGAAAGAAAGAGAGACTGCAGGATGAATCTGGGCTTCTGAAACAGCAGGGGGGTTAGCCTCTCCAGGACTGAACACTGACAGCTTCCTAGAAACATTTTTTATTGCTAAACAAAATGCACTTTTAGCAAGTCAATTTCCATACCAAACTTCTTTATTTGATCTAGAGGTTGTCTTGACAGACCCATCACCTAAGCAGTTATGCAAAGTCCCTGAGAATCCTTTTTAAAAAAACAAATCCCCAGCCGGGCGGTAGTGGCGCACGCCTTTAATCTCAGCACTTGGGAGGCAGAGGCAGGAGGATTTCTGAGTTCGAGGCCAGCCTGGTCTACAAAGTGAGTTCCAGGACAGCCAGGGCTACACAGAGAAACCCTGTCTCGAAACCCCCCCCCCAAAAAAACAAAAAACAAAAAAAACAAATCCCCTTAACAATCTCTGAGAAAGGCTACTTCAAAGCGTATGTACAGCCATCACTCCAGAATTCATGCCAGATACGATGGTTCTGCTAAAACTGTACTACATTTATTTATTTATTTATTTATTTATTTATTTATTTATTTAGACTTGCAGGAGCTCTCTGCCAGGTAGTGGTAATGCATGCTTTAATCCCAGTACTAGGCTAGGAAGCAGAGGCAGGCAGACCTCTGAGTTCAAGACCAACCTAAGACAGTAAGTTCCAGGACAACCAAGGTTACACAGAGAAACCTTGTATCAAAACAAACAAGCAAACCCTCAGGCTCTCAGGTTGCTGCTATGTATCTGGAAGTGTAACAGACTGACCTCAAATTTCTAGAGCTCCTCCTGACTTTATTTCCTGAGTGCTAGTTTTAAAGGCATGGGCCACCTCACTCTTCCTCAATTTATACTTTTTATAGGTAGAAAAAATAGTTAAAAAGCAAAGCAAAAGCCAGTGATCTAGATAAAATGAGACTGATGGATGGGTCATCCCTATGAAATAACAAAAATAAAACTTTAATACAGTGTTTCTGGAACTATCATTATGCACACACATACATGTGTATGTATATGTATGTGTGTGTGATAATTCAACACTCCAGCTTATTTTATAGACAAGAGTCTATAAAATAACTGACTTTTTCATGCCACCCAGCAAATAAGAACTAGAAATCAAACTCAGTCTAATTTTTCAAGGTACTTTTACTTAATTGGTAGAGTGCTTAAACCCAGATTGAGTTTATCTCAACAGCCTTTGCTCTTTTGTTTTGTTTTGTTTTGTTTTCTTGATTTTTCGAGACAGGGTTTCTCTGTGTAGCCCTGGCTGTCCTGGAACTCAACTCTGTAGACAAGGCTGGCCTCGAACTCAGAAATCCACCTGCCTCTGCCTCTGGGATTAAAGGCATGCGCCACCACTGCCTGGCTAGCCTTTGCTCTTTAAGGAGAGTTAAGTGTGGCTGATCATGGTGGCATGGACCTTTAATCTGAGGCAAAGGCAGGCAGATTTCTATGCGTTTCAGGCCAGCTAGTCTGTATACATAGTGCTTTTAAGGTCAGCCAGGAGCACACAATGAGACCCTGGCTTTAAAAAAAAAAATCACATTTTAATTACATTTTTAGTAATTCTTTGAAGTAATAAAATACAAAGTAGAAGTTATGTGCCAGGTAATATTTTAAAAATATTAACTATAAATATTAACTATAAAATATTGTTATAGCAGTCGTGGGATATTTGACTAGAGGCCAAAAAGATTAAGTGAAGTAACTGCCTTAAATACCTGATGTGATAAGTGAGGGAGATGGAGTTGGGACCCAGGTTGGTCAGGCTGAAAAGTCAGTGTTATTTACACGACTGTGTAAGCACAGTGCTGAGCTAATTTAAATTATCATATAACAGATGTTAAGTCCTCAAAGTGCCATTTGCACAGTAGATTTCTGTCTGATATTGTTTAGTTTGGTAAACTAATAAACATATTAGTTTTAACATCTTAAATGTAGCGAATTATATTGACAGAGATGCTAAGATGCTTTCGCAATTCAAACGTTGTGGTCTTTTTAGCATACCATTCCCTTCAATTCATAGGAATTTCAACATAATCACTTTAGAGAGCAAGCAACAGGTAGAAGGATCAAGAGTGCGCTGCTGTCTCTCAAGCGTGCTCTCTTGCTCCAGGTGTGGTAGCATATGACCGTAATCCTAGTCCTCCAAAGGCTGAAGCAGGATGGACAGTGACTCAAGGCCAGGAGCTAGGAGATGGCTCAGTAGGCCAAGTGCTTTGAGGGCTTGAATTCAGATCCTTAAAACTTATGTGAAAATCTGGCATCAACAGTTAGGGTCTGTAAACCCCGTGCTGGGTAGGAATGAACAGGGGTTTGAACACAGGAGGACAGCCTGTCTATCTGACACTATAATCTTCAGTTCAGTGAGACACCTTGTCTCAATCAATCAATCAATAAGATGGAAAAGATGATCAATTGTTTCTCTACTGGTGAAATGGGCCAATCCAAGCCAGATTAGGTTATATTAAATGCAGGTTCATTGGGAAGCTGCTCTTGGGTGACTTCACTGACCCCAAGGAAGGAGGCCAAGGAAGTCACCATGAGGTTTGGGGGTCGGGGGAGAGAAGAGTAGGAGAGAAGAGAGAGGAGAGAGAGGAAACCAATATGTCTGGATTATATAGGGAAAAGCCTCTTGGGGAAGGGCAGCCCAAAGGGCAGGCTGGAAAGTATCGATTGGGGGCAGGGTATGCCGGATAGGGACTGAGGGATGCTGGGAGAACCTGGACGCCAGGTTTGCTTTGATGTGAAAAATATGTACCTTACCTGGAGTCCGAAACCAAACAAGAGTGACTGAGGAAAACACCGGATGTTGACATCCAGGCCCCCCCGCAAGCACACTCTTGTGTATATGTACACACGTATACACACACACACACACACACACACACACACACACACACACACACACTTGTAGGAAACAGGAGGCATGACTAAGCAGTAAAGAACACATATTAATGCTCTGACCCAGCAAATTGTGGGTTAGCAAAAGACATTGTAAGATCAAATATGAAAACTTTAAAAGTAAGTAAAATAAAGCAAGTTTTAGTTAGGCGTTCAGACAAGAGCAGAGGCGCGGAACAGGATTTGAACGCCGGTGATCTGTGGGCACTCCCTTGGACCACACCCACTAAACAACCACTAAGCAGTTTATCAACAGGACCGGGCCCAGAGCAGACAATTTACTTGCAACATTTGCAAGTCATTCGGGGTCACCCAGGAATTCCAGGATCTAAAGGCCTTTACAAAGACACTAAGGTATGCTAGCACCAACTGCACCAACATACACCGCTTTTCTAAATCAGTTAGAACAAAGAAAATATTATAAATATTATTTCTTTTGTCAATTAGCATCAGGAATTATGCTTTTGTTTTTTCTTTCCCAAGACAGGGTTTCTCTGTGTAGCCCTGGCTGTTCTGAAACTCACTCTATAGACCAGGCTAGCCACAAACTCAGAAATCCACCTGCCTCAGCCTCCTAAGTGCTGGGGTTAAAGGTGTGTGCCACCACTTTAACCTTACTTTTGAAACTTCAAATTTACTCAATAACTGATAAATAACTCCCCTCCCCCCCCAGCACCCCTGCACTTAAGTTTGGAAAGCTTTTATAGGGATGGAAATTCACAATATGCATGCCTTAACACAGTAACTTTAAGGAACCGAATTACTGCTACCATTATTTAGAGTTGGTTTTTGAAGACCGAGTTTGACTGGGTGTAACACAGGCCAGCCTCTCACCACCTTCCTGCCTCCGACTCTCAAATACAAGGGTTACAAATGTGCACCACAATCCCAGCTCTGAACTGTGATTTTACAGATGTTTATTGAAATATTTAAAAAAAAAACCAAATAATGCTCACAAAGATAGAAGATGTAGTCAGCACTGGAATGAGCCGAGTGCTGTTTATCCACAGGAGGGTTTCCTGATGGGTGCCCCCCCCCCACCCGTTTGACCAGGCAAAGTCACACATCAGTCCTTTGGGTCCATGCTGGGATTAGACTAAAGGCCTTGAGACTGCCAAGCAGGTGACCTGTCACTGAACTATACCTCTAGGGCTTGTATGTCTTTACTCCTCTGAATTAATTTTGTAAGAGGGAGGAGGGAGATGATTGATGTCTTTTTCTCTTTCTAAAAAAAATACTTTTTAAAAACTTAAGAAGAAAGAAGAAATCTGAGCAAATTTACTGGTGACTTTTGTCAATGTAGAATAGTTCATCTATGCACTGAACAAAATATTTTAGTGCTTACAAGGTAGAGTTATTGGAGCTCATTGATCTTAGTTCAGACTCTTATAGCATTTCCTGTTACATATATTTACATAATTCATAATACGTGACTCACGAGACACGATTTGAGTTACCCATTTGAATATATTCAATACATATGTTTATATAATATACTATATAGCACATGTGTGTGTGTAGCACTCACTATTTTAAAAAGTCTTTTAGAGTAGTTTTAAGTTCACAGTCAAACTGAGGAGAAAGTCCTGCATTCCCATACACCCCACACTATGTCCCTCTCCAGGACTTCTCACACTGGCGTGATACATTTGTTAGTCAATGAAGCAGCACTTTGTTATCACTCAAAGTCACACTCAATATTCACATTCACTCCTGGTACCTTCCCACCCAGGACAAGTGTATGTCATGGGTCGCATAGGTCATCACAGGACTGTACAGAACAGTTGGCAATCACTGGGATCTTTTGTTTTTTACTTTGCCGTTCTCAGAGTATCAATGTTGAAATCATAAAGTATGTTGACTTTTTAGATTGGTGTGTGAGAAATTTCATTGAAGATGTTTTCCTTGGGCTGAAGGGATGGCTCAAAAGGACCTGTGCAAGGCAAGATCTCCTTGGTACTCACAACCATCTGTCACTCTAGTTCTGCGAGAATCAGATGGGAGACCAGACGCCCTCTTCTGTTCTCCATGGGTACTGCATGCATGTCTTACCCGGGTCTTTTGAAAGATTAGCAAGTGCTCCTAATAGCTGAGCCATCTTTTCAGCCCCTAAGGCTCTGGTTGGAAATACAGGTTTGATCACACTAAATTTAACCAAGATGAAGTGCAACATAGTTGATCTTTATTCGTTTATACCCAATTACACCAACTTTCTTTGTCCTTTCTGTGTTATTCACCATACTGTATGGAATCTTTTGCTGTAAGGGTCTAGGAAAGATTTGGAAAAATGAAAAATGCTACAAAATGCTCAAATTGAAAAGTTCATATCGTTGACCAAGTCCAAGGGAGTACTGATAACACACAGCATTGTTTTGTGTATGATAAAAAAGCACATTTAAAGAAAAAGAAACCAGGTCTATTATTTTTATTTGTAAGATGTCATTGAGTGTGAGATGCATTTCCATTTTGGACTCTTGAAAACAATGGATTCTTGAAAATGCATTAAGGATGCTTTAAAAGTGGGCCTTAGGATTGATTAATCATGTTGGGGAGTGGCGACACATGCCTTTGATCCCAGTACTTGGGAGGCAGAGACAGGCGGATTTTTGAGTCCAAGGCCAGTCTGGTCTACAGAGTGAGTTCCAGGATAGCCAGGGCTACACAGAGAAACTCTGTCTCAAAAAACAAACGTGGCAATTAAAACCCTGTGTTATTATTTCCATGTATGGATTCCATCTTACTGTAACTCTATTAACCAGTAGCTCTCAACAATTGGAAATTAATTTCTAAGCATGGTTCTTTCCCACTGATTTTTCACCAGTAGAACAAAGGACACTGCAAACATTAAACCTGTGTAGTTTATTATGTAAATCATAGATTGAAGCCACCCAATTATTATTAATTACAATCAAAACTGAATTCAAAACAAAACCCAAATTCAATTCTGAAATCCCTTGAGGGACATCATGGACTATTTTTAAAAAGTAACTTGAATAATAAACAGCTTAAACACAAGAACAATTGTAAACAATATAGATGTAGCCAGTCTGAAGAAACAAATGGAAACATTTACTACTAGCTTCTTCCACTTCAGACAAAATTAGAATAGTCTTGTTTTTCCACCACAGGGGTTCACTGAATTTGCCCAGCCTGGCCTGGAACCTGTGTGCTCAAGTTCAGGTAATCCTCCTGCTTCAGTCCCAGGAATAACTGGGCTACATACAGGCTTCTCACATAGCCTAGCCTTTATTTCCCCATTTTCAGTATTGTGCACATGCGTAAACATTTTAGTAATAGCAACATTTACCATCCTTTTAAAAAGGAGTAACGTAATTTAACCCAGTATGCTTAGAATTTATCATCCCATCAAATAACACAAGATTTATGAATGAGATGGTTTGTCAGCAGTGTACAGGCAACACTTAACAGCCCAGCACTGCTAGAGCTAGCTACATTTCCATAACTCTCTCGGCTACATCTTAGCCAAATTACACTCAGCTGCCCTAGAGGACGCACAATCTTGCGCGAATTCAGCACCAAGCGATTCTTCCAATTCTGAGTTTGGGGATTCCTTAAATAACACAGTCTCTTGGCTCCTCCGGATTTGGCCAAGATAAAGTGTAGAGGCGGCGCGTGCTGCTTAGAGACGGTGCAGGGGGTGGGGGGTGCGCACGGAGAGTGAACCTGCGGGCGCGGGCGGCGGCAGCGGTTGGTAGCTGCGGGGCGGCGAGCACGAGAGGGTAGCTCCACCCGTGGGCGCGCGGGCCGGCACCGAGGCGCGAGGGCGCCGCCCCTCGGGGGGGGGCGGGTACCCGATTCCAGAGGGCGGGGCAGGGCGGACCGCATCGGGATTCGGGCGCTGGCAGCGGGCACGGACCAGAACGCGGAGCCGCGGCGAGCGAAAGGGACGGTGGCAGCGGCGGCGGCGGCGGCGGCGGCGGCAGCGGCAGCGGCAGCCGGGAGGGTCTGGTCCACGGGAGCCGGAGCGCGCGGCAACGGCCGCCTGGAGCGCGCAGCGCCTTCAGCCTGCGCTCGCAGCACACCAGCGCGCGCACGCTAAGGGGTACGCGGTGCCGAGCGCGCGCCGAGCGGCCGGGGGCGCGCAGGCCCTGCCCGCCCCTTCCGTCCGCACGCCCGCCGCCCCGCCGGCCCTTCCTCTCCCACCTTCCACTCGCGGCCCGCGCCCCGCACCCGGCGGTCCCCGCGTCCTCCTCCCGCGGCAGCGCTGTCCGCGGCGGCCGGAGCGGGCCGGGCCGGGCCGGGCCAGCGGGCCGGGGGATGGCGCTGCTGGACCTGGCCCAGGAGGGAATGGCCTTGTTCGGCTTCGTGCTCTTCGTGGTGCTGTGGCTGATGCATTTCATGTCCATCATCTACACGTGAGTTGGAGGGTCGGGGCCTCGGGGACGAGCTGGACTGGCAGGCGTGTGTGCGGTGGAAGGTAGCGTTCTGCGGGGATAGAGAAAGCTGATCCCCAAACGGTCCCCTCAATCGGTCTCCTTGGGGCGGTGCGGCGCGGGGTCCTGGAGAGGTAGTAGCGCTGGAGTCGCGACCCGACTCTTGGGTTGCAGGCGACTACAGAGCTCTAGGAGAGGAGCCTGCTTCTCTGTCTGGTGGAGGGTTGTCTGCTTGGTCTGGTTGTGTAGGAGATCACACAAAATCACAGAAAATTCGTGTGATTTTTCTTCCCATCTGGGCGAAGATGTATGGTGTATTGTGAGGCTTTCCCCTCCCTCCGCACGGGCCACGTCTCTGTTATGGAGATGGTCCTGTACACTCTTCCGGGAGCTGCTCACCACCACCCCGAGACTTCCCCGTGGATTACCTCCGTCCTAGAAGAGCTATGTGCTTAGATAGGTGTGGAACACCTGCCGGCCTTGAAGAAAGTCCACCTCCGAGTCAGTGTTATATAGCTTCGAGTCCTGTCAGGGTGGCAGCATTTCAGTATCATTTCTTTATTTCTTTATCTTTTTTTCCAAATCTTTATTTATTGGCTTGTTTGGAGTTGCCTCCTTTATCTGTTTTCCAAACACATCTTTTCATTTGACAGGTACCTCCTAAGGCCTACTAGATACCACCTAGTATTGGGCTGGGGACACAGGAGAGAGAGCAGGACAAAACTCCTGCCCTCGTGAAGCTTAGATTCTAGAAGGATGAAACATGATAAAAATCTAAATAAGCTTATTCCCTATAAAGCTCATGACTAAAACAGAACAGGGTGAAGGGGCAGAGAGAGAGAGACATGATATAGGTGACTGAGTTTTGATCCATCAATGAAATGTCTTTGAAATGAAGCCTATTCAAATGTGTAGAGATGAACTCATTTGGCATTTTAGCCTGAAAAGGGGGGGGAGGAATTTTTTTCTTTTTTTTTTTTTAGCTACCAAATAGGAATAGGCTAGAATAGGATGTATGCTAATGAAAAACAAGGAAGGATATTCGGCAATTACTTTTAGATTTTTTTTTTCCATTATAGAAAACATGTGCTTTTCACCATTTGGTGTGCCATTTCCTGATACTGAGAAAGATGACACCTGTATAAGATAAAACAGGGTTTGTTTGTTTGTTTTTTCAAAGTGAAAGAAAACATACCCGGTTAGGAATTTAGAAATTTAAGCAGTATTCATTTTAACTACTGGGTTCTTTAAAAAGCAATAGTTACTTTATCAGGAATTTAGACAGTACAGAAAGGAATAAAGAAGATAGTTATAACACATACCAAAATGTTACCTTGTTAACCTTTTTTGCCTACTTTCCCAGTTATTTTTTTTATTTATATATGAAGAGGGCAGGCAAAGGAGGATAGAGGAGATTGTACCCTGTCATGACTGTTGTTCTATAGCTTGCTTTAAAATCTCACCTACTGAATAAATGGCTTTTGAGAAGCAGTACAGGGCACTGTTCTAGGTGCTAGAAGTTAAGCATGAAAAACCAAACACCCCAAGGCTGCTGCTCAGAGGGCACTGCCTGCAAAGTAACCTGACCATTGTTTTTCTAATAGCAACAAATGTGTGAGCTCGCTCCATCGGTTTAGAGCGTGGCATTTTAGCTTATGAGCTTTTAATAATCATGTATTGATTTTGGTACACAATAAAGTTGATGCCAGTTAATATTAAGCAACACTTAATAAGAAATGGTTATATTTGTATTTAACTTTTTCCTGTGCTGGGAACCAAACCCAGGGCCTTCTGCATGTTGGGCAAGTGCTTTATCTCTAAGATATATTACTAGTTCCTGTGATGAATTCTTATACATGCATCTCCTTAGTTCACATTTCAGAGGGAGAAGTATTGGACCAGAAATGATACATCTTTTAATCTTTGATACAATGTTGCCTTATAAAATGTGATAGCTATTTTAGTCCTGGCTGTCTTAGATGATGGGTATTTCTCTGTTCTATGTCCTGTAATCTTTACTGTTATTTTAGTCCTGGCTGTCTTGGATGATGGGTATTTCTCTGTTCTATGTCCTGTAATCTTTACTGTTTCTTTTGTTTTGATTTTTATCCGCTTAGTTATTGGTTCCACTGAGTAGCTTTTCAGATATGTATATGCTAATTTCATTTAGTCATAAATCAAGTGGATATAGTCATTTGTCTATACTGCAGTCTATTGCCAAGTTCCAGGGTTTTTTGTTTTTTCTTGTTGTTGTTTGGTTTTTTTGTTTGTTTTTGTTTTTCGAGACAGGATTTCTTTGTATAGCCCTGGCTGTCCTGGAACTCACTCTGTAGACCAGGCTGGCCTTGAATTCAGAAATTCGACTGCCTCTGCCTCCCAAGTGCTAGGTTTAAAGGAGTGTGCCACCACTGCCCGGCCCAAGTTCCATTTTTGTGGAGGTAACTCCTATGTTAATCTATCACATGCTGTGGCATCTCCCGTCTATTTTACTGTCTCTCAACTTGGAGCCAGACAGACAAGTCTTCTGTTTTGGTTTCCTTTTATCATCTGCATTTCCAAGTATTGTATATGTTAATTATATATGTTAGTCTGTTTTCTTCTACTGTTGTGAATTTTCCTTTTTAATTTTCACATACTACACTGTGATTTTTTTTTTCTCAGCATTTTTCTTTGTTATACAATGAGATCTAGGACCCTTTTTCTGAGATAGGGTCTTACTAGGTAGCTCAGCTTATCCTGGAACTCATGATGCAAACCAGGCTGACCTTGACCTCGTGGAGATCCATCTGCCTCTGCCAGGGTTCTAGAATTAAAGTCGTGTGCCAACCATGCCTAGTTATAATCTTACATTTTTGAACATAGTACAAATATTAGCTTTGTTGAAGTGCTGTAAAAAGGCTTTATAATTATTTTTAATACTCCAGAGCATTACGTTTACATTTTTAAAAAGTGTGTGTGTGTGAGTGTGTGTGTGTGTGTGTGTGTGTGCCTGTGTCTGTTAACAACCTCACAAACAACCTGCAAGAGTTAATTCAGTTCTTTCCTTCTACCCTGAGGGGGCTCAGGGCTGGGGATTGAACCCAGGTTATCAGGTCTGGTGGCAAGCACCTTTACCTACCGAAACTTATCTCCTGCTTCAATGTTACCTTTTTTATACAGATAAGAACATGTTCTGGGTTGAGTGTGCTGGCACACAGGCAGGTGGATTTCTAAATTCAAGGCTAGCCTGATCTTCTTAGTGGATCTTAAGGCCAGCGTGGTCTTCATAGTGGGTTCTAGGACGTCCAGAGTCATGTAATGGAGAGATCCTGTCTCAAAACACCAACGTCAAATAAACAAAAGAAAAAAATTCCTGGAAAGAGATGTGCAAATCAAACACCCAATGTATCTAGATCTCATTGTATAACAAAGAAAAATGCTGAGAAAAATCACAGTGTATTATGTGAAAATTAAAAAGGAAAATTCACAACAGTAGAAGAAAACAGACTACCATATATAATTAGCATATATAACACTTGGCACACATCTGTAATTTTAGCACTCAACAAGGCTGAGGCAGGAGGATTGCAGTGAAGGCTAGCCTAAGGAATTATAAAAGACCCTGTGTCACAAAACCAAAAACTTTAAGGCAAATAACTAACAGACAAATATGTATATAGATTCAGCTTTACTCTTTCTGAGGTTGCTGTTTGTTTGATAAGTTTCTTTCTTCCTTCCTTCCTTTCTTTTATGGTCTCACTGTCACTTTTATTGCATGTATGGTTTCATTAAAAAAAAGAAAAAAAAGTTGCTGGACCGTGGTGATGCTCGACTTTAAACCCAGCACTTAGGAGGCAGAGGCAGGTGGATTTCTGAGTTCGAGGCCAGCCTGGTCTACAGAGTGAGTTCCAGGACAGCCAGGGCTACATAGAGAAACCCTGTCTTGAAAAAAAAAAAGTTGCTTTCTAGTTTGTTTTTTTTTTTTTTTTGGTTTTTCGAGACAGGGTTTCTCTGTGTGGCCCTGGCTGTCCTGGAACTCACTCTGTAGACCAGGCTGGCCTCGAACTCAGAAATCCACCTGCCTCTGCCTCCCAAGTGCTGGGATGCTTTCTAGTTTTATGGGATTTTTTTTTTTCAAGTGGAGAACAAGGTTTTTTGTTGTTTTTGTTTTTGCTTGCCCTTTCCTAACTATATGTAAAATTGCAGTTGAGTCTCAGCATTTTACGAAGTTAAATGTCTGCATCTCTGCTGTCCTTTTAAGTAAGACAAAGATGTAGGCAGATGTTGGTGCCCTCTCCCTGAAAACCTATGCTTGCAGCTGGTTGTCTAGCAGTCGCCAGGTTTCTAAACACTGAGCTTTGTGTTGGGTGTCAGGTCAGCAGGAGGGTGAGCCTGCAACTGTTAAAGAAGCGTGAGCAACAGCAATATTGCAATAAAAATGTAAGGTATTTTGGAAAGGTCCTTTTTTTAAAAAGATACAGTGTATCAATGGCACCTGGAGAAAAGTCTTGGCCTGTATTTTCAACAGTGGAGCTAACCTTTGATTGACACATTGACTGTCTCTTATTCAGTGAAGTTATTTGTTCTGATTTCACGCGTCTCCCAATTCCCATAAGCACCCCTCCCCCCCAATAAAGTAGTTGTCTATAAAGTGGAAATAGGTGTTTCCCATGTTTTGAATCTGTCTCTACTGATGGATATTTCTACCGCCCACTTTGTTCCCCTCTAACTTTAATACCAACCTGAGGCATGGTCATTTCTCAGTATTATTTTAGATGGCAGATACTTAAGGGAAGGGTCTTATTTCCCTGATTTTTGATTTTCTAAAAATAGCAGGTGATTATAGTCTCAAGCAGTCAGTGTGAGCTAAGTGGTCTTTATGGGTTATTTTGTTTTTCCTTTTGTCAGAGTGAGTTTGGTTTCCTAGTTGGGAACTGAAATGAAGACATACAGAGGTCTGAAAGTAGTTGTTTTCTTCCCCTGGAGCCATGTGGAAGGCATCCTTTGGGATGGTTGATCTCTTCCCCCATCCATTCTTCTCTCTTCTTCCTTCTCCAAGTAATGATTGCCTTTCCCTCTGTGTGGATGCTCTACTGATTAGCAGTAGATACTCCTTTTTGGTTAGCTGACTAAAAGTGACAGGCCAGCATGGGAACAGTGCTTTTTAAAAAAAGATTTATTTATTAACCTCAGTGGGTATGTTTACTTTTATGGGTGTTTTGCCTGCATGTATGTCTTTACAGCACATGTATCACTGGTGCTCATAAAGGCCAGAAAGGACTGGTGTTACAGTCCTTCTTTTGTTTCTGGTGTGTGTGTGTGTGTCCTGGAAAACTCCCTCTGTAGTGCAGGCTGACCTTGAACTCAGGGAATCGGCCTGCCTCTGCCTCACTGGTGCTGGGACAAAAGTGATGGTCCTAGAGAGCAAAATACAAACGATAACTCAGCTTTCCTGTTCAGTGGTGGCTCTCTTAATGGTTGTCCTCTGTCCTCCACACAGTTGACTCCATTCATCTCCATTTCCCCCTTTCTGCTTCATTTTTCACATTGTAAGCTAGCAATCATTTGGAAATCCTGTGTCATGTGCTTCAGATCTTATGTGACTCCCAATGCCTTCAGGTTAAAACTCAAGCCTCTTGACGAAGTTCACCAGGAGTGGAGCCAGGGCCCCGCCCCTTTTCTTCAATAGCATTGGTTACTGCTTTCCTCGGAAAGTGCACTGTTCTGTCTCCAGGGTTATCACTCCTTCCCCCCCCCCACCTTTCCCCTTTTCTCTCTCTTTAAAATATTTTTTTTTTCATCATACTATCAAGTCAATTCAAGACTTGAGATTTGTGAGTGCTTTGGAGTGCCACTTCTCATGTCATCCTGGGGCTTGGGGACATTACTCATTTAAGCAGAGTGATTTTTCTTTTTTCTGTATACATTGTAAGTTTTTTCTGTATACATTGTCTTCAGGTTCAGTAGATTAAATCACTACTTGTTTAATGAATGTATGATCTTTTAAGTTTCTAATAGCTGTACACACATTCACACATAAACACACACACACATAAACACTCATGGGTTTCATATAATATATAAGTTATATACTGTATAATGAATACATAGCCATTATTTCCATCTCTCTGGTGGTAATTGCGGTTTAAGGCAAATGGTCAAAATTTAGGATATATTTATTGGACAGAGATTTTTTTTTAATAAAGTTGGACCAAGTGAAATCTTGTTCTCCCTTTGTCTAAACCAGTTGCAGGTGAAATAGGACCTGATTCATGTCAATCTGTTTACATCAGTCTATTAAATTTTTCCTCAAAAGATTTCCTAAGGGACCAGTTGTCTTGCTAAAGAATAATTTTACATTCAGTTTTGTCCTTTGGTGAATGCAGAGCCCAGGGCTAGCCAGGGTTGGCTCACAAATATAAATGCCACAGAGGGTCGTTATTCTCTCTCTATCCACAATGTTCTCCAGATACTGAATAGTTTAAAGGCTAGGGTCTGCTTTGAATGAGAATTGTGTACAAATAGGGAATGATTCATTACTTCCGGTGACTATTACCTTCATGGAATGTTCATGGATGTTGTGTAGTTTTTAGCATTATCCGGTAGGTTCTTCTTTGAGCTGCCTTTGTTGGTTGCTATCAGTAAAACATTACTAGCTGCTTTCTGTGGACCAGAGTTTACTTGTAGCCTCACCGGAGGGTTAGCGAGGTGGGTTAGTTTTGTTTGTGCATCTGTTACCGAGATCTGCTGCTGGCTTCCTGGGGCGATATGACTCTTTTATATTCTATGATATTTGAGTCCATTGTCCAGTGGAGACAATTTGTGCCTTCCTATACGGTTAGCTAACTCCCTGTTTTCGCTCTTCCTTGTGTCAGCAAAGTTACAGTTGCACCAAGGTAGGCTCGTACTACTGCTGCTGCTGCTGCGTGTGTGTGTGTGTGTGTGTGTGTGTGTGTGTGTGTGTGTGTGTGTGTGTGTGAATGTTGCTGCAGCGCGTTCAGATGCCCATCTCGAAATGCTGAGAGCGCCGTGGCAATGGCATGAGTCACAACCTGACCCACACTGATCAAAAACACAGCAACAGCCTTCCAGAGTCCAATTATATGTGGCAGCGATGGAGGCCACTAATCACTGGGGATAACTGTCACAGGCACGCTGACCCCACAACCAGCCCAATTTGATGTGAAATATTAACGAGCATGGCGTGGGACACCGGAGAGAAATTCCTGGCCCTGGAGCAGTTGGTTTATTGGAATCACACACACAGCCCATCTTGTAAAACAAAACAAAACAAGAGCATAGTCTGGAGCTGTGGAATAAGGTGACCCTTGCACCTATACCCCCTGGGAAGCCTTAAGCAGAGTCCCGCTGCCTCGCGCTGTTTAAGATAAGTCTGCCATCTCCCAGAGACTGCTCCTCTCTCCGGGCTTCTATCCTGCCACAGCTTAGCCCGAACAATATTGCAAGTGGGGGGACATCAAGTCAGAGCTGCTGGTGAGTGAGCCTGAAAGATGGGAAGGACGGTCTAAAGCATGGGTTACAGTCATGAAAACCTCAGCAGCACTTCCAGAGACTTGGATGTAAGAGTGAGGCCGACCTGAAGCCCTCCCTCTCAGTCACAGGGAATTAGCTGGGGGTCAAGTCAAAGCCCAGGGAACTTCCTGCGGAAGTCCTGCACGTATGCTCCTGCCACTCCTTTACCTGCTTCTCTGTAGAGACGCACACTGTGTCAGGGGGGAGGGTGGGACTCCAAAGGCCGTCCTCTCTCTGCCTGTGGCTTACTGCTCATAATGTCTGGACTCTACTCCAGCTTCACTGTCCTGCAGCTGGCAGGGCCAGCCTTGCCCACAGCGCTTATAAACACCCCTCTTCTCGGCCTTGACTTGACAGTGGCCTCTCCTCAATGACCTGAATGCCTTTGATATTGTTTGAGGGTGACACTAGCTTCCAGTTGGAAGCTTTAGTTTGGAAATAATTTCTCTTGAAAAAGTATGCTTTTTTTTTCTTTTTCTTTCTTTCTTTTTCTTTTCTTTTTTTTTTTTTAGAAAATTTACTGCATTTAATAGCTCCCCCAAATTGCCCACTTAAGTTTGCTCAATAAAGAGTGAAACCAAAGCCATTGCCTAACCGTATAATAGGGCCATTCACTCTGTGCTCAGCGTATTCTTGAAGTTGTAATAAAAGCTGATTTATGAATATTGAATGGATATATTTGTTAAGAGGGGAGATACTTCACTAGAATAAAGAATATTGTTAAAAAGCTAGGGCTAGACAGTGGTGGTGCACTCCTTTAATCCCAGCACTCTGGAGTTAGAGGCAGGCAGAACTGTGAGTTCAAGACCACCAGCCTGTTCTTCAGAGTGAGTTCCAGGACAGCCAGGGCTATACAGAGAAACCCTGTCTCTGAAAAAAACAAAGCATATTATTAAAATCCCAGTCAAAGCTCATGCTTCCCCTAAGGAAGAGCTAGTCTTCCAGGTACTAAACTAGTCATGGAGAGGGGCTCTCACCTCAAGTGGAGTAGGAAGCTGGTGGGTAGCCTCGGCTCCTGGGACTGCACTAAATGAGATGCGGTCTCTCTTTCCATGTCCTTTGCAAAGTGAGAGTAGCTTGGGATCGCATACTAATGAAGAATTACTTTGAGTATTGTATCTGCTATAGAACAGATGATATCCTGCCTGTGTCTCAGCTTCTTCACCTACCAGGGCTAAATGAGGGAGCTCCTTGTGGTCTGGGGACCCAGCAGCTGAGACAGGTGTGAAGGATGGCAGGTACACAGGGTCAGGACCCCGCAGAGCCTCTGCCTTAGAAGAGCACTAGCAGGCCGTTCTTAACTTGTAATCATTTGTTAGAGTTGATGTTTCTTAATCTTATTGTGACACTTTTGGATGTCCATAGAACATTTGTTTACTGCTGTGCTGGGAACTGAACCCAGGGCCTCACCTATGCAAATGCTCTTCCCCTGAGCTGTGCCCCCTAAAACTTATATTTCCTAAATGTTTGGCCTAATTCTTTCACCTTAGCTATTACGCCAGTCTATATACTGGCTTTCCTTTTTAAATTTTTTTTTTTTTTTTTTTTTTAGTTTTTCCTTTCATTTGTTTGTTTTGGGTTCTTGCCGTGTAGCCCGTATTGGCCTTGAACTTGGGATCCCAACACCATAGACTCCAGAATGCTGGGATTTCAGGCATGTGTCTTTTCGTTTGTCTCTTAGATATGATTTAACTGAGGTTTTAGACCTGGGAATTGAACTCAGGACCTCTGGAAGAGCAGTCAGTGCTCTTAACCACTGAGCCATCTCTCCAGCCTCACTGTTTTAATCATGTTCGTTTTCTCTCTCTCTCTCTCTCTCTCTCTCTCTCTCTCTCTCTCTCTCTCACACACACACACACACACACACACACACACACACACAGGATCTACTTAATTTCTGTTTTACTCTCTTCCACTCTTTGACATCCTTAAATTTAAGTCTCTGAACCCTGGTAATTCAGAGAAGTTGCACATGGCAGAAAATGTTCTAGAATGCCAACACTAGTCCTTTTCTTTTTAACTTCTTTTCTTCCATTTGTTTGTTTGAGTTGTATTTGGTATTAGCTGTCATTGAATGTTTATTTTCAGCCTGTATTTCTGGAACTACCCTGCAAGGTAGACACTATTATGCACACTTAAAGAAACAACTTGCCCAAGGGCACACTGCTTGTGCTCTGTGTTAGAAACCCTGGCAACCTGCCACCAGCTCAGGCTTCTAAATCGGCTCAGCTGTGCACTGCCAGGGGCAACCTAAAAATAACCCGGAAGTGAACTGAAGTGGGTCATGTGATGGCCAGGGGGCGTGTCTGACAATGGGTGACAGGCTCCTCCCTCTTTCACAGACTGTGCTCTGTCCCTCTCTGACTGGTCTGTCCATCTTGCAGCTGCTGCTCCTACCTCCTGCCTTTTCTCCTACAGTGACCTAGGCTCTGAGGTCTATGGTTCTCTGCTCTGCAGTTTGGAGTTGCAGGAGGGGCTTGGGGACTTGAGAAACCTCAGTTGCCTGGGTCTCACCCCTGGAGGTTCAGCACCGGGAGTTTTTAGCTCCCCGGGTGATTTTGATGAACAGCCCCGGTGGCTGTTTATCACAGGTGTGTCCTGCACCTGTCACCTGTCACCTGTCTCTCTCCACTTCCCTTTACTTCTCCACTTACTTCAGAAGCCACAGTTTGCCCTCGCTTTTTGCCTTGGCTCGCCTTGCTTGGCGTCATGTATCAGTCTGTCCAGTTGTCCTGGATCCATCCCGTGGCTTTAGCTTCTCGGATTTCAGGATCCCGCGGAGGGAGGGAGGGGGCTGGCCCTGTGGACGAGTACTACTACAGATTCCTGGTCTCCGGATCCCTGGCAGCACTTGGTGACTGTATTTAGTGCTGTCTGCTGCACCTTCTATGTCTTCACCATCCTACCATATTTTTGGCAGATAGTTTGAGTTCTTGGCTTGTGTTGTGGATCCTGTCAGGCCAATGGCTTTTTTTTCCCTTTACCCTCTGACTAGCTCTTTGGCCTTAATCTATATATACAGACATTATTACAAAACCCTCCAGGGAAGTCCTCCTGTCCTATCCAGCCTCTCCTGGGACCTTCCTCTCAATTCTGTAGTTTTAGGAAAACAGTTTCACTATTGTTATGCTTCACCTCCCATTTATTTACTTCTCTTTCCTTTTTGTAAAGTTTTTTTTTTAATTATGTAGTATTTACTTAGTGGCATATGTATTTGGGGGTGCCATGGTAAGCATGTGGGGGTCAGAGGGCAGCGTTCAGGAGTCAGTTCTCTTCGTTCTGTGTGAGTCCCCGGGTCTGCACCCAAGACTGTCAGTCTTGGCAATAATTGCCTTTTATCTCCTGAGCCATCATGTTGGCTCTAGGTACTTAGTTTTTTTAATCTGCTTTTAGAAACCCGCCTACTTCTGGGCTGCATCTGCCTCCTTGCTCAAAGTGCTCAGGAGTCACCACGTGCATCCTTAGTAATAGTGAACATTTCGTTTCCTCACCTGTCTCCTTGGCCGCATCTATTGACGTTCTTTAAAGAGCCCTCAACACTTGTTTTTATTTATGTGCTTGTGCGTGCCCGCTTGTTTGGGTGCGCTGCATTCATCTTATGGCTGTCACCCTCAGTTCAACCCCGAGTCATCAGGTCCACATGCTCTCTCCTCCATGGTCACTCAAGCTTTTGTTCCTGTGGGCCTTTCTGCTGGTGTTTTAAACTATGCGGCCTTTCTTTGCTTTCCTCCTTGTGGACAGTTAGAGCATCTTACCCTGCCTTCCACTCCCCCTGCCTTCCATCCCCCACACCCCCATCCCCGCCCTGTACTTTACTCTTCCAACTTAAAGCAATCATGATCCCAGTCATCTGACTTGGGTCTTCCCTGGTCATTTCTTGCCGTCTCTTCAACCTTGCCTGTGAAATGGAAGCAGAGTTCGCAGTGGGGAAGAGGCCTAGGCCAGCATGTTGGGATAGGCTAAAGCACATTTTGTATTTCAGAAGTTGGGAATGGTGGGGGCAGTGGAGTGGACCACACCCAGCAAAACCCTCCTCCTTCGCCCCCCTGCATGGTGGTTCAAGTGTGCTTTGCTGGTGCCCTGTTCTAGCACTAATTTGAACAAGGTGAGAAGTACCTGCTCTAAGCCCTCGGAACCCCTGTGGTGATAAGTACACTTGGGAAGTCTGGTGTCTTAGAAGCACAGAGGCAATGAAAAGCAGGCCTTGAGTGTCCAGGAGGACAATCTCTAGTCCCAGTGACATTCCCAGGCTGGTTTCAGCATCCTGATTTAGCCACCCATTGTGTTTTCCCAGGGCTTCGCATGCCTGGCCATTTTTACAAGATGGAGACATTTT
This sequence comes from Tokudaia tokunoshimensis, assembly GCA_036184795.1. Classification (NCBI taxonomy): domain Eukaryota; kingdom Metazoa; phylum Chordata; class Mammalia; order Rodentia; family Muridae; genus Tokudaia; species Tokudaia tokunoshimensis. The sequence continues at coordinate 46,426,684 of BTHU01000005.1, forward strand.
GAATTTCCTGAGTTCCGGGTATTTTCCTGGACTCAGCTGCACTTAGAGGAGTCTGCTATACTGAGCCTGGGCTTCCGGGCCAGCATGTGGCCAGGAAGTGATCTCAAAGGAGTTAGTGGGGTGGTTTTGGCGCTCTCCTCTGTGGTCCCTGCGTCTTATGAACACTGAAGTCCTTGACCTAGTGCTCAGTATCTGTAACCATCTTTTCCGAGATTTTGTCAAAATGTTTTTGGGTGGGAGGGCAAATCCAATTTATTTCTTTATTTTTGTCTAAAAGTTGAAGTCCAGAGGGAAGACTTGGGTTTCTGATGCTTTGTTAAGTTAAAAGAGAGAGACTGTGTGCTGTTTGTAATAGCCTCACACCAAAAGCAACCAGGTATCAACAGGGTAGATAGATGATGCATGCACCTTAATAGAAGGAATCCTGTAATGAGGATGAATAAGCAATAGATGATCAATAAACCATTAATGTGGGCAAATCTCACTCTAACATACTGGTAAACAAAAGAAGCTGGAAATGAAAGGGAATTGGACATGCAGAGGGGTTCTGGTCGTGACCTGGGCACAGGCTGTAGGGAGCTTTGCCTTAGCAAACTCCTTGAGTTGTATGTTCATGTGTCACTTTACATTAGCTACCAATAAAAACAAACAAACAAACAAACAAATGGTGTGAAGGAAAGTTCAAGGACAGGCCATGCGCAATAGTGGTTCAGCAGAACTGGATTCCCAGGTAGAGCCCGGAAGGGAAAAGTACCATCTAGAGTGCCAGCGAAAAGCAGGTCGCCTGCTCCAAGACCCACATCCTTGCAACTTGCCAACCACAAAGACCTCTTTTGAGACACTAAGCAAGTGGTCTCTTTACACTATTTTGAAAAATATAACTGTGGATTTGGTTTATGATACACTGCTCACCATCTAAGGAGTCCTTTCTGTATGTGGTAGATGTGATAGGCGAAGGTACCCTGTCCTGGCTCTAGACGTAGTTTTGTTGACATGTCTGAGTTGTATGGAATTTGTACAGTTCCCCCTCTTAAACTACAAGTCTCTGAGAGTAGATAATGTGTCTGTTCATCATGTGTGTGTCAAGTACCAACAGTAACCTAGCACACACTGGGGCTCAGTGTCTGTTGTTCAATAAAAGGATGCCAAGCATAGTGCTAAATCTGCGTGGTTTTCATTAAAAGGACATTCTTTTGTGCTTTTGATAAATATTTCAAGTACCCCACACCACAGAGCTTTGTCAGTTGTGTTACATAAAGTCAAAACAGTGTTCTCCAAAGCAGGATTGCATATTCTAGGGAGGGTGTACTCCATAGTGGTCCCTTGGCATACAGAAAGAAATACCGAGGACTGATTAGGCAGAGAGAAATGGTAGTAGAGGAGATTATTAAGGTTCTGCAATGTGGTTTGGTTTTAATTTTGTGAGAAATTTTGGATATGGCCCCTAACAATTCTTTTTATCCATAAGCCTGGAAGTGAACAATACTGCATTATCAATATAAAAATCCCAAGAAAAAGGAGGTGTATCAATATTCGTAAAGCAAGATATCTTAATAAAAAGGGGGGAAAGGAAGTAGGACTTATTACTCTAAGCTTATGCCCGAATCTAAACGTTGCAAGACTGTTTTAGTTCAGAAGGTCCCTGCTGCTGCTGCTGACTTAATTACAGCAGTGAATTATTAGGGGACCGAGTTTGTCTATAAATTGATTGGTCAGCACATTCACATGAGAAATTTGAGACAATTTCTTAGCGTGGAAAGGAGCAATAGGAATGAATCACTGGATTTTTATCAGTATGGGGATTCTTCAAACTAAAATAACTACCAGATGATTCATTTCACCTTTAGGTAGATACCAGCAGGCATGCAGGCCAACATGTAGTGTATATACCTACAAACTCATATTTATTGAAGTTATAATTAGAAGAGGCAAGTTTCAAAACCTAACGAGTTATCAGCAGATAAATGGATAAAGAAAATATGGTATACATTTTATTCAGCCTTAGAGAAGAACAGAATTGCAACGTTTGCAGGAAAGTGGGTGGAACTGGAGATCATCATGTTAAGAGAAATTAGCTAGACTCAGACAAATACCATTTTTTCTTGCATATGCAGAATCAAGATGCTGGTGATGACGATAATAGTATGTGGGGGGTGCAGTGATCACTGCCCAGATGACTGCTCTATTACTAGGGGAAGGGTTTTTATTGTGAATAAGAGAATATCCGGAGCAGACAGAAAGAAAGCAGACTGGACATGGCCAGAAATGAGAGCGCACAGAGCAGAGAGTAGTGGAGCTAGGGAGCAGTAAGTGGTAGGAGGCAGGTGGGGTCTGTGCCATTATATAGAGACCAAATGGGGTTCTGGGGGAGGGGAGCCTGGGCTGAGAAGGGCCAGCCTTTGGGATGTGTAACAAGTACTTGTGAGCAGAGACTGAGGGAACTTGGAGGCCAGCATGGGTTTTGAAATGCAACCACTGTGCATGGCCTCTCCAGAGGCAAAGAAAATGACCCCTTTAAGGGACAGGGAGCCCATTTCACAAGTTCCTGAGGAATGATGGCTTTTATCTAACCACCAGAAATCCTTCTATAGTCCAGCCTGAGCTCATTTCTGGACATTCTGACTTTCTGAGACCTAACAGTAATAAGGCATGAAAACAGAAGGGGGGACTGTAGCGGCAGGTAGGGACAGAAAAAGGGACGAGAGATAGAATAATGGGAGCGGTGACTGTCACCAAAGTACAGATAGAGAAACACGTCTTTTTGATGAGTGAAAATGGGCCAATAAGTTGCTAGCCTTAGACCTTCCCGTCCTGTTATCTTCGTCATAGTCTCTTCGTGATTTCCGGGTGGGTTTGGGGGCATTTTATTCTCTCTGATGCATTCTGAGGTAGTCTGTCTTCCACTGCTGCATGCAGTCTTCTGTCTCGTCCTAATGGCATATAGTTCAGCGGTTCTCTGCCTTCCTAATGCTGCAACCCTTTAATACAGTTCCTCGTGTTTGGTGACATTCCCGCCCCCGTCCCAATAAGATCATTTTGTCTACTTCATAGCTATAGTCTTGCTACTGTTATGAGCCTTAGTGTGAGGATCGGTGTTTTCTGATGGTCTGAGGTGACCCCGTGAGAGGGGTTGTTTCACAGGTTGAGAACTGCAGGCACAGGCGCATGCTTTGCACTTGGTTATTTTTATGTAGTCCTGGTTGTCTTGACGGTGTCATATTCCTTCTCTAGGCCTAAGACCACATAGAAGTTTTCTAGGAAAACTTTTGTCTTCATATTCTTCATATTCCATGTCACTGGATCTAAGATAACAGTGTCTCTAACTTCCTCTCAGGGCCTAAGAGATTTCTGCTTTGTCTTTCAAGAATTCCAGACACAACGGTGTCAAAAACATATCTCTTTCTCACAGCAGGCTTTCTTTTCCAGATTGACAAGACATAGTATAGTAGTAGTAGGAGCGCCACGGCAAGCTTGGGAAGTCACAGTAGTCCTAGTCACTGGGGGAGTGACAGGATCTATATGTGGCACTCATTTTTCATGATTTCAACCATGTTACTATGGGTTCAGGCAGCTAAACTGCAACGTGAACTTTCTTTTACGCCCGCAACCCAAATGTCCTTTACGAGCTGAGTTTCTGCAGACATCCATCTAGTCTGCTGTTTTGTTAGCAACGGGGAAAATGGTGTTTTTGTGTGTCTGTGGTCATTAGTGTTAGACTCTGCTTCGGGTTGTGTTTAGCACTGTGGATGTGCCCTGTAGATCTATATTGTCCAAACTGTCAGTGACAAAGAAGTAAGAATTGAGATGGTCCCAATCTGCCATGGTGTGGCACTTTGACATACTGCAATGAAGAATAAATTGCTGGTCACGTACTTGGGTGTCGTGGTAATGTCAGATTGCTATGTTTTAAGTTTTCCGAAAAGCCTTTCTTCTGTTTCTTCTCATTGCAAAGCAGTAAAGCATTGACCCGGTCAGTCTGCGCCTGGGTAGTGGTCAGTCATCTAGCTTTTGCTGCTGTAGATCAGAAATTAACTCTTCAATCTTGTTGGTTTCTGTTTGTTTGTTTTTTTTTCTATTGTCAGTAATATAGTTTCTTCTACCAAAATGTTTTTGTGGCTATAAGTGAAGCAGGTGTTTGCTGAGGTGCACTCTGCCTTCCTCAGAGAGCCAGCCTACGCTGACTGATCTGCATGTGGTTCCCTTACTGGTGCGCTTCCAGATGTGTACTTGACACATTCACAGCGTTTGAGTTACAGCTCTTTGAACTGCAGACGTGCCGACACTAATGGGCCTGTGCCCTTGTAGAGGAAGATCTCAGTGGGTTTTCACACTCTGGGCAGGACTTCTAAGATTCCACTGATTCCAGAGATGTTAAAGCATGGGACTCCTCCCAGACAGATCCAGGAGTGCTCCCGCAATGGGACCTGCTCTGTTTTTGTAGAAGTAGGGAGGGAAAGACTCCAGCATGTTCTCTCTTCTCCAGCTGGGTGTCCCTCAGTAGGAGCTGCAATCCTTAGGCATGGACCAGGGATGCACACCTGAGCCAGCTCCTCAGCGGTGCTGGTATATCTTACGCTTTTTTTTATTTTAAATCTGAGGTTTTATCGCTTCTTGGCCTTTTGGCTAAGATCAAGTGTAAATCTGAGGCTTTATTTTCCCTTCAACCCTCTTTTCTACCTGGCCAGCCCGAGCTTATTGCCGTTAGACATTTCATCTATCCTGTCCTCAAAATGCGCTCATTACACTTCCATATTCTTCTGGCACGTACAGCATATATAAAGGTTTTACCTACTTTTATAGCTGTTTGGTTACTTCTTGGCAGTTTGAGAAGTAGGGTAGTCGCGTAAGCAAATCCTGTCATTTGTTTGGGGAGGGGTTGTATGTGTATGTGTGTGTGTGAAAGAGAGAGTATGTCCCTGTTTCTGCAGGGGCCAGAGGTTGACTTTGGGTATCTTATCCCATCAGTTTCAACTTTACTGAGACAGGCTCTCCTCCCCCAGCCTGGAGCGCACTGCTTGACTAGACTGGCTAGCTGGTGCTACTGTATCCTACTGTAGCCACATCCCAGCATTGGGATTACTCAAGTTCTCATGCTTGCGTAGCAAACATCTTACCCACTGAGCTATCCCCTTGCCCCCAAAACCTGCCCTTCATTGCTTCAGCGTGCGACCGAGTGCCTGCTCTGTGACTCTGTGGTTCCTGAGCACTGAGGGCACAGCAGTGGAGGATAAACATCCAGGGAGAGCATCCATGTGCTGGCCAGCACTGGAACAGCCGTTCTGCTTGCTTGCTTGCTTGCTTGCTTCCTTCCTTCCTTCCTTCCTAAACCAGAAGCTCGTTTGGTTTCCTAAACCAGAAGCTCGTTTGGTTTGTCTTCTCTTCGTTTTCAGGTCTCTTTGTCAGAAAGATGTCAGCTTTGGAAATTCTCGTCTTGGTGCTGGGGTGTTGTTTGTTGCACAGTTGGCAGAGGGTTTGCCCAGCATGTATGAAGCCCTGGGTTTGATCCCACAAACTGGGCATGCATGTGCATGCCTATAATCCTAATACTTAAAAGGTGGTAGGAGGAAGTTCACAGTTCAGGATTATCCTTGGCTGTATGAGACCCCGTCTTAAAACAAAAACAAAAAAATTCAAGAAACAAAAAGCACCTTCCCTTGCGGTGCCCAGCCTGATGCTTTTGGGTGTGCCTGGCTTTGTTCTGCCTGCCTCTCTTTCTCCTGACTCTTGTGTTTAAGCCTTTATTAAGATATTTAACGCAGTTCTGTTTAGTGATTTACCAGTGTGCGCTTCCTTTTGGTTTAGCACCAGCACATCCTCTAAAAATAACTCGTGTGTTATTCTTGTGTCTTAGCCGGTTACACCTCAACAAGAAGGCAACAGACAAACAGCCGTATAGCAAGCTGCCTGGTGTCTCTCTTCTGAAACCACTGAAGGGGGTGGATCCTAACCTAATCAACAACTTGGAGACATTCTTTGAACTGGATTATCCCAAAGTAAGTATAGTGCTGTACCCATGAGAGATGGGCTACATTGTGGGTTTACTTTACTTATTTTGGGAATTTTAACACTATATGAGGCAGAAGCCCTGATGTTTTATAGTTTACATCATAGTTGGAAGTTTTTCCAGCCCATATTCTGTAAGTGAATGAAAGGAAAGGCCAACTTTTGGGAATGAAAGAATACTTGTGCTGATTATGAAAACACCCTAGCCTGTTCCTCAGAGTCCCATGAGCCTCCGATGTGCAGCGTAATCTCACGTTTGGGTTCCTCTGCGCCATCTCCTCTCAAAGCTCAGAGACCTAGTTCTGTGGGTCTTTTTATGTTATATCACATCTTTGTGTATTTAAATTGGTGGGAGAGAAAACTGTGCTGATCTTTAGTATGAAATGAGTAACAACATATGCCAGAGACAGTTTCTAGTCTTTCATAGTATAGTTTAGTTTCTGAATTAGAGAGCCAGAGAAATCTGTCTGGTTCCTGCATCTAAGGGAACTTTTGTTCAGACAGTATTTTACTTTAAAAACATTAACACAGTGGTAAATGTAGCACAAAACCATCTAGTTCTTGAGTAGAGAAAACAAATATTCAAAATTGCCCTTTAAAGCTTTGAGTTCAAAGGTATTTTCTTTGAGTGCTCTTTCTCTTAGAAGTTACACAAATGAATTAACAAATGAACTTGTCACTTGCCCTGGGCCAGCAACTGTTGTAGGGACTAGAAGTCTTAAGTCTATGTTGTTACAGGATGTACATTCTATTGTAATTCAAACACAATGTTTTCTATAAAACCTGATGTGTAAATAGTTCTTTATAAATAGTAGCTTAAAAGCTTGAAGAGTGGAATGTACCCCAGTAGGGCACATTACTGGCATGCGTGAAGCTCTGCGATCCACCCATCACCAGGCCACTTAGGTGTGGAGAGACAGGTCTAAAACCATGGTCCCTGGTACATAGGGAATTTGAGGCCAGTGTTGGTTCCATGAAGCAAATTGGGGCGGGGAAGTGGTGGTGGCGGGTGGGCATTTTTGCTTGATGTGCAGTATCATGATTTCATATATTAAAGCACATCTCATGACTTAGGGCACAGGTTGGTAAGAAGAGTGTAGGCTTAGCATGTACAAGGCCCTGACTGGCCCCAGCTCCCACAATTCCCTCGGAATTCTGTTCTGAATGACATTTTGTCCTCCTTGACTATAGACAAGGTTTGTGTCCCTAATGTCTACAGGTCTGAATCACTGAGAAGACTTTCTCACACACTTTTTTAAGTTGTTGTTTATGCATCTAAACTTACTCATAAATACAAAGGGTAGCATTCCACGTACTGCAGTTTCAAGGGTTAAGTTCTTAAATATCAAAGGACTAAGTATTTGGAAAGGTTTTCTGTAGTTCCCCATCTTGCTTTTCACCTTTGCACATTTCACAGTTTGAAGAGAGAAGGTGAAAGTGATTGATCGGAGTCATGTGGGCTGCGGGGCCGCCTTCTCCCTTCTGGGCCTGTTGTCTAGATCAGTAGTTCAGTTCACTCAGTTACAGTACTTCTCTAGCTCTTCCATCGCCTGAAGACTTAGAAAATCATTCTTTCTAAAAATATCATAAAGATATATTCTCAATATGTACTGTGTTTTTAATACATATACATGTCTAGTCTTTTAGAATATAAAAAAACCACCCCAAAAGTTCTTCTGTGTATTAGCTAGGAAAGCTTTTAACCACATCTAGTGTGTAGCCAGCGATAACTGAAAGGATTTAACTGTTTCAGCATAGAGATTCTTAGCAGATAAATGATTGTGTCACACACCATGAAGATTCTTCAGAAAACACTTAAGAGTGGTTCTTTCTTCAGTTTGCTAGAATTCTTTTTTTCTTTTTTAAGGCTGTCTTAAGTGTCTGCTCCTGGATAACATGAATTAAGTTTTCTTTTCAGGGTGCCTTATTAAGTAATTTTTGTTTTTAATTTTGGAATTAAGTTTGAAAGGTATAATCACGATTGGAAACTTTCAAGCCTTGTGATGAAATAAAGATGAATTCTCTATCTCCATTCAAAAATTTTTGTTACGGAACTAGAGAGACAACTCAGTAGTTATGAGAGCAGACTGCTCTTGCAGAAGACCTGAGTTTAATTCCTGGTACTGGCATCAGGCAGCTCACAACTGCCCATAACTCCAACTCTGGAAAATCAAGAGTTTTATGGCCTCCATGGGCACCACCTGTGCATGCGCAGACACATTTACACAGAGATACACACATGGTAAAAAAAATTGATCTTTTCTTTTTTCTTCAAGATTTTGGTGTGACTCAGTTTATATTTTTTTTCTTCCCATTAAGTGTATTTTACTATTACATTTTATAAAGTTCTGTCTTGTTTGGGGAGGAAGCCACACTGAGCCTTTGCCCTCCATGTCTCACAGGGCCATAGTGCTTAGAAGCCCTTTCCTCCTCCACCTTGCTAGTCACGCCTGTCGAGCAGCACAGATTATAAGAGCATTAAGGAATTCTCTAGGGTGCACCTGGCTGTGCGGCATAGTAGATAAGACGAAAGCTAGCTGTTATTTTGCCCTTTAAAAAGTCACTTAGCGACCCCTGGTCCTGGAAAGACTGGATGTAGGGGAACGCCAGGACAGAGTAACTAGAGGGGGTTGAATGGAGAAAAGAGGGAGGGAAGGGGGCTTATGGGACTTTCGGGGAGGGAGGAAACGGGAAAGGAGAAGTGATTTGGAATGTAAATTAAAAAAATAAAATAAAATAAATAATAAAAAAAAAGTCACTTAGCCTTGCTAATCGGCATTATTAGGGATACAGTCTTCCTTCACTGTTCTGAGACATCAGGGCTGCTTGTAGACTCAGCCCTCTAGGAAGTTTCAAGGGTGTGGTAGGATCGGCAGGCACCCTTTGCTCTCCCCAACTTTTGAGGCCAGATGACTGTATGATTGGATGAACCCTTCTTGAGTAGCACTTTCAGGCATCGCTGCAGTGGATACTGGATGGAATCGTGAGTGGTAGAGATCATGAGAACACCCCCCCCCCACACACACACACCCATTTTCACCATCTGCTTAGACTTTCTTTTAAAATTAAAAAAAAGCAAAGCATCCCCACCTCATTGACGAAACCTTTCTTCAACCACAGATTTCTTTTCTGCCAGTATTTTGGTGAGGTAAGATGCATGCTGAAGGCATTATGAGTATTTGGTTTCTGCTTTTTGCTTTTATATACTTATCAATAGAAGTAAATAAGCTGAATGGGCTTTTCCATGGCTTGAGTCAGTCTCTGCAATTAAGAACTTCAAAAGTTACCGGACAGTTTTGCCAGGGCCATTTAAGCTTTCGGAAATGCCTTTCTAACTAAACACAGCGTTGAGCAAAATGAAATTCTGGATGTTTTCATACTATGAGGTCAGTGAAGCATGCTTTTCATGATAGTAAATGTTCAGTCAAATGTTATTTTATTAAAAAATTTTAAACAGCTGGGCAGTGGTGGCACATGCCTTTAATCCCAGCACCCGGGAGGCAGAGGCAGGTGGGTTTCAGAGTTCAAGGCCAGCCTGGTCTACAGAGTGAGTTCCAGGACAGCCAGGGCTATACAGAGAAACCCTGTCTTGAAAAACAAACAAGCAAGTTAAACAGTAAAATAAAATTAAAAAAAAAAATGTAACCACATTTCTATATGGGCTTTATTTACCATTTGTGGCACCTTCATGAAGCAAGGCTGGATTCCAGGCAGAGTTTGTGGAGAAGAAGGAGTGTGCTTGGATTTGCTCCTTTTCAGTGTAGCTTTTTACACTCCTGCACGTCCTGTAAGCTTTGAGTGCATGTTCAGTGGTGCAGGTTGTGAACAAACTTGATATGCAGGTTGTCACTGGGACAGGGCCCGTCAGAGAATTGACAGATGTCAGCCTCAGGTACTGCAGGCTCTGCCTGCTGCCGGCAGACCGGTCTGTGACCTGGAGAAGCACTCCGCCCAAGCAACACTTGCATAAGCAGCTGGGCCTCTTGGGATTCTTCCGCAGACTCTCAAACTTTATGCACACAGTTACTTTTTTTCCCCTTTTACCTAGTTTTTGATCACTCTAGAAATGCTAACAGTGTGCTCTTATATTACAAGAGGTTTCTTAATGCTAAATATCTTCTTTTGACTAGTATGAAGTACTCCTTTGTGTCCAAGACCATGATGATCCAGCCATCGATGTGTGTAAGAAACTGCTCGGAAAATACCCAAACGTTGATGCTAGATTATTTATAGGTAAGTAACAAAGTTCATGTTAGCCATTTTACTTTGGTAGTTTTAAATACCAGTAAATTTTCTTGCATTAAACTCTAGATTAGGGTACAAGGCACTCAGTAAAGTTAGACAGCATGCTTGCTTTGAATGTGTTTTCTGGAGGGGTAAAAGATATTTCTATTCCTTCAAGGAAAGTTATCAAAAAAAGGTCTTGGTTACAAATGGCACACACACAAATAATATCTTACTCAGTAGTCAGGCGTGAGTAGAAGTAGTAGTTGTTGTCTTCTGATTTCTTTTTCATTTTCTATTTTGATCTTCCCCTTAGTCCATGGCTATCTAGTCTCAGGCTCTTGGCCACCCGAGCAGTGTTGGCCGTGGGTTCCATCTTTTTTTTTTTTTTTTTGGTTTTTCTAGACAGGGTTTCTCTGTGTAGCCTTGGCTGTCCTGGAACTCACTTTGTAGACCAGGCTGGCCTCGAACTCAGAAATCCTCCTGCCTCTGCCTCCCAAGTGCTGGGATTAAAGGCGTGCGCCACCACCGACCCGTGGGTTCCATCTTATGGCGTGTGCTTCAGTTACAGTCAGATACTTGTTGGTTACAACTTTTGCGCCGCTGTTCCACCAGTGCACCTTGCAGGCCGTTGTTTGCCTCTGGTATCTCTGAGTAACTTCAGTACCGTGAACGCTAACCGGCAGGGGCAAAGGCTCTAGATAGGCTTTGACTTCATCATGTTCGATGAGTTATGTAGGTGGTGTCTTCAACAGTGGGGCCTCACCAGCAGTTTGTGGAGAATGACCAATAGCCTTGAAAATAGCCTAGGTTGTTTGGGGGATTTCTTGGAGCCACTTTGGCCAACAACTTGATTAAATGTACCCCATTCCCAGCAATTAGATTTCACTTGGTGGTGAGAGGTGTCTGCTTGGGGCTTTGGCTCCAGATATTTGGTGATTCTTTTAAATTTCTTTCATGTACCTATCCATCTGAAGAAGCTTCTACTGTATTAGGTTTCCATACAGCCCTTCAAATGGCCCTGAGTTTTAGCTGCCCCTCCCTGTGGTCCCCATATTGTTTTTGTTTCTAAGGTATTTTTAGTGGTGGTCTTTTCTCTATATAAAAGTGAGTGTGGCCTGTGTCCTACTCTGGTCGTCAATTTCTCCTATTGTTGTAACTAGAGTAACTTCAAAATGAGTCCTGTGGACTTTTTTGTTTGCTGGTTTGGTCTTCATTTATTCCCAACACTAAATGAAATGTGTTTATGATAACTGTGATGTTATGTAGCATGACGCTTTAAAATATGTATATATTGTGGAATGGCTAAATCAAATAAATTAATTAACATGCATATTTAACACACTGATTTGTGATGAAGGATTTTAGCAGTTTGCAGGTATTCAGCACATGGCTGTTATAATATCACTATGTTGTACAATTATCACTAGGTATCAGTTAGTTCATCATGTTAGTGCAAGAATTTGCAAATTAGAAAACAGAGACTAGATTGTCAAAGAAATTAAAAACTCTCCTTTAGTAGATGAGTAATTTTTACAATATTTTCTACTGTGAGTAATGTGTAATGTTTAAGTTATTAAATACGGCAGGATTTGATTTCTCTCTTCATCTTGTATCTTTTTAGCATTTCCAGCTCTATGAATGTCTTACTGTTGTGCCTTTGCATTTTTAGGTGGGAAAAAGGTTGGCATTAATCCTAAAATTAATAATTTGATGCCAGCATATGAAGTTGCAAAATATGATCTCATATGGATTTGTGATAGCGGAATAAGAGGTGAGGTTTGTCCTATTTCATAAAACTGTTCATTTGACAATAGAATGCCAAAAAACATCTTGAAAATATATTATTTATCAGTCCATGGTTTGCCCAATAATTTATTCCATCATCATGCATGGTATATGTTAGGTGTACTTGGTAAGATTTTAATTTTTTTTGTAAACTAACCTAGATGGTACCTATACTAAAACCTTTGCATTTTGAAGAGAAAATCTCAACCATTAAAAACAATAATCACTATTTGGTCTACAGCCCTTCTCTAGTGTAACATTTCTTATTTGTTGAACACTTTGTATCCTTTGGGCTTCTGTAATACACTATTCTACCAAAAGAGTCAAATCAAGGAGCTCATGTTTCCTAAAATATGTAAATTTATTAACAAGCATTCATGTATTTTTTAAAAAATTATTTAGATGATTATAGCAAGAAATTGTCTCCTGGGCTAAAAATGCATAGCTTTTTGAAGTTTTATAATCTCAGAATAAGTGATTGATATTTATTAAATCCAGATGTTCAAAAGAATATATTTTATTGTAACTTAATTACAATTCATAAAACTTAATTACATTAATGGACATTTTACTAAAATTTTCTCTCTTCTTTTTCCTTTCTCTGCTCTCACCTTTTCCCCCATTAATTTTAGTCATTCCAGACACGTTAACTGACATGGTCAATCAGATGACAGAGAAAGTGGGGTTGGTCCACGGGCTGCCATATGTAGCGGACAGACAAGGCTTTGCTGCCACCTTAGAACAGGTAAGTGCAGGGCTTACGAATCGTCCTTGTCACAGCAGCTCCTCCCTGGACCTGGTTACCTGACCTCAGCTCTGCTGCCCTGTGGGACCCTGCTGAGAGCACCCTTGTCCTTAGGAGGACCTTCTCAGGTCCCTGGGGCCACTTACTGCCGAGCTTCCCCCCCTCCCCCATGGCTGTGCATAGGGGATGTCTGGTTGCCCTGCCCCCAGCTGAACACAGTGTTCCTCCATAGCATCTTCACTGAATTCTAGATGTTCACTCCAAAGTATTGTCTTATATAATGTCAACTGAAAGGTATTTGGTGACATATTGTAAAGTATTTTTTAAAAAAAGTTCATGCAAGTCCTATTTAAAAGAAAAACCCCTTGATTTCCTTTTTAAGTAAATATCTTAAGAAACATTTTCTTTTTTCTTTTTTGAAATTGATATACAGAGCTCTGGATTCCTTTATGGCAAAATGAAATACATTATTCTGCTGACTCTCTCTACTCCCCTCTCCTGTCTTCCTGCTTCTACTCCCCCTCCCCTTCAATCTTTCTTTCTTTCTTTCTTTCTTTTTTTTTTGTAAGTTCTAGGATCAAAACTCAGGGACTCAACCACACTAAGCAAGCTTTACACCACTGGGCTACATCTTCAACCCTTTCTCCTCAAGGTTATAGTCAAGCTCTTATCACGTAGGGAATGATAAGTTGTGGAGACACAGAAGATGCACACTACCCCAGCACCCAAAGGGAAGCCCACCTCCCCACTGATTAGGGCAATGGAGGTTCACTTCTGTTCGATCAGTTTTGGCACGTGTGACTGGTTTTGGTTTTGCCTTCATGTTTTTCTTATGTGCCCTTTAAAAAGCATGGTAGTGACCGTGCTCGAAGCAATTTGTCTATTAGATTTATCATTTCATAAGCTTTTCCCATATTAAAGCTTCATAAGAGTCATATCTAATCCTAGACTGTTAAACAGAAAGCAAGGCTCGTCTTGGTCACAGGGAGAGGCTCTTGGTATCAGTTTGGGTGTTTACCCAGCACAGTGCACGTCTGTGTGTTAGCTTGATCATTCTCATTGCCACAGATCCGAGAGGGCGAAGGCTCATTAGTGGTAGGGCTTTGCTTTGACCTTTGGCAATCTCTCTCTCTCTCTCTCTCTCTCTCTCTCTCTCTTTCTCTCTCTCTCCTCTTATGCATATGTGCATGTTCATGTATGTGGGAGGATGAGTATGCATATGTGTGGGGGGAGATCAGAGGTTGTCAATATCAGGTTTCTTTCTTAGCCACTGGCCACCTTGTATTTTGATACACGGTTTTGAGTCTCTCCCTGATCTTTGGAGCTTCCCAGTTTGACTGGACTGGCTGGCCCGCAGGCTGGGCATCAGTTTCCACAAAGGCTGGGATCATAGGCACCTATCTCACCCAGGTTCTTTCATGTGTATGCTGGGTATGTAGCTCTCAGGTCATTATGTTCTTGTGACCATCCCTTTGCCAACTAAACCATCTCTCCAGTCCATGGTCTCTTTCTTAACACTACCTTGGGAAGTATTTCTCTTACTGGAAGAGATTGTTAGTCTTAAAATCTTGAGTAATCTGGTTGGTAAAATGAACTATAGGTAACTGTTTTAAAATAAAATGCCATCATGTCCTTTTACCTTAGAAACATGCACATAGATGTTTGTATCAATGAAAGGCATTTCCCAGAATGCACCCAGTCTACTATGCTTAGAATGAATGGAGATACAACCAGAAGACTTTTCCTGCATGATAAAGAAACTGTCAACAGTACCCTAGTCCCACCTAGTGCTGTGGCCTCAGTTAACTGCTTATGGGCTAAGATGGATGCTTCTGCTCTAGAAGTTAGGCTTGGCTCAGTCACAGAAAGCTGCATTGCTTCAGTGAAGTCTGATTGAGTATAGGTAGCAGGAGTCATAGTCTTAGCTGCCTTGTAAAATTCTGTTGCTCTGCTTTGTGAATAACTGCAATGAAGGAAGCCCATTGCTCTGTACTTGAAGGTAATTAGAAAGGGCAGCGTGCCTGAGATACAAATAACAAATAGGGCTTTATGTCTAACAGGTAGAGTAGTAGTCAGTTCCACAGTGTCACAGAGAAGGAACAGTCAGAAGATAGGGGCTGGAGCGATAGCTCAGCAGTTAGAGTGAGTGCTGTTCTTGCATAGAGGACCAGAACTGGGTTCTCAGCCTCTAAGATGGGCAGCTCACAGTAACCTATAACTGCATCTCCAGAGGATCCTGACCTTCCAACCTACAGGAACTCATTCAGATGTACTTTACCCCCTACAGACAGACTTACATGAATATACAGAACTAAAAATAATTTTAAGAAGAAATAAAATTGTCCTAAACATTGGTGTCACGTATACGTAGTCTGTGTATATGCATACACACACACACAGACACACACACACACACACACACACACACACACACACACACGTATGTGCCATTAAATGTTGTAAAATCAGGAGACACAAAATTTCATTAATATTTTATATACGAGTTAGTAATTATTACTCTTTTATATGTAAATTCCATTTTATTTGGATTTATCTTTTAATCTATTGATTTTAGAAAAGATAGTGTTTTCTTTTTGGCCAGTGAATATGCTTTTCACTCTAAAGGCAAATATTTCTTGGTACTGATGAGATAGCTGAGTGGTCGGCCAAACAAATCACTGACCGACCGCCTGGACTACAGTAGCTCAGTGGTGTGCTTCTCCTTCAGGTAGCTCCGGGAGCACGTCAGGACACGCACGCACGCACTCGTATTTTACCGAAAGCATTAGGAAAAGTTTACAGGCTTCCCAGTTTTAACATTAAAACCTAATTGATTATGTCTGTGTTTTCTCGGGCAGGTATATTTTGGAACTTCACACCCAAGATCCTATATCTCTGCCAATGTAACTGGCTTCAAGTGTGTGACTGGAATGTCTTGTTTAATGAGGAAGGATGTGCTAGATCAGGCAGGAGGGCTTATAGCCTTCGCTCAGTACATTGCTGAAGATTACTTCATGGCCAAAGCAATAGCTGACCGGTAAGAAAACTAACGTATTTTCAGTATCTAGCAAATTCTATTGGTTTATTCTTTCTGTTCCAGCCGTGGATTTGGGCTATCTTATTTTATTCTACTAGTGAATACAAAGGTTAGTGATTTTGGCAGAGCATTCACATCCTGTATCCGTAGGTACTAATAAAACAAATACCTTCCCCCGTTTCCTTCAGGTGCTGTAGTTTGAAGTGGTTGACAGGAAGCTTTTGAGAGAGTGAAGGTAGAAAGTTCTGTGCTTTAGAAAAATTAAAGCTCTTGCATTTTTTTAAGTATCATTTGAAACTAAACTTTTTTTTTTTTTTTAATTTATAGGTATGAGTGTTTTTCCTGTATGTGTATACAACATGTATGTGTCTCTGGTACCCTTGGAGGTCAGAAGAGGGCATTTGATCTCTGGAACTGGAGTTACTAATAGCTGTGAGCTACCACGTGGGTGCTGGTAACTGAACGTGGGCCCCTCTGTAAGAGTAACAACTGCTGAACCATCTCTCCAGCCCAAAACTTGGAAACTTCTTAGCACAGTATTTCATACTTTGCTAATAAGTCACCTCATCATTTAGCATTTCTCTATCTCAGGAAATTTGTTTGGGTTTAAAGGAGATCACTGCCCTTATTTAAAAAAAATTTTCTTGTTGAGCACACACACGGGAATTGGTCAGAGGCAGACAATTGAGTCTAGAGCACTCTCACTGTGTATGCTGAGAATGGCCACACTAGGAACCAGGGACTGTGGTTCCTCTCGCCGGAACGTGGTACCACTGAGGGCTGATGCAATCGCTGAGAAACATTCATAGCATTGCCTTGCTCATCTTCGAGGACTGGGCTCGCCCTGAGTACCAGCCGCAGCTTATTCTTACAGTGATTAATGAACGCAGAACCAGTCAGGCTTGAACGTGTCTGTCAACATAAACATAGATCATATTATAATTATCTTCGTTTTCAGAGGTTGGAGGTTTTCAATGTCGACTCAAGTTGCCATGCAAAACTCTGGTTCGTACTCAATTTCTCAGTTTCAATCCAGAATGATCAGGTAAGTCAATAAGCTATCATTTTATACTCTGTTAAAAAAGGAATGTGCATGTGTAACGTGTGCATGTGCTTCATGGTTTTATATATATATATATAATTATTTTTTAAAATGCATATGATGCCAGGTGTCATGGCACATGCATTTAACCCCAGTACTTGGGAGAAAGAGGCCCTCGAATCTCCGAGTTCAAGGTCAACCTGGTTTACATAGTGCGCTCCAGAGTAGCCAGAGCTACAAAATAGTCTTGGAGGGGAAAAAAGGTTAATTTGCTTCCAGAAAAGTTTGTCCTGTATTAAGAGAAATTGAATGCCTAAATGAATTGCCTTTAATAATACTGAAATTAAGATATATATTGAAACTAAAACTCTTTAGAAATAGAAACTAAACTGGTCATAGTATAAACCATGTAAAGAATATATAGACATTTTTATTTACTAGATATAGAAAAGAGATTCATAAAAGAAAAACTGAGAAAGGATGGCGGGGATGTATCTAAGTTGAAAGACTGCTTTCCTGGCATGCAGGCAGCCCTGGATGTTACCACCCACCACCTGCGCACAGCATGCACTGGGTGTGGTGGCACCAACCTGTAGTCCCAACACTTGGGAGAAAGAAACAGAGGCTCAGGAACTGAAAGTCATCTTTCACTACCTAAGAAGTTTGAGGCCAACCTGGGCTACAGGAGAGACCCTGTCTTAAGAATATATAAATAAATAAATAAATAAAATTAAAACTATTTCAAAGAGTCTCTCCACGTCGAGGTGGATCACGTGTGTGAGAGTGGTCAGCGGGGTCTGGATGGTGCAGGCGGTCGGTGGTGATGGTTGGTTGGTGAATTTTGTAAGCAGGCTGGTGTCTTAAAATCTTTTTTCTTTGTTTGTTTGTTTCTTCAGGTGGACCAAATTGAGAATTAACATGCTTCCTGCTACAATAATTTGTGAGCCAATTTCAGAATGCTTTGTTGCCAGTTTAATTATTGGGTGGGCAGCCCACCATGTGTTCAGATGGGATATCATGGTTTTCTTCATGTGTCACTGCCTGGCATGGTTTATATTTGACTACATTCAACTCAGGGGTGTCCAGGTATGTGAGTGCACAAGAAAGGTTCTCAGTAATCTAGTGAGGGAGCAGAGCTATTTCAGCTTAGAAAAGGCTGAAGAGAAACCGAGTTGTCTTCAGCTTCACATCGAAGAGTAGAATGTAGACAGAAAACTAAGGAAAATTTGAGACTTACACTGAGACTGCAGTTGTTTTTCACACTGCTTTTACTAATGATAATCACTTTTTCTAGACAGACAGGATTGCAAGGCAGTTGAGTCATCCAAGGAGACTCCTTCGATTTCAGTGGTGCCAAGAGTGGGGTCCCAGGAGCTCATAGACTACCCCCTAACTCCGTGTGTGTGTGTGTGTGTGTGTGTGTGTGTGTGTGTGAGAGAGAGAGAGAGAGAGAGAGAGAGAGAGAGAGAGAGAGAGAGAGAGAGAGAGAGATCTTATGTGCACGCTTGTCCTCCCTCCTACCAGGTGGGTTCTGGGGCTTGAAATTGGGTCATCAGGCTTCCTTGTGGAGCCATCTTGCCAGCCTAAGAATTTCATTCTTTGTGCATTTAATCTGACAGGAAGTCAATTGATTTTTATTTTTAATTCTCAGGGTGGCACACTGTGTTTTTCAAAACTTGATTATGCTGTGGCTTGGTTCATCCGTGAATCCATGACAATATACATTTTCTTGTCGGCATTGTGGGACCCTACTATAAGCTGGAGAACTGGTCGCTACAGGTTGCGCTGTGGAGGAACAGCAGAAGAGATCCTTGATGTGTAACAAGACCCTTGTGACTGACTGTACACAGGACAGAATGGAAGGGTTATAAATTATGTTTATAGAGACGCTTTCAAGGACCTACCTTCAGTGGTTTATCACATGTGTGTTTTGGTATCTGCTCTTTAATTTATTTGCATGGCACTTGCATCTGTGAAAAGCAAAAAAAAAAAAAAAAAAAAAAAAAAAACCAAACAAAAACAAAACATGTCTGTAGTCTTGGCCAAATAGTATATCTTGTGGAAGTAGAGAGTCAAGACAATTGGCTCTAGGAAGTGGGGTTTGTTTTTGTTGTTGTTGTTGTTTATTTTTTTAAACAAATAAATATATATATCTATATATATATATATATACACACACACATATACAGGACTGCTCTGCAGCAGACACTATGACAGTATCCTTCAGTAGGGAAAGTTTCTTACCTGAGTTACTCGCTCTGAGATCTGTACGGGCAGAACAGCAGCTCCGTGAGAAGAAAAGGGGACAGGTCACGGCCTCCCCTGTGAAGTGAATGACATACAGGGAGGCGCTGACTGAGAAACTTTTTCATGCTTTATGCCTACCTCTTGTAGTTGTTGCAGAGCAAATAGAAGTTAGAAGTTGTAATACGGTAGCTAGGCCTTGCAAAAACAAATGGAAAACTTTAGAAATAATAATAATAATAAAAGAGCTGGAGTCTAGTATTTATATAAATCTGTGAGGAATTTTTTTTTTTTTTTTTGGTCTCATTACAATGAACCAAAAGTGGTTGAGATTGGTTTTTAATGGTAACCATGAATTGAAGGCATCTTTTGGACCAACTGTCGTTGGTTCTGTCTTGAACCATATTAATCACTGTGCTGTAATTAGGAGAGCTGAGTCTTCCCTTCCCTGCTCCTCCCTCACCCAGCCTGCCCCCTCCTTCCTTAGCTACTTTCCAGGGGGGTGATCTTGTACAAGTGTAAGTGGATGTTTTATAGTTGTAAGGAAAATGCATTTCAGACACCGTTCACACAGGAGCTATTTTCTTACCCAGGATGTCTGTATTGTTAATAAGAATGTAATTTCATGATACAAGTATTTAATATCTTTTTTAAGTGAGTAAAAATATTCTAGCTATCGGCAAATCAATTGCGGTAGAGAATTAGAGGGCATGAAGAGGTTGACTCTTAATCAGTATCAAACTGAGTCTACTGTGTGTGTGTGTGTGTGTGTGTGTGTGTTGGGTTTTATTGTTTTTTCTTTTTCTTTTTTAACTATAACAGTCTAGTCTTATTTAAATTGGATTTTTGTATTCAGTTTGTATGACAATAGACTAGGCAGCCTAGCTGTAAATGCATGCTGTACTCTCCTCTCCCATCACGCAGCTCAGCTTGCTTGTCAGCCCGTGCTTAACTTGTGGTGAACTGGACTTTTGTTTAAAATAAGCAGAAATGTAAGGGACAGTGCGACGGCCTTTTCCCCAGCCTTTTTCAAGTAGGATTTTGCTCGTCCTTCTGAATTCGATGGCATGTTGTCCGTCTGACGCTTGCTGTGAACCCCAGCTCTATGACAGCTTCATCTCCTGGGTTTCTGTGGCGTCCATCTCAGCGCACAGTGTGTAGCCTATTAGCAATAACTTCCTATTTATAGAGAACATTTTCATCTTACTGAGCCAGTCCATTTTCCTAATGACTATACAGACAGTCTAAATTGCAATATATCTGTAAATGTGTATATACTATAAATACACAATATACTTACATTTTTCTGGGCCAAACAGCGATTCCTTTCCCCTCTCTTTCTCCTCCCTTTCCCCTCCCTCTTGCCTTATGATGAATTTGTTTGAAGGGCATTTTCTTCATGAGCAAAGGCTTGGATGCATATTCCTAGTTATTGGTTTTGTTTGTTTTGTTTTTTGTTTTTTGTTTTTCTGTGAAATGGGTAATATTATCCCCTGAGGAAAGCTGCAGTGAAAGCCAGTCTGGTTATGACCCACTACATGATTTTTTTTTTTTTACATTACTCTCTCATGAGTTGAGTTTTGCTGAGCGCATTAGTTGTTTGTCAGTTTGGTTATGGAGTTCGGTGGATGCCCTTCTTTGCACTGCTGATGTGAAATCTTGCTGACTGTTTAGCTTTTTTGTTGATCTCAGTGTGGGCAAAGAAACAAAATCCAAATGGCTGGACAGATTTCTGTAAATATTTTTTTAAAAAAAAATGTTCTGTATGTGTGTGTTTTATGTGGTCTTGAAGTATTTCCTTAAAGCGAAGCTTCGAGTACGCAGAGAGTAACTCTTTATTTAGCAAGTTTGGAGTGAAGATAAAATAGTAAGAAATACTGTAAATGTCAAAGCACCACACCAGAACTGTAGGAGTCCAAATTTATAATAAACTGTCTTTTTAAAAAGAAAACAATTAAGTGTCTAGAATATATCATGTTTTATTATTTAAAATCATTGTCTTAAGTTTTTTGTTGAGAGAATAAAAATTTGGATACAATCAACGTGAGTAACCGTGTGGTTTTGTTTACTTCCTTTCTAACATGCTCTGTCTCAGATATGTTGCCATATTCGTTTTCTTTCTTTTTCCTTTTTTTGTTTTTTCTTTTGTTTTTTGTAATTTTTTTTGTTTTGTTTTTTGAGACAAATGTTTCAAAATGTTTCTCTGTGTAGCCTTGGCTGTCTTAGAACTCTGTAGGTCAGGCAAGCCTCAAACTCCAAGATCCGCCTGCCTCTGCCTCCTGAGTGCTGGGATTAAAAAACTTTTTTCCCTTTCACTTGGACTACACTGGACTTACAGTGGGGCTAACCTGCATTGCTGCAGCTTATAATACAGGGCTGGAGAACACGAAGGTCAGGCACCTCACCCACACCTCTGCATTACTCACTCTGGGTGGGGCTCAATTCTGCTGTGGCTGCACTTGGAGAATTACCGACCCCTGATGACTGACCTCTAGTTCAGAAACAGAGTTCCCTTTGGGAGCTCATTCCTGGCTGGACTGCAGCCTGAACTCTGCCTTCTAGATTGTATCACTTCCACAGATAAGGATGGTCAGTCAGCCCTGAGGAAAGCCTGGAATGGCCCTGCTGCCTGAAGTGCTATGCTGCATCCCATACACTGACTGTCCTACCTGGGCTTCACCCAAGCTGGAGGCATTCCCAGATGGCATGAGTCTTGTGTTCCTCAGAGCAAGCTGGCCAGCTAGGCAGGCCTAATCAACCTCCAGGTTCAGGGATAGACCCTGCCTCTCAGTACATAGACCCGGATGTTCTTGTTCTACAGGCTTGAACTGGGTTCTCTGGAAGAGTGTTTAGTAGTTAAAATACAGAGCAGCGGCCTAAGAACCAGTACGTAGTAAACCTTCACACAGCCTTTCCCAGTTCTGGGAGAGGCTGGCAGAGTCGAGGTGTCTGGGGGATGTTTTCATGTGGTTACGCTGTTTAGACTGAGTCATCGAGACATCCATGTTAATAGCATGAAGATATGATTACATGACTTAACCAATTTAGGGGTGTCCTTTCTTGGAAGGGTTGAGGGTCTGTGCACCAGTCTCCCCTGAAGACCACACCTCCCATTGTAATTATGTGACCTGTCTAATCACAAATCCTGGGACTTCTCAGGACATCTGACAGCCAGAGTAACAGACACGTTGGAGAGTCTGGTCGATTCTGATGCAAACACTGGAGCATGGGAAGGGAGTAGGTTAGAGATAATGGACTAGCCCGGCATCGTGGCTCAGGCCTGGAATCATTTGAGAGGCTGAAACACATCACAAGTTCGAGGCTCAGCCTGTGCTACATAGCAAAATCCTACTTTTGCATAGTTGACATGGAAGAGATTTGAGAGTCATTTCAGCAGAGCTGATGTCTGAAGGTGCTGATCACAATATAGGATCAACAACAGAGCAAAGGACAGAATCTTTGAGAGCTGTTTATATCTAAAGGATGAAAGCATCCAGGAAGGGGTTAGAGAGATGGCTCAGTCACGGAGAGTGCTAGCTTCTCTTCCAGAGGTCCTTCCCAGCACCCATGGAGTTTGCTCACAGCCATCTATCTGTAACCCCCAATTCCAGGAAATCTGACATCCTCTTCTGACCTCTGAAATCAGATATGCATGCAGGTGAAACACCTATACATGTAAAATAATTTACAAAATCCAAGAAGATAAGCTTCCAACCCTGAGGTTATGTGGACTTCTTGGTGAGCCTGGGACTCTGGTCAGCTTTCTTGTTCTTTCTGAAACCCAGTTTATTACTATATACAATGATGGACACTGAAGTCCTCCCCTGGGCCAAGATCATTAGATGAGGTATATAAAATATGGTGATGGTTTGTTTCTTTCTCTTTCCAAATAAGAATGAAATTCTCATAGGAGTATCTTGGAAAGAGAAAGCCTGGGTTGGGGCAGGGATGTCATGGATAATGGAATGGGACAAGGTCAGTGAGGTCAGGAGCAGGCACCATCCCCAGTGTGGCTGGATCTCCATTCATGGTGAGTGAGATTTTTGTGTGGGAGTAACATCCTTGTGTTACGATTTTTCTTAATACGTATTTCATTTCATAAAAGAGGAAAGGAGTTTTCAGAGCTAAAAGCTGATTCTGCCTCCTGACGATGCCCATTTGCCTCTTTTGCTAAAGAAACTTGTAAAGAAAGGCATCTCTAGGCGGGCAAATTCAGCAGGGTGGAACCACAGAAGTGAAACATCTGGGCTTAGGAGGGCATGAAGAAGAAACAAAAGCCATGACATATATTTAGAATCTGCAGTGACACATTTTCCACCCAGAGTTCCAGCAATGCTGGGTGATACCAAAGATTCTAACTTGAATTCTCAAGAAGGAGAATTCTTTGCACATGTATACACAGAAACCCACCACATACATCCACCACATAACACACACAGACATCCACTACACACACATACACACATTGCACACACACACACAGACACTCACTATACACACACAGATACTACACACACACACACACACACACACTACACACACAGGCACCCACCATACCCACATGCACACACACAGAGACACTACACACATACACACACACATACACTGCACACACACAGGCACCCACCACACACACTGCACACACACAGGCACCCACCTCTCACACACAGACACACACACACACAGACACACACACACCAGCCCTGGACACAACAGTGCAGCTCCACTGTGTCATCTGCTTCTCTCAGCCTATGTGGCTTATTGCCCACTTGGACCGCATTGACCTAACCTCAGCTTACTGTCAGGCTTTGGGTTCTTTCTGACCTCATTGTTTAAACATTGACGTTTTAAAACAATAGATAAGGTTTCATATTTTCATACCCAATTGTGAGTCACTGAAATGTCACCCATTTCTTGAGAACGTAGTAGTAGTATGTTGCTCTAATATCACAGCAGTATGGAAAACTGAAGCAGGATGATCTCCGGCAATATACAGAGTGAGCTCAAGGCCAGCCTGGGCTCCATAACAAGATCTTCCCTTAACAAAATCATACAGAAACTTCTTAACCTTATCTAAATGATTTCTTCGCAAGGGCAGGGATGCAGAGACATGGCTTCTCTACAGAGCCCTCGGCTGTCTTGAAAGTCACCGTGTAGACCAAGCTGGCCTTGAACTCTCCGAAATGAGCTTGCCCATGCCTCCCGAGTTATTTTACATGACTTTGCATTTTAACCATAAAACAATTTATGTGACCAAATGGAAATCTTTACTCTTCCAAACTCTATATTTAGGGTAAGTAATGCTTCCCCAAGGCAAGATAGAGTAGGAATGGAAATAGTTACCATCTGTACAAGTGAACAGTCAGTGCTCTTAGCCGCTGAGCCTTCTCTCCAGCCCACGGTTTTAGCTTTCAAGTAAGAGTATTTTCAGGCTCCGTCTTCAGTTCTGAGACAAACAGCACTGGTGCCACTCTCTCTGTGTCGCCACTGAACTTTATTTGCCAGCATTTTCTGATGTAAACTCTGGGCTCCAGAGGTAGGCTGTGCTGGCAGTGCACTCTTTGCTGAAGATAAGAAAACAAAAACAAACAAACACAAAACCAGCAGCGGGCGTGGCAGCACACACCTTTAATCCCAGTGCTTGGGAAGCAGAAGCAGTCAGATCTTTGTGAGTCTGAGGCCAGCTTGGTCTACATGGTGAGTTCCAGGACAGCCTGGGCTACGTAGAGCAGTAGTTCTACTTCTGTAAGTCATGACTCCCTTTGAGGCTTGAATGACACCCTCACAGGGGTTGCCTAAGACACCAGAAGACAGATATTTACATTACTACTTAGTAGAAAAATTACAGTTATGAAGTAGCAACGAAAATAATTTTATGGTTGGGGGGGTCACCACAACATGAGGATCTGTATTAAAGAGTCTCAGCGTTAGGAAGGTTGAGAACCCGTGTTAGAGAGACACAACTGTATCTCAAAAACAAAAAATAAAGACAATAACAGCAAATACGAGCTGGGTGGTGGTAGCACATGACTTTAGTCCTAGCACTTGGGAGACAGAGGCAGGTGGATCTCTGAGAGTTCAAGGCCAGCCTGGTCTACAAAGCAAGTCCAGGACAGCCAGGGCTCAGAAAGAGAAAACATGTCTCAAAAGACAACAAAAGAAAAAAAAATAAAAGGAAATGAAAATAATCATCTATCCTCTGTTCCTTCAAAGTTTGAAGATATTTATTTGTAAACATGCCTGGGCCTGACACCTCCATACTTTTCTGTTTACTTGAGTGATAGTAACTAGTTAATATTTTCTCCATCTCAAAAGTCAGCCTTGGCTGTATCTACATGAGAGGCGCATGCAGCCTTTCTACAGTCCTCTTTGAATATTGTCTTTTCTGGTCACAGATGGCGTCTGTCCCACAAGTTGGCAATCATGTTCTCATCGATTCTTTGGTCCGAGAGGAAAGCCACGGACAGGCACAGACAACAGTGTCTTTCAACGATCAAGAACCTTGGACCTGTTGCTCTCCCTCTTTTTCTATCTGGTTAAAACTAGTTAAGCTAATGTTTCATTCTTCGGCAATTCCATACATGTGTATGATACATCTTGGTCACCTTCGTTCCTCCATTCTCTCTCCCTTTCCATCCCCATTCCCTCCCTCCTTCCCACCAAGTCCCCATCAATCTTTCCTGTCTTGGATTTTGACTTTGTTTTTTGCTTTGTGACCCATTGGATTTCACCAGGGCTGCTTGTGCCGGCATGGATGGGAAGCTATCCCCTGAAGCATGAGTAACTTACTAATGACTACCACACTGAAGAGAATGACTTCCTTTCTTACAGCAGCCTTGATAGCCAATAGCACCCCTGGGCAAGGTAGGGCCCACAAGCACTTCCCCCCACCCATGACTGGTTGTCTTATGCAAGCCACTGTGGCTGTTGTGAGTTCCTGAGTGTCAGTGGCCAGGTCATTCCCTTGGGACCTCCCTATCACTCTGCTCTTACAGTCTTTCTGTCCCATCTCCTATGATGTTCCTGAGTCTCAGAGGGAATGATATGGGTGTCCCATTCAATACTGAACACTCAACAGTAATTCCTCCTCAGCACCCTGACACATAGCCAAGAGACTCAGCCTTAATCTCTGATTACTGTAAAAGAGAAGTTTCTTTGGTCAAGGTTGAAGACAGAGCTAGTCTATGGGTATAAATGAATATTTCAGAGTCAAGTCAACAATATGTCCAATTAGCATGACAGAAGTACTTGGTTTATCCCTAGTGGCCTATGACTTCCTCAAGCATGGGCCTTTTGACTATGCCCACAGTTACCACAAATAAACTCTGCCATGGGCCTAATCAGAAATCAGTTGGTTATAACCTACAGTTGTGCCAATGTTGCACCAATAAGCACCCCCTTGCCTGGAAAGCTGGTATAGTAGCATGCAAGGTCTAAAGCTGAGGAGGACTACAGCTGACTTTGCTCCACTGGCTGCTATGTAGCAACTGTTAGCATTATGAATGCTAGACAATGAGAAGAAGCTCCCAGGCCAATTACAGCATGATTTCTCTGTATTTGGCAGCCAACATATGGTGTCTTCAGCATATGGGTCTTATCCCATTAACCATAAGCAACAGCCATAACCTGTACTGTTTTGGATGGCTACAGAGTCTTCTCATTCTATGACTCCTAGGGACATTTCCTTATACCCAGCACTGGGAGTTTTGTTTGATAACCCAAGGCTTCTGGAATCACCATGGGACTTACATTCAAAGTCTTTTTTTTTTAAATATTTTTAAATTAGCTTGTAAAGTAGCAGACTTCCATGTAACTATTTATATCCTTAATTTAAGTTAACTCTCCCCAATACTCCATCTTCTCTCCCATCTCTGTTTAGACCTTGCCACCCCTAGTAATCTCTTACTCTGTGGAACTTAAAAATTTTTTAAAAATTATTTTTATCTGTGTGTGTGTGTGTGTGTGTGTGTGTGTGTGTGTGTGTGTTGGAAAGTATACTATGTGTACATAATGCATGCAGAGATCAGAAGAGGGTGTCAGATCTCCTGAAGTTGTGAGCCACTTGATGTAGTCGCTGGGGACCAAACATAGGTCCTCTGCAAGGAAAGCAAACTCTGTTACTCATGGAGCCCTTTCTCCAGCTTCTTCCCCCCTATTTTCATACCACAAGTGTTCAGCCACCACCTCAGCAGTCTTTAAGCCTTTGCTCACCCCAAAATACAGACATGCACATGCACACATTGTATACACACACTACACTCCCACCTTGTACACACACACATACACACACACACACACACACACACTCACTCACTCACTGATACTTTTTTAACTTCCAGATTTCTTCAAAAATTCCAGTTTAAGCAAGCAACTATAAAACCCTGAAGCTCTATGACCCATGCAAGAGGGAGCACACGGTGCTCATCTTGCTGGTTTACATCGCTTAATATAATTTTTTCCAGGTCCATCCATTTCCCCAAAAGTGTCAATTTCATTTCCTTTACAGATGAATAAAATTCCGTTGTGTGTTGTGCATTTCATTAGTTTCTCTGCTGATGGGAATCTAGGTGATCCCCTTCCCTAGCTGTTGCGAATAGGGTGGCAATGAACATAGACCGGCAGGTTTCTCTGCAATGAGATCTGGAGCCCTTTGGGCATCTGTAGGGTGGGCCACAATGCGGTTCTAGTTCTAGTTTTATGAGAACCCTCTAGACTGATTGCCAAAGTGATTGTGCCAGTTTATATAACACTGCAGAGGGGCCAGGCCTGGTGGGTAGACTGTTAGTTCTAGAACTTAGGAGGTAGAAGCAGGTCTTTGTGAGTTTGTTGGCCATTTAGAGCTACATAGAAAGACTCTGTCTCAATACCACACACACACTCATGCACACACACATACCCACACACATATACACACTCATACACATATATAGAGAAACACAGACATACACACATACACTCATACACATATACAGAGACACACACATACACACACATACACTCATACACATATACAGAGACACACACATACACTCATACACATATACAGAGACATACACACAGACACACACTCATACACATTCACACACTTATGCACATATACAGAGACACACATATACACACAGAGACACACACAGACACACACCAGTGAATGTACTCCTTCCCCATGTTGTTTATGCCCATGTTTGCTGTCTGTCATTTATAGTCTTGATAATAGTCATTATGTCTAGAATAAATTGGAATCATAAAGTAGTTTTAATCTGCAGTTCCCTAACGTGATTCTGGCCCTCTGTGTTTGTTCTAAGTGCAAAGTGGCAGGTGAGACCAGTGGTTACCTCTGCGCTCTCAAGAACACCTGGACTGGTGCCCCAATTGTTGTTGCTATTGTTTGTTTTGAGACAGTGTCTCTTGCCGCCCAGATTCTCACTGTAGCTGAGTCTAGCCTTGACCTCTTGACCTTCTTTTCTCCACCTCCCCTCTCAAGGCTGGGGCTATAGGCCTCTCTTTTTAAAACTGTCATGGAATGAGGTGCACAGGCAGCACTTTAGGAGTTTCACCTAACACGGGTGTTATGAGCTCCTATTTTAATGATCAGTTGGTTGGTTCTGTATCACCCCAGGACCATTTCCAAATGTGGTCTGACTCGGGTGGATAGTAATGAGCACAAGGTATCCAGCTCTCTGAAACTAGCCACCTGACCTGTAACCACCCCTGCCACCCACCCCACCACCACCCTGACTTTGAGGTCCCATAGTTTTCTAACTATATACCAGCAATCATTTTGTATGCCAACAGCATAGAAGGAGGATGGTGAGTTCAAGGCCAGCATGAGCTACATTACTAGATGCTTTCAGAGATGGGGGAAGATGAGAGAGAGATGGGGAAGGGAGAGTGGGGGGAGGGAGGGAGGGAAGAAGGAGAGAGAGAGAGAGAGAAAGAGAGAGAACATAGGAGTTATTAGAATTTGAGAGCTGTGGTTTAGAACCTAGGACATCATTTTATTCTCCAAGTGAAACTGTCTAACAGAAAGAAGTTTCACCAGAGGTTCCTGCAATAGGACCTCGAAGGCCATCCAGCAGGTACGAGTACAAACTGAACAGCCATTGCTACCAGCAGTGGTGGAAGGAAACAATGCATTGAGAAAGTAATGGAAATTCTTCTTTCCAATATTATTTTCTTAGAAAACTGTGGTTCAAACTTAGCTGTTTTTTCCCTCTTGTTTTCAAGATCCTCTGAAAGGGATAGAACACAGGGAGAAAAGTATTGCTTCTCTGTCTCTGACAACTGACCGGAAGCTGCAGAATGAAGGGGTAGGCATTCTGCCCTGCACAGTCCTGCTGATTCAGGTCAGCAGGCCTGTACCTGCCCAGCTCTGGTGAATTCTGGGAACATAACAACTCGTGAAGTCACTGGGGCTCTACAGGCATAGCTACAAGCCAATGTGTCTCTATCAACTTAGCCTCCAAATGCAGAGACCGTCAATGCTAAGAGAGAGCGGTTTGCTTGGCATTTGGGGATAAGGGGTCTTGACTGGACACCTTACTCCCTTACAGTGGCCATCTCTGGGAGAATCTGATTAACTCTATTAATGCCAGTGACACAAAAAGAAAGGTTAGCACTCTTATATGACAGTACAGATGTACAGCCCCTAAATAACGTCAAAAGAAAAATCTTGGCTTCTAGCCCCAGTGACTGCTGGTTCAAATTATTGCGGCAGCTGGGCCACGGCTGCTTGAAGAATTCTAACAGCTGGCCTGACATATCCACCAGGCAGAAAGACTGCAAACAAAGGGCATGTGTAATTTACAAGAAAGACACTACATTTTTGACCAGAGGATATGGCTAACACAGAGGCAGAATGAATGGGAGACAAAAGTAAACCTCAGACATAGTGGAGGGTGCCTGCTAGGGGAGCATGAGAAAGATTTTAAAAGAGTTGTGGTTAGATCATGAGATATGAAGTTATGAAGCTGAGAAATGGCTCAGTTGGTAAAGTGACTGCCTCAGGAGTTTGACGGCCTGAGTGTGGATGCCTAGCTCACACACATGCACACACACATATGCACACACATGCACACACTCACACATGTGTGTGCACATGTGCACACACCACAATACACACACACACACACACACACACACACACACAATGGTGGCACACAGCTATAACCCTAACACCTCGGGGCCTTACTGACCAGACAGGCTAGCCAACTGATGAGGATAAGACCTTATCTCAAAAAATAAGGTAGGAAGTGCTAGGCGGTGGTGGTGCTTGCTCTTAACCCCTGTACTCAGGAGGCACAGAAAGACGGGTCTCTGTGGATTTAAGGCTCAGCCTGCTCTACAGAGTGAATTCCAGACTAGCCAGGGGTTACATAGTAAGACTGTCTCAAAATACTAGTGTTAGTGCTACTGCTGCTGCTGCTGCTGCTGCTACTACTACTACTAATAATAATAATAATAATGATGATAATAATAACAATAATAGGTAGAAAGTGACAGAGGAGGAGGCCAGATGTCAGTCTCTGGCCTCTACATCTAGGAACAAGCTAAACATGAAGAGAATCATATGTATAGAGGGCATAGAGAATCTGCAGATGGACACTTAATCTCATAATAATGTTTCCAGAACACAAATTCTCGAATGCATATAAAAACTAAAAAAAGAAAACATTGGTTTAGATCAGGTGAATTTAATGTAAAGACACAATGCAAAGAAGTGTTCTATGAACCTCTTCTGTGTATGTGTTGTGTGTTCGTGTGTGTGTGTGTGTGTGTGTGTGTGTGTTACCAGGGATTGAATTTAGAGCCTCCTGCACTTTAGTCAAATGCTCTACCATTGAGCTTTATCCTTATACCTTTTTAAACTTGTTTATTTTGATCCTAGGCTGTCCTTGAACTTGCAATCAGCTTCCTATATAGCCAATATTACAGGTTTCACAAATCTTGGTGAAATTTCTTGTCTTGAATGGTAAGAAAATCATTCACTGTCCAGAAAAAAGGCAGACACAGGAAGATCCTTTTGAGCTCAAGGTTAGCCTGGTCTACATAGCAAGTTCTAAGATAGTCTTGGATATGTAGAGAGCTCTGGCCCCTAAAAACAAACAAACAAACAAGAGACGATCTATTAGCAGTGCTGGAGGCTCTTGGAAGATAAGAAATCATTTTTATAGGTTGTTGTGGGAGGGGTGAATTATGATCTGAAAATCTTTTTCTGGC
Source organism: Tokudaia tokunoshimensis (assembly GCA_036184795.1). Lineage (NCBI taxonomy): Eukaryota > Metazoa > Chordata > Mammalia > Rodentia > Muridae > Tokudaia > Tokudaia tokunoshimensis. The sequence continues at coordinate 46,457,983 of BTHU01000005.1, forward strand.
CAAAATCCCATTATTTATGGGCAAAAAGAAGGCATTTGGGGGCCAAAGATACACTACCCATGTAGCCTATTTGAGGAATTTGCCAAAAAAGTATTCAATAAAATAGTCTAAAAAATCTCAGCAATGTGAGCGAAACAAAGAATGTAAGAAAACAATGGCTTGTAACTCAATTTCAAAAACAAAGAGGGGAAACAATGACAGCTCACTTCTTAACAGTCAGTGTGGCCATTAGGTACTGTGAAATCATAAGAAATTTTGATCATTAAAATTAAAGAGGTCAAGAATTTGAGACAGAGTGGGGACCATGGGTGGAGTTAGAAGGAAGACCAGGAATGATGCAAATATAATACTCATATATGAAATTCTTAAAAAAATTTAAGTTTAATCAGATGAGTCTCACTAAAGGGGAAATTTGTGGTAGCTTTGGCTAAGGTTTTAAACTGTCACAAACCCTAGTACAAAGGGAAAAATAAAAATGGAGAGTGTTATGAAATATAATGGGGTGAAGGGTCCCTGGCGGGCCAATGGGATCATGCCAAGGTCTGCCTCCTCCCCCCAGTAAGTATGCTACGCAACAGATCTGGTATAAAGGAGTCTATTTGGGGGAAGGGAAGGGAGTGAGGGCCTGGAGAAGGCGTAAAGGCAGATGTAGACAGACAGGCAGACAGACAGACAGACAGACAGACGACAGACAGGAGCAGAGCCATGAGGACAGAGAAACGGGGGGAGGAGGATGGAGGAATGTACAGAGAAGGACAGAAAGGGGGAGAAAGAGACTGGCCGGAAACACATGGGGACAGGGAGCTGGAGTTGGGGGCAATTCTTTTATAAGCAACCTACACCTGAAGCACTTGGCGTGGCAGGCGATGGCAGTTGTAGATGATGACGGTAAGTGTTGCTGGGTCCCTGGGCAGGGCCTTGTGGAATAGCCTACAAACTAACAGAAGCAGATGTGGACACCAGCACCTCTCCACAATACACAAGCTTCTTCAACAGCACCTCACAGGAGGGTTAGGGAAGTGGCTGTGGTGTGTGTTCCATCTCCCTTCTCACCCTTGTCTTCAATTTCCACATCTAACCTTCTCAGTCTTTACCTTAGACTCACTAACCATAAAGCAACAGAGACAGAAGAAGAAGGTTGAGCCATGGAAGGAAATTTAAATCTTTGTTCTTTCTTATCAGCAAACCCCTTGAGATACATATGGAAGAGCAAGGGCTTGAGGAAGGACAGACAGAAGGATGTAAATACGGTTTTGCTCAAAGTTTCAGTGCTGTGTTCTTTCCGGATACTTGGGCTATGGTTGCTATCGTGGGCAGCTGGGGTGGTTCTAGCTTTTATCTGTTTGCGTGTGTGTTGGTTTCTCAGTTTTCTCACTGAAAAGCTGTCTCTCAGATGACCTGCAGTAAGTGACACAAACAAGCCAGAATTTTCTGGGTATAATGTATAGGAAGAACTACAAAGACTTATGTCACATGCCACACGTTAACCTGAAATCCATGACCGTCAGTAAAGACTAACAATGTACTTATATTATGAAACCATTGAGTAGTACACTCCGTCATGGAGCGGCAGAATCTTTGTGAGCCCTCAAAGGCTAAGGGTGCAAAAGGTAGACCCTGCCCTGAAATCATCACCCAATTCCTATAAACGTGGAAGAGAGAAAAGCTCATGGGTGACGCAGCACTGAGCTATTAGAGGCATTATACTTGGGCCAGTAAGGAGGCATACGCCCTTATTCCCAGCATTTAGGAGGCTAAGGCAAGAGATCACAGACTCAGGGCCAGCCTGTGTTACGCTGACATCCTGTCTTCAAAATATAAACAAACAAACAAATATGGTGATCATTGACAAAAGTACCAAATTTGACTCTGTGTTGGTGTCTAATTAACAAGTCAAAAGATCCAGAATTAGTTGGAGAAGGTGATACACGTATTGTCTTAGCGTTTGGGGGGATGAAGCAAAAGGGTTGACCAGTCAAGGCTAGGCCAAGACCTTGCCTTAAAAAACAAAAAGTTAAGAATCAAAGCAATGGGCAGCCACCCACAGGTTTTATTTAATTTATGAGACATTCTAAGTGAAGCAAAAAGAGGCTTTACTTGAGCCCCTAAGCACAAATCCTCCCTTAACTCCCACACTTCCCAAGGCTCCTTCATTTCAGAGGCTCTGAGCACCCTCCAAAGGAAGGAAAGAAGCATAATGCATGTAAGATGTGTAGGTCCACTCCTTCTCCTAGCACTCAAAGGCAGAGACAGGCGGATCTCTGAGTTTAAGGCCAGCCTGGTCTACAGAGTGAGTTCCAGGACAGCCACAGATACACAAAGGAAAAAACAAAGACATCATAGTACAATGGTAGTACCATGGATAGGTATACTTGTTGCCCTCTCTCTCATCTTCTCCAAGTAGAAGATTATGTACGCAGTTAAATATACAACTAAGGGATGAAATTCCCTGAATCTTTTATTGTGAAATGGAAGCCTGGAATACTACTATGAACTACCTACCGGTCTGAGGTTGAGCAGATCATAAAGGCTTCGTTCTACCATCTTCACATGGGCCCCTGGTCATGCCCAACTCACCCTGCTGTGTGTGCACAGAGAGCATCCATCCCTTTGCATGATTTTCTCATTGACTTCCTAGCCTCTGCTGTGACAGCTCTCATGACCAAAAACGTAAGTCTTGAGAGCAATACTGTCCGGTTCAAGTACAGCAGGGGCTTCGAATCTAAGCTTTTCTTTTGCTACACTTTTAAATGTTAAAAAAAAAAAACACCAAAAATATAGAAGAACCTAATTACTGACAGTTTGTTTTATTTAATATAACATAATCAAATAGTACTATTTTGATATTTAATCAATATGTATAAAATGTATCAATGTAGTTATTTTTATATTTGCCTTCAAACTGTAGTGAGTATTTTATACTTGAAGAACTTCTCAGTCTGGACTTTACATATTCCACAAGCTTGGTAGCCACGTGACCAGCAGCTCACCCCAGGGTACCCCACCACCCTGATTGACTGCCAAAAGCAATGTTGTCACCTTCCAGGAAGACTCTCAGAAATTCACGTGCAATTAAAAATGGCTGAAAGTCGCTGGGTTCAGGGCTCCTCCTGTGTCACCTCTAACAACCTTGCTTGGTTTACGCTGCTGGGATTTTTTTTTTCAAGTATAGTCATTCTGCTGCTTCAGAGGTGGCCTTACAGTGGAGATCAGTAGTTTCTCATATCTGGTAAGCATCCCTGATTGTGGAAGTGGTTTTTGCCTAGTCAACAAGACACCGTTGGTTGTAATTTGTTCCCATTTGGCGGGTACGATTGTACCCTTCCCCATCTTGCCTGGGAAATTTATCTCCTCTGTCCTGCACCATGTTTTAGGCCATGTCTCTCTTCCTCCCTATTTCCTAGGACCTGACAGCAAACTTAACAGGACCGGATAGCCAGCTTCTAGGTCATGTTTTAGATGTTCTGGGGTACAAGTGTTAGGAGCAAGAGGCATGTGTCCTCTGAAAATGCCCAAGTCTGTGAGCTCACTGAAGCGTAGACTGTCTGGTGAAGTCCAGGGACTGAGTTCTCACCTTCAGTGAAGAAGTACCTTGGGGTTCCTACCATTAAGAAAGAGGTGTATTATTTGATAAGACTTCAGATTTTGGAGGCAATGTAGACTACATTTAAATGTGGCATCTGAAGATGTGGTTGACGGGGCAAGCAGACACCAACAACGGGCCAACATGGAAAGACCTAGTGCGGCAGCCATGTGTGAAGGGATGATGTGAGGTGGGGTGGAGAGGAAGGAGCCTCGGACAGGTAGAGCTGTGGGTAGTTTCAGAAAAGATGGACAGACCAAAATGATGGGGAAGCTGTATAGCCTCAACTGTAGCGACCACTTGGATACAGGACCCACCTGTATCTAGTCAGTAGGACTGAGTTCTAGGCCAGGGTGAGGCTATTGAACTCTAGTTCTCAGTGTGTAGCCACCTGGTGGCATGGCCCTTCCTTACAGATGGCTTCATAAACTACTAACCCTTGTGGTAATGTCGTGAAGCCTCTTTGAACCCCAAAGAGGTAAATACACCAGCTTTCCCACTGGCAACTGTACTATGTATAACATACATAAATTACTATCAAAATTTTTGATCCCATAGTTTTTATATTGTGTCTATCTTGTATTTATGTATATGTGGATGTACGTGGTATGTGTGTAGAGATCAGAGGACAACTTGTGGGAGTCATTTCTGCCCACTATGTGGATCTAGGGATCAAACTCAGGTCATCAGATGTGGCTGAAGGCCCCTTCACCCACTTGGCCCTGACTAGTAGTTAGTAATCCCTCACTAATAGCACAGGGACGGTATTATGACTGGACCGGACTTTGTGTGATCGTTTCTCACATCCCATGTTAGCTGGGGCACATCTTTGGAAACCTTACCTTCCCTCTGAACACCTCTTCTTCCTCTTCTTCTTCTTCCTCCTCCTCTTCTTCTCCTCCTTTGTCTTCTCCTTCCTCCTCCTCCTCCTCCTCCTCCTCCTCCTCCTCCTCCTCCTCCTCCTCCTCCTCCTCCTCCTCTTCTTCTTCTTCTTCTTCTTCTTCTTCTTCTTCTTCTTCTTCTTCTTCTTCTTCTTCTTCTTCTTCTTCTTCTTCTTCATCGAATCAATGAGCTTTATTGGAGTTGCTTACCAGAATATGAAAGAAGGAATTGCCCACAGGAGCACAACAGACTCAAAAACAATTGCTATCATGAAACTTGAAACTAGCATGTGTTACAGCTTCTGAATACTAGACATCCTATCTTGGTGACTCAGTTTATCAAATACTTTTTTATAGAAAAAAAACCATTGTATTGATTCTTTGTAAATTTTACATCACGCACCCTGATCCCACTCATCTCCCCATCCCTTCCACTTTTGCAACCTCCCCCACCATAAAATAAAATAAAACAAACCAAAAAACATCTGAAGCCAGAAGCCTCGAAACAAACCAATGGCTCATTGCAATGAACATTTGCAAGTGAAGATGTGTGGACACAAGGGTAGACTGTGGGACACACTGTGCCATACTTCCCTGACTCTGAACTTCTTTTCTTGGCAAAATTGCTAGCAGAGACTTTATGAACATCTGACGTTTCCATAACCAGAGATCTGAGAATGACAGGAGAGCTGAGCTGTCTGCAACATGACTCCTTGCTTAGAGGAAGTGGAGCGCCTGGTGGAAATGTGTACATTGGTGGGGTGAGGTCATTGAAGTACAGAGAAGGTGGAAGTGTGACTGGGATGCCAAGGGCTGTGACTTCCTGCCTTCTGTCCTGGCTCACCCGGTCCTCTTCCTCTTCCTCTTCATCCCTTCTGTTTCCCATCTTGCCTCTTCCCCTTACTGTCCTCTGCCCCATCATCCTCACCTCTACCCTGTTCTGTCCCTAAGACCCAGAGCAGCAGGAGGAAACTCCAGGGCAACAGTTACAGAAGACAGTGTCCTGTGAGAAGGGATGGATGTCACTGTCGCCGTTCATTGTCGACTCTACTATTTCCACTTAGAAAATGGGCCAAGTTTAAAAGCACATTTTACTTGCAAAGGTGCAGAAAAGCAATTGTCCATCTACACTGCTGGTGGACCTAAAACGTGGCACAGACAGGACACAAAGTGCAAATGCACATGCCTTTTGACCTAACCTTTCTACTCCTAGGAATTTGTTCGGCAGATATATTCCAGCCATTAGCAAACCTCTGTTTAAAAAAAAATCATCTCCCTGGCTATAACTGATGACATAATGAGGAAGTAGCGTTATTTGGAATTCTCTACATCAGGTGACAGGAGATGACTCATGTTCCAGCCAGCAAGCCTGTCTAGATTGAGAATGAGTAAAGAGGTGGGATCTCCCCTGTCAGGTCTCCTGTCATTTTTTCCAATAGAATGCCAAGGAGAACGCCTCGAGACACCCTTATGGATTGCAGGCTAAGCACTTGAACTATTCACCAATTGTTCAGCCTGTCCCACAATGACCTAGGCTGGGAGTTCTGTGACTATGTAATATAAGACATTGAGCAAGAAGTGATTAAAAGGCCATCTCTCAGGTTACCCTGGTCTTAGAGGCATTTAATACAGTCGAACTTGAAACACCAGAGCATAATGCACCATCAGGAACTGTCTCCAGCAATGTCTCAGGCAGAAGTGAATCCTGTAGTAAGAGGGGCTTTAGAAATTGGTTGTCCCTATAACAGTAGAGGACAGGGCCCAGTGCAGCACACTTCCTGCGCCCTCTGGGTTAGTGATTCAGAGAGCCAGCCTCCCTCAGTCCTCACGTGACTCAACATCAACCCACCATCCCTTCCAGATGTGCAGAAAGACGACATTTAATAAGAGGATCATAGAGAAAGGGGCAGGGGTCTCATGCAGGTACAGGGTACACAGAGCAATGGGATGAGAAGAGACCTTCACAGAACCAGGCCCAACTCACTTCTCTGGAGATATAGAGAATCTGAGGATCAGAACCAACTATGGGCTTAGGCTAGTGGGTCGCCCGCCTTCTTCCTTCCTTCCCCCGCATCTTTCTTTGCTTATTCTGTTTTGTTTTTCAAGACAGAGTTTCTCTATGTAGCCCTGGTTGTTGGTTTCAAACTCAGAGATCCACCTGCCTCTGCCCCCAAAGCACTGGGATCAAAGGCGTGCGCCACCACTGCCTGGCTTCCCTCATGTCATTTTAATGGCTTCAAAACACTCTGAGATTGCTGAATCCCGATAAAATATTAGCATGTTCTAGAAAAATAAAAACTCGTGCTGCCTCTTTTTTTAATTTTTTTATTGAATATATTCTTCATTTCCATTTCAAATGTTATACCCTTTCCCAGTTTCCCCCCTCCCAGAAAACCCCCAACCCATACTCCCACCCCCTGCCTCCAAGAAGATGCCCTTCCACCCAACCCACTCCAACCTACCCCCCCCTCAATTTCCCCATGCTGGGGCATCTATCTAGCCTTCATAGGACCAAGGACCTCTCCTCCCACTGATGCCCAACAAGGCATTCCTCCACCACAATTGTGACTGGAACCATGTGTATACCCTTTTGGTTGATGACTTAGTACCTGGGAGCCCTGGGGGGTCTGCTTGGCCGATATTGTCATTCTTCCCATGGGTCTGCAAACCCCTTCAGCTCCTCCAGTCCTCCCTCCAACTCCTCCATTGGGGACCCCCTCTCAGTCTAATGGTTGGCTGCTAGCATCTGCCTCTGAATTGAGCTCACAGTGTCCCATGGGAGCATCATGGTTGGGTGCTGCTTGGTGTCAGTCAAGCCTTGGTGTGCTTAATCCCCCACCTGCTGGGACAGTGCTGTCACAGAACTGGTGACAGTTTGTTGGCCTTATGTGAATGGCAAAGGAGGGACGTAGTGGACCAGTGTTGGGGACTAGAACGCATATACGCAGGGAGATGATTCAGAAAGAAAAAAAAATGTCGGTGCCAAAAATAAATGGAACCTTTGAGGGCCTAAAAGGGGTCAAGATTTGATCCCTGCCTATAATTGAGGCTGTGAGGACAGGGGTTCGCCCTCTGATAATAGACTGAGTGTGATTCTTGGTGTGAGTATGAGGCATTGTGGGTAAGGGTGGCTCCAGAGAAATTCACAAGAATTTCTCAATATACAACACTAGCCCACAAACACATTCTCACACTGTAGAGAGACATTACCAGCAGGAAGGAAATGGCCATCATTAGGCAAGAGGGAAGACACTGCTTCTTGCAGGTAAACTAGTATCTTTAAATGCTTCAGGAGCCAGCCAGGCAAGCTATTCCAGCAATGAAGAGGCGTGACTCCAGTCTATGGCGCCATATGGTGAACACCCAAGCTCTGTGCTACCGATTAGTTATGTAATAAATGGATGATTCAGTGATCATGATTCCTAGTATGTCAGCTTTGCTGCTGCTCCCAGGAAACCTGCTCTGACAGTGACTCCGTGTGAGCAATCCTGGGGGGTGATTATGAATCCCCAGAATCAGCATCAGGACCAAATCATATCATCATGGTGGGGAGGTAAGACAGAGTCCGACTCACATCCTTTCATCTAAAGAGGCAGGCTCAGTTAGTATCTATTCTTTGGGAGTGTCATTCCCCTGAGAGATCTGTGAATTTGTGATGATAGTCCAAGAGATAGTCCAAGAGTCCAAATACATGCATGTGCATACACGCACAGTAACATTCTAATCCTACGGAGTATCCACCCTGGTCCTAGAGGAGGATCTCAGCATCATCAGCTGGAAAGGTATGATGTCTTGGTGAGTGAGACACCCACCACTCACCAGACAATAGCACTGGAAGCTATGGTTCTATCTCCTTCCCAGCCTGCCTCTTCCCATAAGCTTCCATTTCTTCACCTGTAAATTAAGGGTAACAATATGCACTTTGACGGATTGTCTCGAACCTTAGCCACAATCAGGTGTGTAAAGCACCTAACTCAACACTTGGCACAAGCACAAGCCCCCTGAGGGATAGTTGTCATCTCTGAAATTAGTGAACTTCAGGGTTGCAAGTTCAGGGGTTGGGGTGGAAAGCTGGAAAGTTTCCTCAGTGATTAAGAAGACTCGCTGATCTTGCAGAGGACCTGGGTTCAGTTCCCAAACCCATATGGGTTGGCTCACAACCATCTCTAGCTCCAGTCCCAGGAGATGGTACTCCCTCTTCTGGTCTCCATGGGCACTACATATACACAGCACATGCTCATAGATGCAGGCACACCCTCGCCTAAAATAAAAATGAAAACAATTTTTAAATAGTTGCAAGCCTATTGGTCACACACACAAACCTTCCTGCAGTTTTTCCGTTTCAAGAATCTCCTATCAACACAGCCCGGGCACTTGACCACCTATCTCTCCTTTAATCCATCCAAGGTTAGGGAAATTCTTTCCAGGAGTCCTGAGTTGCTTCCTGAGATACAATTCTCTGGAGCTCCTTGCATTTGCAGGGCAGTACCTGCTCATGCAGGGGAGCTACTTTCCGAATGCCAACTAAACACTTCTGCTCTAGCTGTTGCTTTCCTCATGGGCCCCAAGTGCAGAAAGTGCCCCCTAAAGTTAGGCCCTGTCTGGATGACACAATACTTGGAGACCACAGTGTGTTCCTTAAAGTCCTTCTTTCTCCAGAGAAAGCATTCACAACCCAATCTATTCGGCCCCACATAGCAGGTTCTGCATCTGGTCACTCCCGTCTGGATGCTCTTCCGGGGGCATCCTTGGGGACATCCTTGGGGACATCCTTGCACACCTGAGCATAGTCCTCTGAGCTTCTTCACCTGTCCCTGTCACACCTATGCAGCCAGGCTACACCCCTATCCCTGCATCCCTCTACCCTTACAACCTGTGCTGGTTTCATTCCTACTTAGTCCTACAACAGGACTTTATGCTAGTGCCTGGGAGATTTCATCTGGCTTAATTCCATTAATCATTCCAGGTGATGAAAACTTCTTCATAGGACACAATGCATTTACTCTCTCATGAGGGCAAAGAATTGTGTAAGATTCTCAGGGCCAGACCAGACTCTGTGTCTTAGAAAATTCTCTCCAACTTGACAATCTCCCTCTCCCTCTCCCTCTCCCTCTCCCTCTCCCTCTCCCTCTCCCTCCCTCCCTCCCTCCCTCCCTCCCTCCCTCCCTCTCTCTCTCTCTCTCTCTCTCTCTCTCTCTCTCTCTCTCTCTCTCTCTCTCTCTTCCCCCCCTCTTCTAAAATTGTTTTGTGCTACCACCCAGCTAATATATCTATATTTAACCTCGATTTTATTGTAGGAGACTTTGTTTCATGTCTTATTCAAGTTATTATTTCCTGAGCAAACATTTACCTAGTACCTGCTGTGTCTTGGCACTGTACTAGATACTTGCAGAGCAGGCAGTGCTGTGGTGGTAAATGTTTAACAGCCCCAGGGGAGGGCCCTGGTTTATACTGTCTCCTGATTCCTATAAAGTACTACTTCCACCATGGAGGATTTCAAACTACCAATAAGATATCATTGAACATGTAGTTGGAAAGAGATGTACGAGCACAATCAGCTCTTGTGATGGAGCATGTGTCAATTGCATCACACCACTGATAATGTACAGATGATTCATGAATGATCTCTGCCCCAGCAAAGTTTGTGGAGGTTATTATAGGTCAGTGATGCAGGCATACCAAACTCCTTTAAGACAGTAACCCAGGATCCGGGGAAAACAGTGAGTAAAATGTTTACTGAGTATGCACGAGGCTCTGAGCCTGGATCCCAGCATCCACCGAAGGAGCTGGGCCTGGTGATGTGGATGCGCACCTATAGCCTCCGTGCTGGGAAGGTAGACATGTGCTTACTGGTCAGCCAGATCAACCAAAATAGGTAGTGTAAAGATTGTCTCAAAATCTCAAAATCAACAGAAGGTGGAAATGTGTTTGAGGAGTGCAGCCAGATTTAATCCTGTGGCCTCTACAACTGTCTGTACAGCTGAGCACACTCATGCACACACACACACACACACACACACACACACACACATACACACACACACCCCTCTAGCTATCCTGGAACTAGCTGTGTAAACTAACCTGTTAGAGGGTGGTCTGGAGTTTGCGGACATCCACCTGCATCTGCGCTCTGATCTTTGGTGTATACCAGCAGGGCTGACTTCTTTATTCAGTCTTGAAGCTTGATGTTAACCAGTGTTGATCCTTCTCTTTTGGACACAAAGATCTTTCTACTTGACAAAAAAGGATACAAGAAAATAAGGATAATCATCTTTTCACCAAGTTACAGTGAAACAAAATCTCCCTAAATGTTAGCCAGAATAACACTCCACCCCCCCCCAACTAAGAGGTCCATGTCCTAACCTTCTAATGAAGATGACATGTGAAGATGTTATATCAAGAATTAAGGTTGCAGATGGAATTAAGCCCACTAAATAAGGGCTCTTACATAAGACTATAAACTGTTTTCTGTGTCTGTGTGTTGTTTTCTTTTGTGTGCGTGGTTTCATTTAATTCAAGTGAGCCCAATATGACCTCACAGGTTCTTTAAACAAGGAAAAAAGGCAGAGGATGAAGACTTCTTACTTTGAGGATGAAGGAAAATGTCCAACAGACAAGGCAAGCAGGGGGCTGCTGATCTGGGAAAGGGCAAGACAGTGCGATCGATCCTTGGTGCCTCCATGAGGAGAGCGATTCAGCCCTGGACTGTGCACCTCATCTCCAACATCAAACCTCCAGACCTGTAAAGAAAAAAAACCCCACCAACTTCATGGTCATTTTGCAACCACACCTGACCTGTGTCATTTTCCGTGGCTGATGCTGGAAGGCCCAGCACTTCCTGTGTTAGCCCTACTGTGCTGCTCTGGCCCATTAGCATCTCTACTGCGGTATTCTAGTCCATCAGCAGAATTTTCACAGGGTGCTCTTGAAATTCAGATGCCCTCACCAGTGCGGAAAGGGCTGTAGATGTCAAGGCCTGCCTTCTGGCTGAGAGGAAGGTGTCACTCTGCCAGAGAGACTCGCACACTCGGTCTTATCTACTTCCAATTCAGTAGTTCTCGGTGGCTATGAACACTCAGTCTCGCTAGCTACCTTCGCTGTCTTCACTGAAGTGTCACATCCAAAGGCGTCTTGATTCTGGAGAGCGCAGCTTCCACTTTATTCTATCCCTGAATCCCACCACAAATTCTACCTAAAAACTGACATTTTCACAACAAAACTCATGCTCACTTTCTCTTTCCTCTGAGCCAGCTCCATTTGTGTTATACATGGAACTCCATCTGTTTTAAGTCACTTTCCCTAACTTCCATCTCTTCAAGCCACCATGAAAACATGCCATCAGAAAAACAAGGGAAGGACTTCGCTGCAGACTCTGTGAGATTTGTTTCAGTGCAGGGCAGCGAGTTTTTATTGACACATCTTGCTCTTCTCTCCTGCTACGTGGGCAGCCTGGAGTTCTTTCTCATAACAATGTACTGTTTCTTCCTCTTCTTCCTACCTACTTGCCCATAATCCAGTCTCTTAGAGGTTCCCATGCTAGTGTAACCCCCTTGATGTTTTCCAATCTGTGCTACGTTCGTGAGTGTCTCCCCTTAATCTCAGGAACCGTGCTCATTCAATTACTTATGAGCTGGACTTTGGGCACACTCTGTTGATCACTTGTTAGTATGTATCCAGTGCTGTTCAGAGTCTCAGCCACCTCCAGTGACTGTACAGTTGGGAGACCCAGAAGTGGTACAGTGCGCTGAGAAAGGAAACGATCCTGTGCCATTAGAACTCAGTTATGGGAAAGAGGTCACTCCTAACTTAAGAAAGCTTTTGAGATGGAGAAAAAAAAAACATAAAGTGAGTGAGTACAGGTGTGGCCATTGTTGTGGGCAGAAGAGGCTTCTGTAGCTAAAAGTTGGGAGTGTGATAAGACACTCTATCAGAGGAGAAGAATGAAGTCCAGCTCAGGGTGGAGGACCAACAGATAAGACTCAGTGTGGGTGGGGCCAAACCTTGGAAGGTTGTAAATTCAGCCAACAAGGTTTGGCCTTCTTGTTTTCTTTCTGTTTCTTTAGAGGGGCTCATATTTATACTCTCATGCCTGTCCTTCCTTTCTTCCTCCCCTTTTAGCTATAATCCACGACAGTCTTGGAAGCTTGGTGAATGTAGACAAAGTTAATATGCTTTTTAATGTATCATAACCACCAAATAAAATGGAAGATACTCTGCTGGTGTTTAGAGCCTTAGCTAATGTGTACGGCTGCCATCTAAGGTCTGATAGCGCTCAAAGAATTCTTTCCTAAAACTTACAAAAGTGAGCAAAGACCTCTTCTCCCGGAAGGCATTACTTACATAAGAAAACCAAGACAGGGTTGGAGAGATGGCTAAGCAGTTAAGAGGACTTGCTACATTTGCAGAAAACTGGGGTTTGGGTCTCAGCATCCACATGGTGACTCACAACTCCAATTCCAGGGATCTAGTGCCCTCATCTGGCCTCCACAGGCACCAGACACACAGGCTGTATGCTTACATAGATACAGTCAGGATGCTCTATGCATAATAAACACTTTAGAAAAATAAAAAAGAAAATCTAAACTAGAAGCAAATGTAGTCCCCAGGCAATGGCCTTTTCTAAGTTTGCATGCAGCCAGACAGAGTGGAGGAGGAACCTGAGACCCCTATCAAATGCCACAAAAACTGCTGCTGGAGCGGAGGATAGCCCTTCCCGGAGCAACTCACCCGCCCTTCTCCTCTCTAAGCCTTTCTTGATAACTAGCCTGAATTGTAATAGGGGCCAACCTGTGTCTAGGCCTCAGAGAGCAGCTAGGTGAAACCCTTCTCTATTGAAGAAGGTAAGAAGGTTAGGCTCATACACAGAAGGGATTTGCAGACTTACTTCTTTAGCAAAAAGCTGAACTGAACTTGATATGAAGCTTTCTTACAGTAAGCAAAGCAGTTATGACAATGGGCAGACTCTGTGAGTTCAAATCCTGGCTTTACCTCTGTCAGCTATGAGAACCGAACAACTTCCTTCACGTTTCCAGACTCAGCTATTCTCTCTGTAACAATCAAGGCTATTGCTGGGCAGTGCTGTTGCATGCCCTTAATCCCAGCACTTGGGAGGCAGAGGCAGGTAGATCTCTGTGAGTTCGAGCCTGGTCTACAGAGTGAGTTCCAGGACAGTCGGGGCTACACAGAGAAACCCTGTCTCGAAAAGCAAACAAAACAAAGCAACAACTTCCACAACAAGAACAAAAACTAAAGGCCACGCGAGAACCCATCTCACAAAGTTATTATTCTGATGACATCAAATAGAAAAACAAGCAGTTTGCTCACGACTCCTAGAGAAACTGCTCCACACAGAACAGAAAACAAAGCCCAGGCCCTTCCTTTACTCTCTTCAAGAATATTTCCCAACTCTGACTTTTTCTCTCTAGGCCCAATTATTGAGTAGGAATGTCTGAGAGTTGATTGTGGCTCCTCCACCTTTGGTTTTGTTCAAAACAGAGGCGAGCAAGGGAGAAGGGACAAAGATCTCAGCTTCATAACCCACACCCCGTGCCTGTTTGCTTGGGATCGAGAAGTGAATATCCTTAGAGGGTGCAGAGGTATTTAACAACTGAAGCAGGCATGAGGCAGGTGTGAAGTGTGGATAGTTTAATTGAGACGCTGTCTTGTGTAATTGCCTTCTCTTGACCATCATGTGAGAACCAACATAAAAATAATCATTATAGAGGGCTGGAGAGACGGCTCAGTGGTTAAAAGCACATACTACGACTCTTCCAGAGGAGCCCAGTTTGGTTCCAGCATCCACACTGGGCAGCTTTCAGAGCACTGTTCCTCCAGTTCCAGGGGATTTTACACTCTCTTTGAGTCTCTAAAGGCATGGAGTCATGTGAATGCACACACACTCACACACACACATATATACACATAATTAAAAATAATTAAAATAAAATCTCCAAGAAAAATAGTGTGATGGTTTGTATATGCTTGACCCAGGGAGTGGCACTATTAGGAGGTGTGACCTTGTTGGAGTAGGTGTGTCACTGTGGGTGTGGGCTTTAAGACCCTCATCCTAGCTGCCTAGAAGTCAGTATTCTGTTAGCAGCCTTCAGATGAAGATGTAGAAGATGTAGAACTCTCAGCTCCTCCTGCGCCATGCCTGTCTGGGCACTGCCATGCTCCTACCTTGATGATAATGGACTGAACCTCTGAACCTGTAAGCCAGCCCCAATTAAATGTTGTCCTTTTAAGAGTTGCCTTGGTCGTGGTGTCTGTCACAGCATTAAAACCCTAAGACAAACAGCCATTATGGAACCAGTTACAGCCTGATTTATAAGGCTGTTTGCTATGTTACTTTCGAGAGGGCACATGGGGAATTCTTATCTGGGTGGCTTTTAACTAAAGCCTTGGGCTATTATCTCCTGGAAACAGTGAAGTCTGCAATCAACAAAACTCAACTATGTGAGCAGCTCAGAGTCAAATATTGTCAGTCAACAGAGAGAGGTCGGTTGCTACGACCTTCAGTCTTCCTTCCAACCTGCTTAACTATTAAAAAACTCTTATTTTTATTGATAAGAAACTATTTCAAACAAAAAAAAACCACAATGTAGACATTGCATGTCTCTTCTGTACGAGGGCAATAGCTTTTCTCTGCTCATATTTTATTTATGCCTAGAGTAGCCTAGAGCTGCCATAACAGTCCCACAGACCAACAACAGGATTAATTTCCTGCCCATTCTGGGAACCACAAGTCCAGAATCAAAGGACCAGTGGATTGGTTTCTTCTCAGGCCTCTCTCTTCCTGAAGCTTCCTGTGGTCTTTTATCTGTGTTCTAATCTTTTCTTAGGAGGGTACCAGTTGTTGTTGGATGAGGCGCATGCTGATGACCTCACTTAGCCTTAATTACATGTTTAAAGGCATTATCTAACACAGTCACTTCCTCTGGTGTTGGGGATTCAAACATTTGAATAAAGTGGGACAACATTTATCCCTTCCCAGGACACACAAACATACACACACACACACACAAACACACACACAAACACACACACACACAAACACTGTACAAAGAGGAGGTTGTATTGATATATTATATGTATGTATGGGGAGAGAGAGCAACTGAGAGAGAGAGAGAGAGAGAGAGAGAGAGAGAGAGAGAGAGAGAGAGAGAGAGAGAGAGAGAGACAGAGAGAGAGAGAGAGAGAGAGAGAGAGAGAGAGAGAGAGAGAGAGAGAGAGAACAGCAATTAAAAAAAAAGGCCCTGAAGTTTTCTGGGAGAGAGTGGGGGGAGTATTGCATGGGAGGGTTTAGAGAAAGGAAAGGGAAGGGGAAAATAATATAATAATATATAATCTCAAAAAATAAAAATACTTTTAAAAGCATGTGGACCAGCAACAACTGCTGCTTTCTTCTCCTTCTCCTTCTTATCCTCTATCTCGTCCTCGTCGTCTTCCTCCTCCTCCTCTTCCTCTTCCTTCTTCTTCTCCTTCTTCTGCTTCTTCTTCCTCCCTTTATTTTATGTGCATTGGGGTTTTGCCTACAAGTATGTCAGTGTGAAAGTGTCAGATCTTGGGGCAACAGAGAGTTGTGAGCTGTGTGGGTACTGGGAACTGAACCTAGGTCCTCTGGAAGAGCAGTTAGTGCCCTTAACCACTGAACCATCTCTCCAGCCCCCATGATTCTTCTTAATTTAAGCATGTGCTCTATCCCACACATTAATTGGCTACTGCATAATTTATGCAGTATGTGCTTTATGTTGGTTCTCCTCTTGTCTTTGTTTTCAAAACACTATTTAATCCTTGATGTCTTTCCTCGACTCCAGCAGCTTCCTTCTTTAGTCTCACTTGTTTGATTTATTACTACATCAGATTTATCTCTAGTGTCTGAACACTGTGATTGGAATTCAAGATTTTAATACTGATCTGGTAAATGCCAAGTGACTTCATTTCTCTTCCAGATGACTAGCCATATTTTTCAGTTAATCCAAATCTTTCCACCTATATAATGCACCAAGTAGTGTTTACACACACAGTGTACAGGACACACTGGCTAGTGCTTGTTGAACCACAGACTTTCCTTTTCAACTCCACTGGTACAGCTCCTCTAGACCTATTTTCAGAACACTGATTTATCCAGCATTACATACAGTATATTACCATGCATTCCTGCGTGTTAATTATATATTTTTGGCAAATACTGCATGGCATAAATTAGGCTGGTCATAAGTCAAGACAGGGCCTCTATGGTCCAGTAGAGACAGGATCTCTTCATGTAGTCTGGAACTCACTATGTAGATTGGCCTCAAACTCACAGATCTGCCTGTCTCAGCCTCCTGAGTGCTGGGATTAAAGTCAAGGACCCCAAGGCCTAGCTTTGCTTTCAAATATTTTTTTATGGAATAAAAATGCCTCACTGGTGGTAGAGCTTTGACATAAATGTTTTCATCTCCTCAAGCTTCTAGCACCATCTCTTTCGGTGAAGACCACATGGGTGGGTGGGCTGGGAAGAATCTGTTAGGGATGGCCCATGATCTAAGTTTCTTCAGGAAAATCATAAGAAGGGAAGAAGCATTTGAAAAAAGTTAGAGAAGGCCACTGATTCCTACGTGATGCTAAATTCTGTTAGTAGGGTGACCCCAGGAGATACCCATAGTTGTCTATGACATGTTTTCTTCAGCGATAAGTTCCTGCTAGGTTATCTGATCCCAAGTAGTCAACCATAAACACATATACATATGAGGAACACTAGGTGGACTCAGGTGTGTGCATTAGCCATACAGAGTAGCTCACACCTTTAATCCCAGAATATGGGATGCAGGGGAATCTATGTGAGTTTGAGGCCAGTTTGATCTGCAGAGTGAGTTTTAGGACAGCCAGAGCTACGTAGTAAGACCTGACAGAAAAAACAAACAAAGCACCAAGCATAAGATATATATATACATTATATTGAATGTATGTATGTTTACATGTATTGTATGTAATGGTATGAAATATATATTCACATGTATGTATGCATAGATAAATAGCTGATAGATAGATAGATAGATAGATAGATAGATAGATAGATAGAATAATCAGGAGGCACTCCAGGGTGGCAAAGGCTTTGAAACCACAATGCATGTGTCATATCCCCACTCTACTATTCACAAGCTGAGTAACCTTGGGCCAGGTATTCAATCTCTCTGTGCCTCAATTTCTTCCTCTGTAAAATGGGGGAATAATGGTGATCAGGTCATAGGATGCTATGGAGATAAAGTGAATTGCTACATGAAGGAGCTATTGACACACACACACACACACACACACACACACACACACAGAGTTTGCCTACTATGGAATCTGTTAAAATGATGATTTCTGGGAAACATCACAGGGCTACTTCTGCAATCAGAGAAATTGCTACATATTAGGACTGACCCTGCTGCAATTAACACCATGTGATAGATTTGGATGACAAACTAGGATCAACTTTTCAGAAAAATTCCAATTTTACTAAAATATTAATAGATGATATGAGTGTGGGATCATCAGAGAAAGGAAGGGCTGGCTACTTTATGGGGCCCTCTGGGAGGAGTGGTTGGGGATTTGCTGCTAAAAGGGCACTGTTAAAGCTGACAAATGTTCTTCTGTAGGGTGTTGCTGGCATCCTGTCCACCTCTATAGTAGCACGTGTGTGAGCAGATTCCACTGAGTGTCTTTGAAATGCTGTCCTGGCTTGTCCTTTGGTTGAGCACCCACCAGGCATGGGAGCCAGAAGGCTGGCATCCTTTAGGAGAATTTTCTTGTAGTTCTGCTGCCTTTACAACTGCGATGCCCGGAACAACGAAGTCACAGCGTCTGGAGAGGGTCCAAGCATCTGTGTTGTTCAGGTCTCCTTTGTAACCACTGTGTGTGGTCAGCATTCATAATCATTGCTTTATGGGTTGCTATTTGATATGATAAGGTATTAAAGTTTAATTTATTAGGAACAACACTCACCGTATAGGACGTTGATGAAGAGATTTGATTATTCCACTGTTCTTCCTGTTGTGGCCCTTTCCTGGCAAGTATGGTTTGCATTTGGATTTCTCCTAAAGGATATTAATTGCTCAAGCCATATTAAAAGTGAATGACTGGGGGCGGGAGGGGTCATCAAGTACTTGCTATGCAAGCGTAAGGGCCCAAGTTCAAATCCCAGAACTCATGTAAAGTCACATGTATAAAACACTCCTATGACAAGACAGGAGGGAATGGTTGGAAACTCATTCAAAGATCACTGGCCAAAAACCATGAAGTCGTCCTCTTACTTCATACACACAAATAGACCTGGGCTAGAGAGATAGCTAAGTGTTCAATGCTTGCTACTCTTACAGAGGACCGGAGTTCAATTCTCAGCACCCACATGGAGGTTCACAACTATCTATAACTCCAGTCCCAGAGGATCCGATGCCTTCTTCTAGCCTCTGTGGGCACTAGGCACACACGTAGTATACAATCCTACATGCAGCCAAAACACTCATACACATTTTTAAAAATTAAAAAAAAACTTGAGAAAATATTTTTAAAAATATCTTTTTAAAGAAAAAAGAATTTTAAATAGAGTGGAATTTCCACATCGTTCTGAAGGAAACCAAAGAAGAATCTGGATAGTCTGGCTAAGCCCTGATCTCTGCTTCCTTGCTGGCATTCACGGCACGGTGAATACAAGACTGAGTCAGCTAAGACCAGCGCCAAGAAGTCACCTATGACTACAAAGGAACCAAGTCTCCCCGAGGTCAATCACTCTGCTAGTATTTCCAGGCCTTCTGGATTCGCAAGCGGCCTGCCCTCAGCTTCCACCTAGAAGGCAACAATGTTACAACAAAGGAGTTACTCAGGGTCAGAAAGGTTCTGGGAAACTGCAGTGAGCTGAACTCTAGAGGGTACATTTGGGTCTTTCCCAACCAGAGCAGGCGTTGCCCATTATTAGGTGTGGGCAAAGAAAGCATCCTACCTTATTTGTCCGGTCCTCTTTCAGAATCTAAATTCCTGCACAAATTCCTATTAACAATGTCCTTGTGGGAGGAAAGCTGCTCAGGATTAGACTAATAAAGCTAAGGCTGGAGTCCTTTGTTCCCGTTTCCACAGTGCCTTCCTGGTGTGGTTCCTGAGAGAGGACCACAGAGGCTCTGTTACAGGGTTAGAAATGTACAAGTCTTTCAAGACTTTCTAGAAATGTGTGAGAGCCGCTCTCAGCAAGAGCCAGCAAAACGGGGACCATCTGACCGAGAGCTTGAGGAAGTATCCGTCTCAGTACAGAGATCTCTTGCCTGACTTCGGGTTGTCACACGGAGTCAGAGTCACTGCTAGGAATCCGAACACACACCGCCGACAAAGCCTTATATTGTAAAAGCAGAGTTGACACAGAAAACATGCTAAGAACACGTTGGAAGTTCTGTTCCAGGGGAGCTGCCAGGTGTGGGACTCTCTGCCCTGCAGCCTACACATCCTGAGATAAGAATGAGCCCAGGTTGGCCCCAGCCAGCTATGTGAGAAGGGCAGGCACTGCCCCTGACTTTGTCTTTCAGCCATGTGCTTTGTCAGACTGGCTTCTGCCTAGCTTGCCCAACAACTCTTTGATGTCGTACAAGTACAGCGCTTGCCAACTGTAAGATCTTCTGGTCTCCAAAGGTAGGTTTTTATTAGAGACTAAAACTTGGAGGAAGAAAATGATTCTGTGAACTGGAGGCTGGGACTTCCCTTCTCTGAGTCTTGCTCCCTTGCTCTAAAGGGTGGGGAAGCTTTAGATATTTCTCTCTTCCTCATAACTCCTCCATCAGAGCAGCCAAGGTGTGATGTTTCCTGTGTCTGCTTAACAGAACGAGGAGCTCAGCGCCAGACCAGGCCACAGCCTAGGTCCTCAGTTCAGGGGCATGCACACAAGTGCTCAAAAATACATTAATCAGGGGCTGGAGAGATGGCTCAGTGGTTAGGAGCACTGGTTATTCTTCCAGAAGGCCCAGGTTTGATTCTCAGCACCCACATGGCAGCTCACAACTGTCTGTAACTCTGGTCCTTGGGGATCCAACACCCTCACCCAGACGTACATGCAGGCAAAACACCAAAGCAGATAAAATTAAGAAAAATAAATTATATAAAAAATACATCTATCAAATGAGAGTAGGAAGGAAAGGAAGGAAGAAGGAAGGGGGAAGAGGAGGGAGGGAAGGAGAAAAGATATCCCAGAAGGCTCTGGGAGCTTACTTACATATTAAGGAACAGCATAATGGATATTAGGTGTCCTGTTTCTCAAAACTAGGAGAGAAGAAAAAATATTCTTATCTGGCCCTTAGAAGAGAAAAGCAATGAGGCAGCTGTTGAATGGTGAAATAGGATTTCAATTATCAACAGAAGGTTCTAGGAAAAGCTTTGAGAACACCCCAAGTTACATCTTCTTAGCAGAGGCAGTGACAAGGGGGACCACAAGGATTTCTCCAGTGGTGGCTGAGAGGCCTGAGAGCTGGTCAGGACCAGAAGGTTGGTTAGTTTTGCTATTTACACAGGTTTTTAGTAATGCTAGGAACTGAACCTAGGGTTTGGCCAAGCAAGGTGGGCACTTTACATTGAGTTCATCAGCATAGGGTCCAGTGGGGAGAATGGGCCAGAGGCAACAGCATAGCTGAGGGCTAGAACTTTCTCCCTATCTACAGCAATTTGGAGGAGAGTCTGCCTGTGCCCAGAACACACACAATCTTCAGAAGAAGGAAAGGACCAGGAATAGTGGGGTACATCTTTAATTCCAACACTCGGGAGGCAGAGACAGGCAGATCTCTTTAAGTGTAAAGCCACCAGATCTACAGAGTGAGTTCTAAGACAACCAGGGCTACACAGAGAGATCCTGTTTCTAAAAACAAAACAAGAAAGCAGGGGGAAGCAGACCCTGGAATCTTGAGTGCTCTGTGTCATGACAAATTCCTCTGACTACATCTATCCCTCCCCACCCCTCAGCTTAGTAGGGAGGAAAGACTACAGCGAGCTGTTTATCATTTGGGTTATTTTTACAATGAGCCAACTTCATTTCCAGTCAGGAGGTCACAGCGTTGGGCACAGTGGTGTGTGTCTGTAGGCCGAGCACTAGAAAGGCTAAGGCTAGAATTGCTTAGGTCTGAAGTTGAAGACCATCCCGAGCAACTCAGCAAGGCTTTGTCTCTAAAAGTAAAACAGGAGGATGGAGAGGAGGCTCAGCAGTTAAGAGCACTTGGTGCTCTTGCAGAGGACCCTGGTTAAGTTTTCTGGCCCCTTGGGCACCAGGCACATACATGATGGTAGACATACAGGCAGGCAAAACACTCATACACATACAACGAAAATAAATCCATCTTTCAAAATAAAGTAAATCATGTCATAGGATTACAGGCCTTCCCCTTATGTCAAGTATCCTTAATTTTGCATGACATCCATTACAGTAGCAGCTAAGATTTTTTTACTCAGTTTCTTCCTACCCCAGGCCACAGGTAAATGAAGCTAAATCTTCATTTTACAGAATTGAGTACACTAAAGCCTCAGTAATCATGGCTTTTAAGAGATTTTGAAAGACTCCAGATTGGAGCTGGAAAGTTCCACCCTGAATAAAATATCAACATCCACGTAGAGAAAATTCCATCCCTCATGTGGTCTCATCATGCCCCGACTCATTCTTGTTTTAGAGATTTGGACTTGCTTAGATACTCCTCCCAGGTCTCTGCAGGGTCGACTTCCTCTCACTGTTTAGGTTTCTGTTCTAACCCTGCTTTCCCCAGCAAGGCATTCTCTGTTCTGGTTTTGCTAAATTTAGGTCCGCTTCCTTCCTCCTCGTGATCATCATGGCCATGTAGAACGAAAGCAAAACTCGCATGACTCTGCCGTCACTTTTCTCCCAAACCATGAGTGTGACTCAGCCTGTGAATTGTCCCAGCGTCCAATCAGGCTTCAAGAGAAAGCGGTAGTTTTGGAGTCTAACTTTCCTCATTGGCTTTGCATTAAAGATGCTAAATGGTGGCTTCCCTAAAGTCTCAAAGTCTGCTTGTGTGTGTGTGTAAGCATGTTTTGATACCACAAGTTTCACTCACGTTAAGTATTCAGTTGAACAGTTTTACATAGTTGTACGTACAACACCACAATCTACTTTAAAAGCATTTCTGTCTAAGACTGTATAAGCCAGAGACCCAGGAAGCTTACTCTTACTAGATGTCGTCTTCTGGAGAAGGCGAGAATGCTGCACTCATGAAATCTCCACAATACGGCTGCCTAAACAAGGCCTGCGGAATGACGACAGTTGTTGGTTGACATGCCAATGTAGATGGGGGTGGAGAGGCTTGGACTTTCACAAGGCCCTTCCCCTAGATGAAGAGCTACAGTTATCAGTGGCTGCTGAGACAGTAGAATCTGCTTTTCTTCAGGGATGAGACCCTCATAGGTTGTCCAATGGCCAACCCCAATCACAGTGCATATGAACACTAATTAGACTCAGTAGGTTCTAAATGTGACAGTAATCATTGTAGAAGAGTGGTTATGGGCTGGAGAGGTGGCTCAGTGATTAAGAGCACTGGCTGTTCTTCCAGAGGTCCTGAGTTCAAATCCTAGTGACTACATGATGGCTCTCAACCATCCATAATGGGATCTGATGCCTTCTGTAATGCAGGCATGCATGCAGATAGAACACTCATGTGCATAAATAAATAAATCTTTTAAAAAAGAAGATTGGTTATGCTTTTGAGGGGGGCTCAGGGGCATGGGAGGAGTTGCATGGAGGAGGGAGAAAGGTGGAAGTGATGTAATCATAGCAGTCATGCACTCTCAATGTTTAAATAAAAGAAAACATTTTTATATCCCCAATATGATCTTTCACACTCATTTATAGTTAATTCCTATTCCTCCTTTCAACTCTAGACAATCACTAATCTACTTCCTGTCTCTGCACATTGACTTGTTCTGGATATATTTTATCAGTGGAACCATTAAACATGCGAGATTTTTTTATGTGTCCAGATTCTTTTATCTATAATGCCTTTGAGGTTCATCCAGGCAGAACCATATACAGTATTTTGTTTCTTTCGATCACTGAATAATATTCCAGATATATGGATTTTAAATGGGACAAGAATAGGCATTTCTAATTAATGGGTCCTTGCCTCTGGGTTTTTCCTGGAAGAGCTTTTCAGCACAATCTCCAAGACTTCCCTCCTTTTCGAGTAATTTTTTTTCTCTGTCTTGGTGGGATGGTAAGTGTGGGTCACCCCATTGTGCTTTGGACAACAGGGTGCCTCGGAGATCAGATCACCTTAACCCATGTCCTCTGAGTCATACTGTGTTCTTCTCAGATCAAAAGTTCTCTGCAGGGAGAAATCTAATCCCCAGTGACCCCATATCCTCTGTCTTCATGAACAACACTGAGCAGAAGCCAGGTATTTAAGAAATGCACAGGAGAGATGCTCGTAAGGGGCCGAGTGAAATAGCTGGTCCTTCTGTGGGTTTCTGCAGCTGTCGGACTCAGAGCCTGCTTCTTGGCAGCCTGAACACGCTGGACTTGACCACAGGTCTTCATTAGGCCACCAAAAGGCACAATAAACAGTTGAAACAGAAAAAGGAGATCTGCACAATGTGAACACACTGGGAAGAGAAACAAAAAGATTTGGTGGCTCACCCCGAGCCCAACTCTGGGGTCCCGGTGTGAGACTTAGTTTCAAATAGAAGGCAAGAGGTATGTATGGATACCTAACCAGTCCAGGTTGAGATGTGATTCCACCCATCATTGACCTATCATTGTCTTAGCATAAAATTATTTTGTGAGGTGGTCTGACAAATTGCAGAACTGGATGCAATCTCTTTCTAGAGCTTCTCCTCTGCTGGCACCAGGTAAGTTTCACCTTGCCTGGCACCAGACTCCGCCCTTGCCTTTCCCCGGCAGTAGACATCTAGGGAAGTTCCAGTTCCTTGAGACCCATTGTTTCAATGGTCTGATAGCCACCGGGCAGAATAGAAGAAACCCTTCTGCGCATCCTCCTGCCTGCTGGTCCGGTTTAGAGCTGTCTATTTCAGTGCGCTGACGGTGAGCAAGGACACTAGACAATGCTGGCCGCAAGCCAACAGCCCTGAGGCCTCACTCTCACCGTTCCCTTCTGTCAGTTCCTGAGATATACCAGAGACAGTACAGGCTCCTTCTGATGATCTGGGTACCACCGTAAGGAACAGCAAGCATGCTGGGACGGTTGCTTGGTTTGTTAGGTAGACATAGCTCTCCACTCCCCACTCTTTCACCTTTCTCTTTCTCTCTCTCCACACCTCTTCTTCTTAGCCTTCCCTTCCCGCTTCTGCCCTACGGTCGTAGATGACAGGAACTGTGCCAGTTCGGAAGAGTTTTGGTGAGAGTGAGCGGTGCTCCAGTGTTAGCACAAAGGCCTTACTGAGCCTATTTCACGAAGGTGCCTGAAGCCCCTGAACTTAATGCTGATGTTGCCGGGAGCAAATCAGCAGCCCAACGTGTTTAACTGATTTGTGTCACTCAAGTCCCAGCGAGGAACTGCTTCCTTGTTTTTATTTTTATGGTGTCTACATTAAAACATTTATAGAGTTCACATTCTAGTCCTGGTCTTTTCTTTCCAAGACAGGTTTCTCTGTGTAGCCCTGGCTGTCCTGGAACTCACTCCGTAGACCAGGCTGGCCTTGAATTCACAGATCTGCCTGCCTCTGCCTCCTGGGATTAAAGGATTGTGTCACCACCACCACCTGGCACCAGTCCTGGTTTATTTGGGGGGGGGGGATCAGGTTTGAAGAGGGAGTACCAGGTGTGACCAAGCAAGCATCCTCCCACCCCACCCCTGATGGCCGTATTTGTCATAGATTTTTTTCTCTTATTCAAGTTTTCTTCTTCTGCACTCACTCATACCTACCAAGTCCACCAAGGCACTCACTCAACTCCTGTCCTTTTGAAAGATGCTGTCCAGAGAGGTTCATTCCTGGAACCTGCAAAGGCTTGACAAGCAGATGAGCTGGTCAGAGACTTAAAACTGTGCCCGAATGTGAGGACTGCTGATCTGCCTTTAATTTCTCTTCCTATCCACTGTACAGTGCAGTTGCTAAGAAAATCTGGAGGCAATGAGCACTGGCTTGGCTTGGTCTTTTGAATGGGGCCTAGGATGGAAAGGTTTAGTGGGTTCCTTTGTGTGCTGAAGACCAGCTTTACGGTGCTTAGTGCAAAGCCGTGTGTGTGAACTGCTCAGTTTGGTGGCTGACAAAGATGTAGTTAGCAAATATCATGATTTCTGCGTTGTCAGTAACCCCGACTTCTGGCCCTCTGGTCGGCTTCCAGCAATACTGGTACCCTATGAGCTGATCTCCCTTTAACCCTGTCACACCAATGACCACCTCCTTGTGTTCTGCATCCTAATCTCTTTCTAATGCCCGGCTTCAACTCTTTCTGATACTGAACTTAATAAACAATGCTGCAAGGCAGGTCTAGTGGCACACATCTTTAATTTCAGCACTTGGGAGGGAGAGGTTCCACTCTCTGTGGGTTCAAGGCCAGCCTGGTCTATGGAGTGAGTTCCAGGACAGCCAGGTCTTCACAGAGAAACCCTGTCTTGAAAAACAAACAAACAAACAAACAAAAATAAAAGCAAGCAAACAAACAAAAAATCCACTGTGCCTTCGGTCCCAGCTCTGGTTTCCGTCTCTGGTACACTGATTCCTGCTGCTCCAGGGCACCTTAGGCTGTGCAGTCGAGCCTCAAGCTCTTGTGGGGCAGTGCTCCCAGATGGCCTTCCGTCAGAGAACACCCGGCTCTCAGGACTGTCTCAGGTAAGGGCAGGAGCCGTGCTACAGTGATTGCTCACTGCTCTCCCCAGTACTTGGTCATCTCTCAGGTACACAGTAGGTGCTCCATAAGCATTCATTACATAGATAAATGGATGTATGGACAAATGCATGAGGGAATGAATGGTGGATGAGGACTGGAGTGGTAGAAGCTGTTTAAGTTTATAACCTCCTAGTGTAACTTTCCTGGTAGAAATATGGACTGCACAGTGGTACAAGCTGCTCCATCTGTTATCTGACCATTGAAACAATGGATTGCAAAACATTAAAATTCCCCAGGAACCTCATGCTGGAGGGAGAGATAAGATGAAGTCTGGGGTCAGTCAGAAGCGTAACCTGCCTCCCGGGAGAAGAGCTTACAGTTTTGGCAACCTAACAGACCACTTGGCAAGGCACAAGCAGAGATAACACAGTCCAACAGTGGGCAGTGCCACATTTCCACTAGGGTCACTTCCTTATGTGGGCCACTTGCCCCCTATTTAAACTTAAAACTTCTGACAGTACCCTGAGGACAGTCTTGGGGGTTACTGGACCACTTTGGTCTACTTCCTAATTTGGCCACATTGAACAAAGCTTTTCTGTATTTTACCATCACTTGAGTCTTTAGTTGGCATCTTGGAGATGGGTCTAGCTTGAAGGGACTGCTGCCATCTGGACTTTGACCCTAAAACCTCCCATAGCACTAAGCATTTTGTTTTTGGGGACATGGCTGTTTCTTTTTTTAGTAAGTAGCTATGAAATGGAAGAGAGGTTATGTGCTGGCCTTCTGGAAGACAAAGTCGAGAAGACTTCCTTCAGTCAGCCTTGCATGGGAAGGTTTCCCAGGACACAGTGCTGCTTGTCATGGGTTGCTGAGGGGTAGGGAAGACAAAGCATTATCAGTGCAGGGCCTGCTAGCTCCCCAGGTAACAGTCCCCAGGTAACTGACTCTAGACAAGGCCCAGCAGTGAGCAAGCCAGGAGCTGTGGATTGTTTTGAGACTATCAAAACACAGCAACAAAGGCTGCAGACTAGTGGTAGTATAAAACCAACAGACATCAGCATCATTGAGGGATCTTCCTCCACTCCTGTCTCTTTTCTCTGCAAGACATGGGATGTCCGGCCCTCAGATCTCCAAAGAGACAAAGTAGCTGTCCTTCCCTCTGGGGCAGCCATAACTCTGCCAGCACCTAACCTATTTGTTCCATGAAGATGTGTCACCAGGCCCACTGGGGGCCGTGGACTCAGGTTCTGAGTGCTGTAATGTGAGTGGCTACTTCTCTTCTCCTGTCTATGTGACTGTCTTCCAGCAAAATTCAATTCTAGTCAGCTGTGAAATGATCAGGTGATCTGCCCAAGTCCCCAGCTGTAATTAGGACCCAGGAAGTGAAACCCCATTTCCCTAGTCTCTGATAAAGACACAGGGTTTAGGAAGGGAGAAGTTACCTGCGAGGGTTTCCTTTTGGGACTTTTGAGAGAAGTCTTTTTAGGGAAGAGAAACTGATTTCTGGGTAAAACTAATGTGGTTATCTGGACCACCCCCTCCCTGACCATCCCCACCAGATTCGCAACTAATGGGGTGGGACGTAGGTTGGTCCTCACAGTACTGGAGCACCCGCCTAATGGCCTTGGAATTACAGCAGCCTGAAGTCAGAAAGAAAACCTCCCCTCCTTGTGATGGTTTATCTTGATTGTCACCTGGATGGAATTTAAAATCACCATGGAAACACACCTCTGGGATGTCTATGGGAGTGCTTCCAGAAAGCTTTAACTAGGGAGGGGGAGGCACAATGAATGTGGTATTGCAAGACCCCCCGGGGGGGGGCAGGGGTCCTGGACAAAGCTCAGCGAGGCAACAGCCTTTGTCTCTCCGCTTCCTCATTGCAGAAGCAGTATGAGTGGCGGCCTCCCGTGCCTGCTGCCTTAATTTCCCCACCACAATGGGCTGTTCCCTCAAACTATGAACACTTCTTTAAATTGCTTTTATCAGGAGTGTTGCCACAGTGATGAGAAACACGGTCAATACGCAGCAGCATCTGAAAGGGGCCCCAGCTCTGTGGAGTCCGTGGTTGGACATGGATAAGGAACTCTTCCTCAACCTCTGACTCAATGCCATATCCTTTCCCTCTGAAAGGCCCTCCTGGACCTTGACTAACAGGTTCCTGCACCAAAAAGATGCGACCGCACACTCAAAGGGCAAGCCCTCACTCATCATCCATCTGTCCCCTGTCCCTAGACCTGGCCACCCGGTTCATATTACTTGAGTTACTTGACATTCCAGAAAAGGCAGGGGATCTAAAACTATAGCCATAGTTTCTGGGCCTATATGAAGTCAACCTCACCGTGCCAAACTCTTTGATCTGGAACTGGAGTATGTGTACCACTCAGAGTACACACAAACTGATTTTTAGAAGTGATATGTGTGGTTGTCTGTATTCTTATGCTAATTTGTGTCCCCCAAAACCTTTTTCACCAGAACGTCCATAGGCCTGTAGTTTATGTAGGTTTGGGAACCTGCCCTAAGTTGGTTCTGATTGGTAAATAAAGATGCTGGGCAGGCAGACAAAGGCTGGATTTTTAGGATTCCTGGGTTAGGGATAGGGAGGAGGGAGAAAGAGAAAGAGATCCACCATGAGGGAGAGGTAGAGGAAGGAGATGCCACGCCTGAGAAGGTGCTAGACAGAGAGCATGGCCTCCATGTGGGAACCCGGGGAGAGCAGCCTGAGAGGACTGCCCGACTGGGTCCAGGGCAGCCAGGATGGAGTATAGGATTTAGTAAGTAACGACTCAGGATTATCGGAGGGAGGTGGATCGGCCACATAGAGGTTAGGAAGTGGCCCAGCCATTAAGTGTGTGTGTCTTTCGGAAACCCAGAATACTGGGGTGGGTAGCAGGGAAAGCAACATTGCCAGGGATTTTTTTTTTAAAAATTTTTAATGCTACAGATGTGTGTGGGACAGAGTAAGAACACACAGTGTATTTTACTTCATTATTTTGAGACAGGGCCCCTAGTTCAGATGGGCCTCAAACTCATCACATATCCAAGGTTGCTTTTGAGCCACCATGAGGTTGCTGGGAATTGCACTCGGGAACCTCTGGAAAAGCAGCAGGCAGCTGGAGCAGGAAGCTGAGGGGGGCCACATCCTCAACTGTAAACAAAAAGCAGAGTGGACACACTGAAAGGGGGGGAGGCATAAGCCCTCAAAGCCCACCCCAGTGACTCACTTCCACCAGCAAGGTCCCGCCTCTTAAAGGTTCCATGATACCTGAGCTTATGGAGGACATGTCCATCTAAACCTTTACATAGAGGGTTTGGGCCAAGCTTCCAAGTGCAGGAAGAAGGGTGAGTGGAAGGAACTTCCCAGCAGACTATCTCACCATTCTAGTTCCTTATAAAGGGGGCTCCCTGCCTGAGATTATACAAAGAGGAAACATGAGAAGGGCTCCTCACCTCCAATGGAGGTGAGAGACTGAGGGTCACTTGGGGCTTCCTGTGTGTACACCGTCATTGGCCAACAATGGCCAGAAGTTTCCACTGAGAACCACAGAAAATGATGTGTGCAACGCTCGATCAGCAATGGCGCCAAAGAGAAAATGACACATGGGAAATCACCATACGGGAAGGCTAAGCTTGAGGCACCCGTGTTAAGGCTGCTCCCACCCAGTTCCCTGTGGGCTCACACACAACACCTAACAGGCCTTGTAGATTTCCTCCTGCTTTTAGTAAGCATCTACTTCAGATATAAGAATAATGTTATTGAGAAAAAAACAATGCCAGGCACAGATAAGGAAGTACGGAAGACATTAGTGACAGTGGGAACTTTCTAGAATCTTTCAAGTTAGACCACAAAGAGCCTATTCCTGAACTCAGAAGTTTTTTAAGACCACCATCATAATTATGTAAACTTTTCTGTCATGCGCTCAGATGTAAGAAACAGCTCAACTCTTTGGCTACAAGATCAGCATGCACAGGGAGGGTCCTGGTCACCTGACGAGGGGTGTATGCAGTCTTGGTGATGATTCTGATGTTGTCATTTTGACAGGCTCCTTTATGCACTCTCACGTGCTTGCAAGAAGACCGCACGCCACGTGTATGTGCCAGCTAAGCTGCAACTCAGTGCAGGGTTTGAGTCCTTTGAATTCAGGATGGCAAATACTGCTGCCTAGAGATTTGTTTCCTGGGAGGACCAGGGATGCCAACATGGAAATGCAGGCCGCTCATTCTCTGGAGGGTGTAGTCGAGGGCTAGTCCATTTGCATAGTGTTATGAGGCTGTGGATTTAGTCCTCAATACTACAAAAGAAAGCCAGGGGTGGAGTGAGGAAGGGAGAAGGGGGTGGATCTACTAAGGAAGAGAAAGAACTGCAGCTCCCGGAAGCAATTTTCCCTCTGAGAGGGCTAAGTCCACTCCCCAAGCTTGTTCAGACCTCTCTCTGAACAAGGGAAACAGCTTCCTTATTATGCAGTTAAGTTTCAAAGTTCTGGGGAAACTTTTCTGATTCATCTTTCACCTTTGCTCCTGCAACAACAACAAAAAAAGAAAAAAAAAAGAAAAGAAAGAAAAGGGAAAGAAAGAAACAGAAAGCTGAGGGCCAGGAGGAAGCCTGGGGTTCTTCTGACTTCTCCTGATGTTCAGGCTAGGAGCAAGCAGCCACAGCAGGAGAACAAAACCCCTTATCCTTTGACCTGGAAGCAGTCAGTGTTTGGAGCAGGAATCTCTTCTTCTCTCTTTGAAGGTGGCAGCTTGCAGAAAGGAAACGCAATGGAACGACACCATAGGAGAAGATGCAGCTCGCTTCAGACTCCCTCAGGTTATAGGATAGCTTCTCCAGAGACATGATCAATACAGACCCCTGAGGTCAGCCATTCACTGTGGATTCATACATGGAGAGAAGAGCCTGGTGGCCTCAGCAGCTCTCTTCCTGACCAGAGCCTTGGTTGCTCTTCATCCTCCCGCACCTGCTCACCGCTGTCTCACCTCCCATCATGTTCAGACTCTTTCACATGGAACCATGGCTTTGATCTTTGAGTTCATCCTGTCCGTCCCAGCTCCCCTCCCTCCTCCACAGAATTCTGCTCTCTTAGACTGTATTGAACCCAGGGTCCTTCTAGCTAACTTGCTGGCACCAAAATGCACAGTAGACAAGTGTTTGCACTGTCTCTGAAGCTAAGGTCAAGCCACCCCGGGACCAGCTCCAGACCATCTAGATCTGACATGACAGCTCTGATTTGCTTGAATTTTCTGTGACCTGACTTCATCTTTCCCCTTTCCAGGTACCTGAGCAACCGACTCTCCAGCAATTAAAATTCCTCCTTGTTTAAATGAGGGAGCAAGCAGAATCCATTTAATTGCTGATCTCAGTCCTAGTATAGTATGCCCACCACTAATGGTACCATTTGCCCCTAAGGCTAATAGCACCCTCTAGTGACAGGCTAACCGCTGCTAAGAGTGTTGATAGCAACAGTAAATTGCTTATACTTCTCGTGCTTATTTTTCTATCTAGCTTTATATGCCCTATTTATATTAATAATTTAACCTTGCATAGGTCCATAGAAGGAAGCACGACTATCAACATCATTTACCACTTTAGAGATAAGGATGGAGGTACAGAGAGATAAAGCACTTTGTCCAAGGTCAGAGATCTAGCCAGGAGCACAGTCATGTTTCAGGGGCTAAGGATCCTTATTCGTGTTCTCAAAGCTGATTAACCAATGCTATGATTAATAATCTTTATGTAAAGAACAGCAGAGACCTGGAGCAATGCTTACTCTTACAAGGAGACACCGAGACTCTTAGCATTACTGGTTCCTGAATTGGGATTCGTAGATGTAACACACTGTGCTATGTGGACTGTTTCTGATTCAATCTTTCTCCGAATCTAAGATGACATCAATGGGACTGCTACGTTGCTTTAGGTACCACTGAGACAGGAAAACATGCTGACCATTAAACCAGGGGTCCTATTAATGGCAAGATGCATCAAGTTTAGAGATGTTAAAATAAGGATCATGAAATACGGTTACATCCATGTTTCTGGGAGCAAAATAACTGTCTTTATAGAGAGCTTAAGTCAAGAATCTGCACACAGTAATATCACAATCGATGTTAGACAGATCAAGTACAAGAATGATCTTGTACTTGTGTTTAATCTTAGTAGAAGGCTGTATTCCGGGGGTTTCACTGTCTCATGGCAGAGTGAAGTCTAGATTGGGCTGGTTATGAGGAGCCAGGTAGGTCAGAATAGAATGAGATGTGAATCTCCACTCTCGCCCGAGGGAAGACCTGGAGGTCTGTTAACAGTCCAGGGCAGGATCTTTTCATAAACAAAGCCTACTAGGTAAAGTCTGGGTAGGAAACTCATCGATACTTTAAAAACGAAGGTGTGTACAGGCAGCGTGACCAGTGGGGGCATGGTATTCACTGTCTAAGACAGACTGCCACTGTCCTTAATGGTGTTGGCACGATGGAGAGGTGGCCCTGCCAGTAAGGGGAGAACGAGGCTGCCATGGCAACCCCATCCCTGCGAAGTTCTTTGAAGAGCCACTAAGGCCTTGCTCCTTCCTTGGAGCTATTCTTCTCCGCTCTCCCTTCTCATTGATCTTGATGCCACACTTTCCAATATTATAGTTAGGACCTGACCCAGAACGGGGAGCTAGGACTTCCTGAAGGAATGGAAACCATCAGCCAGAGAAAGGACACAGCAGGAGACAGCAAGGTAGGCAACTCTTCTAAATGAAGAAGACGCCAGAAGCATTCCTTGCTGGGTTGAGGTTACATGATGCAGAAGGCATCCACCTGTCTCAGTAGAACCCACCCACCCCTGGCCTCTCCATGATGGCAGAGAGGGAAAAGAGGCACAGGCTCCACTCTACATGAGCTGCATTGAAGAGGAACAGTCGAAGTGAGAAGGACAATCTCAAAGACTGTGGCTTCTGCTTCATTTCAATATCTGACCAGGAGATTTCACAATTAGAAAGACTCAGGGGGGAGACCAGAAGGCCTTGTATTTGTTAGCTTCCTGTTGGCTGACCACTGTGGTTTGCCTGGATACATCATGTGTGACACATGCTCAGAACTAAGAGGCTCTCTTCCTCCCTCCCTTCCTCCCTCCTTCTCTCTCTCCTTTCCTTCTTTCCTCCCTTCCTCCCTCCCTCCCTCTCTCTCTTGTAACAGAAAGACACAAAAAATCCATAAAGAAAAGGCCAGTTTGGGAGAAATCAAGAGTTTCACCCTGAGCCTTTGGTATCTATAGTAGTTGAATCTTTTCTTTAGAATGAGAGCACAATGCATAGCTCACAATAATAAGCAAACCGTTCCAAAGCAGAACTGCTGGGTTCAAACCCAATCTCAGGAAACATCAGAACGTTTGTTTTCTCTAACAGTAGCTGGCATCACATTTTGTCCTGTAGAGTCACGACTCTCAAGCTGCAGGTCACTTCTGACATGCGAAGGCCGGAAAATGACAACTTCCTATCTCTTGAGGCTTCTGACTAACTATGTGATTTTTAGATCCTCTTTGCAAGATACTCCATGAATGTCAAAGACAGCCCAAGGCTAAGCATCATTCCTTTTCTTTTTGACTAGTTGGCATTATCGTGCATGCAAATACACAAAACCAATAACTGAAGTGGAAATTTCTGGCTTTTTTGGAAAGTCAGTTATGTCAAGTGATGTTTTGCTGGGGAAGACACGTGAAATGATATTTTACTGAAGCAGACACAGGTGAAAGGATATTTTGCTGAAGCAGACACAGGTGAAAGACACGTGAAAGGATCAGTGATATTTAGAAGGAATATAAATGTGACCTCATAGACAGTGGGAGCTTGAGCATTGGTTTGCTTTGCCGACGACAAGTGTGCACTGGTTCAACTTACATGGCATTGCTAAGCTTCACTTGTGACTTCACAGAGAGAAACTTCTCACGAGGTTCCTATGGCTTCTTGCTGCTTCCGAGGACTTGGGCTGAGGGCCTTGAGGTTTCTTCTCAGTTGAACTACCCTTGCTGATTTGCGTGTGGTGTCTGCTGAGTGGACTGGACTGAGAACAATGAAGATTGGATTCTCCCTGAAGAACATTTCTAAGCCCGTCCACTTCCCCTATATCCTAATAGCCTTTATCTTCTACTACCTCTGGTGGGTGCTGGGTTAGAGGAGAAGTTGAATCCTTATTAAAGTAGGCTGAGAAGAACATATGCCTACACACCACCCTGATTTGGTTGGTTTCTTTGAGTTTTAACCAAAGGCGTGCACCATGTACTGTGCGTGCCTGTCCTCCTTTAGGGCTGGGGACAGCCTTCTACTTCATGGGCTTCCTTCCCCAAGATCTTCCTTTACTTTGAACATGAGTATTCTGGCCTACAATGTACTATGTCACTCAGTTTTGACTCGTGCTTACAGTAATCCTGCCTCAGCCTCCCAAGTACTGGGATTTTAAGTGTGAGTCACTACACTAAACTAAAGATTGGACTTTCTAGGATTCTATCTTGTTTTTGTCTCTCTTCCCACCATCCCAATGATGTACATATTTACTGGATTTTTCTGTGGGTTGGGGGATAAACTAAAAATCAGGTGAAGGACTAGAACGATAGCTCAGAAGTTAAGAGTCCTTACTGCTCTTGCAGAGGACTGGGGGTTCAGTTCCCAGCATCCACATGGTACCTGAAGACCATCCCTAACTCTAGGTTTGGGGGATCTGATACTCTCTTTTGACTTCAACAGACACCTGCATGCATGTGATATACTTGTACACATGCAGACAAAATACCCATACACATAAAATACCAATAAATAAATCTTAAAATTCAGGTGAATTTACCATCTTCTCAACAAATCTATCTCAGAGAAAGCATGGCTATTATAGTTTGGACTTTAAATGTCCAAGGCCCATGTATTAAGTGACACTAACATGGCATCATTTAAGAGTAGGAGATAATGGGAAATGTTTAGGTCATTTGGGACAGGTCCTCAAAGGTAATAGCAGAACCCCGACTTCTTCCTCTTCTCTTTCTTTGTTCCTGAACCATGAGGTGGGAAGTTCTGCTGTTCCACATGCCCCCCCCCCACCATGACATACTCCCTCATCATAGTGAGGCCAATTGATCACAGACTGAAACCACCAAAACTGTGAGCCAAAACAAACATTTTTGCTTCATAAGTTGATCACCTCAGACGTCTGTTGCCATGACAGAAGGCTAGCTGACTTGTGAGAGCTCTTACACATCTTCTGTCCCCTCACTTGTCTGGGTGCTCTCTCACCAAGTCATGAACTATCTCAAAATAGAGTGACTGAAAGCAAATATCTATTTTATATATGGTTTTATGGGCCAGAAGGACTGAAGGACTAGGCTAAGTAGCCTACCTCTGATCTGCATGTTGTTATCAGCTGGATACATGGAGTTGGAGGTCATTTCCACTCATATTGTCTGGACCCAGGACTCGACCTCTGTACCTCATGTAGCATCTTAGTCTCCAGGGTCTCTCCTGGTGTTTTAGGCTCCTCACAGTGTATTGTTTTAGGCTTAGTCAGGTTTTTTTTCATGGAAGCAGGATTCTAAGAGTCAGGGTAGATGAGGTGAGGCAACTGGTATAATGTAATTGTCACTGGCACAGCGTAACTTCCATATTCTAATGTTCAGAGTAGGTTAGGGCCCACCCAGGTAAGGAGACGGATGAGAACAGGACCAGGATGCAAACACAGCTGACATGCTCAGCCACACAATCATCACCACGCCCACATGAACCTGGAAATAACTTTTTAAAAATTATTTATTTTAATTTTATGACTTTAAATGCATTGTATGTATGTGTCTTAGTTAGAGTTTTACTGCTGTGAACAGACACCATCACAAAGGCAACTCTTATAAGGATGACATTTAGCTGGGGCTGGCTTACAGTGTCAGAGGTTCAGTCTATTAACATCAAGGCGCGAACATGGCAGCATCCAGGCAGGCATGGTGCATGAGGAACTGAGAGGTCTACATCTTCATCTGAAGGCCACTAGAAGACTGGCTTTCAGGAAACTAGGATGAGGGTCTTAAAGACCATGCCCACAGTGACATGCCTACCCCAGCAAGGCCACTCCTCCTCATAGGTCCACTTCCTGTGCCAAGCATATACAAGCCATCACAGTGTGCATCTGTGTGGTATATGCATGAGTGCAGATGGAGGCCAAGAGTGTTGGATGCTCTGGATCTGGAGTTACAGGTGGTTGTGAACCATCTGATATGGAGCTGGGAATTGAACTCTGGTCCTCTGGAAGAACAAACATCTGTACTTAACCACTGAGCCATCTCTCCAGCCCCAGAAATAACTTTCAAGTGCCTTGGTCCCTCTCCTACTCCTCTGTTGTTTACTGAAGGCCACTCCAGGATTTCTATCCTCACCTTCTAACTGGCTTTCACGGTTCTCAAAAGCTCTCTTTTGTTCTCCACGGGGCTCATAGAGGCATCCTATAAAAAGACAAACTAAGTTTATGTTGACTAACCTTTTATTTGGCTCCTGTGTTTGGTGAGTTTTCTTGTTGCTGTGACAAAATAACTGACTCAAAGCAGTTTAAGGAAGGAAGGGTTTATTCTGGCTTACAGTTTGAGGGACTATAGTCCATCTCGGCAGGAACAGCAGGCACGGTGGTGGGAACAGGCGACCAGCTAGTCACAAGCATAGGCTGCCTGAAAGCTCAGAGAGATGACCACCGTGCTTGGCTTGCTTGCCTCTTATAATGTAGTTCAGGACCGAGCTCATGGGATGGTGCTTCCTGTGTTTAAGGTGTGTCTCCTCAACTCAGTTAGCTTCATGAGGTAATTTTTCACAGACATCCCAAAGACAGGTTTCAAGCATAATTTTTGATCTTTCTCAAGCTAGATCTTCAAGCCATCACAGTTTTGCACTATTCTTATGAAAATCCTAGTCCTCTTACTTGCATAGCTATGCCCAACTCTTCCTCTGTTTTTTCACTCTGTACTTAAAGCAGATAGAAAGTTACATTTTGTTATTCTTTGAAATTTTCATAATGTATACAAAGTATTTTGATTATATCCACTCCTATTCTCTCCCTCAAACAACCATCCCCCCACATCCCATCTCTTGTCTAACACCTTGTCCTTTTTTATTTTAAACACACTGGATTCAATTAGTAGGGCTCATATGCACATGGATGTGGTCCCTCACTGG
Organism: Tokudaia tokunoshimensis; assembly: GCA_036184795.1. Classification (NCBI taxonomy): domain Eukaryota; kingdom Metazoa; phylum Chordata; class Mammalia; order Rodentia; family Muridae; genus Tokudaia; species Tokudaia tokunoshimensis. The sequence goes on from BTHU01000005.1 coordinate 46,495,396, forward strand.
GGCATTGGCCACTTACCAATGACTTACCTCCAAAACCAATTGACTCTCCCATCAATTGGAAGTAGAAGAGACTCATAGCTGTTCAGAGCACTGAGAATAAATGACTGCAAGTCAAGTGTTCATCGACAGGACCCCAGCACAGCCCCACTCCATCCATGTCTCAGTGAACATTACAGAAGAGAGAGGAGGAAGGAATGTCAGAGCTGGAGGAGAGGTTTGACGTGATACTCTCTGGATACGATGTGGCTGTTGTGCACAGGACCTCACTACAGCTGTGGTTGCCTACACAAGATCTGAGCAAGATCAACCCAGTTTCGAATTCCAGCATCAAGTGGGGAGAGTTTGCTGACTCCCATCTCTAGCCAAAAGCTGTGTGTTTTGAAATCAGATTGTGACCTCACAGTCTTTTGCCTCCAGGCATCTCCACATAGTCTTCCCACTTCCACCCCATCTTCCCTGGGCTAACACTTCTTCAACCTTCATCTTTAATTCTTAGGGTAAGACTTACTATGACGTGCAAGCTGTCTTTCCTAGGCCCAAGACTGAACTTGTGGGTCCCACCATTTCTGGGACACCCTACTTGTCTCCTGCATATTAATCACTCTTCTTGTAAATTCTTCACCTTTGTAAGATTACATTTGCTGTCTTCTAATAAGGGCTTGGCTAATGCCTGCTTAGCTCAGATAGTTTCTAGAATGTTTCCAGTTCATAGTTCAAATTTTCTAAACATTGTAACAAATACATGATTTTTTTTCTTTTCATTTTTGCTTTGTCTTTCTTATTCTACATGAAAAAGGTACACGTGTGTTAACTTTCCCTCTAAAATTGTGTCTTCCTTATAATGTAGAACAACATTTTATAATGAACAACATTTTATAGTGTAGAACAACATTGGATAGTGTTATTTAGTTAATAAGACTTTAAACCCTTGTTCATGAGTTACGGTTTTCATTGCTGCTGTTTTCTTCAGTCAGTCTGCTCTGTCTTAAATTTTATTTCTAGATTTTACATTAGCATCTGTGCCCAATTTTTATTCATAATTGGCCTTTCTTTGCCATTTCTTCTGTTTTTTGGCTTTCTATAGAAGGTGCTTGGTTGTCCTACCACAAATATATAAAAGGCCCAAGTTGGCTTTGAATTCATGATTCTTCCTGCTTTGAGTGCTGGGATCACAGGCCTGTCACACTACTCCCCAATTAGATAGCACATATTTCAATTTAAAAAAATAATAATAATCTGACCTATGCTAGAGAGGCAACCAGTGGAATCTACCTCTTTCTAAGCACTAGGCAAATGTCAAGAACTGCTAAGACTCTGTTAAAAATCATTTTGGTGGGGCTAAAGGGACAGTTCAGTGATTAAGAATACTTGTTATTCTTCCAAAGACCAGAGTTCAGTTCCCAGCACTCACGTTGGCTGTCTCACACCTATCTGTAACTCCAATTTGAAAGGATCTGATGCCTCTGGCTTCCCTGAGCTCTTATACTCACATGCACACACAACCACATGCAGACAACTACACATAATTAAGACTAATAAAAACAAATCTTTAAAAATCCATGTTGGTGTCAATGAAAACTTATTCCAATTATTTTCTATGTGTCTTTTCTCTTTCTGATGTTTCTTTTCCTATAAATAACAAAGACTGCAGAGAAGAGGCAATCTGACTAATTAACATATTTCAGTTTCTTTGTTGTTTCTTTCCTAGTCGGTTCAGATCCTGTTGTCTTGCACTACTTTGAGCAAAAAGACTGTCAGTCAAGTAACCAGACAGCTTCTGTTTTGATAATTCCACAGATGCCTTGAGACAATTATGCAAAAGCTTGTGGCTGGTTGCCCAGACTCCTGAAAGTATGGCCCCCAGGCAAGGCTGTTTGAGACAGGTTTACACTGGGCCTTTGTAGCCACAAACCTCAAAAAACTGTTTCCACCTTAGCCAGAGAGGGAGCACTAACCTTGGGAGAAAGGCTAGACCAGTGGCTGAGTAGTGACAGAGAAGACTGTGGTTGGGGACAGAGAGAAGATTGATTGAGGACAGGAATAGGCTGTCCCTGGGGATAGAAGGAAGATTTTGTTTTGTTTCGTTTTTCAAGACAGGGTTTCTCTGTGTGGCCCTGGCTGTCCTGGAACTCACTCTGTAGACTAGGTTGGGCTTGAACTCACAGAGATCCACCTGCCTCCTGAGTGCTGGGATTAAAGGCATGCACCACCACCGCCTGGTTTAGAGGAAAGACTATTATTGATGTTAAAGGGAAAAGACCATGGTTGGACAAACAAACAGTAAATAGAAATAAATAACACAATTATAACACTTAGTCACACGAGCAGGTCAGATTGCTCAGTGGGTGAAGCAGGTCAGATTGCTGGAAACTGACATAGACTGTGGGTTAGAGTGGTGGGGGTCCTGACAGTGAAGGGGAGAGGAAGGCCACAGTGGGTGCCAGAGTTCCAGTTAGATAGGAGAAATAAGTTCTCATATCCAATCTGTGTGACAAACTACCTATAGTAAGGCGCTATGCATTCATAGTCGTCAAAGAGTAGACTTTCCACATCTTTATCACAAAGAAAGGATAAGAATAGAGATGGTAATTAATTATCCCAATGTGCTGCCACACACCTTTAATCCCAGCAGAGGCAGAGACTGGAAGATCTCTGTGAGTTCAAGGCCAGCCTGGTCTATGTAGTGATTTCCAGAACAGCCAGGGCTATGTAGAGAGATCCTGTCTCAACTAAACAAAACAAAAAATTAATTAGTTGATCATTATACACATATATATAGTATGTATAAATAGGAAAAACTCTATTCTTTATTTAGCAAATGGTCCTCTTCGACTTTCTTTAAATTAAGTACATAATTTAGAGCTTAGCAGGCAAAGGCACTTGCTGCCAAGCCTAACTGAGCTCACTCTCTGAACTCCAACGGAGGAGGGAGAGAATTGGTTCTTGTAAATTATCCTCTGACCTCCATGTGTAACACACACACACACACACACACACACACACACACAGACAGACACACACACACACACACAATTTTAAAATAATAAAACCCTTTTTTAAAAAAAAATTGAAATTGAGCCAGATGTCATTAGTTGCTGTCTATGACCTGAATCCCCTGAGACATAAACATTACTTGGAAAATTTGAAACACTGATGCTGTAGGGTGCAAGCCCCTTGAATGGTTAGAAATTTCATGACTTTGGACTTGAAAACCAACCTTCTTTTTCTTATATACACTATTGTATGTTTATACACTAATGACCTTAAGAGAAAAGTCCCTTAAAATTCCTAAATACAAGTCTTTTAAATTGTATATTTAAATTTACCTCAACGAGGGGGGGGTTGATTTGCATTTAAGATACACTGACAGACAAGACCAACCCCTCCCCCCACTTTAGTTCACTGAGTGAGCAGACTAGCCAATAACTATTTTTTTACCCAACACGTCGCTCCCTAGCCTGGTTTACTGACAGTATTTTCAAGTTGCTTTTCCTACCCAGGTCTGAAGATTATGTGGAGGAAGGCAGTGGTTTAAATGGGGACCACCCTGAACTACCCCAGAACAAGTCCTTGATTGTTCCTAAAGACAAAACACTGGTGTTTTCCTTTAACTGGCCAGTTTTAACAGCCTTCCTCTACAGTTTCATGTTCCTGTGCTAACAAGCTCATGTAACATTCTATCCTAGCTAACTCATAGCAATGACCTTGAGAGAGGAAACACGGGCGGTTCCTGAAGAAGATTCTGGCCAACCAAAGCCGGTTGCTAATGCAGAGTTCTGCCCACAGAACCCTCTGCCATGCTGTGCTGTGCTGTGCTGTTCCAGGTCTTCCAAGATTTGTGTCACCCGGCTGCTGCTAAGCACACGCATATCAACCTGGGAAGTTCCCTTCTAGACCATTTAACATAATCAAGTAAGCCACAGCGTTCATGTGTTTGATAGAGAAGTGTTTAAATATGAGAGGCAAGCCCCCAAAGAACTGAGACAAGAAACCAATCACTGTTATAGTTAGAGCCCATGCCCCTCAGGACACAGGACCGGGAAATGTCCCTTCATGTCCTTTGTTGGGAGGATCTAAGAGGCTCTCCAAACAATATAAGCTATTGTCAGTGCTTTTGGCTGCCTCCAAAAATGTGAGGGTAAGATCTTATTGATATCACACATTTCAGACACAGGACTGACTTTCTCCCCGAGGACTGGCTTTCATAATATCAGAAGGTGCTACAAAAGCTCCTAAGTGAAAAGAGCATCCAATAGTCTTACCCAACCAGCAAGCCTATGACCAACCCAGAGAGATATCCCTAAGGGTGCAACAGCAACTCTTACATCTTGAGGTAACCAAAAGCCATCAGGTTGGATTTAGGGCCCTCTCAGTAGGCTGAGATTCATGCTTGGTTGTAAACCTAGCCATAGCTTTCTAATTCAGTATAATTTCTGTGTTATAAATACACCCAAGATAAATGTAGTTCTCATCTTGCATCAGAAAGGTTTCTTTTTGCACCAGACAGAGACCATTATAACAATCATGACTGGTCCAAATGCAAAGAACACTGACTGTGGGGTGCTCAAGCAGAGTGGACGGTGCATCTATAGTAGCCCCTACCTGACACTCCAGGAACATTCCAGAAGAGAAGGTGGACAGATCGTACGAACCAGAGGACCAAGATGTCTGCTGTAAGATTCTGTCTTCTAAATATGGTCGGGAAGCTCTATTCCCGAGATCTTAACCCTATGATCACCTAAACAAGACCTGTGCAATGACAACACTCATTGACGTGTCAATATGAATGGTGGAATTCTCACAGAGCTTTCATCTCAGATGAAGAGTTATAGGAAATTAATGACTGCTTCTCCAGGGATGAGCCAATCCCAAGTGGTCAGTTCCTTAAACACAAATATTTATGAGCAACACTGAATGCAGTAGGTTATGTGCATGTGTGCAGTGAACCATTACCTCATCACACACACACACACACACACATATATATGTAATATACATATACATACACATCCATATACATATAGTGTGTGTGCGAGTGTGTGTGTGTTTGTGTGTGTGTGTGGTTTCTTTTTAAATGTCACAGTTAAGCATGAAGACATCTTTAGGTTTTCAGATCATCTTTTCAGATCACAAAGCACAGCAGATGCAAAGGAAGAAAGGAAGCCACAGAGATAAACCTGTCCTCAGTGGGAGGGACAGGAGCAGCCTCCCCATGCGCAGGCCTCTCTCTGCACACTCTTCCCCTGCACTGCACACATCCGGGTGGTCTGACAGATGGTCTACCTGTTTCCTCTTCCCTCTCTAGCTCTGCGCGTCTAGAGACCCGTCACACAGAGCCTTTTGGGAAACACACCGAGTCCTCTGCAAGACCAAGTGCTCTTAACCATTAAGCCATCTCTCCAACCACCTCCATATATCCTAAATTTTTAAAGAACCTAATTATTGACATAAAGATAGAGAGTTCACTAGTAAATACCGTAAACTGTTGTGTGCTAGTGAATACAAAAATATTAATGAAATGTCCTACGTCTTCTCTTCCAAGCTTCCTGATAATCTGTTAAACCTTAGGTTTTTACTCTCCACTTCAGGAGAACTAAGGCTGAAAAGTCTGTGGGAACCAGGCTACTGATCAACTCTTCCAGCTTGGCAGGGCCACGTGGTCTCCTCCTCTACCTGAAAATGCAAACCCCTGCAGCCCAAGTGGTGTGACACTAGGTTGTCCAAGCTAAACTGCAGCCCCACTTTTAGCAGTAAGAAAAGCAACTGGCTGGGTGACAGAGCACAACTCTGATCCCAGCAACGGGAGCCAGAGGCACGCGGACCTCTGAGTTCGAGGCCAGCCTGGTCTACAGAGCAAGTTTCAGGACAGCCAGGGTTCCCATAGCCCTGTTTTTTCAGTGTTACGAAATGGATTTTTACCAGGAACTCAAACAGTAAGTACTGTTGGGTATGTATAAAATATGTTTTATACATAAATATGTAAAGATTTCTTGTAAATTAAAAAGGAAAAGGGCTGGGAAAACAGCTCAGCTGTCCACCTGCCTAGAACGCATCAGGTCTTAGGTTCCGTCTTCTAATCACTGCAAACGTAAATCAACAAATGAAAACTGGAAATCTCTAATCTTAAAAAAGAGAGAAATGGCCAAAACATGAATTTTGTAGATGAAGTTATACAAATGACACGGTACTTGATATTTAAAAGGGTTCAAATTTAGAAGTCAAAAATCAGATGCTAAATAAGACTCAGAGGCAGGGCGGTTAATCCCAGTTCTGGGGAGGCAGAGATATTTCGAGCTCTGTGGGGTTTTGGTCAGCCAGGACTATGGTGAGCTCCTGTCTAAAGGAAAAAAAAATAATAATAAAAGTAAAATAAACAAACCATAAGGAAGTGTCATATTTTTTACCAGACAAAAACGCAAGCAATTGTAATTGCATCAGCCCATCCCTCACCAGAGATGAGAACGTAGATTAGAACACATTTTCTGAGGAAAATGGAAATTCAAAATTGCTTTATATATAACAGTTGTGTCCGAGTCACCGCGGGACCCCCAGGAGAGCTCTAAGAACTGCTAGGCCTGATGCAGTGAAACATCAGATCGCAAACCTTCCCACTGAGCAGGACAGGAGTGCGACCCCAGCCTAGAGGGCTTGGCGTTTTTTTATACAGCATAGTCAGGAAATCTTTGGATTTTAGGATGACGGGGGAGGCAACAAGGCAAGTCATTTTTCAAACACTGATAGCGTTTGTTCAGGCGGCGAGGCGCAGCTGGGAGGGGGAACTCTTCTGACCTGGGGAGTAACTTTATGGTGCTATCAGGTACTAGTGTGTTTTTATGACTAGCCACAGCTGCGCATGACCCCTGATTACTCTCCTTTCATGATCCAAACGTGGGACCCTAATCTCCCCAAGGATGTTTGGTTTTCGCTTCTTTCCCAAGGATGGGCGCCAGCTGCACCTGGGAAGTGCTTAGGGGTTCGTTAGGGGGTGCCTATGGAAATAGCGATATTCCAGCGCCTGGACCAGGTCCTCTCTGAACCGCCAGGGAGGGCGGGGCGCGGGGTGCTTCTGTGAGAAAACACAGAGGCAAGGTGCCTGCGCACTTCAATAACAATTGTATATAACAATTGAAATTGACAATATAAGAATTTAAATTGCGCTTACTGGGCTGGGGAGTTTGCTCAGTGGGTGAGAGCGATTGCACACATGCAGGAGGACCCAAGTTTGAATCCCGATGTTCTCACCTAAGATAGCCTTAACTCCAATACCGTGCCCCTGAGAGGACAGGTGGATCCTGAGAACTTGCTATCCAGACAGCCTGGCTGAAACGCAAGCTTTAGGTTCAGAGAACTGGTTTCAAGGCAGTAAGAGACAAAGACAATGTCCTCTTCTGACCTCTAAGCATATAATACACAAACACAGACACACACACACACAGACACACACACACAGACACACACACTTTGCCTTACATCATGACTTTCAGGATTGTAACCTTAGAAGGGAGCAGATTTTTTTTATTCTTCTTGCATATAATGTATCAGGACCTCAGCTTCCCCTCCCTCCACTCTTCCCCAGCGTTCCCCCCCCCCCCCGCGCGCGCCCCTCTTCCCCAGATATACTCCTCCTCCATTCATTCCCCTTCAGAAAAGATCAGACCTCCCAGGGATATCAATTGAGCACAGCATTACAAGTTAAACAATGATATATGTTACATTATTAAAATTAAATTATATCTATTGTCTTTGAACAATGCTCATAATATATCACTGAACTATGTATATACAAAGGGATGCTTTTCCCTGCACACTATATTGTTATATTGTGTATTATGGTTAACACACACAATAAAAAAATCTGTAAGACTAAAAACATTTTTTTATTTGCAATAAACTAAAGTTGACTTAGGGCAACTTAAGAAAAAGAAAAAAAAGAAATGACGTTATTAGGAAATGCTAAAACATCAAGAGAGGCGTACTTTCAAGATAAAGATGGATTTGAAGCAGGAACAAATCCAGGATCCTTCCCATCTATTGAGGGGTTTGAGAATTTCGTCCTAGTGTGTGTGTGTGTGTGTGTGTGTGTGTGTGTGTCTCCATGGTGCTCTTGTGTGTGCATGCTTGGGTGGTGGTCAGAGGATAACTGTGGGTGTTATGCCTCAGGTATAGGCCACTTAGAGGGGCTCTATCACCAGCCTAGACCTTGTCAGGCAGGACAGGCTGCCTCCAGGGCCACCAGTCTCCTCCCAGCACTGATATCGCAATCATGTGTTAGCACACCTGGCTTTTTTCTTATTTTCAGGGGATGGACGTTCCTCCTCCTTGTACAGCCCTAGCTTTGCCGACAGTGCCACATCTCCAATCTGTGCTCTACCATTCTAATGAACGGTTGACATCTAGAGCTCTGTGTCTTTGTATCGTACAGTTTTAAAAAGAGAAAGAGAAGCAAGATCTCAATATGTAGTCTAGGCTGACCTTCGGCATCTGCACCCGAAAGGCAAAAGATGACAGACAAGTGCCGCCATGCCTGTAAAAAACCCATAAGATCTTAAAGGTTTCCAATCTTACATTGGCTTGTAAGGCAGAAGCAATTGAGTAAATGAGGAATCTATGGTCTGGTAGATCGGACTGAGGAGAATTGCTTGGGCAGCAGGCAGTCATTCTCTGTGGGGGCGTGGCTACTGGAGGGCGTGGCTACGGGGCGCGAGTGGGACAAGAGTGTGTGTGCGCTGGGCAGGCGCTCTCCGCCACAGTGGGAAAGTGGGTTAGCTGGTGAGACCCTGAAAGTCTTTTTGTTTTTGCTTCAGTTTGTATCACTCATGATCAGATGGGTCCACGGTGAGTGAAACACAACTCTAACCGTTTTATTTAGGAAATGGAAAATCTCAACAAATACCAAAAGTGTATCAAGATCCGTGTTCAATAGACCTGGCTACAGAGGAAAAGAGACTCTACAAGCGTCTCTGACCTTCTCTCAATGAGCTCTCACTTCCAGACCCTTCACTATATCTCAATTTCCTCACTCAACAAGAAACAACCGCCCAAGGCTTTCTGGCCTTGTCTCTCTCCTAACCAGGAGACAGATTTATCCTCCATCAGGTGCCAACTTTTTAAACCCCAGGGGTTTGTGGTTGACACACCTTCGGTAGATTTCACTGTTTTACATCCTTGGCAGCCGTGTTATCTAGATTGTGGGACAGCTTCACCAGTGTGTTAAGTGGATGAAGGGCATTGAAAAGGCCTACCAGAGGATGACTCTTTAATGTGGGCGACTAGCTGGGTGATTATACGCTTAATTCAACCCAGTTTCAGAGGCATACTACAGACGTAGAGGGCCTGGAAGCACTCACTGCTCAGTGGGCAAGAACCAATTTAGTGAGTCAGACTAGATTTAGATCCCAGTTTCATACTGACTAGCCGTATGACTGCATAAATAATTGGTTGCTATGTTCAAAGCCTCAGTTTCCTCAAGATAATACCAATCAATACCTCGTCTGTAAGGTTCATTATCAATATTAACTAAATATTATCAATATTATCATTATCAATATTGTATAGTGTTCAATAATCACTGACTAATAAATTTATCTTTCAACCATGCTGAATGCTGCTTTCAAATGTACTTTCACTACCTCTGTGGTTAGAACTTGTTTTTTTAACATTCGTGACAACATTCGTGCCAGTTAACCACACTGGTTCTCCAGTAAACAAGTCGAGGCTATGTGTTCAATCACACACATCTTGGTGGGGGAAAAGACTGGAGTGGCCACGTCTGCTCTGGTCCACACCACAGCCAGAGTCTGTGTTGTTAGTTGGTGAGTTCTCCTTGCCAGGAGATAGATTTATCCTCCATCTGGTTCCAACTTTTTAAGTTGACTCCCTTTCGGTAGATTTCACTGCCTTACATCCCTGGCAGCTGTGTCATCTGGATCGTGGAACAGCATCACCAGGAATGGTGACATTGGCTAGTTGCCAGGCAGAACCAGCTAGGAGACACTGACAGCCATATTCAGAGTGCAGCTCCAGCTCAATGGCCTCTGGGCCTCAGAATGGCTGCCTTCTCAACCTCACTCATCGCTGCCTCCCCACCCAGAGATGGGGACGCTCCAGAAGGAGTTTGCTTCTCACTCCCTGAATCTAACAACTGAAATCACTTTTCTCTTTCCAAGGTATTATCAGACAAAGACTGGACTACACATCCTTTATCTCAGACAAGAGGTTTCAAAGCAGAAGCTTTATATGCTCATTTTCTTTTTTAAAAAATTTCTTTAATTAGGCCAGGCTGGTGGCACTTTCCTTTAGTCCCAGCACTTAGGAGGCAGAGGCAGGTGGATTTCTGAATGCAAGGCTAACCTGGTCTACGCAGAGAGTTCTAGGACAGCCAGGCTGTACAGAGAAACCCCATCTTGGAAAACAAAAACCAAAAGATTTGCCTCATTAATTTACTTATTTTATGTTTATTTCTGTGTATGCATGTGTGTTATGTGTACTGCATGTGTGTTGTGTACACTGCATGTGTGGTATGTGCACTGCATGTGTGTTATGTGTACTGCATGTGTGTTGTGTACACTGCATGTGTGGTATGTGCACTGCATGTGTGTTATGTGCACTGCATGTGTGTTGTGTACACTGCATGTGTGGTATGTGCACTGCATGTGTGGTATGTGCACTGCATGTGTGTTGTGTACACTGCATGTGTGGTACGTGCACTGCATGTGTGTTATGTGCACTGCATGTGTGTTGTGTACACTGCATGTGTGGTATGTGCACTGCATGTGTGTTATGTACACTGCATGTGTGGTACGTGCACTGCATGTGTGGTATGTGCACTGCATGTGTGTTATGCATATTGCATGTGTGCAGGCACCTCAGAGGTCACTGGGCTTCAGAGACCCCGGAATTAAAGTTACTGGTTGTTTCGAGTCACCTGATATGGGTGATTCAAATGGAACACTGGTTCTCTGTGAGAGCAGTAAGTGCTCTTAACTGCTGAGCCACTTTTCAAGCCCCACAAGTTTGTTTTCTTTTATCTGCAAATCAGCTCTATAGTTTTAGGGACACCCCAATCTTCAAGATAATTGGAGCTTTGGTGATATAATTGGATCCTGGAACACAAAGCTAAGTTTGTGGGAATATTTTGCTTCCTTTGTATTCATGGATTAATTTGTATAAAAATCTAACTTTTATAACATCTTTCTTTTTATTCATTGTTTTAGCAGCAGTGGGGCAAAGCCTGTAGAGTCATTGGTGTCTCCTGGGGCCCAGGCTGACTGGGCGGGGTGGGCAGTGGTCAGGAGAATGTTTGGAAGAGCCAATGGAAAGGCAGAGCCCGGAAAGTTGTTCCCACCGTTTCCACTCGAACCCCACATTCCTAATAGCTTCCCACATTACCCAGTTCACCCCCAGCACCATACTATAGAGTCCCTTCCCATTCACAGACAGGCCTCAAAAATGATTCCCATTCAATGTTTTTGTTTAAATCACAGGAAATCGAAGACTTTGACATTTGGTGTCAGAAGTAGAATTTGAACACGCTGCTGACCTTTCAACCAGACCACTCTGGCTTCCACAGTGAAGAATTAAAACGTTCATTTTCACAAGCCAGGTCAGCACCCTGATTGCATACCCATAAAGGAGAGACAAGACAAACATGAACGATCGACCGGAACAGGATATGCTGAGCTCAGCGCTCAGGTTATCTTATTCACCAGTCATCTGCTCCCATTTGGTCTGTTTACAAGTCAGGAAATGGAGCAAGAGGGAGCACGAGGAACAAGGGAACTCTAGAAGTTTCTTTGAGCATTGTGGTTTTCTCAAATCATCAGCAGCACTGAGACAAGACAAGCTTGTAACCTCTCCAAGATGTGACTGGGCCCTGTCAGTAATGCCTTAAATATTTCAAAGCAGCCTCCTTCCCCAGCCTCAGTTAGTTCTACTGGAATGTTTCACCCCAAATCAATCCGACCTATTTGTATTCACAGAGATACTCACTCCGAAAGAAAACAAAAGGCGGGAAAGATGGTTCTGCTGGTGATGTGCTTGCTTTGAAAGCATCAAGACCTGAGTTCCACCCCAAGAATCCAGATGTGATCAAAGGTTCCAAACATAGCAGCTTCTTCCGGGTGGCTCTAGCAGTGAGATGCTCAATTGCAAACCCTAACACCGTGGGTGACAGATGAGACAGTGGGCACTATCCAGTTAGTCACACTTCCCCAGAGACTTAGCTGTAAAGAGAAAATGAACTGTGTCTAGACAGCAGCACAGAGGGGGTGGGGAGGCTGGGAAGGCAGCTCAGTCAGTCAAGGACTTACCATGTAAGCATGAAGACATCACTCCAATCTCCAGTGTCCTTTATTACTTAACAAAAAGACATGTGGGGGAGGGCTGGATTGGTGGCTCAGCTGTTAAGGGCAGTGGTTGCTCTTCTAGAGGACCCAATTTCAATTCCCAGCATGCATGTGGTGCTTAACAATTGTCTTGTAGCTCCAATTCCAAGAGATCCTCTGGCCTCTGTGGGCATCACACAGACATATATATATGCGGGCAAAACAACCAACCGTACACATAGCATAATAAATGTTTGTTCCATTAAAAGTTGATGCATATTATTATTATTGTTATTGTTTATTATTATTATTATTATTATTATTATTATTATTATTATTATTATTATTATTCCAAAGCTGAGGAGGTAGAAACAGGAGAGTCCCTGGGGTTCATTGGCTAGCAAGCTCATCTGAGAGACCCTGGTGTATTGATTGCTCTTAAAGAATGACTCTGGATGACCTCTGACCTCCACACACATATTCACACATGTGTACATGTACCTGAACACACATGTAACACACACACACACACACACACACACAAGAAATCTGGAATCTAAGGAAAATTGTTTTGAGTTTCTTGCACACTCTGGGCTTTGGATGTGGGCATGTCTTCCTGTTGATAAGAAAGCACCCTGAGAAGGAGCTGTTAAGACTCAGATGAAAGGTTCACGGTTAAGAAGCTGGTAGTCACACACACTATTCCCTCCAAGGGCAGCAAATGGAGTCCCGGGTGGATCTTCCCAAGCTCTACAATCTAGTGGGAAGATGCCACCTGCCACAGAGTCTCAAATATCTGAAAGCAGGGGACTCCAGCAGAGACTGAGGGTGGGGCGGAGATGGGAGGTGGAAGGTACAGGCTGGGCTCTAAGGTGACAGACTGTCTTCATATCACAAAGACTTCGACTTCATAAGTAGGTTTAGACAAACAACTGTTCAGATCCAGCCTGGCTCCTGTTCACATCTTCCAATGAGACTCATAGCTCTCCCGGGGGCAGACAAAGGCTGTTTGTTTGTTTGTTTTGGAGAATATTTTCATTGTGTAGAAGAGATGACTGGAAAACAGGGATTCAAGCAAAATCCAGAAAAGACTTCTGTTCCAGGCCTGTCTGCCAGAGGCAGCCTCCCTCCCTCCCGCAGGCTCAGAGGTGTGCCAACTCAGAGGAAGGGCTCAATGAGAGCAAGGCAGGCCCTGCTTCACAGGAAGAAGTAGGAACAATATCTCTGCTTTTCAACACAAACAAACGCACAGTTTGTGAATCACCAATTACTCTGTCTCTGCAGGAGGCCCATCCTGAGATTTGCCTGGGCCTCTGCAGGAGAATTGGCTCGGTTTCCAGCGAGATTACAGGAAAGCCAAGGCCACCAGAACCAGAGAGGAAATGGTCCACATCGTCCCTTGTTGAGTCCAGTCGTGAGCTGCAGCCCTGGTGAGTGGATGCCACAGAAGCACTCAGAGAGTGCTGAGGGCATGGACTTTGCATCAGAACTTGTCTTAGAGAAGTCCCCCTTCCATTGTGTTCCTTGTTCTTGGTTTGGGGCCTCTCCAGGCCTCTGTTCTCCTGTGATCCCATTGACACTCTCTCCTCTTATCTGCTGTCCCTAAGTGGCTGTGCTCAGGTAACTATGACAGTATAACAAAGGGTGAGACTGGGGTGGGAGACCAGTGCAGAGGAAGGATCTTAGGCCTCAGAACTAGCCACAGCTCTCAGAACAAGGAAACTATCAGGCACTGGATTTGCAAAACCATGACCTTATCTCTTCCTCAGTGTCATTGCTTCGAGTGTGAGCTTCGGTTCACATGTGCCGACTGGGACTGCTTCAAGCTTTTCAGGCCAGGCTTTCTCTGCCGCACTACTCTGGCCCACCACTGTAACTTGAAAGCAGGCATCAGCCAAAGGTAAAAGAATGAGCTTAGCTGTGTTCCAAGAAGACATTGCTTATGAATGCTGAAAATTTAATTTTGTGTAATCCCACATGATACACACACCCACACACAGGGAGGGAGAGAGAAGGGGGGGGAGAGAGAGAGAGAGAGAGAGAGAGAGAGAGAGAGACTCTCTGTGTGACTCTGGCTGTCCTAGAATTTGCTCTGTAGACCAGGCTGGCCTTGAACTCAGAGATCTTCATGCCTCTTCCTCCCAAGTGTTGGGATTAAAGGTGTGGGCCACCACTACCCAGCAAAATATTCTTCTTCTTTTTTTTTTAATCCAAAACACTTCTAAATATAGGACTGAGGTGTAAGTCTGTAGTAGAGCGCCTGCCTAGCATACTTGAGGCTCTGGGTTGGGTTCCCAGCACCCCAACATTGAAACCTAATCTCTTGGTTCATGGGTCATGTAAAACCTGGCTATGGTCCATGCATGAGTTGGGTTGCCATAGTTGTCAACATGATTTAGTCCAAGGTCTGTAAGCCTCCTTGAAATTGAGTATTCTGGTTATCTTCTCCATAGCTAAGAGCATCTGTACCCATAATCCTGTGAGAGCTTCCTCTACTCCACTTACTGTCACCTCCTTGGGAGTTTCTGAGGTTCCATGGAAAGTGGATTACAGAGCCACATTATTTTTTAATGTATGTATTTCTCTCTGTGTGGGTGCTCATGAACATGTGTTTGTGACTACCTCCTTTGCTGCAAGATTGCTCACTGGCCTGGAGCTCACCAGGAATCCTCCTGTCCCTGCCTTCCCAACACAAGGCTTGGCTACCGGTTGGAACAAATGCCTCGGTAAATTACCCTGCCTGGGATCAGAGCTTCCAAGCCCTGGACCAAGTTCTTCAGGCCTCACCATTCCATGTAAAGAACTCAGAATGTTTTTTCAATGGGCACTGATTTTGTTTCCTTAAAAACCTCTGAAGGGAAGCGTCTCTGTTAAGGCAACAAAACAAGGAGATACACCACCCTTCCTCAGGCTACCATTTCCTCAGTCACTGTCCTGGCTTGCAAACAGCTCTGTACTGTGATAGCCACTGGTGCCCCTGTTAGCTGCCCACCTCTGAAGATCTTGATAATGTATCTGTAGTACAAAGAACACCTACCAGCCAATTTCTATCTCCCCACAAAAGTTCATTCACCTATACTAAATGGTTTAAACCCTGTGAAACTTCAGCCATAATTCCAAGACTGGGGTTGGGGGTGTACGCCACCACCTGATAAAAATCATGTATCACCAGCTGGAATGGGGTCCCTTCCCTTCCCCTGTTCTCCCAGCACACTCTCCAAAGTTCTCTTGTTCTCCTTGCACCTTTGACCTACCTCAGGCTGTGGTGACATGATTGGCTCTAAGGGATCCTATAGCCACATGCTCCCCGGGAGAAATATAATATTCTGTGCATGAGGCAATCTGGACTAGGTAAAGTTCTCCTGGAGGGCAGAGCAAGGGTCCATGAACCACTGTCCATGCAGATTTCCCATTCCTTATCTGGGTACAAACTGATCTTTGACAATGAGGTCATTTATTTAATTTTTACACTTAGCATCATGGAAATCTTAAATCAAGACTTATTACATGAATGAATAAACAAACGGCTCCTCTCTCTCTCTCTCTCTCTCTCTCTCTCTCTCTCTCTCTCTCTCTCTCTCTCTTTCTCTCTCTCTTTCAGAATTTAGCTAGTATTTGCCTAATTTCCCTCATAGTTACAGAGAAAAGCTATTTTATAAACTGTCATTCCACAGAGTTATAGAAAGTCCTCTGACCTGATTGACACCTTTTTAAAACAAGTAAATGATTTTTTAAAAATCAGGATGACTACCGCCAATCTGTTTTCAAGACCAGAAAATGAGGGGAAAAGGATGGGAGAGGGGACAGGAGAGTGGAGAGGAGAGGGGATGGGAGAGGACAGGAGAGGGATTGGAGAGAGGACAGGGGAGGCAGCCACTGAAGCCAGGCCCTTTATCAGCAGAGCAGTGGCCTTTCCAGAAGCCCACTGACACCCACTTCAGGACCCTGACTAGAGCTGTGCCTCTATGGGTTTCACCTCCTGTCAGTGAACCTGAATATTCATCATTTTTCATTTTTCCCCTGATAAGGAGTAGAGGCATAGTGGGTATGGGAGGGACCAAGCTAAATGCTCCTCTAAGTTCCTAAGTAATTTTATGTACTCGCTAGCTTTCCTCTCTGCTAGAATATATTACAGAGCCAAAGGAGCTGGACCAAAGTAGAGCTCGCTAGACAGCCATTAGCAGCAAATAACAGCCACCCCAGACGCAGATCGTAACACGGTTAGTGACTTAATCCATGGCTTTAATGAAAGGCTTTACAGACTTTCCAGGAAGAAAAACACCCTCCAATAGCCACCACTGGGACATTCTGCTGCCAGGAGAGAAACACAGTCCTACTTGACACACATAGCACACACGATCAAATACAGTTTCTGTTTGCCTGGTTTTTGAGACAAGGTCTCCCTATGTAGCCTGGCTGACCGGGAACTCACTACATGGCTGAGGCTGGCCTCAGACTGACAGCATTCTCACAAATCTGCCTGCTACTACCTACTGACTGCTTCGATTGGAGGCCTTTGTCAGTACATCCTGGCATACAAATAAAATTAAGGAGAATAATTTCATGCCTTTCTGACAAAAGGCAGTTAAGATCCAGACAGAAACCCCAGTGCCATCTGGGAGAACTGGTTATAATTTGTTACAGTTCCCACAAGTAGTACTAAAAGTGCAAGCAAGGCTGGGCCAAAAGCGTTTAATGATGTGCTGTTTCAGCATCAGGGAACTCTGGCTCCTGGACATGGGCCAGCTCCCAGTGTTGCTGTGGCGCACGAGCTAGGATGATTTTATATTACTAAATGGTTAGGGAGGCAGATTAGAAGGATCCTATCCAATGACCTGTGACAATCATGTGAAACATTTCAGAGTCTTCAAAGGAAGTGATGGAGACCTGAGTTTGCCTGTTCATGTAGGTCTTGCCTGTAGCTGCTTTGGAGCAACATGCAAAGGTAAAGACTTATAGCACAGACCTCCAGGGCCTTCAAAGTCTAAAACATGTACTGCCTGCTTCTCTCCAGAAAATCTTTAGCTACTCAGAGAACCCATGAGACTAAGTCAACCAAGGCTGTTGCTGGAGGGAAATTAACCTGGAGAGAGCTTAGGATCTACCACTGTCTGGAACGAAGCATCTGCCTCCTTCTGAAGCTGACACAGACTCATCCAAGGGTGCCCACCACAGCCTCCTGGGGAAGTTCAAGTTGCCTTTGAAGATCCTGGCCTCTGTAACTTCTATCTGTCCTAGAATAAGGTTGGGGATTCCCAGAAAACTGAAGTACAAGATGGGGAACGCAGAGAAGGAAGTGGGGGGCTCGAGAGGGCAGACAAGGGTTTTTCTCAGGACCACGTTTTGCATGTGTAAAGATAGCTCAAGGCCTTAGAGGAAACAGACTGAGGAAGCTCTACTTCTGCTCTGTGGTAATAGATGGGTTACTCCTTAGGAGATATCTGACTTTCTGACTAAAGGCCAGCACACGGGGAAACCGTGAGCAGAAAGTTCTAGGGAAGGAGACTCCCCAACCCAATGTGCTGCCATTTTTGTTGAGCTGTGTGGAAAGGATCCCAAAAGTTCATTGGTTCTTCTCATGAATGAAGAAGTAGAAGAAGGAAGTAGAGAAAGACCGGAGGAAGTAGAGGAAGAGGCCTGGGTATGAGACTGAGGCGTGTGAGCTTTGTCAAGGTCTGGTGTAAAGAGATATTAAGGACAGACACCCGAGATCCCTAATGTGACAGAGTCTACTTTCTATAGGTGGGTAACTTGAGGTTTAGTTTAAAGGGAATCCCCATCCTGAATTGGGGGTTTGCAGATTGCTAGAAGAGATGTAGTGAACTCTAACACGAACAAGAGTCAGAAAGTCAGAAGAGGTTTGGCACACAGTGAGTGCCTTTTTCACTGTGCAGAAAAAGAGATTGAAGTATCCTTAGAGATTAAAGAGATACTACCTATGCTGTGAACTGAATATGAGGACTGTAACAAGCCCTGGCCATCCTGGACTCAATTTGTAGACCAGGCTGGCCCCCAACTCACAGATAGCCACCTGCCTCTCTCTCACCAGTGCTGGGATTCATCATGCACCACCATGCCTGGCAATACAGATTATTTTTACATGCAAGCACCGAGAACAAACACCTATTCAAAGCTTACAATGCTCAAAATGTATTTGCCAAGAAACAAAATGGACCATAATGAAATTTGAAAACTAGTCAACTCCAGTGTCACCAGAGAACAAAGACGTTTGTTAGTGTTTGATTTTCATTCCTGAGACTTGGTCTTTTAGTAGTCTTCTAACAGAGACGGGATGTTAGTATGTGTGTGCGTGCACACACACACACTCACACACACATATAGAACTCACATACATGCAGACACACACACATATACTCAATCACATAAAAACACACTCACACATATACAAAAACATATACATATATACACATTCACTCACACATTCACAATCACATACATACATATAAATGCGTTCATATACACAGATTCTCACACACATACCACATATATACGCTCACACACACACACACTCAAACACATAAAAACACACATATACATATACATACTCACACACATTAATACTTACACACACACATACAAACATCATAGACGTATAAACACACACGTGTGCGCGCACACACACACACTCTCACACTCACACTAAAACAGCAACAGAGCTTAGACTTTAGAGCACCAAGATTAGAATCTCAACCCTTTTAGGGTCTGGTATATGACTTTGAATAATGACAACTCTGTAAACCTATTTTAAAAAGAGGGATGATGATGATAATTATGGTGATTAATGATGGTAATGATGGTGATGGTGGTGATTGTGGTGATGATGGTGATGGTGATGGTAGTGATGATGATGGTGGTGGTGGTTATGATGGTGGTGATGACAATAAGATGACAATTAAATACCTATAACATGGGTTGCTTACACATACTGGGCTCCACGCCTAGAATAGCATTTTGGTAGGTGCTAGTCATTCCTCAAGTCCTATTCTACTTATAAACAAAGGGACTCAGAGCCCCCACCTATCATCATCTATTACATGAGGATCATTTAGAAACCTAAAATATCTTGACATTAATAAGAGATGCCTGGTTTCACTTAGAGACATACAAGTTTTGTTTCATCAATTGCTGGATTGATTGATATCTGACTGGTTTTTTTGAGGTAGGATCTCATTCTATAGCCCAAGCTAGCCTCACACTTTCCATATAGCCCAGGCTGGTATGGGGCCTAATATATAGCCCAGGATAGCTCTGGTGGCATATATGTATAACCCAACATTCAGGAGGCTACAGCAGGAGAATTGTTAGTCTGAAGCCAACCTGAGTTACATAGTAATATATTGTCTCAAAGATTAAAAAGTTATTGCATGGAGAAATCCACACCTCTTTATACTCATCTCCCCTCCTCAGGAGTCATTTTAATTAGCTAATGTGAAGCATTGCTTCTATATGCAGGTAAACGTGTATATTCTCTTAGTCTAGTACACAGAAATGAGCAATGTTACATATTTATTATTAACAATTTAATCTTTTTGCTTAAAAGTATGCCTGAGAGTTGTCTCAGTTGTGTGTGTGTGTGTGTGTGTGTGTGTGTGTGTGTGTGTGTGTTGGGGGGTGAATAGGATGTGTTTGTGTGGATGCATGTGTGCCTGCCTGTACATGTGGAAGTCAGAGGCTAATCTGCGTCATTCCCTGGGAGCTGTGTATGTTGCTTTTTGAGACAGGGTCTCTCCCTAGCCTTCTAGTATAGCGAGCCCCAGGATCCAGCTGTCTACACCTCCCTAGCACTGAGGTTACAGGTGCATGCCATCATGCCTAGAGTTTTAGAATTTAGAGCAGAATATGAATCCTGGAGATGAGACTCAGGTCCCATGTGTGTGCAGCAAGCACTTTACCTACAGAGCCATCTCCCTGGACCCTCCATTTGGTTATATTTAAATCTCTCCAGTCATATTGGATAGTCTTTGATCAATTACTTCCTTTTTAAATTATTCTATCATTTCTGCAAATACTCCATGCAGTCACTTTGCATTTTGCCTGTGTTTAGTATCTGAAGTTCCTGGAATATCTGCGTGACAGCTGAGGACCTGGCTGCAAGCCCCAGGGTCTAACTTCCTCAAAGGCCTGCTCATCATTGAAATGTGGTTCACAATAACAATGGAGCTCTTGTGGCTCCAAGGAGAAGATTACTTCCTCCAGAAGGTCCACCCGTTTCTCCAGGATCCAGACCCAGAAAGTGCCTCTGACTCACAGTAACCTCAGTACTACGTAAGATCTTTGGTTTAATCTGAGTCTCTCATTTAGCATCTCCCCTTGGGACTCTCACATCAGGACTAGAATTTAGGTCTATATGGAAGCCTTAGCAGTGTTTCCCTGAGTACGTTTCTGGACCTGTTTTTAACAGCTTTGTCTCAGCACCACATCAATGTATATATATCATATAGTTCACTCTCTGGTAGGACGCCCTTCTCCTCTTGTTCTCCAAAATGTTCTAAGTTCTCCACAACTGTTTCCTTTCCTGAATGAATCCTGAACAGTTAACTCTTTTAAAGTATCTGCTCTCACAGTAAAACAACCTGTAAAATCAGTGATGACAAGTTACTAACCAAACCCGACGCCAACACAAACATGAATGAACAAATGCTAAGGATGTGGTGGTATGGGAAGCCAGTGTTGTGTTACATGCTCTAAAGGATCCAGTTAGACAGCGTTTGGAACACACTGAGGGAATCTCACAACCAAACTCAAATCTCTGGTTCATAAGCACAGGACAGTGTTGCAGGTCCTAAGTGAAATTCCAAATGCCCTCTGTGTGAGCGCTGGGAGAACCAGCGAGTTGGTGGACGAATAAGAAACACTCCCTTTGGAAGTCACTGAGTCACTGTTGTTCACTGAGAAATGTCATTTTGCAGGACACACTGTCCTGCCCAGCACAGCATACAACCAGATTGCTGTGGGGTCCCGAGGCACAGCCTGTCACCGTCACAGGAGTACGGAACAATCCCCTGCTGACACAATTGGAAAATGAAGAGAGGAAAGAATTCATTTCTCTGGTCTATAAACCACCCTGCCAATTAACAAAACTCAGTGAGCTGCTGTTTCCTGTAGATAGTGCGCAAAACAAGATGAGAGATTAATGTAAACGATGTTGCCCAGGAAAAGTGAGCAGGCAGGCAATATGGGCTCATTGGTGCAACAGCAGCACAACTGTTTGGGGCTACCGCTCACTTTCTGATCAGCTCTGGTCAGCTTCGTGGTAGGAAATACAAACCTGTTACCGTAAACCTGTTCAAAAGCTTATAGCTAAGGAGGCTACAGATGCTAGAGGGGAGGCTACCACTGATGTTTTGCTAAACTGACGTCAGAGTGTTTGCGCTTATATACATTGACTACACTGCTCTCAGCCTTGGTCAGAGAAGCTTCTTTTTGCGGTGGGCATTAGTTAATGCAGAGATTCCTAACTGGTCAAAATGCCAAGAAGCAGCTGATGAGAGAGATAATACATTGTATATGCATATGAAATTGCTAAAAATTTAAAAGATAGAGAAGCAGAGTGATGGGAAGAGAGATATTTTAGGATGAAATGAGCATCCTCTATACATGTTCTGCAATGAACAAAATTAAGCTGTAAGTCCTGCCTGCCCAGGATCCAGGTAACTTCCTGGAATGCTGGGAATTGTAGTTCCGGGGAAATAACAAAGCCTCGTGGGAAAATATGGTGGCCTATAGGTTTGTCCTTATAAGCCCCTGCAACATGTGACTTGAGGGCATTCCAGCTGGAAAATTCTGTGGAATGGTCCTGACCAAAGTGTAGTTCTTGATTAGTATTTAATATTTAATAAAGCTTGCCTTAAGTTGGGCCCAAAATGATGGAGTCTGTTTTTCCGAAGAATTGCAGGATTGACAAAGCATATACAGAATAATGAAAAGAAGGGGGGGCGTGTTGGAGGGTCCCAGGCTTAGCCTTCCAATGCAATCCTACCCCTCGCTCTAAGAGAGATTTCTTATATGAATTCTTATGGGTAATTCTGTGGGTCCCATACCAGTGAATGACTCAAGCCCAATGTGTGTTTTACATAGCTTCTTCTGAAGTGTGGGCTCTGTACAGCTTATCTCATTTGCAGGCAGGCAACTCCTGGGCGGGCAGGAGTTGCAGGTCAGTGGGTCTGAAGACATAAAGAGTCCAAGTTGTGTATAAAGTGACATGTGCCTGGTCTTTGTGGTGGTCAGCAGTTCTGACAAACATCTTCCAAGTGACCTTCTACCTAAGCTTGAAACTACGGAAAGCTTGATTCATCTTCCCTTACCGTTTGTTTGGGTCTTTATGAGTGATTTAGGGGGACTACCTGATTGTTAGTGACTAACCCAGGAGCTACCGGCAAGGCACAGGGGTGGGTAGGAAGCTCACGCAACAGCTTTCCAACCACAATGATTGAGAACAGAAACCCAGAATGTAGGCAAACGGTACGTTGTCTCTTTACCTTCCCGTGGAGGTGCCGTCCTGCGGCTACTTTGAATGCTGGACTCCCTCTCGGAAGATTGCTATCCTAATCTGGACTACCCCCTGCCTTTCTTTTTTGCTGTTCTACAAGTAAAAGCTTCTGAACTATGCTCTCAAGGTTGTGTCATTTTGGAAAATAGATGCAAGCAGTTTGCCACAGACTCTTAGTGTGTAGAAGAAATGTCTAACCAGCCACATTTTAATGGAGTACATTTTATGCCCATATATAATGTTCTCACCATATGCAGAGAAATAGAGATAGTTTTCTGGTGCTCGTTTGTGACTTCTAAAGAAGTTCTGAAGGCAGTTACTAAAGGGGCTCTCGAGGTCTTTTTCAATAGTGTTTAGTCTTTGCAAGTGACTACTTAAATGACAAATATAACTTAGTGGATATCTAGCATGCCTGGAGACAATGTTTCACTGATCATAATGCCCCCTCCTTTTCTTTCCTCTTGCATTGCTGAGGATTGAACCCAGGTCCCGCATTACACATGCTAGGCAAGCATTCCACCACTGAACTCAGGCCTGGTCACACATTCTGTCTTTAAATGTTATTTTGAAGGGTTTGATAAGCAACCATCTCCTCCCCTTTCCTAACTCCTAGCCTCTCCAGCACTGGGGCCATCCAGTGAATCACCACATTGCTTCTGCATTCTTTTTTGTTTGTTTTGTTTTGTTTGTTTGTTTTTCAAGACAGGGTTTCTCTGTGTAGCCCTGGCTGTCCTGGAACTCACTCTGTAGACCAGGCTGGCCTCGAACTCAGAAATCTATCTGCCTCTGCCTCCCAAGTGCTGGAACTAAAGGTGTGCGCCACCACTGCCTGGCTGCTTCTGCATTATTAATATCTCCCCTACATTAGATTTCCTCTCTCGGCCCATGATTTCAGCCTCTAACACTACTTTTCTTTGCGCTTTTGTTCATGCTCTTCTTATGTGAGCTCACACACTAATAATACACACTGCCTCTGATTTCCCTTCTAGTCTCTGAAAGGCTAACCTCTGCCTTCAGTGTCAGCTCGAACCCTGCCTTCGCAGGCCTCCAGCTGTGACTCTCCCCATCATACTGCATTATACTCTACCCCACCCACAGGGTAATAATCCTATCCCCAAAGAGGGAGGATGAAATACCAATTGAGTAATGTAAAATAAAGATGAGACTGATTTCCTAGTCACAAGGGGGGAATTCAGAGTTATAATGAAAGGAAATGACATCATCAATTTGTTTCCATCAGTTACAAGGCCAATTTGCTAAGAATGACTGTAAAATTAACAAACAAAACAAACTCCAAACAACTGACTTTTAAACTTTCAGTCTAACTCTTGGGAACCGTATTGGGAGACAGCATGGTGGTACATGTGTGCAGTCAGGAGGCCACAGCAGGAAGATTGTGAGTCTGAGGCTAGCTTGGGCTATGTGGCAAGGTCCAGGGCAAGCTGAGCTAAGTAGTGAGCTAAGCCCCTGGTGCCACCCATGAATGAGAGACAGACATCTGGTCTTCATTAGGGTGTAAGTAAAAGAGCCCAAAGGGGGGTGATCAACTGTATGACATCAATTAAAGACAAGAGCACCAAGAAGGAAGGAAGGAAGGAAGAAAGAAAGAAAGAAAGAAAGAAAGAAAGAAAGAAAGAAAGAAAGAAAGAAGGAAGGAAGGAAGGAAGGAAGAAAGAAGAAAAGAAAACAAGAGTATTAAGACATAAGAGAAAAACCAGGTGTCTGGTAGCAGAAAGGGCAGAGACACCTCTGTGTGAGTCAGGGTGAAAGGCTAGTGGCTGTTCATCGTGGAACCGTGTTTAGGGGTCTCACCTCTCTCCTCTACTCTACACCGGATGTTCTCACGATCTTCACAGATTTGCTTTCACTGGTACAAGAAAGAGAAACATGAAACCAAAATGCCAAGTCACAATATTTTTCTGTCCTTTAGCAAAACTGTGAGATGGGACTTCTGTCAAACTAAAGGTTTTACACATCAACCAACAAGATAATAAAGAAAGACAATCCAGGGATGGGAGGAAATAGTCAATAGCCATAAACCTAATAGAGGTTACTATCCAAAGTCTGTATAAGGAACTCGACAACAGGGGCAACTGGTTGTTCTTCAGTAGAAAAGGCTGTACAGAGACATTTTCCCTATGAAGACAAAAATGACTGGCAAGTGCATGAGAAAGCACTGAAACTATTGATCAGTGGGGAAATCAGAACCTCAGACCTGCTATCATAAGACAGACACACAGACACACAGAGACAGACAGACGCAAACCCCAAACCCTCAGATGTAGAGAAAGGAGAAGCCTTGGCCAGGTGTGGTGGCTCAGGCTTGTATTCCTGGTACTTTGGAGGCTGTGGCAGTAGGATTCTAATGAGCTCTAGGCCATCGTGGACTAGGGCAAGAACCTGTCTGTAAAAGGAAGAGGCATGTTGTTCGCATTTGCTGAGAAGGTGAGCTGGTAAAGACATTACTCAATGCAATATGGACATTTCCTTAAACACTAAACAGAATTTCAGTATGACCCAGACATCCTACTTCTTAGTTTATATTCAAAGGCAATCAAATCATGATGTCAAGGAGATCTCTCCACTTCCAGGGTCTTTGCAACATTATTCACAGAAGGTGGGACATGGAGGTAACCTGAGTTCCCATCAACAGAGAAATGGATGAGGGACACGTGAGACACACACACACACACACACACACACACACACACACACACACACCACACACACACCCCACACACCACACACACACACACCACACACACACACACCACACACACACACACACCACACACACACACACACCACACACCACATACCACACACACACACCACACACACACACACCACACACACACACATACCACACACCACACACCACACACACACATATACACCACACACACACACACACCACACACACACACACACACACACACCACACACCACACATACACACACACATACACCACACACACACATACCACACACACCACACACACACACACACACACACACATATACCACACACACCACACACCACACACACACACACACACACACACACACACACACACACACACACACACGAGAATGTTATGTGACTGTAAGGAGATCCTGCCTTCCACCCCGAGGGACCTGGGGAGACACTGTGCTGTATGAAATAAGCCAACAAGGAAAGAGACATACTGCACAGTTACCACTTATGCTGATCTCACAGAAACAAACAAGAAAGGTGGTTCTAAGGGCCTGAGTGAGAAATGGGAAGACGCTGGGCACGGGGGACAAACATGGGTCTGAGGGTAGATGGGTCTTAGTGACCTGATGAACAGAGCAGGGACCGCGTTTAGTGAGAGACTAGAAATCGACATCAGATTTATTCATTCCTTCATCATTTCCAACCTATTTCTTAAGACAAGTTCTCCAACTGAACCTGGAGCTCACCAAGTCTGCTAGACTGGCTGGCTAGCAGACCACAAGCATTCATCTCTAGTTCTCCGGGCACACCATTAGCATTCTGTCTAAACTCCACAGTTACCTGGCAACAGCCAGGTAGGCCTGACCCACTATAAAAGGGGCTGCTAGCCCCTCCTCCCTCTCTTACTCTTGATCCCTTGTTCTCTTTTCTCTGTGGCTCTTCTCTTCTTGTTCCCTGTCCCCTCACCCTTCCCCCCTCCCTACCCCATTCCCTTCCACCTCTCTTCACATGCTCATGGCCGGCCTCTACTTCTCTACTCTCTCTGCCTTTCTCTGCCTTTACTACCCACTTAACTCCCCTCCCTATGCCCTGAATAAACTCTATACTATACTACTGTGTGGCTGGTCCCTCAGGGGGAAGGGATGCCTTGGCATGGGCCCACTGAGACATTTCCTTCTCAGGCCTTAATTCTAAGAATTCTTTCTGCATTAGCTTGACTATAGGCATTATTTTACAATGTGCACATGCACCATGTTATGTAATTGATCACTCTAAACATGTACAAGTTTTATTTGCTAACCATATCTTGTAAAACTATGGAAAATGACAATCAGAAAAATATCAGTAGCTTGTGAATTATATTGTCACCCCCCAACACACACACACATAGATATACACATACACATATACACACACAGAGGAAGATCTTACTGGTATTATCGCTACCTGGGAATTTAAAATAGCCCATTAACTCTTCATTAACTATATCCATTGCTGTAAAATGATTATTGATATTTTGTGTATATTAATTAATGCTGGATATGGAAATACAGCAACAGCTATTCCTTAACCAGTTAGTTCCCCAAATAACCACACAGAGACCTTTTCATACTCAAAACTGAGACCTTAGTTGGGCAGACTCTCAACTAGCTCATCTAAGTTAACCCTATCACCTAGCCCCATCCAGCCGGTCACTAGCTATACCTCCCAGTCCCATAGTCAGGAAGGTCTCCTCTCTTGCCTCCTAATGAAAAGCCTTCCTCTTTCTTTCAATCACGGGCTTTAGCCTTTTACTGACCAATAAACTTGGGAGCAAGGTTTGCACAACAAAAGCCTGTGTAGTGAGAATTTGCTCCTCTTGAGGGGGGGGAACAGATCTTAGGGTACAAATTGTAGCATTTGAATACATAGCAGCACACCCCAACACAATACTCATTGCTTACAAGTACTTTCACAATAGACTATTTCCTACAGATCTGAAGTTGCCTCCCAGGTTTTCTACTTGGCAATATGGGATGGCTGCTAGCAGTGGACTTCTTCAAGGGGGCGGACAATTCCAACTGCAAGTTCAAGTGTGGGCCCAGAGCAACCACAAGCCGGTTGCATAACATCACCAGGAACCCAGCACTTAAAAAGGAAATGAAAAAGTGTTGATGATTCAATAAACTTATTCCTGGAAATAATAAAAGACAATAATCTTCACACTGGCCTCAGAGCACGTAACATAAATATTGAGTTTGGAGTTATACCAAAGCCTAAGATGGCTCTGACTTAAACTATGATTTCCTTTGCTGTGCACCTCTGTGTTTGGAGCGATTTAAAAACCATTTTCTTTGCTAAGTAATCACAAGGTGCCTTAGGAAATGAGCCTAGGAGACCCTAAGGGATCTTCGTCACCTTTGCAGTGGTGCTTTGCAGAGTCTCCTTGAAAGTGGAATCATTCCTTGAGATCTGAGACTTTTTGAGCTTCACTAAAAGCACCAGGGTGGGGGGGGGGGTTGGCATGACTAGATTCTTCTCCTTAGACTCAGTTTCAGGGACCCCTGTCACTTGGATAATACCCGCATGAAGTAAGTCCTTTCTGTTGTTCAAACAGCACATTTCCCTTCTAGTTTACCAACGAACATTGTGGTGGTTGGCCAAGCCAGCAATTATGCAGAGCAGGAGTCTTATATAGTCAAAGTGGCTATATACCACATTTTAAGAATTTTTAAGATCAGTTTTCAAAGTTCAGGCAAGCAATGAAAAGTAATGCCAGCTTTATCATTTGGGGAAAACTGTAACACCCTACGGTTGAGGGTGATGACCTGGGTAGCCACAGAGGTAGACAATGAAACTCCAGCCTGTTGAAAACTGACTGACAGGCAAGAGATGAGCATGAAGACCTGGCTGTCCAGCCTTTGAAAGCCAGCTGATGGATGCAAAGCGAGTTACAGGTCACCTGTAAACATCCTTAGCTTTTCATGGCCAGTCCTCCATGCACAGCCAGATGCCACCGGCTCTCCCTGCAAAGCCCATAATGATCAGATGCAGGCTTTTCTATGATTCGAGTTGCCCATCTCCTCCCTCACCCCATCTCAACTACTTTTCTATTGGTGTGAAAAGATGCCATGCTGAAAGGCAACTTATAAAAGGAAATGTTTATCAGGGCTCATGGTTCCTGAGGGCTGGAATCCATGATCATCACGGCAGTAAGCAGGCAGACACAGTGGCAGAACAATTGTTGAAAGCTTTCATCCTAATCACAAGTATCAAGCAGAGAGGGAGAGACAGACAGACAGACAGACAGAGTACTAACTGGAAGGGCAGATATCTTTTGAAATCTCAAAGCCCACTTTTGACACACCTTTTCCAATAAGACCACACCTCCTAATCCTTCCCAAGCCATTCCACTAAGTAGGGAACAAGCACTCAAATATATGAGCCTATGGGGGTCATTCTCATTCAAAGGACCACACGCCCCATGCCAGGAAGATTGCTTCTTCCCTTCACTTCCTTTAAGGTGGGGGTGGGGTAGGGGGATGGGGGGTGGGAGTGGGGGTTGGGGGAGGTCGGGCTCTGTATCCTATAGCACACGGGCTCTAAAGCAGTCACTTTCCTCTCAAAGGTTTGACTTGCTTAAAGCTGATTGGTGGGTGGGTCAACCCTCTGACTCAAGATATCTCCCTGGGGTGCTGGGAGAGAACTAGCTACTCAGATTCACACACCAAGCTCTCCTCAGTTTGTTGAGCTCACAGATCCTGGATCCTGATTTAAATGCTAGGAGATAGGACCCATGCTCATGACCCAAAGAAATGGTGCCCGTTCCCTCTCCCAAATGGGTGACTCCCATTTGGAAGATGTCACCCAGAGTTGGAAGATGACCCTTGCAAACTCTGTCCCCTGGAGTGCACGACTTTTACATAAAATCTCCCTTGAGTGTGACTTGCCTCTAACTCACAGAATTTGTCAAATGAAGGGATTTTTTTTTTCAGATGTAATTGAGGTTCCAAATTAGTTCATATTCAGCTAGTTCAAGAGGAGACTTTCTAGGGGGTCTAAGGGGACCTGACTTTGTCGAATGACTGAATGCCCTTTTGAAGATGCATGACGGCCTCCCTCCCATCAGAGTGTCTCCTTTTTGACTTGATGACATAATCAGTCAGGTTGCATAAGTCTACATGGAGACTAGCAGGTGACCCAGAAGCTGGAGAGTCATGCAGGTCATGAGGTCAAACTCCAGCTGACAGCCAGCAAACTTGGTGGCTCCATCAATACAGGCACTGGGAATTGAAGTCTGCCAGCAAACTCAACAAGCACAGAGGTCTTTCCAAGTCAACCCTTCAAATGAGAGCGCCGCCCGGCCAGTGTCTTCAGGTGATTTGTGACATTCTGAGCAGAGGGACATTCTTGGATTCCCAGGAAATGAGCGGCAAATAGTGTGGTAGACTCTTTGTTCTCAGCACACTCCCAAATCTCCTTCCCAAAGATTCATAAAGTCACTAAGATCTCTGAGTCATCAGGCAGTGGTGGCACATGCCTTTAATCCTAGCAGTTGGGAGACAGAGGCAGGGAGATCTCTGTAAGTCTGTGGTCAGCTTGGTCGAAAACAAAAAATTCCAAGCCAAGTAAGGTTACATGGTGAGACCCTGACTCATCATGTACAAAGAAAAAAGTATATGGAGTGTGTGTGTGTGTAAGGTTTAATAAACATCTGAAAGAAGATGCTTTCTTAGAAAAGCTTGGTTTTGTTTGTTTGGAAAAGTACTTTGACAGATTACTTATGCAAATGTTGCTTAAGGTATACACTAGCAAAAACTAAGATATAACTAAATAAAACTTAATATTTTTATTCAGTCTCTTTTTTTATTCAAAAGATAGCATTTCATACATACTGACACATCTTGTTTTTCTCCTTAAAACAATACATCTTAGAGATCTCTGTATCCGTGCTTAGATTTTTTTGTGTCTTTTTTTTTAACTGCAGCATAATATGTCATTATATATATAGAAGTACCATAACTGATTCTACTAGTGTCTTCCCCAGAGACATTTGAATTGTAGGTAAGTTTTTTTATTAAAAGTATGAAGAAGTGATAAAATGCTTATTTTGAACCTGTGAAGATCAGTCCACAGGGCAGGTCCCACATCGAAACATCTGGTTAGATGGCCAAAGGCATGTGGAATTATATAAATGTTGCTGAATTACCTTCCCTGAAATTTCTATCCTTTACTCCCACTAACAATGAGTTCCTGTTTTCTTCACAGCCTCTAAACAGCAGTATTATCAAATCAGGTTTCTCCTGGCTTGAAAAAGGAGAGAAGACATCTCACTATGAACTTTCTGAAAGTGATGCTTACAAGTCAAAGGACCATGTGAGGACGGGTGAATGGAAAAGCAGCCTGAGGTGGGGGGCACACAATAGAGTGTTGTTCCACAATTAAAAAGACTACAGTGTCCTTTGTAAGAAAATGAATGGAGCTGAAGGTTATAATGCTAAGCAAATTAAACCAGAATCAGGATTTAAAAAGTGTTACATGCTTGCTCTCGTGTGTGAACACTATAAAGGGGGGAACTTGAGCAAATCTTTAGCTTATGCACACTAAATACCTATACATGAACAAATCTGCTTAAAAAACAAAACAAAAAAACAAAAAACCCTGAGAGCATTCTTGGGAGTGTCAGAAAGAGTCTGGGGCTTAGTATTTTTTACAACTCTATTTTAATGTTACAGCAGATCATACTGGCACAGAGAAGATAAACAGAATAAAACAAAAAGTTTCAGATGGTCACCAAACGTGTGGAAATCATTCATCGGTGATAAAGATCATGTCTCTCCACCTCATTCCTAGGCCCAAATCAATTCCTAAGAGGTTAGAGATTTAATTTTTGAAATCTTCTGTTTTACTTAATACCTTGAGTTTGGAGATTTTTCTGAGCATAGCAGAAGTTATTCCTGAATTTCTGACCCAGAAAAACTGAGGGGAAAATAGTATGGAAGACTCTTGATTCTCAAGGCAATTTAAAGGGAAATGACATAAAAATGACTCTACAAATATGAAGGCTTCCTGTGACAATATATAACACAAATAGTTTTAAAACAATATAGTCTCTTAGTTAGGTTTTACTGCTGTGTAGAGACACCATGACCAAGGCAACTTTTATAAGGAAAACATTTAATTGGGGCTGGCTTACAGGTTCAGAGGTTCAGTCCATTATCATCAAGGTGGGAGCATGGCAGCATCCAGGCAGGCTTGTTATGGAGGAGCTGAGAGTTCTACATCTTCATCTGAAGGTTGCTAGCAGAATACTGACTTCCAGGCAGCTAGGAGGACTGTCTCAAATCCCACTCCCTCGTATTTACACAATTCCTTCTATTCAAGGCCACACCTACTCCAACAAGGCCACATCTCCTATTAGGTTTGAGACATTCTTTTTTTTTTTTTTTTTTTTTGGTTTTTCGAGACAGGGTTTCTCTGTGTAGCCTTGGCTGTCCTGGAACTCACTCTGTAGTCCAGGCTGGCCTCGAACTCAGGAATCCTCCTGCCTCTGCCTCCCAAGTGCTGGGATTAAAGGCGTGCACCACCACCGCCCGGCCACATCTCCTATTAGGATCAAGCATATTCAAACCACCACAACTGTCCTTTCTAAAAATGATACACTAGAAAAAAAGCTAATAAAATATATATCAGATAAGCATTAAAATCACAATGATATAGAGAGCTTTTGGGGGAAAAATGTTTGTGGGGAGAGGGTAGTCCAAGAGAGTGCAGGTTTCCATGGAGGCCAGAGGCACTGGGTTCCCCTGGATCTGGAATTACAGGCTGTTGTGAACCACTAGATGTGGGTGTAGGTACAGAGCTCAGGGCCTTTGTAAGAGCTCTTATCTATTGGGCCACCTCTGCAGCTCTGTAAAGAGCTTGTTTGACCAGTAAAAGACATGTATCTTACAGAGGAAAAAAGGCAATCGTTCTCAAACACCAAACTACAAAGAGCCAACCAGCATGGGAAACTGTCAAGAGATATATGCAAGCCAAACATTAAAACACCACTTTCCACCTACCCAAGGCACGGCAATGAGCAGGGTCAATACCAGCTGCTAGAGTTGAGGCTTTCTACCGGTGAGGCTTTTCTACCTGACTTCTTCCCAGAATGTCACCAGCAATGTACACTTCCATGTAAAACACACAGTTTTCTTTCCAACAACCTATGTCTGTGAATTCAGGCTAAGGAATAGCTGCATGCAGTGCTTTCAAAAATGGATTTGCTGTGGCTGGAAAGTTGGCGAGGGTTAGAGCACTTATTGCTATTGCAGAGGACCCAGAGCCCACATGGGAGCTCACAACCATCCATAACTCCAGTTTCAGGGGACTGTAATGCCGTTATCTACATGCGTGTAAAATACTCATACACAGGCCAGAGAGATGGCTCAGCAGGTAAGAGCACTAACTGCTCTTCCTAAGGTCCTGAGTTCAATTCCTAGCAACCACATGGTGGCTCATAACCATCTGTAATGGGACCTGATGCCCTCTTCTGGTGTGTGTCTGAAGACAGCTTATAGTGTACTTAAATACATAAAATAAGTAAATCTTTAAAAAATACACATACACATAAGACAAATTCTTTTAAATTGATTTTATTGTATCACTGCACAAACTTGAACACAAAAACCACACCCTCCCTCCCTTTAGAAACAAATGCCTGGCCTTAGACAGTGAATAGACAACGGTCCTTAGACTGCTGTGCCAGTGGACTGGATTTTTTTTCTCCTGAGAAGAGAATTGAAAAGTAAAGGATTTTGAAAATCAGAATGAGAGTTTAGCAATCAAAAGGGTTCACTGATCAATTTAAATCAATTTAAACATTAACTTTATTCCAAGCTGCAGTGAATTTCAAGATAAACACATTGCTCTGGGTCTCTCTCAAGTGCAGCAATTCCAGGTCTTAGGAAACACAGTTCAGTTTTCCCTAATCGGGCTCCATTCCTTTACTTGGTTGTCTGTGGCTCCTTCTAGAAGTGATGGGTGGTACCAAACAGTCAAAGGAGAGGCATAGAGAATCCTCTAGGTAATGCAGAGACTCATAATAAGGTGATATAGTTTAAAGATGACATGATGTTATTTGGATATATAAAAACATGGCTTTTCTAAAACCAAAGGTACATTCTACAAATAGTCTCAGTGGTTATGCAAGGACTGTCAAGACTCAAGTCATAAACCAGCCTGCACCAGTTTCTCTGTCCTTATCTCCCCTTCTAAGTGCTCCCCTTTTTTTCTTTCTTCTTTTTCTCTCTCCTCTCTCTCTCTCTCCCTTCCTTCCTCTCTTCCTTTCTTTCTTCTTATTTATTTATTTTTATTATTTTGAGATAGGATTTCTTTGAATAGCCCTGACTGTCTTGGAACTAGCTCTGTAGATCTGCTTACCTCTGCCTCCCAAGTGCTGAAACTAAAGGCATATGCCACCCCCACCCCACCCATTTCTCCCTTTAAAATTGGGACCAATACTCCTTGACATTCCTACCACACAGAACCTTGTAAAGATAGAAGATGTGCCCGTTGCACATAGATAAGGGTATACTCACAAATTATACACACACACACACACACACACAGAGAGAGAGAGAGAGAGAGAGAGAGAGAGAGAGAGAGAGAGAGAGAGAGAGAGAGCACAACAGCCTAAAGCAAGTGTGTTCCATGACTGAGCAACACTTCAATTCCAATTTCAAATCTGGAAGATAATTCAAAGCCAGATCAAATTGGTCCCCAAGGTTGGAAAGAACTGCCTACCACCCCCACATTAGGATCGAGCTATATTTTTAATAATACATTTATCTTACTGTATGTGTGTGCGTGCGAGAGAGAGAGAGAGAGAGAGAGAGAGAGAGAGAGAGAGAGAGAGAATGTGTACACAACACAAGTGGCATTCTGAGGACAACTTGCAGGAATCAGTTCTCTGCTTCCAGTGTGTGGGTCCCGGGACCCATCTCAGTCTTCAGATGCTCCAGCTCTCTGTCCCCAGCTCTGTCTCCAGCTCTCTGTCTCCCCCTCTCTGTCCCCAGCTCTGTCTCCCCCTCTCTGTCCCCAGCTCTGTCCCCAGCTCTGTCCCCAGCTCTGTCTCCCCCTCTCTGTCCCCAGCTCTAGCTTTACTGACTGGGTCCCAGTCCACATCAGCACTGGTCTGTAGAGTGTCCTTGTCTCGGGCTTTTGACTGCATTTTCCCCAGAACACCCATAAGCTTCCTAAGAGTCATTTCACAGGTTGATCGGGAGTCCAGTTAAGGAGGGGAGAAGGCATTATTGTGTAAAAATGCTTTCCTCACACTGCGGGAAAACCATTTAAGAAGAACCGGCAGGAAAATGAATCGAGGTCTCTGCAAATACCCAGCACCTGCTCCCGTTGGGAGTATGCACAGAGCAGCTCCGCGCGTCGTAATTTGGAACAATCAGAGGAAATGACAACGCTCTTGTGTTTGCTATTTTGGCAGCTGTAGATGAACTCCTTTTACATTTCAACACTCTACCACAAGCTGATAGTTTACTTAACATTTCATCAGTTATTAAACCCAAGTTGTTTTTATCTATATATCTTAAACCCGTGAAATGTCTTCCTTTAATGGTAATTATGCTAAGTCCCCCACGTGGGCAACTTGGACAGTTACTCTAGATTGCAAAATTAGAGAGCCGTGAAAATATTGGTCCTAAATTGCTATCTGTGGTGAGTTACTCAAAGGACCGAGCACTCTATTACGAGCAAGAGCCCGCAGCTGCCACCGAGGACACTGCGTCCCTCTGCAGTTGAGTAGAACAATTTTTTCCCAGGTGAGTAGAACCCTTTGCTCCAACCCCACCAGGTTGGAGCAGCCTTATGGACAGTGTGATGGTGTTTGAGTAGCTAAGTATCAGTGATTCTAAAAGAACAAAGAAGCTGGTAATGTGGGCTCATTAATGTGAGTTTTTGTCTCTAATGTGAGTTTTGTGAAGACAAATCACATATAAATCATAGCACCAGGTCCCCAACAAACTCCCCACAATTGAGCAGTGAACACACCAGTCATGACCCTGCTGGTGCACAGTTCTAGACCCACACTCTTCTGTGTTCCACCCTGAGGTTGTAACCACACCCTTTTTTCCCTCATGCTCTTGTGTATGTCTAGCAAGGGAGGGATGGAGAAGAGAGAAATCACAGCCTTGAAGTTGAGCTGTCTTAAGAGAAAAAGTTGAAGAATACCCAAGGGTTTTAAAAGTCAAACTTAATACACTCTATCTGTATATCCACATGGACAGTAGGCCAGCCTTGCCTGTAGCTGATGTTTCACGGGCCATGACACGATCTCAGTCATGGTTACTGGGGTGTAGGTAGGGTTAATCACCGTTGCTCCTTATCCCCCAAAATTCATGTAGATGCTGACCATGACTTGGATGTTGCTTCAGCCCACTGTTCCTACATTACCACCAAACCCAAATATCTCAAGGGAGGCAGAGAACAACTTTATAGATACTGGGTAAGAAAAGGGGAGCAAAAAAGAATGGGGAAGAAATTACAGAATGGGTTTTTCTAGAAAGCAGGCATCACTTTTGGTCTCACACAAACAAGAGGAATTGTATCAAAGCCGAGAAGGGAACCTGAGAGAGTGGCCAGGCTATTGTACTTTCTGGTATAGGTCAGGGGCTAATCCTAAAATGCTTGAAACATTTATTTATATCAATGTTCTTTATCCAGTGTCCTCCTTCATAAATTCCAGCCCAGACTTAAGCCCATCTCATTACCTATTGAGAAGAATAGATCCTGAACTAATTAGTAGATGAACTAATTAAAGGAAGATGAAGAGGTTCCACATCCAATGTCTATGGGACCTGACTCACAGGGTCTGTGGCCTGTCCACATCCAGAGTAAACAACGCCTGACTCATGGGGTCTGCAGCCTTTGGTATCACATTGGGCATGAGTCTCAAGTTCACGGATGTACAACTGATCCAGAAAGCATGAAACACACACGAACTGCTCCTGAGTTTTAAGATTCCACCAAGATGGCTGCCATCTTGAATTCAGGAATGAGGTCATGCTGGGATAGAGAAAGTTTCAGCCCCACACAAGGGCTTAGGATGGGAGCCACACGGTGAATGGGCCTGAGAACCGTCAGAGCATCTGTGCATCATCAAGTCAGTCTTCCCATGCTGAGCCCATCAGCCATCTAGACAGAGAGAGAAGAGAGAAGGCACACACACTGCACACCCCTGCTGTTTCCTCACTTCGTGCCTGGGTGCAGCTCATACACATGTCCACAGCACCCAGGCAGGGAAGCTGCATAGGAGACCAGCCTTCCTGCTGGACTGACAGGGTGGGCATCACTATACCTGCTTTTCCTCCTCCCAGCTGCAGGGTCAGCCCCACTGTCTCCCTGCTGCCTGTGCCCAGACCCTCCCTCACGCCCAGCTGTCCTGCAAGACTCCTGCCCCAGCCTCCCCCCAATTCCGCTCATTCTTTAAAAGTGACAGTCTCACATACCACACTGCTGAGAAGGAGAGGAACGCAAGAATGGTCACAAAAGCCACGGAGCCCAGTCCAACACCCACCATCTGCTGCGCTGTGAGTGATGAGTCTGTGGGAAGAAACCACATGATGAGCCCACAGCACGTCCCTTCACGGCCCTCCCGGGACAGCCGCATCCAACTGTGCACATTCTGTTTTAAAAGAACCCAGGTTCCACTTAACAAAGAATCCAAAGAATGCCTCCACAGTGCCCCTACGTTCCCAACAGCTCCTGTGGAGTTAAGGTCTCAGGAAACCACAGTTTCAAAGTATTTCTAACAAGGAAGCATAAAGCCAGATCATATTAAAGTAAACCAAACTTGTAGGCACACCAAAGATACGTGATGCATGCTGTGTGCAGGTAGGATCCTCACTCTCAGGTCGTTTCCTTCCACATGGAGAAGTCATCCTGATATCATTTGAACTCAGGCTTCAAAAATGTTAGTCAGTCCTAGTGGTCACATAAATGAGTACATTTTGTTGGGCACAGTCACTTCTGTTTCACTACATTATCAGTAGGATAGTACCACTCTGCTCTGTCCCACAGGCTCTTAAAATCCACGTAAAAGTCCTTGGAACATGTGTTCTACTTAGGAAAAGTCACATGACAATTTTGGGGCGATCTCTGATTACAAATTGAAAATTACCCACATTTGTGGTGCACATTTGATCCAAGAGACTTAATTCAGAGTTTCGTGACTCCACCAAAAGCTGTGATTTTTATTAGAAAACAGGTATTGGTCTGTCTCTGTGTGGCACAGACTGTTGCAAGCATCTCACACAGGTTAACTCGGGCTCCCGTGGCAGCTAACCTTGA
The DNA here is from genome assembly GCA_036184795.1 of Tokudaia tokunoshimensis. NCBI lineage: Eukaryota > Metazoa > Chordata > Mammalia > Rodentia > Muridae > Tokudaia > Tokudaia tokunoshimensis. Next base: position 46,533,251 of record BTHU01000005.1, read on the forward strand.
ATGTCAACTCGACTGGGTTGAGGGGTACCTGGAAGGTTTGGAAAGTATACTCTAGGGTGTGTCTGTGAGACAAAGGTGTGTCTGTGAGAGAGGGAAGACCCACCCTGAATATGGTCATCACTATTCAATAAGCCGGGGGCTTGGATGAACAGAAGCAGAAGAGGCTGGCTGGCTCGGGCTTACTTTCCCTCTTTACTTCCTGGCTACCGTGAGATGAGCAGCCTGCCCCAGCAATGGCGAGCTACCTCATTCAGGCCAGAGCAATGGAGTTGGCTGACTCTGGGCAGACACCCCTGGAACCGTGAGCCCAGTCACATCTCTTACTCGCCTAGGCTGCTTGCTCATTTCCTGTGTTGTCATGATGAAAAATTAACTCATGCACCGCCTAACGAGTGTTTATATTCCCCTTTTAGAGAGGAGGGTTGGAGGCACAGAGTGATTAAGCACAGAACAAATATCTATAACCAGTCTAAGAGCATTTAGTTCCAGTGGAAACCCTGTGGGTCCAGGGAACACGCAAACACAGACATGGAACACACCACTTTTACTAGTCAAGGAAAATTCACTGTCTCAAAAAGTGTTAGCACAAGACTTTCTAGAAAAACACGAATTGGCCAGGTATGTGGTATGTACACCTATAATCCCAGCACTTGAGAAGTCGAGGCAAGGGGCTGGAGAGATGACTCAGTGATTGAGAGCACTGACTGCTCTTCCTAAGGTCCTGAGTTCAAATCCCAGCAACCACATGGTGGCTCACCACCATCTGTAATGAGATTGAATGAGCTTTTCTGGTGTGTCTGAAGACAGCGACAGTGTACTTACATATAACAATAAATAAATCTTTAAAAAAAAAAGGAGGCGAGGCAGGAATATCATGAGGTCAACCTGGGCTGCACAATAAGGCCCCATCCCAAAATTACAATAAAAGAAAAAAATATACTTTTCATATTGAGAAGAAGAGGGTCTTGCATTTTAGGATGCTGAATTATCAAATTGGAAAGAGGCTAGTGAAGAAATTGGGATTTCCTTGTATATTTTGTACGAAAAAACTCGATTATCAGACATCACGACGATGGAATATTAGCATAGGAAAGAATATGCTAGAACAAAATACAATGCACAGGAACAAAGCCAAACCCCACCAAGCCATCTCAAAGCTTGAAAACTGGACTGAGGGTGTTCGGGTCCTATCTCCACAGCATCCCTCTCTACCATGGGACTTCAAACCAGTTCATCCGCCATTGCCTGTTTCAGTTTCCACACTGAGGGATGCTCTAAGAACATGGAAATCCTAGCAACAGCACCCACCTTCCAAGGTTACTGTGAGAAATAACGATTTGCCACTTAGTACCAAGTAAACCTAGCAAATGTCAGCTACTGTTAACTTTTGTTGCCATTATTTTGTAACTGTTTCAAATAACTGAGTGAAATGATAAATGACCTATATCTGGTAAGGAGAAAAAAGTAGCCACTAGAATAAAGTGATTTTGATCACTACAGCTTATTCCATACATCAAAATAACATGCAGGCAGATTAAAGACATAAGCTGAAATATGAAAGAAATGGAAAATGTTAAATATATTTACATAATCTTAAAGTGGGTGAGAAATTTCTGGTTATTTGATTAAAGTGGAAGCCTTATAGGCAGCCACATCCGGAAGCGTGTATTTTATACACACAGAACCACTGCAGTGGCTATAAAGCACCATTTGCACAATCAGTGAGGCTTTGGTTTATAAGAGAAAATACCGCCGGCACTCAGGATGCAGAGACAGGAGGATCCCTGAATTCGAGTTCTACAGAGCAAGTTCCAGGACAACCAGGGCTACACAGAGAAACCCTGTCTCAAAACAAACAAACAAATGAACAAAAGCAGAGAGACAGAGAGAGAGAGAGAGAGACAGAGACAGACAGACAGATAGACAGACAGACAGACAGACAGACAGACAGAGACAGAGACAAGGAGGAAATACAGTGTTGGAGATACAGGGTTTAAAGAGATTCTGGTATTTTTATGCTCTGACTATTTCACACAACTGACCCTTCTTCTTCTCCGGTTTTTGTTATCAGTATTTTCCCTTGTATTTTCCCCACGTATTTCCTCCACACTTCAATCTTTGATGAATGAAAATGCTGAACTGAAGGACCGTGAACTGGAGTCCAAGCCGCGTGGGTCCTGGATTTGCTATTCATTCCTTAGGAGTTACTCCTTAACTGGCAGATGTCGGTTTCGCATTGTTATCCAGCCCATTCCCATGCCTATCTACAGCCCTCATATCGCTCACTCTGTCCTACAGGGGTGTTGTTAACTGTTAGCAGAAGTCAAAATACACTGCTTTCTGCCCTACTCCCTTGGCCAATGAGTGAGTGTATGTGAGGAGGAAACACCCAGGGCATCTCATGCCCTACACTGACTCATTAGGAATGCTGTCACCATCATCACCTGGGCTGGCCCTGACTTCAAGCTACCTTCAGAACACTTTTAGGTGGCGCCCTCTTTGTACAAAGTCCTTGTCTACTGCTCAGCCCTAGCCTTCTCTTCCAGGTCTCACGAAGGTTGTCCGCAGCTGTTTATCTGTCTTATTAGGAAATTATGTGACTCTGCTCTGATGTGCTTTATACAGGTGGAAAGATACCGACATCCCTCACAAGGCAGCAGGACAGAAGTGAACGGGAGTGGAGGATGCCAGCTTTCCCCAGACCCACCCACCAGTAGGTAGCATCCACCTCAGCTGTGAGCCATGCTGTTCCTTGCAGTAGACATTACTATTGAAAGTGAGTGTTAACAAGTGACCTTTAGACTGGCGAGACGGGTGACTCAGAGGTTTAGAGCATTGGCTGCTCTTCTGGAGGAGTGGAATTCAGGTCCCAGCAGGTCCCGGCACCCCTGTTAACCAGCAGCTCACGACCACCTGTAACTCCAGCTCCCGGGGATCTGAGACTCCCTTCTGGCCTCTGAAGGCACTGCTCTCATGCGCTCACACAGACACCAGCACATGCACAAATTTAAAAGAAATAAGAAAGTGCCCTTTATTTTGCATAGCATACTTGGATTTTAGCTCCCAGCATGGTTTCCAGTCCTTGGCTACAGGTCTTTTGGGTTCGCTTCTTATACAAACTCAAAAGTCTACAGCAGCATTCATGGGTGTGGCTGTACAGTTCCTTCCTCTGTGAATGTCTAATAAAATTTACAAGTGGCCACTTTGAATGATCTGGTTTTTTATGGTCTTGCCCTTCTCTGGCTCCCCTCCCTTCCAGTCTCAGGCCGCGGGATCTTTTATTTTCCTACTGAATCATCTGCAGAATATTCTCTTAGAAACTCAGCCGAGGGACTCATGCGCTGTTAGTCATTCTTAGAGAAAGTAAATACATTTGAACCCTAACCCTCCTCTCTACAGAGACTCTCCTTGGGAGTAACCCAGGCTTCTCTTTAATCTTTTACTGATAGAAAGACCACAGGTGCTTAAGAGGAAGTTAGGCCAGGTGATAATCTTGATGACAGTTCTCTAGGTGTGGGCATGTTGTTTTCAGAACTGTACACAGGTATGGTCATTTCCTGAAAGCAACTGTTGCCATCAAACGGTATAAATAAATTAATGCCATGACCCAGTCTGGTTTGGGACACATCCAGAGGGGAGTTGGTGCATTCGTTTGAACAAAGAAGAATAAATAATGATTTAGTGTGTTCTTTTTTTTCTGTGTTATTCTTTCTTTTTAAGATTTATTTTTATTTATTATATCTAAGTACACTGTAACTGTCTTCAGATACACCAGAAGATCTCATTACGGATGGTTGTGAGCTACCATGTGGTTGTTGAGATTTGAACTCAGGACCTTCTGAAAGGCAGTCAGTGCTCTTACCTGCTGAGCCATCTCTCCAGACCTTTTGTGTTATTCTTATCTGACTTCTCCACCATGGGCGACACAGAAAAGGGGAGCAAAGCAGGAGATAGATTCAGAGGTAATGTTTGACAAAGCAGTGGCAATGTTGAGTTTATTTTATTGTGACCTAACATACTGCTCAGCTCCCAGCCCACCCATTAGCTCAGTCCTGTGGCTCCAGGTTCAGGCACACTGTGATGGGTTCTCCACTCAGCATACTACAGGGCTGGACTCAGTCTATTGATGGTTCACCCTCCCATCCGGAGGCTCTGGGGAAGAATGCTTCCGAGTTCGTCTCCACTGTCAGCTAAATTCCTTAGGTACAGAACTATGGTCCACATGTCCTTATGGTCCACCAGCGAGGTCTGTCTCTGAGCTCCTGTGGGCCACCTATGCTCCTCGACATGTGGCTCTTCAAAGCTAGCAGGAAATTTCCAGTGTCAAATACATCTCACCCTTAGGATCTTCAAGACCTAAGTTCTGACCTGTAGACCCAAGTTCAAGGGTTTGTGTGACAGGTCAAGCCTATTGGAATAATCTCCTTGCTGAAGACTACATCCTCAAAGTGCATCTTCTGCAGAATCACTTAGAACAGTCTTTAACTGAGTAACTAGATAAAGGTGAATGTGTGTGTGTGTGTGTGTGTGTGTGTGTGTGTGAGAGAGAGAGAGAGAGAGAGAGAGAGAGAGAGAGAAGGAGAGAGAGAAGGAGAGAGATTCTCAATATCCCTAGGGAAACCTTTAGACAGAGGCAGAGAGAAAGGGAGACAGAGACAGAGATCCCCCAGTATCCCTAGGGGATTAGTTCCAGAAAACCCTCCCCTAAGAAAACAGAATTTTTTAATATTAAAATCCCACATAAAATGTGTTGTGACTTTGCGCTGTCTATGGATGACTTAGAATGGTGAAAATAAGGTAAATGCTATGCAAATAGCTGATATACTACGTTGTTTAAGGAATGGTGACAAGGAGACAAAGCCACTCCACGGTCAGCACAGCAGCCACAGCTTTCCAAAATATCTCAACCTTCAGCCGACTGAACCACAGATCCCTGGGTCTAGCTGGTGGATTCCATATACTCGCATATTCACCTTAGGCTTGGAGCTTGCAAATTCTCCCTGCTTATGTTTGTTTGACAAGTAGTAAATCTGTGCTACATTCTTCATAAAACTGATAGCTGCTTACCTGCTGGATTCAATGTACTAAGTGAGCATCTAATGCATGCCAGGCAGTGGCTCAGTTTTTTTTTTTAATATTACCCCCAAATGTTTGAAAACTCACAGAAAAAGATAATTACCAGCTGCTCTGAAGCATGGGAGAATAGCTAAAGAAAAGGAGACAGAGGGGGGACCCTGAAGAGCTCTGAAAGGCTTCGGGAAGAGGATGTTAGGTTTCTATCTTGGACGGTGGACTGCAGCAAGCAGCCCCTCACGGGGAGCTGACAGGGCATTCAGGTGGGAGTGATCGAGTCACTGTGTGAGCAAAGACATTAAAGAGAGAGACAGAGAATGACTAGGACATCTGTAGGAATGGGAAAAAATGAGAGCCGTAAGTTCAGACGCAGGCCAGGTGGCCACAAACTGGGATAAAGTGGGAAAACCCGAACTTGTGTGATGGGAGAGGAACCAGGAGGCTCTGCTACCTGTCTGTGCTACAGGGATGAAGGCCTGAGCTCCGTGCAGACAGAAATGAAAGGCATGCAGCATGCAGGCTGACAGAGATCGGAGGAGTCACTAGTGTCTTGGGTTTCGTACCTGTGCCTTGAGAATGTTCCCTGATTATAGCTTGCCAGCATCTCAGTGACTCAAGAGACCACAGACACATAGTACTTTGTGGGCTGGAAGGAATCTTAGCCCAGGCAGAGGCAGGTGAGGACTAGCCAAGTTAAAACCCAGTTCAAAGATGCTCCGTGATCAGGAGCTTGATGGAGGTGAGGAAGCTCAGGCCTCTGCATTTGACATCAAATACAATTTCCTGGCTTTCCTAATGGTGGCACTGCGAAAAGGTAAATACGAAACTCAGCACTGGGCAAAAGCCAAGCACTGTGCATCAAGGACCCAAAGTGATCCGGAGATGGGCCTGCATCACATTCCTCTCCAAATTACCTAATGGGAGTTGTCTGGGTTAGGGTCTCTATTGCTACATGAAACACCATGACCAAAAAGCAAGCTGGGGAGGAAAGGGTTTATCTGGCGTATACTTTGCATTGTAGTCCATCACTGAAGGAAGCCAGGATAGGAACTCAAACAGAATAGGATCCTGGAGATAGGAGCTGAGGCCACGGAGGGGTGCTGCTTACTCACTTGCTCTCCATGGCTTGCTCAGCCTGCTTTCTCATAGAACCCAGGACCACCTGTCCAGGGATGGCCGCACCCACAATGGGCCAACCTTCTTCATCAATCACTAATTAAGAAAATGCTCTACAGGCTTACCTATGCCTGTTCTGATATGAAGGCATTTTCTCAAGAGAGGCTCCTTCCTCTCCAGTGTCAAGTTTACATAAAACTAGCTAGCACAGGAATCTTTTTGTTTGTTTGCTTTTCTTTCTTTCTTTCTTTCTTTCTTTCTTTCTTTCTTTCTTTCTTTCTTTCTTTCTTTCTTCCTTCCTTCCTTCCTTTGTAATCATCATTACAGTTATTATTTGGGTTTTTGAGACAAGTCTCACCACATCATAGCCTTGGCTGGCCTGCAACTCACTATGTAAAACGGGCTGAACTCAAACTCAGAGATTGACCTGATGCTGCCTCCCAAGTGTTAGACTTAAAGGTTCTCAGTAATGATTCTTAAATTAAGGGTGCGGAGAAAAGGACAATTAGAAAAGGCACTCAGCTAGTCTCAAAATCCTTCCTAGTCATCACAGAAGACCAACTCCAGCCTCCTCTGTTTCTTCTGCCTGCTTTGAATCTTTCCCAGTCATGTCGGATGGTTTCCACCGGTAGGGTAGATTCCAGAAGCTTTGTCTGTGTCTGAAGCTTGCACATCTTATTCACAACTCTATTTTCCTAGTAAGCACTCTATTCTGTGCCTGGAGCTTCAGGGTGTACACTGGCATGCTTGATTCTGTACCTTTCATTAAACTGCTTCAGAAAATTTGAGTAGAGATAAAAAGGTGGAAAGTAAGACGAAGGGAGAGGCCGACAGACAGAAGCCTCATTCCCTGAGCCTCTCCTCCACATGTCCTGCTAAGGCCCCTCTATAACAGAGCAGCTGTTGTAAAGTCCATCCACCACAATCCTGAGAGAGGTCACGCTCACTGCCTCACCACTACAGCGGTTGTCTCCTGCGGCTATGCTCAGAAGTAGGGATGGGGTGTAAGGAGATAGAGGGACACATGTGGGCCATGGGCAGCATTCCTCAGCCTATTGCCAGGAATAGGTCCATACGCAGAGGTTATAAATTTAACAAGGTTTCTGGAATTAGGCACAAACTAATGGAATTCCTGGGAATCAATTCCACTGGCTGGCTGCCTATCGTTTTTGAACAAACGTCCTGCCAACGGAAGACTGACCACCAAGGATCTGTGATTACTCAATCCAAGGCAGCTCCCAAACTCCTTTGAAAACTCTGCTTGTGGAAAGGGAAGGTTCAAAAGGCATACCTCATCAGTAAGAGCCAGATCTGGAACCAATGGAAGAACTGTTCCATCAGGCAGACCAAGTCAGGAAGCCTGACAGATCACATGCTCAGGCTGCTGCCAGGACAGTCAAGGCTTTATCTACCCAGCAGAGGGGTGGCTGCTGTCAAGGGCACTATACCACTTGATGTCATATACTAAAGTTTGGGAATGATTATGTCTTCCATGTATCAGAGTTGCACGTCTGGACCTGATCAAGAAAAATATACAATCCCTGGATTCCTGGCCTTGGAGCTGGGTGCAGCAACCAACCTTTGAACTCTGTTCTTTTCCTGCATTCCTTTGGGGTTTTGTCTTTTTTTTCCCCCTAGATGTAGGATAGTTCTATTCTGTAAATAAATTATTTTTATTAATATAATTACGCATCACTTAACAGTGGGGACAATTCTGAGAAATGTGTCAGTATGTAATTCCTCACTGTGCAAATATCACAGAACGTTCTTAAACAAAATAACATGAGTAGCTATGTCTCTAGCTGACACAAACTCCCCGCCCTGTTTTAGGCAGAGTCTTGTTATGGGTCCCAGGCAGACAGTCACCATCCTCCGACCTCTGCCCCTAAGTGCTGGGATTCGGCCATATATGGTCCACACCACGCTCCAGGACATGCAATCTTTTGTGCCTTCCCCTATATTTGTGGTTCACCATTAGACTCAATTGTCATTATTGGTATGTGTCTGACTGTGTGTGCACGGGTATGCATGGTGTAAGCCAAACAGCAGGTCTCAGGCTTCTATAGCTCTCCTTTTGGTCATGACCAAGCTTTCCAGTGTCCTTAACCTTGACTAGAATCTCTCCCTCCTCTCAGAGCTGCTCTGCTGCTCTCTCCCCAACAAGCCACATAACTCACACAACATCCAACATAGACCCAGCGCTATCTCAAATCGAGGGTGACTCGGACAATGGAAAGCCACCCAAGCTAGGAGGAAGAACTCTTCTAAACTGTAAAACTTTGTCCTCACTGAAGTTACTCATCTGGGTGTCTAGGGCTCATGTCTCCTATCCCATGGCTACAGGAGGAAAACAGTAAGGCCAGTTGACACAAGCCACGGGAGAGACGGGAGGCTGACAGCAAGGATGGTCTCCTTCATGTCTCTTTGTATAATTTCATGAGATCCCACCTCTTCAGTGATGGCTCAAATATGCCATACCCTATGGCGTGAGAAAGCCTATATTTTTCTGAAGATGCCTTAGCTTGTATATCTGTCACCACCTGTGACAATTCAAAGCAAGTCCTCAGTATAAGATTGGTGCTGCAGATTGAACATGGGGGAAGGACAGTGTGCATAGAGAGAACATGGCCTTACCTTTTACCTCAGCCCAGACAGCACAGGAATATCTTCTCACCTGAAAGGGAAACAACAGAGGTCCATCTAAGTAGGAGACATGGGGCATCATTTTAAACAGTATAATGGGAGACGCAGGGTGCCATTTTAAACAGTATACTGCAGATGCTAAATCTCTCTGACTCTCTGACTCTTCATACCCTAATTTCAACCAGAAAATCTTTAAAGTCCCATCTAGCTTTTATAAGTGTGTGTATTTATGTTTTGTGTTGCTAGGGATAAAACCCATGGCCTCATACATGCTAGGCCAAGGCTTTACCACTGAGCCACAATTTCAACCCTATCTCTTCCATCTCATAATTCAGCCATATAGCACCAGTGTTCATGGGGCTGGCATGGGTTACACATATGGGAGAGGCTCTAGACATCATTTCTGTGGGTTTTTCAAAAGATCTCAGAAAGCTTCCACCACGAGTAGACAATGGACCATCAGGAGCGTCATTCCTAACCGTCAGCTCTGAACAACGGACATGGGCTGCCTGAGAACTCTGCTGAGAATTCTGAGTTCGAATCTAGGTTCTACAAGAAGTAGTGATGTGTGTTATCCACAAGCAATGGGGAGCTCTGCTATAATAATATTTTGTCTCTCTGGATGATGCTTAACAAATTCACCCACCCAAAATGTGCTTTCAGGAAGTAAGCAACAAGAAAAAGCAAGAGACCTACAAACTCACTGGAACTAAGCATCTCCTCGTCTGGTAATTATCACTTACACAGCTGTCGATGGGGACAGTTGGGTCGCTTGAATGTGGCTGAGGATTCGGTGCTGTCTCCCTCAGGGAAGAAGCTATAGAGCTACCCTTCCAATCTCATTATGTCTTTCAAATGACACATTGGGCATTCTGGTTTTCATGTTCTTAAAAAGGATTTAAAAAACATATTTAAATTGAAAACTTCTGGGGGAAAAGCTTTAACCAGCCACAGGTTTTGAATACAATTCAATTTTGCCTTGAGGCTAGTTTTGAAATTAGGAATGAAGAAATAGGTATGTCAAGACAACAAGAAGCAAAGGGCAAGGCAAGTAACTGAAAACATTACAAATGAGAAACTGACAGGGGCCAGGTGATGCAGGAAGATCACTGAACTGGTGTGCCTGGGTCAGATGCACAGTTTATAAAACTCACCCTGCAGTAGCTGGAGCAAGGAGATCGATAGAAGCAAGAAACAAGAATCTGAATAAGTGATGGACAGAGAAAAGATGGCGAACTATGCACAATGTTGACTTTAAAAAGAAGAGAAAAGAAAGTGATTTTAAAATGGTATGAAGGGGATGAAACTCATCCAAGTTGATAAAAGAACAGACAAGAAAGTGAGAACTCCGGAGAAGACAAGCCTTATTCCTCCCTAAGCCTCAGGGCATAATGGGGCTATTGATTAGGACAAATACATAAAAGGGAAAAAAATGGAGATTTTGGAAGACTTATACTTACAAAATATACCATGAAGACAGGATAGTACTAGCCTGTAAGTCAATGAAACAGACTCTAGCTTCTACCAATGAATCCTTGATATATGTCAGATATGTTTGAGAGAAGTACTTCTAAAGGTTAGTTTGGTCAACTCAATACAATCTAAGAATCACCTAGAAAAAGAAACCTAGAGGGGCTGTCTGGATCAGGCTGGGTTATAGGTATGTCTGTATGCAGGTATGGGGAATTGGATTGATCATTTTATTTGGCAAGGAAGACCCAGCCCACCATGGGTGGCACCATTCCCTATACTTGGGTCCTGGACTAAATAATAGTGAATAGTGATCTGAGTAATATGCATGTGTGCACTCGTTCTCTTCCTGCTCTTAACTGGGACTAACTGCTTCAGGTTCTTCCTGCCTTGACTTTCCCAAAATGATGTGCTGTAACCTGGATCTGTGAGCTGAATAAATTCCTCCCTTAAAGGTGCTTTTTACCATCCCAGTGACTGGGCCAGAAACTAGAACAAGTGCCAAGAATTTACAGGAAACCAGGCAGTCTTTCAACATGAAGTGTTCAGATATTAAAAACAAACAAGCCAGGTGTGGTGGCGCATGTCTTTAATCCCAGTGCTTGGGAGGCAGAGGCAGGAGGATTTCTGAGTTCGAGGTCAGCCTGGTCTACTGAGCAAGTTCCAGGACAGCCAGGGCTACACAGAGAAACCCTGTCTCGAAAAACAAAGCAAAACAAACAAACAAACACCAAACCAGGATGGACTTTTACCTAATACCAAATGTAAAAGCTCAAAATGAACCAAATGCCCAAAAGTAAGACTTAAAACTAAAAATTCCCAGGAACCAACACAAATTAGAAGGTTTTTGTGCTCAAAGAACATTGATAACATTAAAACAAAACAAACAAAAAAACCATAAGAATGGAAGAAAATGTTTTCGACTTCATCTCATAAGAGATTAATGTCCAAATTATATAGAGGACTCCAAACAACAACAACAACAACAAAAGAAATAAAACAACTCAATTTAAAAATTTGTAGCTGGGTGGTGGTGGTGGCGGTGGTGGCGGTGGTGGCGGTGGCGGTGGTGGGGGCGGTAGTGGCCACGGCGGCGGCAGCGGCAGTGGTGGTGCATGACTTGAGGCAGAAGCAGGTGGATCTCTTTGAGTTTGAGGCCAACCTGATCTACAGAGCAAGTTCCAGAACAGGAGTGCTACACAGAGAAATTCTGTCTCAAAAACAGATGAATAAAGACAAAAATTAGTAAAGAACTTGAATAGACACTTGTCCTAAAGAACAGACCGCCACCAGGGATCTGAATAGGTGCTGAACATCATTAATCTTTAAGGAAATGCAAAGCAAGAGCACCTGGTGAGGTGGTACCTCACTCCCATCAGGGTACCTATTACATCAAATTATTGAGGTAATAGCATTCTGAGCTTGAACTTTCCAACTCTTAATTCCTATATTATTGTTACAAAGTAGTTCTTGGCCTCTCTGCTACTCATGCATAATCTTAAAAAGTAAGTCTTGGTTTGCTATCAGCCTGCCAATGGTACATCAGACTTCTGTCTTATTCAGAATTTAATAGATGCCTGTTTTAAATATGAAGAACCTTACAGCTGAGATGGCTACATACTTTTGCTTCAATGTATCAGACAAGAGATGTTTTGTTAGTATTTGTGTAATTTTCCTGGTTTCCAACCCACATAATGTTACACCAAGTTTAGAATCCTCTTAGCTTGTCCAGCTTGTTACAGTTGCCAATTATTGAAAGAAACCCAGCTGCTAGAGGCGAAGCTTTCTGAAGAGTGGGGTGGGGAGGGTGGGGCCTAAGAGACATAAGGCAGTACCCAGAGTGTGTCTGCCACTTTCTCCTCCTTTTCCCCTGGAAAATGAGAAAACGCAGCATCCTGGGAGAGCAGAAAGGAAGCCGCCAGAGCTAAATGTTCCCTCCCAACTCGGACTGTCGAATTCTGATCCTCATGGAGCTCGAAGGGCACTCAACAGATCAGTCCCCACGGAGATGCAGCCAGGCCTCAGAGGTGCGGCTGACCCCTCTGCATGCCTTACCTGCCTACCCAGTAGAAAGTCTGCTCACAAGCCATAACAGGTGTCTGTGGTTATTCCATGTGGCGTTCACCACAAACACGGGAGAAAGGTAAATGCAAACAATTTAAACCTCATATGAAAAGGAAAATACAGAGGTCAGAACATCGCTGAAACAACTATACCTTATTCCATTCACTTGCGATCCGTAACAGAATGCAGTAGTCATTTCCTGTTTTCAAAGGTGCATTGTAATATTCCCCATAGTACAGCCTGTCTCCAATAGATATCTCCAACGTGTCATCTGGAACATCACTGGCCAGGACTTCTGCAGTCACATATCCATCAGCAGGAGAAACGTTGCCAAAGAATGAAGTCACGCCTTCAGAATCACAAGAAAATGTGCTTTGCATGGACAGGGGAAGCACCAACACCTGATATGAACTGGGAGAGGGGGAAAAAGCAGAGAAATTGACAGGGGCCTTGGGAAGAACAGAGATCTTACTCATCATCGGGCCCCTGGCCAGATGTAAATGTTGTAAGGCTCACGGGCCGCTTGTCTGGAGGACTGTGTGTTTGGGTTTACTGAACTCACACTCTGCAGTGAGTGCACCTTAAAGACACCAGATCGGACAAGAAAAGCCGCTGGCTGCATGGGATTTCGTGTCTGGCAGTTCTAACTCCATATTTACCTACAGCCAGATGACAAGCCAAGTCCCAGCTTCATGGGGAGGCCAAGCGCAGGCTCCCTGGGTGGGAGAAACTGGCAAATGTATCACTACCTCATGTCTGTCACAGGGTTGATCTGATTGGCGGTGTGTCACATGGGCAAGTAAAGCCTGGCGCCGGGGAGGGTTTAAAAGTCACATGAAGGCCGAGCACCCACGAGGGTGAAAGTGCTCGGTCTGAAGAGCGGCTCCAGACAGTCATGTGGTGACTTAAAACAGAACTCACATGATTTACATTCCCCGCAGTTCAGAGGCTAAAACCAAACCAGTGAGCGGTCAGGAGTAAAAAGTCACCATGAGTTAATCTGGCCTGACAAGCTCCTGGAGGGGTAAAGTAGCCTATGGATCTGGTGAAAATGTCCCGTAAACAAGGACACAGAAACACACTGACGACCAGGTCATACTAAACTTAGTAATATTTATCCACCAAAGAGAAAAGCAGCCAGACGGAAGAAACAGAAGAATGGAAAGCACCTGGTCAAACCATGCCTCCCTTTCCATTCCTGTCGGCTCAGGCTTTACTTGTGGTCTCATCATGTGTGAACGCGCCCTATCTCTACTGACCTTGATAATGGGGCCAGGAGGGTGTGGGGGGGTGAGGTCACAGGACTGCCTATTGTATCTGCAGCTCCTTTCACATCTCTTCCTTTTAAAAGTTGTTTATTTTTATTTTCTGTGCATTGGTGTATTGTCTGCGTGTATGCTGGATCCCCTGGAACTGGAGTCACCGACATGTGTAAGCTACTATGTGGGTGCTGGGAATTGAACGGTCCTCTGAAAGACGAGTCAGTGTTCTTAATTATGAAGCCATCTCTCTGCCCCGCCCCCCTTTCACATTTCTTCAGTTATGATCAACTCCCCATAAATGCTGGTTGGGTTGAATTTTCAATAGAGAAAACAAAAATGCCTGGACCAACACCAAATGTGATTAGGGTGATTTCCAAAACTCATTAGGCCACATAATGCTATTTTACCACCAATTTTGGGCTTCCTGCTCCACATTGCTAATGCCCCATTTCCTGCTCCCTAAAAGCACATGAATCACTTGGTTAAGGAAAGGGGAACCCTCCCCCATGGTAGCTGTTGTATTTGGAAATTCTCCAGCCACCTGCTATGTACCCAGTCGTGTTAGGTGAGGGGCCCTTATTTCCACAGAGTCTGGGCTTACTTTCAAAAAGAACTCTGAACAAAAAGGGATTAAGTAAAACCTGCAGGGTAACAAATAGTCAGCGTCAATAAACATTGAGTTTCTGCTGCCTTTGGGTGACACCTGGGAGAGCTTTTCTGGGGCCTTGAAGGTATGGTGGCCATGGGCAAAAAGTCCCACACTGCCTCACCCTGCCAGGTAATCAGAGTTCAAGGCTCACCTGCACCCCCTTGATTCTGTACATCGCCCTTTAGAGGTACCGTTCACAGGGGAGGAAGCAGCTTCCTATTTAGCCTGGTAAATATAGAAATTTCCAGGTGCCACCCCAAACCTATGAGACCAAAGTCTCCAGGATTAGAGTTGGGAATGTTAGCTTCTAATAAAGCATGCCAACTGATTCCTGTTAGTGGGTAAGGGTAAGAGGCATTAGCCTCAAGGGAGCCCAGGGCCAGGCCTGACCGTCTGCCCAAGCTCTAGGTACTCCAGGCCAGGGTTCACACAAAAGACTCCGGCCTGGCAAAGCTGGTACCTCCAGCTCAAGCTGTGTAGCCAGGCTGGGGAACTGGCACAGCTCACCTCCTGGTAAATAATCCTGGTGACGTGAAGAAGCAGTTGCAGTGGGTTGGAACCTGACCACCGGGCCAGTCTGCAAGGACTTCTCCCCACTTCCACTGCCCTCCCCGCATGACTCACAGGTCGCCACTTCCTGTTTTGAAGGCATCGAATGGTACACTGCCACCAGGGTAGGCTGTCATTTGGCTTACACAATTATTTAGCTTTAAGTATCACATCTGTTCTTGTAAATTCATTCAGGCCACAAATGATACCAAGTTTCTGTTCCCCTTACAGCAACAGGATTACAGTACTTTCCAGTAACTTACCAGGAATCAAGAAACAGAGCTGTTTGGGCAATGTCTGTCCCTGAAAAGACTTGAACTTAACCCAGTCTATAAGCAGGGCAACCTGTTCTATAACAATTGGATACTCACACAGTATCTCCAGACGTGCCTTCCCATTCTTTTAGAATATCTCAGATTTATTTTTACCTCGATTGTATGGAACGGACCATTACACTGAAGGGCCAAGAATGATAAAGGACCACGTAGGCCAGGCCATGCACACCTGAGCTCCATGGCCTGGTGCTGTGACTCCCAACTGCAGGTCAATGCTAATCTTCCTGTCTGAGAAGGGGGACTGACTGAACTTCCCTAATCCTCCCATAACCTTTATAAATAAAATGTGAAACTGAGTGCAATGTAGCCCTCCAACAGAGGTAAATTAATTCCATCTTAATGCCATCTGAAACCCCAGCTGGTCACTAACTACATAGTGTCTTGACTATATAACTCAATATGTGAACAGATAAGAAGAAATCTCCAAATGACCTTTTCCAAAACCACTACACACATACCCCAAGATCAGCGTGACATAAGAAGGAGACATCCTGTCTCTGGGAAATGAGACAATCCTTGTGACCCACTATCGTTAAAGATTGTACCATGGGCCGTGCACGCAAGGGGCAATGCTGCCCAAATGTTTGTCTCTTGTCCCTTGTAAGTCTCACTCTTCATTGGGAAGGATGCTACCGAGAGGACAAGCCTACTATGTGTTCAAGGAAACAAAGCAAGAGGCCCAGTTGTATTGTTCCAGCTACCCAAGTTCAGCCACCCACAGAGAAGCCTTCCCCCTCACATAGTGGGACCACTGTGTGGAGTGAGACACACTCACCTGATAGGTCCATTTATCTCCTTTGCTTTCCTCAGCCTGAAGCGTGGTAGAGGCCTTCCATGAACAGTGAAAAAGTCTACTTCTGGAATTGGGGGCTCTGAAAACAGTAAGAAGGAGAAAACATGGGGGTGGGCAGGCAGGCGATCAGGTCAAGTAAAAAGCACAAAGAAAGTGGTCCTCTGGTGCCATGAAAGTTTTTAACCTAGAAACTGGAATATATATTTATATATACATCAAAAATATATAAAAATAAATATATACATCAAAAAGGCAAATGTTGTATGAGTTTACTTGGGTGAAACATTTAGATTAGTCAAAGTCACGGAGCCAGCTGACTAGAAGTAGCCAAGAGCTGAGGGTCGTGGCAAGGAACTGAGCTCATAGCTTAAAGCTGAAAGCTTTTGGATGGAGTGATAAAATGTTTTGGAAACAGGTAGTGGTGGTAGTTGTGCAACATGGTGACTGTCCCAATGCTAATACAGTGTTTATTTAAAAATTGTTGATGTTACATTTTATGTTATATATATTTTCATAATAAAAAGAAGCGATGAACATGGTCCAACACCCATAGGGTGTCAGTGTTCGCTACGTCAACCATGGGTTTTGATGTTTGTTAGACAAAATCTTATTTGGTAGATGCTATGGTTTCAAGATGGGTTAAGAGTGTCTCCCCAAACCTCCAGGCATTGGAAGCTTTGCTCCCAGGGTGATGATGTAAGAGGAACCTTTTAGATGCAGAGTCTGGGGGAAGGCCTAATTGGTCACTACGGGTGATGTTCCTGGGAGTGATTGATGCTGGTTTCCAGGAGTGAGTCAGTTAGCACACAAAAGGACTGTCATAAAAGGAACCAGACTGGACCTGCCCCGCTTGCGCTTGCTGCTAAGGCACCTGGACACTTCCTTAAGTAATCCATTACAAAGCCACCTACCAAGGAGCCCTCACCTGGGGCCAAACTCACGGAGCAGCCCCACCTTGAACTTTTAGCATCCTAAAGTGTGAGCTAAAGAAATCCCTTTCTTTTTCCAGCTTTGCACATTTTTATTATAACAACAGAAAGAGGACTCATGTAGCACAGAAGACCAGCAAGTCAGACTTCTAGATCCCTCATAGACACAGTGTT
Source organism: Tokudaia tokunoshimensis (assembly GCA_036184795.1). NCBI lineage: Eukaryota > Metazoa > Chordata > Mammalia > Rodentia > Muridae > Tokudaia > Tokudaia tokunoshimensis. The sequence goes on from BTHU01000005.1 coordinate 46,550,308, forward strand.
TTGTGCGTCGCCCCTTCCTGCTTCCCAGCCCTTGGTAACAAGATTCATCAGTTGTTCACCGAGAGAAGAATACACTGACAAGCTGACCCCAGGGCTATAGCACTGGTGGTTACATCCTGACATCTGTGCTCCAGTTACCAGTCTGCCCATGGGCACGTAAGGACAGGCTGGGCACTGGTCTGACATAGTAGATGTCTGTGTCTCACCTTACTGGAGCTCCCTAACAAAGTTACCAGGTGGGCAACATGCATGGACAGTCATTTTCTCCCTCTCTTGCTGTTCCTACCTCTCCAAAAGACTGTGAGAGAGTTTCTGCATGCTGTCTGTCCACATGATTCATGAGAAGGACTATGTTTGGCTGTTGGGCCCCTTTGGTCCCATCTCTCCCCACTTTTTATTTTTAGGGTGTCATCCTGAACACAGGACAGATGCTTTTAGCTCACTTGCACCCTCTACTCTCTAGGCAGATGGAATCAAGGCAGGTCTGAAAACATGCCTACAACTGTCATACTTATTCAATGTCAAGGTTTAAGATGGAGGAGTCCCTGAAGCTTCATTTCCCCTCGGGTCAAGTTGGTTTCATCAGCAACCATTAACGAGATCTCTAGCTTACTTTTCTTCTTTTGTCAAGACAGAGTTCTCTGTGTAACCCAGGCTGTCCCGGGACTCACTCTGTAGATCGGGCTGGGATTAAAGGCATGTGCCATTGCTGCCCAGCCTCTCTCTCTCACTTACTGATACTCTTGACATCTACACTTTTGACAAGTTATAGTCTAGGGTGTAAGTTCTTTGTCCAGGAATGCCGTCTCTGTAATTTACATTTCTCATTTATCTCGGGGTCTCTTAAATGCCAGCTCCAGCAAATCTTCCAGTGGGTTTTTATATCTCCTTTCAGTGAATTAATAACATCAATTTTTACTACACCAAGTGAAGGCTTTACAACACCAACTCCAGGAAAGTAAATCCCTTTCACAACTCTATCGCAGCATCAGGTTTCCCCAGTGTGGCTCACGCGGAGGAAGACAAAGTTAAGGTGCAGAAATCATCACCAACGTAGTAGGTGAGGCCAAGGGCTCTGGCTTCTACGACTTTTGTCTCTACCTGCTCATCTATAAAATGGGAATCAGAACAACAGCTACTTTGATCCTTAATCAGCACACTGAAAAATGCAGTGCCTGTAATGTTCGGTGTGTCTTGAGGGACCTAGTCTGCCCAAGCTCCTTAACGTGGTTGGCTAGTCAATAGCTTGAAGAACATCCCCCAGGGTGACGCCAATGCTCATTTAAGGATGATTGTCAGCCGAGGGGAACAGGTAACTCAATGGGATTGGTGCAGAAAGAAAGATCTGTGTCACGGATGTCATTGACTGATCCACAGGACACCTCATCAATCCACTGTGGTCAAGCTGGGAGAATTCAGGTGAAAGGTTCTGAGAATCTCTCTCTTCATCCCTCCAAAACGCTGAAATACAAATTCTACTGAGTTAAACACCAGTTTAAATGTGTTAAACACCTTCCTTGTGCTGTGCTTTAAAATAATGTTCGTTTTAGTTTTGGTTTTTTGAGACAGTGTAATAGCACGGTCTGTTCTGGACTTGCTTTGTAGACTAGGTTGGCCTCAAACTCATAGAGATCTAACTGCCTCTGCTTCCTGAGTGCTGAGATTAAAGGTGTGCATCACCATGCCAGGACTAATAGTAAGTAGCAGCCTTTCCCCCTCCCATACGGTTCCCCTGGGGCTGTTACGAGTCTCCAAATGCTATCTGACCTAGACCCTAGAGACATGACCACCATACTTAGAACTGACAAAAAGGAGTGGTGGCCCATTTAACTCTGAGAGATGACAGCACCTCACTCTTACTCGTGGAACACAGCTGTAAGTACCACACAAGCCAGGAACGTTCATCTTCCAGGTCTGAGTGAAAGACCTCAGGCAGAACAGCTGAGCAAGAACAACGGGACACTTAAAAGTGCATTTGTAGCTGGAACTGACTGTGCTTCAAGTGAGATCCCTTCCTGGATGTCCATCTGCAATCCAGCACATTCCGCAGGCTTACGCTTTGAGTTGGTTCCTGTCATTTACACCCCAAAGGGCCTTGACTAATTTTAGAATGCATCCAGTCACCCCCCCCTTCTGCTGAAGGGCAGTACACACAGCTGTATGTACATGTGAGGGAGTTCTGGCGCCAGGCCGGACGGAAGTCATTCTTAGACATCTGTGTGTGAGCGCCTGCCAATCTAGGCATATCCCCAAACTCCGGGCTAACGAGCTGGGTTCTGGCAGTGGAGAGATGGATAGTAGGAGGGAACAGGCAGGTATAGGTCAGATCTGAGGTTCAGGAAGGAGTTAAAGAAGACCTTAATTAGAAGAGCAAAGGAGAGGGTAAACTGGAAAAGAGCAAAAAGTTAGTAGTCAAGGTATGAAATGCTTTTGGTCTGAGGAAACCAATGCAAGAGAAACCAGAGAGGGAGGACATGGAAGACAGAGAACAGAGGAGCACAGGCTACACTATAGTCACCCCATGATGCCCCCCATCCAGAGAAAGTCTGGAAGCACCTCACATCTAGGGAATCTGCTGAGATTGAAGTATGTGTGGAAGTGTCTCGAAGGAAACTAAAACTTCACATTAAATCTAGAAGTGCTTTTGAAGTCGCCAGACACCATGACACAGATATTTCTCACTGCCAAGAGGCCTAGGTAAGGGACCCATAGGGAACAGCCCCTGCTTAAAGGTAAGGCTTCATAAAATGCCTTTGGGAGGACTCCAGAGAGTGATTTCAGGACACCTCTGAGAAAGACAGCTGCAGACATGATAGAGGAAAAGAAAGTGGCCCGTGCCAGAGCAGCGAGGCCCCTCGTCTGAGAACTCTGCCCTCAGGCCTGGGCGTCATCACCAGGATGCCACGTTCTGTAGTACCAGTAGGCACTTGATTTCCAGGTATTTTCTGCTTTGCTTGCACGAGGCCTTCCCCAACTTGCTCTGTCACATACTCTACACTTCTCTGAAATGTAAGAAGTGTGACCATCAGCACGCTGGTTCTCAGGCGCATTTCGAGGTGAAGTAACCCTTACTTCCTGTTCTGTCATCGCAGTGCTGTTCCTCGGCCCCCAAGTTGCTATCCTGGGCAAATCTGCCTCCTTCCCACGCTCCTCCTTACTGATCACAGAGCAGAGCATAACAGTCCTCTGGGGTAGAAAATGCAGTCCTCTTCCCTGGATATGCACAACAGAAGCAGGGCCAGAGGCAGGCTTTCCATACCCTTCAGAGGTTCCAGCAACTTCAATCCTCCGCTAGAAGCAAACCCTAAAGATATCAGGAGTAGCATACAAGAGAAAGAAAAAAAAAACCTTGAAGAATACAGAGAAAAGCAATGGCAAAATTGCAAACAGGAACTGCACAGGGAGGCAACAGAAGAGTGTGCAGTCCTGGAAGACCACAACCCAACCAAGTCTGCAACACACTGTTTCAAAAAGAAATCGAGAGGTGGATTAAAGGCCCCAGAGAAGAATGTTCCTGTGTAGATTCAGCTTCATGTCATAAGTCAGAAAGATAAGAAAGTTCTAGAGAACAAAATTTAACCTAGATTTCAGAAATGGAGAACATTTTTCTTAGTATCATTGGAGGAGCAAACTCTAAGACATTAATAGGACTGGTTACAGGACACTGTCACATGTTTGGCTACAGAGACAGTCCGTGGATATAGTGCAAGCAATGGGGACATTGCTTGAGGGTCTGAGTTTGGATCCCTGACACTCACATAAAAGCTGGCTGTGACAGTGTATCGTAACCTCAGTGCTGGGGGTAGGTGGATGAGATAGGGAAGACCCCAAAACTCCCTGGCTATCCCGCCTAGTCAAATGCTGAGATCAAAGTTCTGCCTATAAACAAACAAACAAACAAACAGGGTGACATGCAATAAAGACGTACATTAACCTCTTGCCTCACTGCTCACCACGATTACAGATATGTCAAGTGTGCATGTACTCATGCGTGCGCGCGTGAGCTTGCGCACATGCGCACACACACAAACACACACACACTCACACACATCCATACATGTCCAAAATCTAAATGTCAAAATTAAAGAATAAATTATCTTTATGTGGGAAATGTGTAATACATGTCTAATACAAACCCAAAGATTAATACTGCTAAGACAAGCAAAATGCTAAATCAATAAAAGGAGATACTGTAAGTGCAACTATATTAAAAGTTTTTCTTCCAACCTTACGACAATAAGTTTTTTTTAAAAGAGATATGCTCAAAGAAACTCACAGAAACAAAGAAATGAGAATGTCCGCCATTAGCCACCAGCTGCAAGGTCAGATAAGCCTTCCCATCCACACAGCTGTGAGGCTTGGCCACTCGATCTTCCCCTCAGCATTTTTAAGTGTTGAGTCTCAGCATGGTCCTTCTACCACCTCAAACACAACAATTCTGTTTCTTAGGATTCTGATCTAAGGAAGACTTCCTATGCACATTTTATAAAGTTAAAATTTATACAAGGGCAGCCAGCCATTCCCTTCCACAGCGGGTCATCCTACCTCAGTGAAAAAGACTAATGGGAACTGCGTGGCATTAGTGAGAGAAGCAGAGAGACGCCGGCGGGCGTCTACTGAGCCATTTAAGCAGGATGTGAGGCTAGAAGGTAGATGGATGTTTCTGGGAGTGGCAAAGGGTGTGGACGGCAGAAGCAGGGGACACCAAACATGCTAGCTCCTGGCCTGACCCAAGACTGTGTCTCCAGGATCCAAAGACCTTATACTACCAAAGACTTTGAAGACAGGCTAGGAGTCGATCCTCATCCAAACCCTCTGATGCAACTTCAGCCCCCAGACACCAGAGGGACTTTCCAAGATCACTGAGGTGTCCTGTAACCAGCTAGGAAGAGCAGGCTCCACCCCAAGGACACAAGGCTACAGAACCCTTAAATAGTCGGTAGTCACCCCAAATGAAACAGAAGTCTGGAGGAGGACAACCCAGGAGAACTGGTCCTTCTTTCATGATGCTCCACAGAGCCACCTGGTGACAGTAGAGAGGTGCGAGAGGCAGGGTCAGGGAGAACAGGGCAGCCCTGCCTGTCTTCCTACCCATCTGAAAAAGCACCTTCTCTTTTTCTTACTATGAAGGCAACTAGAGATGGGAAATTTCCCGTGCTAGTTGCTGGCAATGGTATTGAAGTCAAATATAGAAATTACTTCCATCCGTTTTCCCTTTTCTCCTCTGGCATTCTTGGTTCCAACAATAGCCGTGGCCTGGGGAACAACGGGTGGACTTTATCATTACATTCACTATCACGCTGGTTCCTGTTCTCCACCCCCACCTCAACATCCACCCCCACCTCAGCATCCACCCCCACCTCAACATCCACCCCCACCTCAGCATCCACCCCCACCCCAGCATCCACACCACCCCAGCATCCACCCCCACCTCAGCATCCACCCCCACCCCAGCATCCACACCACCCCAGCATCCACCCCCACCCCAGCATCCACCCCCACCTCAATATCCACCCCCACCCCAGCATCCACCCCCACCCCAGCATCCACCCCCACCTCAATATCCACCCCCACCCCAGCATCCACACCACCCCAGCATCCACCCTCACCCCAGCATCCACCCCACCCCAGCATCCACCCCACCCCAGCATCCACCCCCACCCAGCATCCACCCCCACCCAGCATCCACCCCACACCAGCATCCACCCCCACACCAGCATCCACCCCCACCCCAGCATCTACTCCAACCCCAGCATCCACCCCACCCCAGCAGCATCCACCCCACCCCAGCATCCACCCCACCCCAGCATCCACCCCCACCCCAGCATCCACCCCACCCCAGCATCCACCCCCACCCCAGCATCCACCCCCACCCCAGCATCCACCCCCACCTCAGCATCCACCCCCACCCCAGCATCCACTCCCACCCCAGCATCCACCCCCACCCCAGCATCCACCCCCACCCCAGCATCCACCCCCACCCAGCATCCACCCCACACCAGCATCCACCCCCACACCAGCATCCACCCCCACCCCAGCATCTACTCCAACCCCAGCATCCACCCCCACCCCAGCATCCAACCCCACCCCAGCATCCACCCCCACCCCAGCATCTACTCCCACCCCAGCATCCACCCCACCCCAGCATCCACCCTCACCCCAGCATCCACCCCCACCCCAGCATCCACCCCCACACCAGCATCCACCCCCACCCCAGCATCTACTCCCACCCCAGCATCCACCCCCACCACAGCATCCATCCCCACCCCAGCATCCACCCCCACCCCAGCATCCACCCCCACCACTCTAACTTTCTTTGGTTTCCTGTGTTGTTCCTATGAAAATAAAATTTGCTTATAACTCAAGGAGAAAGCAGTACAGTCGATGTGAGAGCTCTTTGGGGTCTTCATCAAAGACAGCGAACACTTATTTGTTCTCCTCCCTGCCCTAAAGAGGGGCATAACTGAGCCTGTTCTAAAGAACTCAGTTCAGTGGGCCACTTTAGGCCGCAGAGCTGAGACTTGTCAAGCCTCCAGCCAGCACCCTCTCCTGCTTTCTAAAGCACTTGCCTCTGTCCCTCTCCATTTCCCCGCATCTCCTCTGAGGTCAGCAATATATTTAAAGCTCTTGTTTTCATCCCATTCCCATCAGTAAGATTTAATTTAATGGGAGGCTCACAGAAGGGAAATTCCACCCGCTTTTCTTCTGGGAAAGCATCCGCTGTGTTTTCCAGACCCAAATCCTTAACCTAACATTTCTGGTAACATTTGAAAGTTCCTCTTTTTACTGAAACAATGCCACGAACATCTGGGCTATCCTCACATCAACAAACCAGGTTCTCTTTTCTCTTACTTTTATGGGACAAAAGGATTTTTTTTCTTTCTCAACTCTTCAATTAAGTCTCACCAATTTGAATTTCCATGCTTTTTTTTTAAAAAAAGAAAACTGCCAAGTCTCTAAAGCAGAGGTTCTCAAATCTGCAGGTTGAGACCCCTTTGGGGGTCATGTATCAGATATCCTGGGTATCAGATATTTACATTACAACCCATAACTGCAGCAGAATTACAGTTAAGAAGTATCAATATCCGGGCAGGTGATGCACGCCTTTAACCCCAGCACTTAGGAGGCTGAGGCAGGCGGATTTCTGAGTTTGTGGCCAGCCTGGTCTACAGAGTGAGTTTCAGGACAGCCAGGGCTACACAGAGAAACCCTGTCTCAAAAAAACAAACAAACAAAAGTATCAATGAAATAATTTTATGGTTGGAGGTCCCCACACCATGAGGAACTGTGTTAAAGGGTCGCAGCATTAGGAAGGTTGAGAACCACTGTTCTAAAGCAAGTTCAACTAGCAGGCATGATCTCAATGAGCTTAACTATCCCAGTGAACTTGAACAGCTCAACAGTGCCCCCTGGTGGCCATGAGCACGCAGACCCAGGACACTTGAGCGACGTGTGGCTGCTGTGTTTAGCCTCAAAACAAGGGAAGATTCAGTAACTAAAGATGAAATATCTATTATAAGTTGTCCTCTGACTTATACATATATTCAATAGCTAACCCTCCTCCTGCTCTACACACAGAAAATAAAAGTAATAAAATGTAATAAATATGTTTTTAAAGCAATACAACCCACTCAAGTATGACACAGACCAAGGAATGGGAGACTGGACAGTTTCTTTATAAGCATTGCTTTATAAGTGTTGGATTGGACAGCTCTTGTCTCTGGCACAAAGTACTCAGAATTTCTCTTAATACAAAAATCTCTTCAGCATCAGTTACTCCCTGGCTATTATTCAGAAACATGGATTTATTGTGCTAAGTGTCATTAGCATTTGTTGAGGGATTCAATATAGAAACAGACAAAAGGAAAAAATGCTTTCAATGAGTTCCTACTTTATAGGGGAAGAAAGATAATAAACAATTTTTAAAATCCAAAAACCAAGTCATATGGAGAAATTCAAGGAGGGTGAGTGATACAGAGGAATAGGGTAGGAGCTGGAGAGATGGCTCAGTGGTTAAGAGCACTGACTGCTCTCCCAGAGGTCCTGAGTTCAAATCCCAGCAACCACATCCATCACAACCATCTCTCACAACCATCTGTAACTAAGGTGTCATGGGATCTGATGCTTTCTTCTGGGATTTAGATGTGCTTGCAGATAAAAACACTCATATACATAAGTAAATAAATCTTTAAAATAAAGTAACAGGGTAGAGAGTGAGGGGTGTTCATGGAAGGATGGTCAGGTGAAGCCCCTCTCAGGGCATTATATGAAGACCTTGTCCTTGTGATGAGTTAATCCATTCATGGGTTATCAGGGAAGTAGGTCCGAATAAAACCCAGCTGTCTGGTTACACTTGCTCTGTCTACCATGTGATATCCTCTGTCAGGTCATGGCCAAGCAGGAAGATGCTAACCCAATGCTGTCCACCAGTTCACAGGCTTCCCAACATCCAAAAACTATTCTTTGTAAATCTGTGGTCGGTTGTAGCAACAGGGAGCAGAGTAAGACAAGGTGCAACAATCACACTCCCAAACACTCACAGGAAACCACAGACAGAGGTTGTCCCCGAAAGAGGTAATAGCAAATGGAAAAGCCTTCATTGGGAACAAGTCTGACCCATTTAAGAAAAAGCAAGATGGCGTGCGAGAGAGACAGCTGGTACCTGGTGAGAAAGAAGACGAGGGGGAGGTGAGTTAAAGAAGGTGGTCCAGGGTTGAACCACATGCTCTATGCTATGAGTTTGGATTCATGGCTAGCTTTTGAACTCGCTGGAGACCTTTGAGGGAGCACTGTCATGTTCATATTCTTTAGAAGACGCCGTAGCTGCTGAGTGATCGTTTAAGGGTATGGTGAAAACTAAGGTTACAGTTGAGGTGGACAGTGACAGCCATGTTGGAAAGCAGGAAACAGCTCTGAGAGCCAGGTATGGAGAACCACACAAATGAAGCCAACCTGGGTTCCAGAGAAAGTATGAGGCCAACCCAAGGGTATAGAGTGAATTCCCATTATGAAATAAACAACAGCAACAAACAAATGAAAAACCAGAAAGCTACTGCAGGAGTCCAAGCAAGCAGTTCCTATTAGGATCCGGTCTATAGTGTTGAAGACAAAGACAGAAATATATGATTGAAATCAACAGGATTTGTTAACTGATTAGAAATTTAGGAATCAGATAGAGGCAATTAATACTCTTGACTTGACCAGCTAATTAGGAGAATTCCAGGAACTGAGTTATGAAAACTGACATAATTTTCATAGACTTGGAAATAAGAGATTTAAAATTCTGTTTAACTTGTCTAGTATGTTCAATGGCGTATGTGTAGAAGTTAAGTGGATAAGTTTGAATCCAAAGAGGTTGGTCTTAGAGGTACAGATCTGGGGACTGTCAGTATTAGGTAGGTATTAGTTATAGCCATGAGGGTCATAGATAGGCAGAAAGGTAATGCAAAGGAAGAGAAGGAGGTGGAGGAAGGAGTCATAGAAATAGTTCAGCCAACCAAAAAACACCGAGAAGCCAAGAAGACAGAAGGAACCACCCCGAAGAAGAAAGAGTTTGCAGAAGGATGTCAAGTGCTGCAGAGACATGGGACTCTTCTATATAACAGTGAGACAAATGGAATGCTTAGTAGAGAATGAGAAGGGTGTGAGGCCTACAGCAGGCATGACTTTCAGGGAGTTTCTATATAACAGGGAGTTTCTGTATAACGGGAAGTTTCTATATAACGGGGAGTTTCTGTATAACGGGAAGCTGAAGAAGGCAAGGCAGCTGGAGAGGAACATGGGCTCATTGTTAAATGAGATATTGTGGTGCTGGCACTGATTCTGCATTGGGTGGAAGCTGGCAAGAAGGGCTGGGATCCGGCACACACTTGAGAGGATGGCAACTTCAGACAGGAGCAGGGACACAAGGCAAGGGAATGGAGAGAAGGAAGGTAGACATGGAAGTTGTGGAGGAAGTGACACTCCTCCACCTCGTCAAGGTATGCATGGGCTGGAGGTCAAGGATCAGAGCTCAAAGACTCAAAGGCCGCAGAGAAAGATGGCAGAAAGCAAATTTACCTGGTGATCTAGAGGGAGGATGCATAGTATGTCCCTGGTGCTAACCTTAAGGCAACTGCACCAGAACGCCAATCTATTGATACATTCCCTTCATATGAGTGTATGCGTATGTGTGCACACACCACAGCACTTGTGTGAGAGCCAAAGGACAGCTAGAGGGACCAGTTCTGTCCATCTACCACGTGGGCTCCAGGGATAACTCAGTCACAGGCTTAAGGACAAGCACCTCACAGCGCAGACATCTTCTTCTTGAGACAAGGATTTTCACTGAGCCTGGAGCACACCGATTCAGTGAACCCACTGACCAGCAAGCCTTGGATTCTGCCCGTCTCTGACCCCAACACTGAGTTACAAGTCTTTTTTTATGTGAGTGCCAGGTATCAGACCACAGGTCCCCAACGCTTGCTTGTACAGCAAGCAATTTGCCCACTGAGCCATTTCACCACCCTCAGAACGTTAGTTTAATGTGTTACTAGAGAACAGTAATGAGAAAACTGTTTTTAGGTATGAAATGCTTTAGACTTGTTTGTCGTTACTGTTTTCTGCTGCTGCTGTTGGATTTATCTGGGGATTTGGCCCAGGCTGACCTCAAACTTGCTATTAATTCCTCCTGATTTTGTCTTCACTCCCAAACGCTATGATTACAGTCATGAAACACCATGCCTGGCTGGAACATTTTAAATGTTTCAAACACCCAGAAGGGATTTAACTCACAGGTTTACACTATTTAAATTTAATTGACAGTATGCTTCAGATAAGGAAACACTGCTGGACAGCTGCTGGACTCTCCACAGCTCTCTCCAATTCCACATGAGTCTTCCCTTCTCTCCCAAGCTTCATTTACCATGACAGAAAGCAACAGTATTCCTTATCTGGGCCTATCAACAAGCTCTGTGGTAATGCTATTGATTCAAATGCTGTTATTCAAGATTTACCTGTTATCTGGGTTGTCAGGTAGATGACCACAGGAAGTGCTGAGGATAACGCCTGAAGGCTAACGTTATAGCTGGTGCCTCGATGCAGGTCCAGGCATATCTCAGGGTCCTGGCTACTGCTGGTTGTATTGAAGACCATTTCCTGAACAAATGCCTTCTGATACCATCTCTGGCCCCAAATGTGGAACTGAAAGATGAAAAGCTCACGGGGTGAAACACTGGTTTGAAACATTCTGAATGCTTTGAGACCTACGCTTTCTCCAGGAGTTCTCTTCCCCTCCCCCCTTCACCCCCTCTCTCCCATAAAGTTATTTTTAAGAAGCAAATGCAACAATAAGCTAATAGTAAATTTTCAACATTTTACATGTTTTGTATCTGTAGTGATTACAATACCATGAGGATAATACATACATTTTAGTATGAAATACACACAAATTTATCGTTGCATAACTATAATCTCAGCCCCTGGGCATCTTGATTTTTTTATTTTTATATTTTATTTACATGTGTGTGGGGGTGTGTGCAGATGTCCACAGAGGCCAAAAGAGGACATTGAATCCCCTGGAGAGAAGATTACAGGCCAGGGTGAGCTGCTGGGTCAGGCGTGAGAGGGCTGGGAACCAAACTCTGGTCCTAGGCAAGAGCAGCAGACACTCTTGAGCCCTGAGCCGTCCCCTTGGGCCTGAATGGTTTATGCCATGGTGGCCACACAGAAAGCCCGAGGCCAGCCCCTGATGCATAGTGAAACTGTCTCAAATAGAAGACAAGATGGAAGAGGAGCACTCAGAGGCCCCACAGAGCAGCTCTGTCTTTTTTATTCTTGCATTTACATTGTGGAAGCCAGGAACGTTCTCCTCGAGAGAAAATTTGGACTCTGAACCAGGCACCACTAACTAGGGTACTCGTTTTTGTCACATTCAATAACTGAAGGGAAGTCCCCTCTCTTCCCATGATCACCCTTCTATCCATGGCCACTGATCTTCACAGATTCCCTGTGACCAGTCAGGCAACACACACAAAGCCTGGTCTTTACAGATATGCCGGTGTGACCAAAGGTCTCTGCATTCCTACCAGAGACTGCCCGAGTATTGACTCTGCAACAAGACACACACCGTTAGAAATGTCCTCACTTTCTTACCACTCCCGAGGAGTCTGTCCTCAGGCGAGCAGCAGAAGTGGCGGCCTCCCCAATTCTTAGCTGGTCATCACGCTACATCCCTGCCAACGGCAGCTACAAATGCATTTTTTAGTCTTAAATTTTTTTAAAAGAATTTTTTTTGATTTATTTTATTTTACATGTACAAGTGTTTTGCCTGCATGTATGTATGTGCATGTGTACATGGCTGGTGTCCATAGAGGTCAGAAAAGGGCATTAAATTTCCTGGAAATGGTGGTGGGGAGCTGCCAGGAGGGTGCTGGGAATTGAACCTAGGTCCTGTGAAGAAGAAGTTGAGCCATCTCTTAACAGCTGAACCAGCTCTCCAGCCCCTAGATACGTTAAACCTTCCACGTAGTGCACGTATCTGCAAGTGAGGTGAATGTTAGGAACTTACTAAGTACATCTCTAGTACACCAGCTGTCTTCAGGCTGTTCCATCTCAAGCAGGTGTCATTATATACTGAAATATTAGCGATGGTCTGTTTTGCTGCGGAGGGGAAGAAAGAACTGAATTAACACTATGAAAAAAAAACTGCAAAGCCACTAAGTTTTCATTGAAATATTTTCCTAGGAAGATCATTTACATAGGATGGATTCAGCAGTATTTTGATTCAGAAGTCAGAGGCAGCAGTTTTCAAGAAACACCATGTTCCAGTTCAAGCAAAAGTCCTGATGAGGATTTAAGAACCAGAGATGCCCAGCCAGAACACCTTAAAATGTTTAGTTTAGACACCGACAATCCCCTTCGTTTACTAGGATTAAGTCAGAAGTCATTGCCCTGGGCTTTGAAGATCATTTGGACAAAATAAGTATCCATTTGAAATTCTGAGCAGAGGGAAGAGTCACTCTGAGGAACTGAAAACTGCCACTGCAAGCAGCCCGGCCTTCTGTGACTTCTGTGGCTTCCTCTGACTCGCATTTCCACATCATGTTCTCAAAATCTGCTCAGTTTCAAGGTCATCGATCCAAAGGCTAGTGCACAGTCACGTAGGATCTGTTCCAGAGGCGCTGCTACCCGACCACCTTACTTCCTGCAAACCCTGATACTAGAGGTGACGTCAGTGATGGCTGTCCCTAGACAGGAAATAGCATAGCTGGAATGCTAGGCAGTTTCAGCGGAGCATTGCAGTGATTAAAGATTAAAAGACACCCCAAAGAAAGACCCACGGGAAGTGGGGCTATGTGGAGCAAACCCCTGGCCTGACAGGTTCCTGTGAATGAAGCTGAGTTGGTAGATGTGACCCTCCTGTGTGGGTTGAGCATGTTTACAATGAGGAAACCTGCTTCACAAGCCATAAGCTCACTTCAGACGCTGCAAGCCAGAGCAGGTAGGGAAGAACCTAGGGTCTAAGGGACACAACTCATTCCCGGGTAATCGGAAGACCCCGGTAGAGATCAGAAGCGATGGCCCAAGAGACCAAGGTCTCTGACTACTTCAAACTGCAAATGGTACTTAATGCTATGACTGATGTCCTTGCTTGTTTTGTTTCTGTGGTACTAGGGTTCAATCTGGGACTCGCGTGTGCTAACATGCATCCTACCACCGAGCTACATCCCCGGACAATAATGCCAATCTGAATAGTATTATCCCACCAGTTTAAGATCACACAAAAAGTAAAAAGTTTTCCAACTCTCTCTGTGTTAATACACAAAGCCTAAGCCATACAGAGGATGGCAAGACAAACAGTCTATGCCAAATTCACTTGCTAAAGTATACACAGAAGACAAAACAGCAAATAGGGCCTGGAGAGACAGGAGTTAAGAGAGTTGGGGCTCCTGCAGAGTTCCCAGGTGGCTTACACGCAGCTATACCTTCTGTCCTAGGGAATCCAGAGCTCCTCTGATTATCCATGCACACCAGGCACACGCACGGTACCTATACATACATTCAGGCAAAACACTCATACATAAAAAATTAATTTAATTTATTTATTTTGATATTTTTGAGATAGGGTCTCAATGCATAGACCAGGCTAGACTCAGACTCATAGAGATTTACCTTTTCTGCCTTCTAAGTGCTGGGATTAAAGGTGTATGCCACCACATCCAGGGTTGTTTTTATTGTTTTGTTTTGTTTTTTTAAGTAAAATATATAATGTATATATCAGCAAACAGAAGTGAGTAGTAGTTCGCAAAACAAAACATCATGACCAAGAAAAAAATTTATTCCCAGAATACACAACCATTATTGGAGAAGCTATTAGTAGATAAAAGAGGCCACATGGTTACTTTCATATTCATAAATATATTCCCGATTTAAAATTCTGGTTTACAAGGACTCAACTTCTCGGAAGCCCTTTAGTTTAATCATGTTTATTAGAATTTACCACGCTCAGTGGTAAAATAATTAAGCAATTTCTTGTAAAATCACCAACAATACAAGGATGTTGGTCTCTGGGCTATTATTTGTCTATTAGTCAGGATATTCTAGACCAGAAACAATGAGGTACAAATACAGAAATGAAATCGGGAAAGGGTCGTAACTGCCAGGAACTCTCAGAGAATGAACCAAATACCAAACTGTCTGAAGACAATAGAAAAACAAAACAAAATAACAGGAGTTTGGCAATGTGCATCCAGAGAGAAGAAACATGGAATCGTTTTCTTTCTGTCTACAAAGCAAAGCTTGATTGGATGGATGGACGTCTACAGATGTCAGATCCCAGATCCTGGGACTGGTGGCTGTTTAACCTGTGAGGCTTTGGATGACTGACACAGAGAGATTAGCCTGGATTATCCGCCAGGCTCAGTGGAATAACAAGGGTCTTTAGAAATGGGCTGATAGGATTAGTGTTAAAGAAAGGTGAAACTGGGAGTGGGGAGTGGAGGGTGGAGACCGATCCGGAATGTGCTTGCTTAGGAGCCTGTGTTTGGATCCCCAGCACCCAGGCCAGGGGATGCATCTGTAGCCTCAGCACCTGTGGGCGTGGGGAGGAGATGGGCGGTTCCCTGCAGCGCATTCTGCCGGTCTAGCAGAATCACTGAGCTCCAGGTTCAGTGAGAGAAGAGAGGACTAAGGGGACTCTGGCCTCCACACGCATGGGTATGCCCATGCGCACACATACACATATACACCACACAGAAAGGAAGAAAAGGGGGAGAAGAGGGAAGATGAAGAGGAGGAAGGTGAGGAGGAGGGGCACGGGGGCAGGCATCTGGCATCCTGGCACTGAGTGAGGTGGTGGAGAGCGGCAAGCCAGAGTGGAATGTGTAGGGAGACCCCGTGACTGGCATAATGCTGTAAGGACAGAGTAAACCAATGGAAAGTGGGACCAAAGCTAAGGAGCGAAGTCGCGCTCGGACTCTGAAGACTAAGAGTAAGGAAATGGAGCCTCCCTTTGGTCCCTCGAAGGCACATGGCCTGTTCACACTCTGGCTGCAGCCCAGTGAACTGGATTTCAAGAGTGTGACTTCCACAGCTATGTGACAGTCAACTTGTGCTGTTCTAGGCCACCAGGGTTTCAGTGGCTTATCAAACCAGGAATAGGAAACTAATCCAGGTAACAAAATACAAAACCTAAAAAACCCAACTGAAGAGCTATAACATCAAAACTAACGCCAAGTAAGAAAAATCTAATAGAAATATCAAAACACCAGCCGATGTGATGGCAGGCACACGGCTTTAATCCCAGCACTCTAAATTCAAGGCCAGCCTGCTCTACAAAGCAGATTTCAGGACAGCAAGAGGTACTCAGAGAAACATTGTCTTGAAAAACCGAAGAGAAGAAAAGGGGATGGGGGGGAGGAGAAGAAGGAAGAAAAGGAAGAGAAGGAGGAGGAGGAAGAGAAGGAGGAGGGAGGGGAGGAAGAGGAAGAGGAGGAGGAGGAAAGAACACAGTTTTAAAAATGTTGTTAAAGGATATAAAAGAAAATAATGCATAGAGAAACATCATGAATGGGAAGATTGAGGAAATCACGGACAAAGTAGAACCAGATGAAACAAGCTTGGCACACTCAATACACAGAAAATAATCACTGTTAAATTTCTTTGGAAAAATTAATGAGAAAAAGCAAAATGGCAGTTGGGAGGGAGGGGATCAATTGACGGAACGTTACCGGACACAATAAAAAGATAAGGGGCAGGAAGTACAGCCCCAGTGTTGAGCAGCTCTGTAACTCCAGCTACAGGGGAGGGAACTCCAGCACCCCCTCTGGCCTCTGAGGGAACTGCACTCACATGTACACACCCACACACATACACCTATAAATAAAACCTAAGCAAAAAATATAGCAATATCTCTCCATTTTCTTTGTCATGGCCTCTGAAAGATTTTTTTTTGGTAGTAAACCCAAAATATGTTCTTGTACTATGATTTTTCAATGCTTCATACTTTAAAAAGGTCCACACACCCCCCCTTCAAAAACCAATCTTTGTGGTTTTGTGGGAGGTTTTACCCCTCTGGAGTGATATCAGACACAATCAGAATGCTGGAGTAGTTAATCATTTTATTGTTAATAAAGGAATCAATGAACTGACCAATGGAAAAAGAAGAATCAATAAGTAGGTCTTTCCACTCAGGAGAATTTAATGAGAAAATGGTACTTCAAATCAGTGGATAAGCAATATTAGACATCTACCTTGATAAAACTGGAAAAACTGTTCTCAACAGTATCAAAAAGTTATTTAAAAATATATTATAATCCAAGGTAGAAAAGAAACACTAAGAAAATGAAAATCTAATTTTAAAATTATTCTTATTTTTATGTGTCTGATGTTTTGCCTGCATGTTTGGTTGTGTACCATGTAAGTATTTGGTGCCCATGGAGGTCAGAAGAGGATTTTGGATCTCCTGGGACTGGAGTTACAGATGGTTGTGAGCTGCTGTGTGCGGGAACCAAACTGGGGTCCTCTGAAAGACTAGCTAGTGCTCTTAAGCACTGAGACATTTCCCCCTCTCCACCCCAGCCCCTAAAAACTAATTTAAAAAAAATGAAGAAGGTTAACATTTCTGTGTGGCAAAAGAAGCCATACCCTAGTCTGAAAGACAAGACACAGACAGCAGGGGAGTGGTGGTGGCAAGAGTGAGGCTCCTGGAGTTTGAGGCTGAATCGACTCCCACAGGCTCATGCACTGAACACTCATTCCCGACTGGTGCTGATGCTGGGGGGGGGGGGGCGGGGCAGGCTACAGGGCTCTTAAAAACTAGCCGGCTGACTGGCTGGGCCCATGCACACCTTGGATCCCAGCACTTGGAAGGGAGAGACAGGTAGATTCCTGAGTCTGAGGCCTGTCTGTTCTATACAGTGAGTTCCCCTGTCTCAGAAGAGAAACTAAACAGACAGACAGACAGTCGTAAACCTGACTGGCTGAAGTAGGACACAGGGGTGGGTCTGTGTGTGCCACAGTCTGGCCCTACCCTGCTCTCCACTCTAGTTCAGTGGCCACCACAAGCTCCCACCACAGTGACCACCATGCCCTCTTCACCATGAGGAGTAGAAGCTTCTGGAACCATAAACCAAACTAAGCCTTTCCTCCCGTAAGTCGTTCAGTGCAGGTGTTGGGTCACAGGCACACGGAGGGCTGATGTGCACTTGCTGAGAGCAAGGAACACTAAAATGAGAAACAGCACAAAGATAGGGAAAAAGAAGAGGGGACACAAGGACGACGTCTATCAGGCCTGTAGACGACAACGATGTTCCAAATTAAGAGAAAGGGAGGGGCTGGAGTGAAGCTCAGCGGTAGAGAGCAACTGCCTGGCCGTGTGCAAGGTTCTGGGTTTATCCCTAGGACCAAATGAATGTGCAGTTTGTTTACTGGACTCTCAAACATAGATGGTGTAATGAGAAGGTTTTTCTAACAGGTGTCCGTTTTCCGTCAGTCTGCGTGTGACTGACACACTCTCTGTGAAGACGATTTCTCTGCAAAGGACTTTAGCGTGGAAGCCCCACTCCTGAAATTCAACTGTACAGAGATATGTATGTAAAGACCAGGCATATAACATCAGATTTAAGATAACATTATTTTATGAAACACTGGTATATTGTGTGTTATTAAAAAAGAAAAAATTCTGCCCAGTGAGCAATCATTCTTTGTTTTTTTTAAGTTATTGAATTATGTTGCTTGAAAGAGCCTTTTCAGACCCATGTAAATACTGAATTTTTATCATGTTATAAATGAAAATGTAACATCTGATTAAGCATTCTTAAAACATCTCCATATTTGGTATCAGAGACTTCTCACATTTTAGTTGCCGTACCAGAGTCTGTATTGGGTGGGGTGAGGGACGTGACCATGTGTGGAGGCCAGGGGAGGACTTCACGTGTGTAACATTTTCCAGCGTATTCCCCTGACAAAGGGTCTCTCACTGAACCCATACCTACGGTAGATACAACAAGCCCCAGCGATACCTCTCCCTTGACCCCAGCCCCCACAGTGCTGTGGTTTCAGGCATACACGTTAGTATGCAGGCTGTTTACACGGGTTCTGTGGATTTGAACTCTGGTCGTCGCGCTTGCGAGGTGTGGCCGTTTGAATGAGATGATCTCCCATTGTTTCCCTGTGGTTTGTGTTTGGAAAGGTTTAGGTGGTGCAGCAGCATTGGCTAATTCCAGTTTCCTCTCCCTGCTTCCAGCTTGCTTTTGAAGATGTGAGCTCTTAGCTTCCTGCTCTGGCTACGTCTGCCTGCAGCTTACTGCCGTGCCTCCCTGCCATGACAGACTCTTCTCCCTCTGGATCCATAAGCCCCAATAAACTCTTCCATGAGCTGCCTTGGTCATGGTGTTTTATCATAGCAACAGAAAAGGGGTTAGTGCAGTGTCCTAGTGAGGATTTCTATTGCTGCAATGGAACACTATGGCCAAAAGGCAAGTTTAGGAGTGTGATGACCGTTCTTGGTTGTCAACTTGACAACATCTAGAATGAACTGCAATCCAGAAATGGAAGGCACATCTGTGAGAGATTGTTTTTTTTCTTGGTTTGAAGTGGATGAGTCCACTTCTAGTCTAGACCTTTGAGGTAGAAAGGTACACACATCTTTGATCTGGGTCTTGAGGCAGGAAGACACAAGTCTTTAATTAGGGTCTTGAGGCAGGAAGACACACCTTTAATCTGGGCCACACCTTCTGCTGGAAGCCTATATGTGGACATGAAAGAAGGACGCGTTTGCTGTCTGCCTGCTTGCTCCCGCTTGCTGGCAAGTCCATCCCTTCACTTGGCATTAGCGTCTACTTCTTTGGGATTCCAACATCTACTGTGACTTCCAGCCTTGTGAATGTAACAACTACTGGGTTCTTGGACTTTCTGTTCATAGCCTGCCACTGTTGGTTGGTTAGACCATAGCCTTTAAGTGATTCTAATGAACCTTGACTAGTATAAGGAGAAAAGGGTTTATCTGTCTCCAGATCCACTTCCGGATCACTGTTCATCACTGAAGGAAGTCAGGACAAGAACAAAAGAAGGGGGAAGAACCTGGAGCCAGGAGCTGATGCAGAGGCCATGGAAGGGTGCTGCTTTCTAATAGAACCCAGGACCACCTGTCACCCTTCCTTCCTTTTTTCCTTCCTTTTTTCCTTCCTTCCTTCCTTCCTCCCTCCGTTCCTTCCTCCCTCCCTCCATTCCTTCCTTCTCCTTCTATCCTTCTGTGTGTGTGTGTGTGTGTGTGTGTGTTACTAAGGAACCCAGGGTCTTCTGTCCAGCAAGCAATCACTTTAGGAAGGAGTTACGTCCCCAGCCCAGCATTTCTTTAAACCGCACTCCACATTTCCCAGCTCCTCCTTGTGAGCCACAGTGGACGGTGCCAGGAAACTTGGTAAGGTTGAGTGGGGTTCAGAGACCCCGGCACCCTCTGAGGACAGTAGGCGTCTCTCTGCTCCCTACCAAGATTCCTGGCCCTGAACACACGACAACACCCCCTCACACACACACACACACACACACACACACAAAGGGATGTGACCAATGGTCGCATTGCCCAGAATAGAGTTTTCCATACAGCAGAGAGATGCCTGACCGCAAGGCAACTCGAGAGTTCACAGATGTCAAAATGTAGAAATGGCGATCTGAAATCCAGTAAGACATACTATGCCATGCATATTAATAACATCAATTTTTGAAGGGGGAAATTCAATATCCTTCAATAATATGAAAATTAATAAATTAGACACTTAAACCATGAGATTGTTATCCTCTCAAAAACAATGAGGTAAAAGTATATGAGCTGGTAAGAAAGTACGTCTATAAGAATATTGCTAAGACAAAATAAAATAAAATATTCTAGCAAGACGCCCCATGCTCTCTGCTGCTGGAGGCGCTGTTTACGTGTTCCTTGAGGCCTCCGATCCCTGGACACCTCTCCATTCTCTTTTTCCCCACCCACTGGGTCTGTCTAATCTACTAATGGAGCTGAGAAACCAGACCTACAAGAATGTCTCACAGGAAACAAAACTCTGGCTCTTAGTTCAGACTCTTTGGAACTTTGTTTCTCCTTCTTATTGTGGGAGAGGGGCTCTGAGTAATATCAGGCATTTCTTCTTCTCCCTCCGCTCAGCAGTACCCCTCAGCGAACTGGGAGCTCTGGGATGCCTGAGGGTTGTGCTCCCAATGAGGAGGAGGGTGACATTTAATTAAGTCATCAACAATAAGGAGAAAGTCAAGCATCTGACGGTACCCCAGTGGAACGGAAGTGCTGTAGGGCATGGTTTCCACTTGGTGATGGTTGTTCACGTGACAGGGTCTGGCCTGGAGACTGGCTGAGGGAGGGATTACCTAGCTACTGGGCCTAGCTACTGGGCATGCCTGTGAGCGACTGTCTTGGTTGGGTTAACTGATATGGGAAGCCCCTTCTTAACTGCAGGCAGGGCTACTCCACCAGTGGGGCCCCGGCACTGCACAGAATAGAGCAGGTGAACTGAGGGGCAGCGGTGTGCATCCAGCCCCCTCTGCGCTGGGTTGTTGATGTACGCAGCTGCTTCAAGTCTCTGCTGCCTTGACTTCACCGCCATGATGGACTGCACCCTTCTACTGGAGCCAGAATAAAGCCTTTCTCCCTTAAACCGCTTTGGTCAGAGTGTTTTATCACAGCAACAGCCAAACACATTAATTCGTGCCCTTAGCATACATTTGACTTAGGGGGAGGAATCATTCACTATGTAAGTGTTGCAAAAATACAAAGGAGTATATAACACATGTCATTAGATAAAGTTAAGTAGTGCATACCATTTTACAGATAGAGGTTGTCACACACAGACTGGTTTTCCACATGAACTAACCCCTCCAGTTCTATCACAAACCCAGTCCCTCATTCACCGACAAGATAACTAAGGCATCTGCGGGTTAAGTCACTTACTCAAACATACCATATTTGAATTTAGACAGTCTGGTTCCAGGGGAACACTGCCAAAACACCTGAAATAAACCATGGAAATCCAGAAAGAAGAAAACTTACAGAAAAAGGAAGTAATATATGAAGTACAGAAGAGAAGGGGGGGGGCAAGGTGGAAAGATTTGAACCAGTTATACACAGAGATGGAAAGGCAGAACTTAGAACACAGAGATCAGGTTCTACTCAATCCGAAGAAAACCATGGTCCCCCAAATCTGAATCTCTCTACCTATTCTCCAAAATATTCTTCAGCTCAAATGGAGGAGCAGATAAAATAACATGGGAACAATGTTGCTGGGCTGGGAACATGGCTCAGTGGGTAAAGTGTGTACTGAGCTAACATCGCCCTGAGTTGATGTCCCCAGAGCCTGTGTAAAAGCCAGGAATAGTAGCTTTTATCGGTAATGCCAGGACGGGGAGGTGGCTTCTGAAGGCGGGCTGCTCACTGAAACTGGCACTCACCATTTCAGATGGCCCCGAGAATCCTGAACAGTGAGCTGTCTCAAAACACAAGGCAGAGAGCAGAAATCAAGACACCCACACCAGCCTGGTCTGCACACAGGCACACACAGCTGAACACACTTCCCACCACACACACACATTCACAGCTGTCATCCTAACGGGAAAGCAGAGAGAACACAACAATCTTAAAAGCACCATTAAACAAACAAAGTATCAAATCCCAGCCAAGTTCTCCCAACTTCCAACAAGGGTTTGTGCAGAGAGGTGTGTGGAAGGCAGGGAGCTAGAGTCCTTCACAGAGAGAGAAATGCTACCTTCAGTGCGAAAACATGGGGACAGACCAGTGTAACCTCAACAGTGGCTACAGAGAAAAGTTAGGACTTGTTATGGTCCTGGGGAGCGGCTGAGGGAGTCACTGCTCCTGGCAAAGAAAGGCGAAGAAGGAAGAAGCAAGTACACGTGTCCTTGGAGTCTTAGGGTCGATAGGAAGAAACGTGAATATTAGTGTAAGATTCCACGTAGCAGAAAAGCCCTAAACTAGAACAGAAGATTTGTGGTCAACCAAAGAACAAAAAAGAAATCCCTTACAGCAACTGCAGTTCACTCCTTGACAGAAGAGGGCGCTCCTAACCCGGGAATCTGGTTAGCGACCACTGCAGGCTGTGATCCCATAGACAACAGCAGTGTCCGCTCAAAAACAAGATTTTACGAACAAAATCTTGTAGCTTGGGCAAACTATCATTTTGAAATTCCATAAATGAGGAAAAATTAACACCATAAATAATCGTTTGAGGATATGCAGAAAATGTCTCCAGTCAGAAAATTAAAACTAAGAACAGAAATGGACATAAAGCAGGAAGGGGCTGAAAAAAGAAGTGTCTGAATTCAGAAAATAAATGAAAGAAATCGACAAACTGGTGTTGGAAGTAAAAGCTGAATTTCCTGATGCCTATGAGAGAATGGATTTGAATAAAAATTAATAAAAAATAGTAGAGAAAATTTAAAAGTAAAATGAGATTTTTCTTTGCAAGACAGGGTCTGACTATATAGCCCTGGATGGTCTGGAACTCACTATGTAGACCAGGCTAGCCTCAAACTCACAGACATCTGCCTGCCTCTGCCTCCAGGAGCTGGGATTAAAGGCCTATCCTAAGAACAACAATATCAACCAACCAGATTCCCCAGAGCTCCCAGGGACTAAGTCACCAACCAAGGAGTACACATGGCCCCAGCTGCATATGTAACAGGACGGCCTTGTGAGACATCAATGGGAGGAGAGGTCCTTGGTCCTATGAAGGATTGATATATGCCCCAGTGTAGGGGAATCGAGGGCGGGGAGGCAGGAGTTGGTGGGTGAGTGGAGGAAAACCCTCATAGAAGCAGGGGGAGGGGGGATGGGATAAGAGGTTTCTGGGAGAGGGGGAAACCAGGTAAGGGGATAACACTTGAAATGTAAATAAATTAAATTTTTTAAAAAAAGAATAAAATACATGTGCAACAATATAAAAGGTCAAAACTAAAATATAGACAAAAGGTCCAACGTATGCACAACCAGGGTCTCCAAAGGGGGGTGGGGGGGACATTGAGACACAATATTTAAAAAGAATAGTTCAAGATAATATTACAAAAATCAGAAACATACTTGAATATAAATATTGAAAGGATAGTCTAGGTACCTAAGAAGGCTGAGTCAGAACAATCTTGAAACTTCTCCAAATACAATGATTACATTTTAAGGATAAAGGAAAAATTCTCAGCCCCACCCCGTCCCCCCAAGGAACTAAACAGAAAGGATGGGGGTTAAAGGAAGCCCTTCTCAGTGAGATGAGAAGGCTAGACATACACTTCTAGAGTCTCAGTCCCTGGAAAGACTGACAGCTCCTGCCTCTTAAATGTTCCTGAGTTTTTATCAAGCTTGTGCTACAGACACGCACAAGTCTGCTGAAGAGAAATAAACATGTTCTTAAACATCCGTGTGACGTGGCCCTCAGGTCTCTGGTTAGAAAGAAGCAGCCTAAAGAAAGATGTTGTTGCTATGCAGATATTGCCAGAAAGAATCATTTTTTTTAAAAAAAAAAATCTACCATGCTGAATTAAAGCTATGGTTTTTATAACTGCTCTCATGTCTATTACCTAGATCTATCCAGATATTTTCCAAGTAGCTTAAGTTAAAGAAACTACGAAGGTAAAAGGTTCAAAGGTGAGAGCTTTTGGTTATCTTATGAAAACGTTTCTTCGGATAAATTTAGACCAGGCTGGCCCCGAACTCAGAAATCCGCCTGCCTCTGCCTCCCAAGTGCTAGGATTAAAGGTGTGCGCCACCACCACCCGGCTATTCGGATAAATTTAGTATCTGGTTACCATGAAAAATTCCGGGCTATCAGTATGCAACCACATTATACACCGATGAGCCTGTCTGGGCAGACTCACCCTGTTCTCCTGGCTCAGGTCTCTGGAGTCTAGGCTTCCAAACTAGAGAGCTAAGCAGCAGTCACCAATCAGAAGTCTGTGTTATTCACTAGTGACACAAACCAGTCACCTGGGGACTTGGGTCTCAGGTACAGTGACTTCAAGCATGCACCAAATCTCAAGTTGAAAGAAACAGTATTATTGCAGTCGTCCTTAGAGTGACTTCAATCGCTCGCTTAAGCCAGATCTACAGAGAGCAGTCATTTCTAATGTGTCTTTTCAGACCCAAACCATGTGCGGAGGCAATACATAAAAAGAGCCTTACAAACTTCCTATGAAGAGCTACCCACTCATGGTCCCATTGACGGAACACCCTAGAATCCGAAATCCCCACCTCCTGTTGAGGGCAGAACACACTTGTGAAAAGACTGAAGACAATGTCTTGCCTCCCTTTCTGACTGGCCTGCTAAACAGATCGCAGCATTCCAATGTTGAAATAAATGAACTGTAAGGATGTAACTGGGGGCACTGTGAATTGCTTTCCTAATGCAGACTCCTGGGATGATACAGATATTTATTTGCGTTCAAGCCCCTGATGTTCAATATCACAGAGGTCAGTTCCTATGCTAAAAGTGTGAGAAGGGTGGTCACTTCCTTGCCATACTCCACAAAAGCAAAGACAATTCCCCACTCATTCAGCCCCAAGGAACAATAAATACCAGACCTGATTGACAGGAAGCTCTATTCCTTGGGTCACATTTCCTGTTGCACGGAGTTCCTGTGTCACGTGTTACTAAGCAAACACGGTACAAATGCTGATCTCTGCAGACTGCCGTACTACGTGGAGCCCCGGCCTCCAAGAAGTAGGTCATAGGTTATCCGCCCACTGCTGTCTGCTGCTCAGCCCGACTGGCTAGATAAGCCCATTATATTGAAATCTTCTCTAAAGTGACCACACTCTAATCTGTGTTGAGGATCATCCTGGGAATTGCCCACAACAGTAAAGACGATACTTTGCCTATTAATCCTTGTAATCCCATGTGGAAAGGAAAATTAAGATTCAGTTTCTCGCTATAAAAACTGAATACACTGGCAGGAACCTAACCGAAGATGAGAGCTGCCTCACACGGCGCAGGGTCTCTGAGTCGGGAATGCAGGAATAGAGGAAGTATTTGGTCATCAGGAAAAATGTATCGATCAGGTCAAGGTTTAGCACACTAGCTTCTTGGATGTGAACTATAGAATGATTGTAGCTATCTCTCCTTCTCTTCCTCTCTAACTCCCTCCCTCCCTCCCTTCTCATATCTCTGCCTGCTCGGACCTTGTAACTGGCCAGGAGTAGCTAGGTTGTATGTGACTAAAATAATACTACCCAAGTGGGCTGGTTGAATCAGACCCTTGGTGCGCCCCTGTGCATGCTGTCTCAGATCTTCTGGGATGGAGTGAACCTGTGCCTGACACCTCTCCTAGCAATCCCACGCTTGCCAACATGGGAGGCGAGATGGACAGAAATGCACTAGTGTCTTGAGCATTACAGTCTCTCAGGTGCAAAAACCAAACTGCCAGCCCCCTGGCCTACTAGGAGCGAAAGTGAACAGGAAACAGGGGGTCCTGATCAGGCACGGGCTGGCCCTCCAGAGGGGAAGCCCTGCAACTGTACCCCAGAGAACTAAAGAAATGGTCGAAGGGGCCCTGGCAGTGTGGCTCAGTGGCAGAATACTTGCCCCGTTTGTATGAAGTCCTGAGTGGGTGGGCTCTCTAAGGAAAAGAAGGAAGGAGAGGGGGAGGGAGGGAGGGAGGGAGGGAGAGAGCGGAAGGTGAAGACCCTGTGTCTCTCAGCACTAGCTGGGAGCCATGTAGTTAACAACACGGGCCTCTCTATGGTTCCAGGAAAGTCCACAAAGGAGGGGTTTCCAAGGAGAACCAAGGAGAGCCATTATACCCTATTCTGAGTCAGACTGCTGCAGATGCGATAATAAAACATGCAAGAGACTAGCAGACATGAAACAGTTTTTAATAAATCATTATGCAGAAGGGGGGAGCCAAATCACTGATCTAGCACAAAATAGTGGTTTTAAAAATCCTCTTCTATAGGCCGGAACTTAGAGTCCTTCCAGATCACCTTCATAGACCTGGGACACAAGGGCTCAGCCAATGAACTATCTGGGACTTAGGGCCCCGCTCTCCCCATTTTGGATCCTGGGCTCAGTCACTTTTCTAACCCTCAGAAGCTGAGACAAACAGACCCCAGCTTCCAGTTAGGAGAGGGAGGGAGGGACCTCATGCCTCCTCTAACTCCAATGTTCTCTAGTTCATCTCATACTGAGATAGACTGTAACAACTTATTCTTTACATGTGACCATTCTCCTGGATGGCCCATCTGTGAACCCTCTTGATTTAGCCCGTGCACAATGCAGCAGAGATAATATTTCTGTCTTCTGGAAGATTGCTGGGTCCGGCATGGCCTTTTGCTAAGGACAGAATGACGTGGTTCCTGCCCCTGGGACAGGGGCAGCAGGCATGGGCCTCCACGGGTGTCAATGGCTGCTGTGGGCATAATATACATATTTTATGTTCCTTCTTTGAGGAATGTTCTCCCTGTTAACATTAATGCCTCCACAATGATCAGAGATAGCACAAGTCCAGGAGGCGAAGGTGTGTCTAATGTCTCAGCAGAACGGTAAATGTTGGGCCCTTCAGGACAGCCCTTACGGCTGTGGGAAAAGAACTCTAAAAACATGAGTTTGAAAATATATAATTTCTCAACTATGCAAAAACACGAGGATGTCATATAAATTGCAGAAATGAAATATATGGGGTTTCACGAATCTAAAGGAACAAAAGCAGCCGCACAGTGAGCCAACGTGTCTCAAAGATGCTGAGGAAGGAGATAAAGAGTCATTTTGGATTTGAAATGAGAGACAGAAGCCTTACAGAATTCCCACTCTAAGGTTGCCTGGACCCTCTAGAAGTCAAAACGGTGTACGATTGATTGGACTGATTGGTAAGATTCAAGCAGCCGCAATACCAAACAAAGCTGGTAGTTTGTTAGAACTAGAACACAGGGCCCTTGACCGCGTCTTTTGTGCTCCCCCCCATCGTGGCGATCAACCCTCATACCTGATTTGTTGTCCCCAGGTACAAAACAGAAAGGCATCCGTGCCTACCTGTCACTGAGGTTGTTAAGGTTATTTGTGCGGAACGTAGCTCACTGGGTCTCAGAAGGGTGATGTTTATCGTGTAATCAGTAGCGGGGTACAGATCTAAACACACCTCAGGAGCTCGGTCTCTTGTTGTGAAGTTATAGAAAGCAGCATGATAGAAGCTCTCTAGATACCACCTCTGACCCAGAATCTCCACCTATCAGATGGAAAGAGAGTGCTACATTAGCTTCCTGCCGGCTGGCAGATCTCAAGACGGTCAAGAAACCTCCTTCTGTTAATCTTTGTAGGATTACCTTTAAGGTGCCATTGAGCTAAACCAAGAGCAGCTTTTGTAAAGCCAAAGCTCCTGCACCTGTCCTACCCAGTTTTAATTGCATAACCAATGACAGACAGGAATAAACAAGATGGAAGGCTGTTCTAAAGCAATCCCTTGCTGCCCACTCAAGTGGGAGAGACTGCACCCAAGCTACTGGGCAAAAATTCTTTCCTGTTTTGTTCATTGTGAGGACTCCATGGAGAAGCCCCACTGTGCGGGGTACTTAGCATTGTGAGAAGTACCCCAGGCTATGCTTCGAAAGCAACAGTACAATGTGGTTTCCCTTGCACCTTCCTTCCCATCAGAGCTGGTCAAAGCTGATGAGCATGGAGGCATCCCACATACTGTGGTCTGAATCCTGCCACTCAAGCAACAGTGAGTCTGCGGGGAAGCGCTCCTGAGAAGATCCCAGGATAATAGGATCAAACCTTACCAACCAGTACAGTTTGTCTGGTGAAAACATGAGTTTAATGAAGCTCACATCATTGGCTCTCCACCCTCCACCATTACATTCAATCGCTGAGCCATCCTCACAGATCACCCAAGACTGGACAACTGGCTCATAAGGTTCATCTCTCACCCAAGCCTTCCACTTCTCTTGGATAGCTTAGGCACCCTTAGAGAGAGATCATCAAAACTTGAGAACCTTTCGCTCACTGCTATCTATGAACGACCTCCACTCTGTTCCAGCCATCCAATGCCACAGCCGCGCTCCAGGGTCTAGAAAGCACTACCAGGGGAGCTGAGCACAAGATCTCCCGGTGCCCTGTTCTTCTGGACCACTTGCTGATAAAGGATAATGCATTCATATGCGATATGAACAGTGTGCATATTCTCCCATGCAGACAGCATTTGAATGCTCACTTTTCTCCAGTGGACTTAACTATATTCCATACGTTACATAAATGGATCTTTGACATATTAAAAGTTCAGTTTATTTTTCCATTTTACTCTTCAATGGTTTTAGGGTGTGTATGTGTGCACCTGCACATAGACGCCAGGGGCTGGATGTCTTCTCACTGAACCCTGAGCTCACGGATTCAGCTAGCTTGGCTGGCCAGCAGCCAAAGAAATCAATCCTCTTGTCTCTGCACACAACACACCACTGTACCTGGCTCTTTAGGTGGGGATGGTGTCCAAACTCAGCGCCTCACGCTCGGGGTGGCAAGTACATTACTAACTGACCTGTCTTCCCAGCCCCAAGAATCATTTGTTTTCTTAATCAAGTGTTTAGCTAGCAATAACAGAACTCCTTCAGTACTAATTTGAAAATCCATTTTAATCATAGGATAAACTATTTGGGTCCTTGAAAGTGTCTCTTTTCTAGGGCTCTTTCCAACATAGAAACTTAAGGGCTCACCCACTTACAATCCTCCAGGGGTTCCTCACAGGCATTCAAATTCAAAGCAAAGAACACAAAGTTCTCTCTGTCCAGCCCCTATTAGGATTTTCACTTCCTCCCTCCCTCCCTATTCCTCTTTGCCTTTGGGTCAGCCACTGTTCCAATGACATGCCCACACCTCCCTTCTACACCCTCGCTTCAGCTAATCCCTTATGCATTTTCTATGATACAATGTGGAGTTTGCTTCTTAAAAATTACACCTTGTTGGGGAGAAGTAGCTAGGTGGCTCAGCAGTTAAAAACACTGGTTCTTGCAGAAGGCCTGGGTTCAATTCCCAGTGTGGATATGGTAACTCACAACCATCTGGACCTCCACACTCTACTCTTGGCCTCCAGGGACATAAGGCACATACATGGTGCACATACAAACATGCAGACAAAACATGCACATTAAGATAAAGCAAAAATAAATATTTAAAAAAATTACACTTAGGAGCGAACATGTGCGAGGGCGTGCGGACACACACATACACACACACCCATCCCATTATTTTTGCATTTTTATCAAAGGATCATAGTATTCCATTACAGTTGCTACTTATTTGTACATTCCTATTTGTTTGAATTGAAACTCTCAGGTCATAATATATGATATTCTTTTGCTAAATGTTTACGAAATAAATAACTAATTTTCCCTTTATCACACTCGACCTGAGTCTCTAGGCTCTAAAAATGACACCAAAATAAATCCAGGTTCCTTCTTAAATTTGCTTTTGATTTGAGTTTGGGTAGAGAAGGAAACTAAAGCTAAATGAGCTTCTTAGAAATATACACCCAGTATGTGCATCTGAGGCAAACTAAGATAAATTCATTCACATGTAAGTGTGCAACTGTAGGCAGGAAAACGATTAGGAACCATCAAGTCCACAGAACCTTCATCGACTTAGTTTCTCCTTGCAACAGTCTAACATGTACCCATTCCTAGAAAGAGCGGCCACGAACAGTGCAGACAGTCGCCCTACTAGGAGTCTTTACATACTCTAGATCTTCCACTGCAGACAGCTCACACAGTTTGTAAGCAGAGTTGGGAGTTTACGAAAGATATTTTAACATAGACTTGCTGCCAGGATACAGCCCAGAGCTGGGGTGGTGCTCTACAACGAAGAGTCACAGCTCATGGAAAAGACGTGTTTAATAAGATTTCATTCAGGTGTTAAGAGCAAGAGAGAAGCTGAAGGAGCGAATAAGTCATGCCCGGATGGGGTGAGTCACTCATGGTTTTTGAACGACTAAAGCTATAAGAGATAAGAATAAGGGATCATCTTACTTGGTACATTTGTTCTGACGCAGCTTGCCTAGAGTGCCTGCTCAACTTCAAACAAGTTTCATTAAATACTGAAACATTGAAAATTCCATCATCTTCTAAGAGACCATCTTCTAGAAGACAAGAGAACATATAAAAAGGTTGCATCACTAAGCAGATAGGTCATGGTTGAATATAAGTGCAGCTGGAATATTTTCAAAGGCCGGTAGGTAGGGTGTTTAACACGGAGAGCACACACTTAGATTTGGTTTTACACACTTAGGCTCAGGCACTAACTCTATAGTTTCTTTTTGTTTGAAACTGTGTGTATGTACCTGAGTGTACACCAAGCATGTGTGTGTGCATGTGTCTGTATATGCACATGTGTCTGTATATGCACATGTGTGTACGTGTGTATGTGTGAGCATCTATGTGTGTCCATGTGTATATGTGCATGTGTGTCTCTCTGTGTGTCTCTGTTTGCCCATGTGTTTGTGTGTGTGCCTGTGTGTGTGTCTGTGTATGCCCATGTGTCTCTGTGTGTGCTGTGTGTGAGTGTGTGTGTGTGTGTGTGTGTACTTGTGTGTGTGTCTGTGTATGCCTATGTGTCTGTGTGTGTGCCTGTGTGTGTGCCTGTGTGTGTGTGTGTGTGTGTGTGTGTTCTCAATTGTTGAGACAGGGTCTCTCACTGAATCTGGAGTCCGCTGATTCTGCTAGACTATCTGGGCAACAAGCACCCAGAATCCTCCTGTCTCTGCCTCCCCAGTGCCAGGATTACAGGTGTAGACCACTATCGGTCCTGTAAGTTTTCCAAGGCACATTGCTCCTGGGAGGTTTCTGTGGTTACAGGGATGGACCTCATCCTCACGTTTACACAGTAAGCACTTTACCAACCCAACTACCGCCTATCATTGGTTTGGGGGTTTGCGTTTTAAGATTTATTTTCATTTTATGAGTGTTTTGTCTATGCACCATGCCTGCCTGATGTCCTTGGAGGGCAGAAGAGAGCATCAGATCTGTTGGAACTGAAGTTACAGATGGGTGTGAGCTGCCACGTGAGTGCTGGGACCCAAACTCTGCAAGAGCAGCAAAGCTCCTAACCACCGAGACTCTCCAGCCCTGGTTTTGATTTTTGAGACAGGATTTCACTTTGTAGCCCAGGCCCCCTTCAACTATGTAACCCAAATTAGCCTCTTCCTCATAATCCTTCTTCCTCAGCCTCTTGGGTCCTGGAATTATGAACATGCACCACCACACCCAGAAAAACTCCTGAGTTGTATAAACTTGGACAAGTAAGGGTTTCTTCTAAACCTAAATTTTCTCACTTGTGAAATCAATGTATCCAGCTTGTTTTCTTACACCGCAGGCAGATGGGAGAACTGAGTAAGATATGGAAATGTTGCCATAACACTGTGACCTTTGTAGACAGTCAGTTGTACTTAGATGGGCCATAGTAAAATGTCCTGAGGCGTATCTGTGCACAGACACCTTGAGAATGAGGGAAATGGTATGTAAAACTCTATGGGTTAGGGCCTCAGGGCCGGTGCTTTCCAACAGAAAATGACTGGACCGTGGATGGTAAGGCTGGAGAGACATCTGCTGCTCTCAGACAGCAATCCTCCAGGTGCTCAGAGCTCAGCTAAGGTAATTTACAACCAGGAGGCAGGCTCATTCCGGCCCTTATATGGAAAAAGTCATCCCCCTGCGGGGGGTGGGGGGGACATCCCTGCAATCCTTTATTTTCTTAATGCAGTCAGAAGAGGCACCACAGGATGAGTTAAAGCAACCCCTCGAGTCTGGGGTAGCAAAGCAATTTCTAAGGAACAGCAAATGTTCTAACAAACAAGCTTTCACCTTTTCTACCAGTGAAAAAGGTGGCTCGTTTGTTTGTTTGTTTTTCTTTCTGTGGTGTTGGTGATGGAACTCACAAGCTCACAAATCCAAACTGTTCTCCCCAAACCGTTCTCCCCTCTGAGCTATCAACGTCCCAAACAAAAGTTCAAACCTCTGTCAGGGAAGACTCTTTTTTACAATCATGTTTAATATATAAGTCCCCCATAAGAGTCTGTGTCACCTAAGAAGTATTCATGATAATGGCAAATTATTTCCAGTCAAAATCAGGATTGCCCAAAGCATTTTCAATACTGCTAACATGTGCAGCAAAGGCACTTAGCTGAGAGACAATATTCCTGACTATAACGGGAAAATGTGAAAATATGGTTCTAAGAATTTGAAGGCCTGTCATATTTCCTTTATCCTCACAGTGTTTAAAGTTTTCACAATGATATCTAGGGGGTGAGGGTGGGGCAGCCATAGGATTTTGAGGAACGGCAAATGTGTCCATGTACGAAATGTACGGAAGAAACAGCACATGATATCTATGACTGTACATAGAAGACAAGCAGAGCTGCTGTCTGCAAGTTCCCACTCAAGACAGTTTTTGGGTGGTATAGCCCTTACAGACTGAGTTCAGAGGAAGACAGTGCTGGGAATGAAGGCATCTGACTTCCACTTCCCGCACCCACTCCTGACAGAAGTGACTGAGAATAACTAAAAATGGGTCAAAATTTGCATCTGGGTTGGAAGGAAAGGTTGGCTGCCATATGTGAGGCAGACACATGAGGACATCTACGCTTAGCATGGTGGAAAAGAGACAGGGCTATGGGGAGGCTCAGAGCAGCCCAACCTGCCTTCCAAGCATGTGCGCATGGTCCCCAAATTCAAAGGAAGAACTAGAGAACTTGAACCACGGAGGAAGCCAGACAGGCCGCAGGCCAAGTCAGTAATGAATGTCCCTGTGGAGGCACAGTCAGCCCCCAAATCTAACTGCACATCAGAACCACACAGACAACACCTCTAAATGGTGTGTGGACATCTGCGGGGTGTGTTTTAAAGGTCAATCACCCATCTAAGTACTAACCAGGCCCAGCCTTGCTTAGCTTCGGAGATCACCTGAGATCGGGCACATTCTGGATGTCGTGGTGTAGACTCACCTGGCAATTCTGAGAGGCAGCCAGGACAAAAGGTGTATTTGCTACTATTGCAAGTGCCAATGGCCATTCCTTAGAACTCTGGAGATCAGCAACAAGGAAGATGGTCTAAGTGGAGACCTCAGGGCCAGAGAGCCCCATGTAACAAAACCCGGGTTGACAGGACAGCCTGACTCTCTTGTTTCAGGAGGCCTCCACAACATCACGAAGCCAGGCGCACAGAGCTGGCCCAAGGCAGCTTCACAGGTCAACAGAACAAGGTACTCAGAAATTAAACTCAGGGAGGTGGGCTTCTCCACAACTGCTCCTCAAAGAAGGCCGGCCCACCCAACCATCGGCGAGTCCTTCACTGAGAGGTCAGAGATAAGCACATTACTATAATCCAGTGAAAAGTGAGGTCAGAGCCTGTGTCTTCCACTTTATGAGGAAGCGGCAGCTTAGGCAGAGCTCTATCTTCCCAGGAGAAGGAATCTAGAAGCTTATGAAATGATCCTTTCACACCAAGGGAAGGAGAGGAAGGCGTGTGATTAGGGACCAGGGGTTTTGTTTTGCTGTGTTTTTTTTTTTCCTCAAAGCAATATGGTAGTAAGATTAAGCAGTTCTCGTTCGTTACTTTCAATAATAATTTCTTAAAAACATCCAAAATGGTTCTAATGAAAGAAGAATATATTTGAAAGTATATGTTGAGAGGCAGAAATAAAAGAGAACTAGCTGAGATTCCCCACACACTCCTCAAAAAGATGAAAGTGCACAACAGAACTTACAGTACATTATAGACACACATACACATGCACACACGCACACACACGTTCACATACACGTGCACACGCAACATGTACACACATACACATGCACACACACATATACACACATGTTTACGGTAGGCATCATGGCACACATTCTCAGAAGGCAGAGGAAAAAGCACATGAACATTTAAAGGAGAGTGCACAGAGTTCCACGTAGATGTATTTGGAGAGAAAAATGGGGGTGGGGTAGAAAAAGTAACAATCCGAGATGGAGATTTGGTGAAGAAAACCATTCCTAACACATGAACAGATCAAAATCCCCTAGGGCCAGCCGT
The DNA here is from genome assembly GCA_036184795.1 of Tokudaia tokunoshimensis. Lineage (NCBI taxonomy): Eukaryota > Metazoa > Chordata > Mammalia > Rodentia > Muridae > Tokudaia > Tokudaia tokunoshimensis. The sequence goes on from BTHU01000005.1 coordinate 46,584,845, forward strand.
AGGAAGACGGATCAAGTGCGCAGGTTTACATCCCACACACTAGCTTCATGAGAAGGCTCCTTTACTGTTGAACTGCAACTAGGTCAGACTCTTACCATGTTGTCAGCCATCACTTACCATGTGTGTGAACAGATGACTAAAGGCTTAGCTCTACTGCTGAAGGGAGCTTTTTCGGTATCCACACTGGAAATCAGATTGCCTTATAGGATTAGGAATGGGGCAGGGGAGCTTGAGGTGTGGCTGGATGCTAGAGTCTAAGCTTAGCTTGTGGGAGACCCAAGATTTACTTACTCTTCAGTGGCTCCTCCCTCCGCTAAAGCATTAAAGCCCAAAGCCAATGTGCTGTTTACAGAATTCTTAAATTCAAGAATTAATCTCCACTCAAACCTTTATTCACAGGGAAGGCAACAAAAGACACTCTCGGATAACTGTGGGCTTAGAAAGGACCCCATTTCCACAGTGAGAAAAGATAGAAACCATCTTCTAGACAGGGAAGCAGAAATGGAAGAAGAAACAGAGAAGTGAGCTTAGAAAGATTGGCAGTTAACACCGCACGGATTAAAACACACTCCTCAGATTAAATGGCTGCGGGAAAACATTGCTACAAGCAGCATAAAACAAAACTCAAGCACCAGAGCGACCAGACCAACAGCCTAAGGGAAGGAGGATAAGAAATACATCGGTGGACAGCTCAGCCTTCCTTCCTCACAGAGAAGTCAACACAGCTGAGCCCTAACACTGGTAATCAGAGAGACACAAGCCCAAATAGGTTCTTTTCAAGATTCAGGCAGCTGTAGAAGAAAAACAAGATCTGTATTGTCTGAAAACAGAAACCAGCAGAACCAATAAAAAGAAAAGAAAAAATAAAAGACACTGGAATGTGGCATGAAAAAAGAAAACAATACTGGAAAGGAACTCATCACCCAGGAAGCAATAACGGAAGTCTATTCGCTTATCCGCCCAAATACCAGCCTTTCCCCAGGAAGGTTTTGTGTGTTCCGTCTCCCAGAGCCGTCATGGCAGCCTCATCCCATCAGCTTTTGAGGATAGTTAACAGCAGGTTGTGCCAACACAAAAGCACAAAGAAATTGAGGAAGTGAGTACTGCATCCAAGGGTAATGTAAGGCAAACGATGTTGAGCAGACAGAGCAAGTCATGCTGTTGGTGAGAGAATCCACCCGTATGTTAGGCATATTGAAAATACAGCATCAAACCATGCAGGAGAACCCGATTAGCCTCTACAGGAGAAAAGGAGAAAAATGGAAAGCTACAGAACTTTAGCTCAACATTTGATCTAATAACACAGCTCACTCTCCTCCAAGAATCCACTGCACTGAAGACAGCCCAACCAATCAGTAAAGTCCACAAGGTGCCAGTAAATCCTCAAAGGATGTTAAAAGGGGTCTTCCAGCCGCCATCTGCAGCAGGGAACCAGGCAGTTCCAAAGCCTTCTGTGCACAGCCCGCCAGGAGAGAGTGATCTCCCAGCAGCGATTTCACTTCTGAGTGCTGAGGTGAGATCTCCACCTTCTCTCTGGAAGGGAACAGCTAGGTGCGCACGGGGCACACGATCAGTGGAGCTGCTGGGACAGGAGTCTTCCCTTCCGGCCGCCATTTGCAGCAGGGAACTAGCCAGCTCCACAGCCTTCTGTGCACAGACCCTGCCAGAAGAGAGTTGGTCTCCCAGTTGTACAGACACAGACTTACAGGCCCATAGGAGGGACAAACTCCAGCCAGAGGCAGCAAGACCAACTAACACCAGACATAACCAGGTGGCGAAAGGCAAGCACAAGAACCCTACCAACAGAAACCAAGGCTACTTGGCAACATCAGAGCCCAGTTCTCCACCACAGCAAGTCCCGGATACCCCAACACACCAGAAGACAGGAGTTAGATTTAAAGTCTCATCTCACGATGCTAATAGAGGACATCAAGAAGGACATAGATAACTCCCTTAAAGAAATATAGGAGAACATGGCTCAAAAGGTAAAAGCCCTTGAAGAGGAAACTCAAAAATCCCTTAAAGAAATACAGGAGAGCATGGGCCAACAGGTAGAGGCCCTTAAAGAGGAAACACAAAAATCCCTTAAAGAATTAAAGGAAAACACAAACAAACAAGTGAAGGAACTGAACAAAACCATCCAGGATCTAAAAATGGAAGTAGAAACAGTAAAAAAAATCACAAAGTGAGACATCTCGGAAGATAGAAAATCTTGGAAAGAATTCAGGAGTCATAGATGCAAGCATCAACAACAGAATACAAGAGATAGAAGAAAGAATCTCAGGTGCTGAAGATACCATAGAAAACATTGACTCAACAGTCAAAGAAAATGCAAAATGCAGAAAGCTCCTGAGCCAAAACATCCAGGAAATCCAGGACACAATGAGAAGACCAAACCTTAGATTATAGGTATAGAAGAGAGCAAAGATTTACAACTTAAAGGGCCAGTAAATATCTTCAACAAAATTATAGAAGAAAACTTCCCTAACCTAAAGAAAGAGATGTTCATGAACATACAAGAAGCCTACAGAACTCCAAACAGACTGGACCAGAACAGAAAGTCCTCCGGGCACATAATAATCAAAACACCAAATGCGCTAAACATAGAAACAATATTAAAGGAGTAAGGGAAAAAAAAGTCAAGTAACCTATAAAGGCAGGCCTATCAGAATTACACCAGACTTCTCACCAGAAACCATGAAAGCTAGAAGATCCTGGGCAGATCTCATACAGACCCTGAGAACACAAATGCCAGCCCAAACTACTGTACCCAGCAAAACTCTCAATTACCATAGATGGAGAAACCAAGATATTCCATGATAAAACCAAATTTACACAATATATTTCCACAAATCCAGCCCTACAAAGGATAATAGATGGAGAACACCAACACAAGGAGGGAAACTATACCCTAGAAAAAGCAGGAAAGCAATCTTCTTCCAAAAAAACCCAAAAAGAAGGTAACCACATAAACATAAAAATAACATCAAAAATAATGAGCAACAATCACTATTCCTTGATATCTTATAACATCAATGGACTTAATTCCCCAATAAAAAACATAGACTAACAGAAATATTTTTCATGTAAATCTTCAATTTTATCAGAAAACATTTGTAATTCCTCTTTCAATCAATTTAGTAATGCTTTTTATGTCTATCATTTTAACTATATTATTTTCCATGATAGTCTTCAATTTTAACTTTTTTCTATATATTTCTTCAATTTTATCAGAAATATTTTCCATGTAAATCTTCAATTTTGTCAGAAAATGTTTATAATTCCACTTTCAATCAACTTAGAAATATTTTTATGCCTATCATTTTATCTGTATAATTTTCCATGATAATCTTCAATTTTAACATTTTTCTATATATTTCTTCAATTTTATCAGAAATATTTTCCATGTAAATCTTCAATTTTATCAGAAAATGTTTATAATTCTACTTTCAATCAACTTAGGAATATTTTTATGCCTATCATTTTATCTGTATAATTTTCCATGAAATAGTCAGTTTTAACGTGTTTTTCTGTATATTTCTTGAATTTTATCAGAAATATTTTCCTTGTAGATCTTCAATTTTATCAGAAAATTTCAATCAACTTAGAAATAATTTTATGCCTACCATTTTATATGTAATTTTCCATGATAATCTTCAATTTTAATATGTTATTTTATATTTTTCTACAATTTTATTAGAAATATTTCCCATGTAAATCTTCAATTCTATCATAAAATGTTTCTACTTCCTTTTTCAATTAATTTGGCAATGTTTTTATGTCTACCATTTTACTCTTTAACTTTCCATGAAAATTGTCAATCTCAATGTGTTTTTCTACATGCTTCTTCAATTTTGTCAGAAACATTTTCCACGTAAATCTTTAATTTTATCATTAAATGTTTTTACTTCCTTTTTTAATAAAAATAAAAAAAGTAAATCAGATTCAGTTAAATAAACTTTGTTCCATCAAAAAAAAGATGTTAAAATGTAATGAGACCAGAAGTAATTAACATTACAGTGTAACTATTAAAAAGGAAAGACTGAACAGATAGTCCAGCTGTCAAGAGTCCTTGCTGCTCTTCTGAGGGGCTCACATCAGATGCCTCACAACCTTCTATAACTCCAGTTCCAGAGGATCCAACATATTAAAAACAAAAACAAATAAACTTTTTTTTTTTTAAAGACTGGAGGCAGGGCAAGGAGATTAGAGGAAGAGTCAGGAGATGAGAAACAAACAAATAAACCCCAAACAAACTATGTGTGAAGTGTCATAAAGAAATGGGTAACTACATATACTAATTTAAATATACATGCATGAATCATGGTAGTTTAAATGAAAATGGCCCTCAGAGACTCTTAGGGAGTGGCATTATTGGAGGTGTGGCCTTGTTGAAGGAACTGTGACTCTGGTGGAGGGGGAAGGGTTTTTTTGTTTGTTTGGTTTTTTTTGTTTTTTTTGTTTTTTTTTTCCGAGACAGGGTTTCTCTGTGTAGCCCTGGCTGTCCTGGAACTCACTTTGTAGACCAGGCTGGCCTCGAACTCAGAAATCCTCCTGCCTCTGCCTCCCAAGTGCTGGGATTAAAGGCGTGCGCCACCACCACCCGGCGAGGGGGAAGGGTTAAGGGAGGAAGGTGAAGGGAGGAGGCTGAAGGGAGGAGGCTGAAGGGAGGAGGGTGAAGGCTGAAGGGAGGAGGCTGAAGGGAGGAGGGTGAAGGGAGGAAGGTGAAGGGAGGAGGGAGGAGGGTGAAGGGAGGAGGGTGAAGGCTGAAGGGAGGAGGCTGAAGGGAGGAGGCTGAAGGGAGGAGGGTGAAGGGAGGAAGGTGAAGGCAGGAGGGAGGAGGGTGAAGGGAGGAGGGGGCAGGGAGCAAGTGCTTTGAGGTTTCAGAAGTTCAAGCCAGGCTCAGTGGCTCACTCTACCTGCTGCTGCCTGCAGACCTTGATGTAGAACTCAGCATCCTCTCCAGCACCATGTCTGCCTATGTGCGGCCAGATGATAACGGACTAAACCTCTGAACTGTACGCCAGTCCCAGATAAGTATTCTCCTTTAGAAGAGTTGCCACGGTCATGATGTCTCTTCACAGCAGTAAAACCCTAACTAAGACATGTATGTATGCCTCCATATCTATCATGCTAATTGGATGATGTGATACAGTTCTAATTAATTCTTAAATGGGAAATCAGCACAGCAATTGTACAACTGATGAAAGGAAGAGAAAAGAGAACATGTATTAGCACATTTTAAAATAACTGTTTAAGCCAAAAGAAAATCAGCATAGCAATTAAGTCACACCTAAAGAGCAAAGAAGAAGAGAGAAATTGACAGAGTCTCAGGAATTCTGTCAAAACTTAAATCTGCGCCTCCGGGACTTCTAATATTACATAGGAAAATGTGGGACTGTGTTGAATTTTGTATGCAGTTACAAAATTTAAAAGTGTTCTGGGTGTGATGGCACATCTATAATCCCAGCACTTGTGAGGTGGAGGCAGGAGGATCAGGAGTTCAAGGCTAGCATCAGCTACATAGTAAGTATGAAGATAGCCTGGGCTACATGAGACCATGTCTCAAAAACAAACAAACAAACAAATAAGCAAACAAGCAAACACACCCATTTAGAAATGTATCAATAAAATCAATTTAAGAAAAAGTGTGGAAAGAAAATAATAAAAATTAAATGGATTTAACTAGGTAGAAAGGGAAAATTCAGTTTAGAAATCAAGAGACCATTCTCTGGAAAAGAGAACAAACAGACACCCGGGGTTGGTGGTTAAGCGTAGCAGTCAGTGCCTGCCTTCATCCCAGCAGGAGGGTCTCAGTCAATTTAAGGCCCAGCCTTGTCTGTATAACAAGTTCCAGGATACCTAGAGCTGCCTAGTGCGACCCTGTCTCAAACACAACAGAAAAGGTGGAACATAGAGGAACAGTCAGGGTCAATCTTCAGTCCATACACCTGCACAGACAAGTAGGTAGGCGCTCTACCCACAACCCCCACACGCTTTAAAAAAAAATTCTAGAAAACATGGACTGACAAAAGTCATGGAAGAAACTGACAAAAGGTGTTAACAAACCAACTTCCTAATGGGGCAAAACTTAATGATTCTATGAGTAAATCTGCACTGCAGAATGATGCAGACTTTCCCAGAGAAGTGTGTGTGTGTGTGTGTGTGTGTGTGTGTGTGATGTCTGTAAGGTGTATGATATGTCTGTGTATGCTTGCATGTTTGTGTGTGTGCCTTTCTATGTGTATGTGATAAGCCTGTGTGTGTTTGCATGTTTATGTGTGGTGTGTGTATATGTATGTGTGATGTATCTTTCTCTGTGTGTGATATGTCTCTGTGTGTGATATGTCTGTGTATGTGTGTGTTTCTATGTGTATGGGATGGGTCTGTGTCTTTTCATGTTTATGTGTGTGATGTGTGTGTGTATGGTATGTCTGTATATGTATGTATATAGTTTATGTGTGATTGTGCATGTGTGTGATAAGTATGTATGGTGTGTATATGTGTGTGTTTACATGTGTATGTGTGTATAATCTATGTGGTATGTGTATAATGTGGATGTGTGTGACATGCATATATGGTTTATGTGGCATGTGTGAGAGATATGTCTGTGTGTTTGCAAGTGTATTTTTGTGATGTATGTGTATGGCTTATGTGGAGTGTGTGTGTGTGTGTGTGTGTGTGTGTGTGTGTGTGTGTGTGTACAGCTCCCCTGTTTGCTAGAGGGGAAGTAGTATCACCTTGATATAAAACCAAACAACATGGTGTGCAGTACCTAGGAGGATGGAGAGACAGACCTTTGCGATGGCGCAAAAATAAAGACTGGAGCCCTGGTAGAGCGTTTTCTGCTTGCAGCCAGTGTGACTCCATATAAACCCAATCCTCGCTAGGTTAACTTGCAAATGTCACCTGTTTCCATTTAAACCACCAACAAAACAGAAAGGTGCAGACACGACACCCAGCCTCAGTTATGCCCTGCTGATTTTAGTTTGGATCCAAAACTCCAAAATCTGGAAAATACTAATAAACAGCATCAACAAACACGAACTCCCCCATAAGTACTTCTTCAAAGATAAGTTTGATTCAGAGGCTTACAAGACCTTAATGCAGACTATTGCCTCCATTATATTTTGAAAATAAATTTTCCTGAAATCCATCGTCCTTCCCTGCACATTCTACACCACAACTCCATCAGAGCCAAGATACACAGCGAGTCTATCTGATTCCAAGATCACACTTTTTTTCCTAGTGGAAAAGGCACTTGAGGGGTAATCAGACATCTGTAAGAACGCTGCCATTCTGACTCAGCGGCGGATGTGTTTGCACATCTGCCTGATGGTAGGTTGTCATCTCCCCTGCATGATGACAGCAATATCTAAGGTAGCTTTTCTTTTCTTTTCTTTCTCTTTCCTTTTCAAAAAAGATTTATTTACCATATATATATATACATAAGTACACTGTTGCTATCTTCAAATACACCAGAAGAGGGCATCGCATCAGATCCCATTACAGATGGTTGTAAGTCACCATGTGGTTGCTGGGATTTGAACTCAGGACCTCTGGAAGAACAGTCAGTGCTCTTAACCACTGAGCCATTTCTCCAGTCTCCTGAGGTAGCTTTTCTTAATGGAATATCAAACAACTAGTTACAAGAAATAAATGTCACCACTGCTGCTCAAAGTTTATCTTTAAAGTATTATTAAACACAAATCCTCTTTTTAAAAATACTTTTTTTTTTGTCTTTAGTGTGTATGAGTATGTGTGTGCATGCACGTGTATGAGAGTGACCGTAGAGGACACAAAAGGACCTGGGCTTCCCCGGAACTGGGGTTACAGTGTAGTGAGCTGCCACGTGGGTGTCAGGGACTGACCCTCTGCAAGCAGGGGAGGCACTGTCTGCTGAGCTGTCTCTCTGGTCCTGAAGTCTCTACAAAAAAGAACCTATTTGAGCTGTGGAGACAGCATAGTTGGCTAAGTGCTTGCTGCACCAGCCTGACCATCAAGTTCATGCAACTTACTCTAATTGTGAAATATTTTTTAAATCCCATGACAATTGCATGCAGTGATCTATTCCTACTTTTCGCATATGCCTGTTTTTGTACATGCATGTGTTTACATGTGTGTGTGGTTGCATGTGTGTGCAGATGAGCCAGAGGTCAACACTGGGTATCCTGAATCATTTATGTTTAACCAAAGTTCTCTCACTGAGCCTGGAGCTCACTGATTTGGCTGGACTGGCTGGCCAGCGAGCCCAGGGATCCTGCTCTCTCCCAGTGCTGAGATTTCAGATACATGACTCCTCAGGGCTTTTAACATGGGTTTATGCTAAGTGCCCAGCACTTTACTAACTGAGCCATCATCCCTGTCCCTGATCCTCCTCCTCTTCTTTCTTTTAGACACAGTTTCACTATGCAGCCCTGGCTAGCCTGGAACTCGCTATATAGACTAGGCTGACCTCGAACTCACAGAAACCCATTTAACTACAGAGTGCGAGGATTAAAGCCACGCACCTGGCTCCTGTTCCTAATTCTTAACGTTCCTTTGGGTTCACTCCCCCGTTCAACCAATACGGACTCCCCTGCACCCCAGGGCTGCTTCCTGCTCCCACTTAACCACTGTTAACTGACTCAGCAGCCAGACCAGCTCACAGTAAACGAGAAGTCACCCCGTCATCTTCTCTGTTTCTCCTTTTTCTTAAGCAAAGGAAAGAAAGGCCTGTTGGGCTTCCTAGCAAATATCAGCGGTTAGATCCTCTACTCTCATGTAGGCCTACAAACCCATGACATCATCATCTAATGTCCTTTCTGTTACCACCCCTTGTCCCAAGGACTCAGTTAAGAAACAATCACCAGCGCCATTCAGCTGGACCGCAAAAGATTAAGTTTCCCTACTATGTCTGCTCTGGTTCTGCCCAAGGAGTAGCTTCACCCCTCCACCCACACCGGCAGAAATTCCCTGCCCTCTTAGTTCCTCACATCTGTGCTCAGAATTCCCCAGGAGGAAATGCCTCTTTCCCTTCACCTACCAGCAGTCCGGAAGTCAAGGATGGCGGGCACAGAGCGCCTGGGAGGGGCTGCAGAAATGCTCACGGTGTAATTAGCTCCTTGTTGGAGGCGCAGGCACACTTCTGGGGTCCTGCTGTCTGAGGTCACATTGATTGTCTCCTCATAAACTGACTCCGCAGCATCTGGCTGCTGTCTTTCAATGTGTATCTTTAGAAGAGGAAAAGCAAGAGAATCCACCATGACTCCAGGCAGAATAACCGAGGCTTCATGGTGCTGGGCGCTGTTTCTCTGAGGGTCCCATCTTAGATACTATGTAACCATGGAGGTGAATAACCACTGAGGAGAGAGAGGGCCTGCTCTGTCATGAGGTACCTGAGGACAAGGCCTAATCAGCCCAGGAACCAATGAGACCTAAGCTGAAACAGGAGTGAGAATTCATTGCTCTTCTGACCACAAATGATCGACAATAAAAGGAAGTTTTCATGCCAAATCAGCACAGGCTTCCAGCCTTCTCTGGGGCCGGAAAGCACAAGTGCTTGGAAACGAGCAATGAAGAGAATGCCGGACATAAGCGCCTGCCCCACACTCACACTCGTCAGACGGCATATGTGCTAGATGTAAAATATGCGGACACCTCAAAGATCCCTCCCACTTTTTAAACGGGCCAATTAGACTGACTAAGCGTCCTCATATTTCTCATAGAAACCATATAGCTGGTAGATAGCAGCTCTAAACAGGGTGATTTGGTTGTTGTTTCCTTAGTTATGGAAGCATCGTTGGTTTGCCTTCATGCTCACCTGTGTGGTAACAGAAAATAATTATTTTCTAAATGAATGGAGGTTGAAAGTATCTTCTAAACTTGCCTTGGCTTTGTGTTGGCTCTAACTGAAATGTCGATGTGTGTTTTCAAGAATCTCTGTTTAAGGAGGTGTGCCAAGACACTTCACAAAATGAACGAAGTTCACCTAGGTTTGTATAGTCAAGCAAGACGCTACACCAGCTTATACCAAGTGATTAGCTGTGCTGTTTCTGAGTTTCGCTATCTGTAGCTTGTTTCTATACATTTGCAAACAAATATGGTTTCACTTTGTGTGACTGAAGGAAGAAAAGCCAGCAGAAGGAAAGGAGGGAGGGGGAGGGGAGGAGAGGGGGAGGGGGAAGGGAGGGGAGGGGAGGGAAGGGGAGGGGAGTGAAGCTCCTATATAGGCAAGTTCTTTTCTCACATTTCCATTTCTGCATCTGCAAGGTAAACAGCTCACTTGACTTACCAAGTACAAGATCTTAGAGTTCACTCTCTCTGGGCTTATTTGCCATCTCACACAGGTGTCATTAAACACGGACACATCGTGAATTTCTATCATTATTTCTAGAACAGAAAAAAATAGATAAAAGGGTTGACACCTGAACCCCATCAATGGGCTCCGGGGAACTCCCGGTGGACGCGGGGCCTCTGTCCAGCTGGGCTCTCTGCTGCTCAGTCACCAGTCACGCTCTGGTTCAGATGTTGAATTGAGCAATTCAAGCGAGCCCAGATGGTTCTTCATGAATGAGCCTGGCCCACTGCCTGACCAGGCAAAAAAAGGAAAAGATTACTGCCTGAGGGTGGGGAAGGGCTCCAACTGTGATTAGCCTGATGGGCCACTGGATGCCACTGGTGTTCCACTCAGAGACTGCAGCAAGGCCCTGGAATGATCTCTGACTGGAAGCGTCCTTAAAAGCACACAGGGAAGAGCTGCTTCTCTCTCATCTTAACCTGGGTGGTAGGCATTCATTCAGGTGACCGCTGAATCCCAAAGGGGAAGTGGCACATGTTACCAGGAAGGATGGAGAAGCTTGGGATGAATAAGTAAGTTCTCCACAGAGTTCCTGGTCACCCTGGGACTCCTCTAGCAGAAGCCTTGTGATCCTGATCTGGTGAGAAGCCAGACTTCTCCCACTTCTGCTGGTTCTAAATAATCTGGCACTTGGCTCCATGCGATGAATCTGGCAGTGTGGGAAAACACACGACTCCCTGAAGTAATATAGTTTCCAATGGACGCTGCCACCCAACCACCTACAAAGTTGTTCCGCACAGCATGGGGAAAATCTACCTTTGCACTTCTTAAAATCAGATTTCCTACAGAGAAGTAAAGCTATTTCTATTTGCAAATGTCATGATCTTATATCCAGACACCTCTAAAGAATTCAAACCTTAAGAAACAAACAAACAGACAAACCTACAAAGGCTAAGAAAGGAGTTTGGGGATGTTGTAGGACATAAGGTAAACGTGTGCTTCTGTACACCAGGAATGAATGATTAAAGGATAGTAAAGCAACTTCTTTTACAATAACATCAAAAAAGAGGGGAAAATAACAACAAAAAACCATTTTAAGTTAGGCATTGCTCTATCATTCCTGGAGACAAGAATTTCTATTCCATCCAAAAAGAGCATTCCATGACCCTATTTGAGCTTCCCTGCGGAGTCAGACATTTCCCAGGTTCTTAAGTCTAGTGAATGCCAGCCCTGCATACACTTTGGCGATGTGACTGTCTCTTGCCTCCCACTCTGGGGTTTCGTTGCTGTGGCTCAAGCACTCCAGCACTTGGCAGCCTGGAAGGGGAGAGGAGCTAAATCCCCTGGGGACAGGTGAACCAGTCATTGCCCTTTTTGTCCCTGGAGGTACTGTCTTAAGCGACTGAGTTTCCACAGCCTTTGAGAAAGTTGTATCTGCAGTGGAGCAGCGGCGCCCTACCCAGGGAGTCCCGGAAGCTGTAGCGCCCCCTGCCCAGGGAGTCCCGGATGCTGCAGCGTCCCCTGCCCAGGGAGTCCCGGATTCTGCAGCGCCCCTGCCCAGGGAGTCCTGGATGCCTGTAGCGCCCCCTGCCCAGGGAGTCCCGGATTCTGCAGCGCCCCTGCCCAGGGAGTCCTGGATGCCTGTAGCGCCCCTGCCCAGGGAGTCCCGGATTCTGCAGCATCCTCACACTGGTTCTTTCTATCCCTTAGTCTTCCTGTTCATCCCTAATCCTGCTTCCCGAGTCTTTATTCCCCATTATGTAATAATACAAACTTCTGGTTCTGTTTGGGGAGAAACTAACTCAGGGTAAGACCGCCATCAAGACACGTGAGAAGAGATGCTTATCACACAGGCACAAGGAGCTGTGTCTGAGCCTCAGAACGGATGTTCATTTGTTTGCTGTTCACTTATTTATTTACTGTAATCAGCTTGATAGGCCACTGGATACCACTGGAATCTACCCAGGGAGGCTGGAGCGAGACCCAGAACTGGGCTTAGTGTTACATGCTTACAACCTCAATACTAGGAAGGTAGAGACTGATGAATGCATCCCTGTCCCATCTAGTAGCTGAGATCCAAGTAGTGAGAAATCTCATTTCAAAAGCCCAAGGCACATACCCACACAGACACATCATTAAAAATAGTAAACCTTTTTAAAATTAAAAAACAAAACAGATGACTCCTGTGGAACAATACCCAAGGTTGACCTCTAGCTTACACACACACACACACACACACACACACACACACACACACACTCACACACACACACACACACATACACATACACACGGGGAGGGATGGAGAAATGAGAATGATAATTCAATAATTCTTTACCTCAGGAAATGATACTCCTCTTATTGGCTAAGAACAGACTTACTGTTCTTAGCCACCACAAGGAACAAGGAACCTGAGCCTGAAACACCTGTAAGTTAACATAATTCTTTTTTTTTTAACTTTATTTATTTATTTTATATATATGACGAGTACACTGTAGTTTTCTTCAGACACACCAGAAGAGGGCATCGAATCCCATTACAGATGGTTGTGAGCCACCATGTGGTTGTTGGGAATTGAACTCAGGACCTTTGGAAGAGCAGTCAGTGCTCTTAACCGCTGAGCCATGTCTCCAGCCCCAACATAATTCTCTGTACAGAACCAAGGTCAACTTTAGATTCGCCTTGACTACTGAATTGGTCATGTGACATGGCCTATGTCTATCACTGATTTTGCCTATTTACTAACTCATTCCACATCGGCATTATCTAGAGTCTGCATCCCACCACACTTGTTTTTTAAGTAAATCCAAGTCATATACTAGTAACTGAAAATAAATTGAGGCTGAGAAGAAAACACAAATTTCCATAGAGACATCAGGGTACTAGCTAGGAAGCCTAAATAATTCATAGGTTTCTATATCAATATTTCTTTTCAGATCACAATAATGTCGTTAAAAAGAAGAATCCAGTTGTCATCAGGAAAAGCAAAAAGCAAACAAAGCCCACACAAACAAACAAACAAATAAACAAACAAAGTAATGGCCTTGTTCTTTCATCTTCTTGGTTTCCAAAGGTGATGTTGATACCAGTCCATCAATGGATAAACTTTAAATATACCTGACCACTTTTGCGGCTGCCCATTAAAGCCCAGGACTTTTAACATCTCTGCTCCCTCAAACAGACTTCTGATGGGAACTCAGCAGCTGGTCCAGAGGAAGCAGAGGTATTTGCCCCTCATTGTCTCCCTCAATTGCCAATAAAGCAAACAGCCTTCCTATTTGGGGTGCCTGTGTCATCCAAGCAGAGATTAGAAAAGGGTTTCCTTTCTTGTTCTTCCTTTTTGCTCGTTCACTATGACAACTGTAAATGACATCTCAAAGATGCCATCTGCCTCTAGCCTGTGCCATGCTCTGCACAGATGGGACCCAGATCTGATTATAGCGATGCCAGATATTCCATTCCAAAGAGTAGCTTAACAAAGTTGATGTCTTTTCCCATCAAGTACCTACAAACAAATTGAAAAGACTATTTTTTTTTTGCAAAAATTCCAGGTGTTAAATGTCTGCATTGATGATGCCCTTTGAAAATATAACACTTGACAAAATGTACACTAATTCTAACTATGCCAGTAATTGAAAAATTCATAGGGACTGACAAGATATAGTTCAGTGGATTAAGGCACTTGCCAACAAGATGATGACCTGAGTTTGATCCCCCAAACTGTAAGGAGGAAACATACTCCCATAAGTTGGCTTTCGACCTCCACATGTGCACGGTGGTATACATGCACCTACACATACACACAACTAAGTAAACAAAGGCCATAAAAATTGAAAACAAGGAAAAAAGAAAAAAACACATACGAAAGTCTTGTTTGGACTGGACTCTTCTTCTATTTACTGTCCATGACTCACAGAATTGCTACCTGATGACAAGCATCCTTCTGTGTCAAACACTGGACTGTGAAGAAGACTAGATCATCAGTTCTTCCTTCAAGGAGCATGTTGCTTAATGGAAGAAGCAGACACAGTCACAGGCAACCGACAGCTCAACAGTGTTACCACAAGCTCCACACAAATATGGAAGGGCACAAAGTAGGAAGGTCTGGAAGACCTGAAGTTCAGTTGTATGTCAGGCACAGCCCTGGAACATAAGTGGCTATAGAGTAGGGAGTTCCTGGGGGCAGAGAGAACAGCGAGTCTGAATACCAGGCCAGTGAAATCGTAAGGCAGGGAAGGGGAACGAGGGAGAAATGTCAGCTAGGTACAGAAGCAAGGCTGCAAAGGAAGCGGGGGTTGGGGGGTGGGGGGGTCTTGCCTGCCAGATTGAGGACAGACACTCCTCTGAGCAGAGGCAAGCTGCAGGATAAGGATGGGGACAGTTTTCCATTTGAAAGGAAGCACCAGGGTGCAGAAGAACCGGAGGTCATAAAATAGAATCTAATGCTATTTCCTCCACGACAACTATATGTCAGGCTCAGACTGCTCGTCACAGGCCTGATCTCATTTTCCCTGTAGTCATAAGAAGCAATAATAAAAACAATAAGAATGAACACTTATTAAGTTATAACTATGGGCCAGAGAGTATGTACAGGACTTTAACCTTCAAAATAACCTGATGGCTGGCAGAGCCATGTCCGTCTTATAGTCCCAAGGCTTGGATGTGAAGTAACCTGCAGGGGTCAGGCAGCATGAGGGACGGAGTCCAGACTCGAAATTAGATGTCAGACCCCCACTGCTGGGAGCCTCTACACTAAAAGAGTCAAAAGGCTATGGGATGAAATTGGGGTGCTGTATTATAAAACATGAAACAAACTCTGAAGGAGATGACTGGGAGGTGAGGGAGGAGAGACAGAGGAACCCAGGAGTCTGAATGAATGGCCTTTCATTGTTCTCCTAAGAAACACAAGAAGAGGCCGAGCAATGAACTGCATTTAGGACGTGTTAGATATGAGTTATCTGCTTACTGTCCGATGGAAAAACAGCCCTAAAAGCCACAGGTCTGTGAATGGAAACAGAAGACACGGGCGGGTGAAAGTAAGACATCCAAGTAGGTCACGGAGAGGGGCTCAGTGGCAGAGCCCCAAGAACACTGATATCCAAGGAGACCCTCAGACAAGGGCAGTGCAGGGGAAGGAAGATGAGTCAGTAAGAGAAAGTAGGCCCAGGAAGTGAAGGAAGGTAAGGGTATGAAGGAGTGTGGCCTCCCTCCACAATCCAGCTTCCTCATTCCATCCAGGGAGTGAACAGTGTGTCATTAAGGCCAAGAGGCAAGCTCAACCTCCATCATTCCACCCTAGCAAAGGCAACGCCCCCCTCCGCCATCTCCCACCCTTTATCCTTTTTCCTTGATGAAATGGCCATCCAGTCAAGCTTAGAGTTGGTGTTTGACATTGGGCAAAAGTAGGAAGAGCAGGCCTTGGGTTTGTCTGGTTGTAGGACATATAGACATCTCCAATTTGACACAAAGAAGGACCCTATGAGGACCTACTGAACCTGCACTAGGTTTGGGATCATAAAAAAATCAGCTTTACTTTATCTCACCTAGGTAGGGGTGAAGGAGTAATTGTACAAGTATAATATATGTGTATATGTATAACATGCATATAAATACTATATATTTATATACATATATATATATGGATTTTGCTATTCTGTTAATATCCAGTATTTCTCTGTGTAGTATTTACTGTATTTTTAATTAGTTATTTAATGTGAAGAACACATTAAATAACTAATTAAAAATACAGTAAATACTAATAATTAATTAATAACTAATTAAAAATACAGCAAAAGCTGTATTTATCTCTCTAAATTTAGCAAATGCCTTAGACAAAAACACTCAAAGTGTTTTCTTATCTGACTGATGGGTTAAATGAATGAATGGGGGATCAGCTACACTAAAGTATAGGAGAGTTAGCAGAGTCGGTTAAGACAGAACATGGGTGCAGCAGTTAGACGGTCGTCCGTCGGGGAAGGGAAGTGATGCCTAGTTCCCCTTCCATGATAGGCTGAGACAAGGGAAGGGAAGGAAACCGAGCATACGGACAGCTCTCTCAGAAGACCCACTGCAGGGTCGGGGACCAGTCTAGTTTACTCTCCTGGTTTACAGTTTGGGGCCCTTCTTTGCTTTTTGAAAACACTGAAAGAATGAATTCAGGTGGGTAAGTTCAGTATTATCTCCAGTCTAAACAGTTCCTGATTCCAAAAGAGACCCGATGACCATATGATAGAGCGCAGAGTCGAGCTCCGAGGCCATTCCCAAAGCTGGCACACTTTGATGACTGCAGCAACAAGACAGGGACACATCCCTGAATAGATGTGTGCTTGGCTATCAACAGCCCGATGCCTCCTTTGTGTGAAATCCTAAGGCAAAGTCATGTAAAGTGGGTAAAAGCGGCATGCCTAAACGACTAAAGTAAATTACATACTTTATGGTGACTTTTAAGTCTCATGAATAAATGTTTATATGTTCCCTGTGCACATTAGGAAAAATACATCTACTTCATCAGAGTCATGATATACCACATATTACAAGGAATCCTTGATTGGTGTATTAAAACTACAAACTTAAGTTATTTCTCAGGCATGGTGATATATGTCTCTAGACTTAGCTGTTTGGGAGGCTAGAGCAGGAAGATCTCTTAAGAATAAGAATTTGAACCCAGCAGTGGTGGCGCACGCCTTTAATCCCAGCACTTGGGAAGCAGAGACAGTGGATTTCTGAGTTCGAGGCCAGCCTGGTCTATCTACAAAGTGAGTTCCAGGACATCCAGGGCTACACAGAGAAACCCTGTCTCGAAAAACCAAAAAAAAAAAAAAAAAAAAAAAAAAAGAATAAGAATTTGAGCCTGAGCAATGTAGCAAAACTCCATCTAAATATGACTGTGTGTATAAAATGTGTAAATATATGTCTATATGTATATATAATTACATATATGTTATTTTAAGAAATAAGCTATGAAAATAATTCTTTAGTTATGTCAAAGACCATCAGGGTGGTATGCAAAAATTCAAGTTTGGGCAAGCATGAAGAGGGGCGTGTGGGCTTCCAGGTTTGGGTTCAAATCAGAACTCCATCAAGTACTAGCTACAGAATGACCCTAAGGAAATTGCTTAACCTCCATGAGTCTCAGATCACTTGGCTATGAACGGAAAATACTTGCTTTACAGGTTTTGAGGATGAAATGAGATTAAGCATTAAGGGCCCCCAAGAGAACCCTGTGTGTGTAAGCTGCTGTGCAGGAACACAGCAATGATGTCGGGAGTCCAAATGTTACGGACATCTTCAGACCCAGCCCAGCAGTGTGGCTAAAGTAGAAATGCGCCCATTTGTCCCAGTCAGCTTTTCTTTTCCATTTAAAATGAACAGAGCTGCAAGCAAGCACTCACTAGGCTGGTGAGAAGGGTTGACAACCAAGGAGGGACAGAGGGCAACGGGAACTCTGTGGCATTGGCAGCAGTACTCAGGGCGGATTACAGGATGCAGACAGGCTCCTGGGAGATCAACAGTCCGTGTTTCAGTGGAGTTGTTGCTCTCCTAAGAGCATGGAGTGATGGACTGACGGAGTGTGGCGTGTTAACCTTGTAATTATTAACCCAGACTCGAAACATAAAAGGTAAATGACCTGTGTAGAATGGAAACCGGGGACAGCCTTATCAAGAACAAATCAGCCTCTTTGATCTTGAAGTAAAACTGAGTCATTAATGTGAAGCGTCCACCTCAGGTTTTTCCAGACACTAAAGTAGTTGCCTAATTCCCAGCTGTCTGGAGTTTCCAGTTCAAACTGGCCTTAGAGGGGAAAAAAAAGTCCTAGCACCTTGTTAGAGTTCATACTCCATTAAAAACATTACAGATCTGAGCCACTAACACAGAGGCTCAGGGCTTCTAAAATATTTTAAAATAATTCAAAACAATCTGTGTACAGATAATCTGTTCTCCCCAGTCTGAAATTAAACACAGACATATAGACAGAGGGGAAGACGGAGGGAATACGAGGAAAGATGACAATAGGGAAAGAAGGAAACTGTGAAATGCAGTAAAATAAATACAAAACACACACGGGGGGAGGGGGGAGTCAGGATGGCATAAGACTGATGAAAAACAGGGAAAGGAAAGGGGGGGGGCAGCTAAGCAAGAACCATGACAACCAGCGTCTCTTGCTCCATTTCCAGAAGCTTCTCCAGCCTTCCCCTCCAGAGATGATCTGCACAGAAGCAGGAATTAATCAGCATGTAAATCACTCCCTTTATCTGTGAAAATCGAATTTAGCTGCCAATCCTGATTGAGGGCACACAAGCCTCCTCACAGAAAGAGCCTAGCTCCCAGGGAGAATGCCTTTTTCTCTCCCGAAATCAAAGCTTGCATAAGCCCATGGAAACAGCTGCAGCTGGAGCCACAGACTTAGTAAAAAGTGGAGGGCTGAGGACAGTAATTATAATTAGCGGTTACATAACATGTTTGTTCTTCAAAGTGCTGTACAAGGATCAGCTAATTAATAGCTTACTGTGCCCCATGCAGATCCCCTGGTTTTTCATGTAATGACTAATCCTTGTGCCCCCAGTGAATTCTGAATGGTGGCAGCAGAGGACCTTGAGCAGTGGACACACCGCAAAGGGACCACAGCTATACACAGCTCTCTCACCAAGCTGTTTCTTGGGGGAACAGTTCTGGGAGAAAGCTGTCTTACATCCTCCAGATAAGTCCTGGAGGTGTTGCTAGAGAGGTGATACTAGGTTAGAGAGGCCATCAGTCTAGTGAATTTGGCCTCAGGGAAACTGGAGGACTGAGCCCTGGAGTCCGCTGTCGGTACCTGTCCTTGCTTCTCTTCTCGGCCAGGGAGACATCTCCAGACCAAGGTGGCCAAGATCTCTGGATTCTCCCCTTCTGTTTCCTCCCCACTCCGTCCGCAGCCTACATCTTTTGCATGTATGACGGTGATAGCTGAATGTAAGCATTGTCTATCTCCCCCCCCCCCGCCCCCCGCCGGTCTCCTCCTCACAGGCTTCAGCAATATCTAATGCTTTGGATTTATTTCCAAAACATTACAAGGACATATGAATGTGCATATTCCAAAAATGTAGTGCTTCACACATACAGTACACTGCAGGACGGATGTCATCAAATTTCTCTCTTGGGGATGGGGACATGGCTTGGACCATAGGTGCTTGCCACGCAAGTATGAGACCCTGAGTTCGATACCCAGAACTGCCATAAAAAAAGTAGGTCATGGTGGCCTACTTGTATAGTCTTAGTGCTGAGAAGTCAGATACAGACAGATCCTTGGGGTTTCACTGGCCAGCTAGATTAATCTAATTGGTGAGCTCTGGACCAATGAGAGATCCTGTGTCAAAAAAGAAAGAAAGAAAACGGTGGATGGCCCCTAGGAACAACACTGACACTGTCTTCTGGCCTCCATGTGCACCTGCACACACATGTAGAAATCACCTGCATAAACACACACACACACACACACACACACAAGCACAAAGAAAAAGAAAAATATAATTTAAAAGATAGTGTTGTATATATGTGCATATATGCATGTATACATGCACTCAATAGAATATTTTTCACTTCTAAAAAGTAAGGAAAAGGGCATAGCCTACATTGTTGGTAAACCTTAAAATATTATGCTAAGTGAAATAAGCCAAGCTTTAAAAAAGAATCTCAGCCGGGCAGTGGTGGCGCACGCCTTTAATACCAGCACTCGGGAGGCAGAGGCAGGCGGATTTCTGAGTTCAAGGCCAGCCTGGTCTACAGAGTGAGTTCCAGGACAGCCAGGGCTACACAGAGAAACCCTGTCTCAAAAAATAAATAAATAAATAAATAAATAAAAAATAAAAAAGAATCTCAAGTATCATATGATTCTACTTACTGTGAGATAGAAAGTGAAATGTCAGGGTACCAACAACTGTGGGGAGGAAGGAATGACGGGTTCCAGTTTTAGAAGATAAGAAGTTCTGGAGACTGGTTCTGCCATGGTGTGGATGTACACAACACCAATGGACTACATACTGGAAACAAACCAGTATAATGCAATTAAATAAAACTTAACTCCTTGAATTTTGTCATCGTTTGTCTGAAAAGCTGTCATTTCAAAATGTGTTAAGAGTATACTCCTCCAAGAAAATGGTTCATAGAATAGACTTTCTCAGCTGGCTAAGGAGGGAAAGCAAAACCCACGAACACACACACACATACACACACACACAAGCACGCACGCACATGCACACACAAACACACACATACTGAATTATGGCGTTTCAAAAGATGGATGTGAAAATTCCCTCTATATTTTATTTTCCCAATCCACCTTCTAAATCATCAAGATTAAGCTGATAAATCTGAAGCCAAATGCCTGTAAATGGCAGAGGGGTGTGGGACGCAGGAGGAGGCCACTGATTACTCCACGCCCCCCTCTGCTGTTGCTCCCGGGTAACAGGAGGCCCTCAGAAAGGAATCTGTACCTGTGCATGCAAAAGTGACTTCACTCCAGGCGCCCTTCTCTGTGCAAACAGAAAGGATCTTTCCTCCAGGACTCTCAAAGCCCTCCTGACAGTCATAGTGAGCCACACTCCCCCGGCTGGAGCTGTGATTCCCGACCAAGATGGCATTCTGAACTTCAGGGGGACTGCCACAGGTGATCTCTGCAATGAGAGGCAGGAAGACAACACTGATGAGCTCTGACTTCCATCCCCGCAATTAGGATCTCAGAAACATTTCATGTTAACAGAGGCCATTCATCTGGGAAAAGAGAAAACCGACTCCCTCAAATAATTCAAATGTAATTATATAAAATTAAGGTTCTTCAGAAGCATAGGAAACTGGTATGCCTGGATTTAATGAAATTTTCAAACGTGCACACAGAGAGAAGAGCCAAATTAGGGATGGCTTATGTATAGAGCTCCTTGTGTATGAAATAATCCATCTAAGGGTTCATTTACAAGCTAAAATTCTCTGGAACTTTTCACTGTGTATCTTCAGACCCTTAACTCTTCAGTGGATGATAGATAGCGCAGTTGTAGCAACTCTTGTTAACTGGATAGTAAATAAACTATTACAGAATCCTTGACATTCTTAAAGCAATGCAATGCAGAAAGTGCTGACCTTTCTACATTCACATTGCACTCAACTCTCAAGGGGAAAGGTCTCTTGCAAAGAAGCAGATAGATCAGAAAGCATTAGAGTAATTTCAAGTTTCTTTTCTATAACCTTAAAAGATAGGTGTGTGTGTGTGTGTGTGTGTGTGTGTGTGTGTGTGTGTGTGTGTGTGTGTAGTAGATCCAGCCAAAGCAGGTTTCGGAGCACAAGAACAGTATCTCCGGAGACTTTTAGCCTTCAAAAATGTCACGTGTATGTATTTTTTCTGACAAACATCTAAAAGTATCTAATAAAATCCTGGCTTAATAAATCCTTGTAAGCCCAGCCCTTGAGGGC
Organism: Tokudaia tokunoshimensis; assembly: GCA_036184795.1. Lineage (NCBI taxonomy): Eukaryota > Metazoa > Chordata > Mammalia > Rodentia > Muridae > Tokudaia > Tokudaia tokunoshimensis. Next base: position 46,606,563 of record BTHU01000005.1, read on the forward strand.
TGAGGTAGGGCAAGTGGATGTTCAAGGCCAGCCTGGGCTGCAGAGGGAGACTGTCTCCAACACAGCATGGCCTAATGAACAGACGGCTCTTGTCTCCTGCTCTTGCCCTCTGGCCGCAGCCATGGCTGTGACCTCTGAGCTTAACTCAGTTTCCTTCTTTAAATTCAATGATGGGGTTCACCATTCATATCTAAGCTCACTTTCCAAACATCCTTTTGGGAACCTTTTTTTTAATATTATTTTTTATTAGCTATTTTCTTTTGGGAACCTTTTTTTTAAATATTATTTTTTATTAGCTATTTTCTTTATTTACATTTCAAATGGTATGCCCTTTCCTGGTTTCCCCTCCAAAAACCCCCATCCCATCCCTCCTCCCCTGTTCTGGCATTCCCCTACACTGGGGCATCAAGCCTTCTAAGGACCAAGGGCCTCTCCTCCCTCTGATGTCCAAAAAGGCCGCCCTCTGCTACATATGCAGCTGGAGCCATGGGTCCCTCCATGTTACTCTTTGGTTGGTGGTTTAGTCCCTGGGAGCTCTGGGGTACTGTTTGGTTCATATTGTTGTTCCTCCTATGGGAATGCAAGCTCCTTCAGCTCCTTGGGTCCTTTCTCTAGCTCCTCTATTGGGGACCCTGTGCTCAGTTCAATGGTTGACTGAGAGCATCCACCTCTGTATTTGTCAGGTACTGGCAGAGCCTCTCAGGAGACAGCTATATCAGGCTCCTGTCAGCAAGCACTTGTTGGCATTCACAATAGTGTGGGTTTGGTGATTGTATATGGGATGGATCCCCAGTCTCTGGATGGTCTTTCCTTCAGTCTCTGCTCCACACTTTGTCTCTGTATCTCTTATTTTAGTAACCCTTTAATTTTATTTCAGATAAAGGACTTAAAACATGCAAATAAATATGAATGAGTATGCAATTCTGTCCTTAATACTGAAACATCAGAAACAACTCAAATGTTTATCAAAAAAGAGTTGACTATAGGTGTGGTTGGCCTGCCTGTCATCCCAGAACCCAAGAGGTAAAGGCAAGAAAAACACTCATGCCAGCCTGGGCTACACTGATGCCAGCCTGGGCTACAAGAGGCCCAAGAGGAGGCAGAGAAAACTAGGCAAATAAACCACAGTGCAACTGAGCAGTCATAAAAAGACCAGAAAGATCCGCACACTAGTGTGAAAAGATGTCCATGACACACTATTGAGTCAAACAGCAGGTTTTATCTGTATAAAACACATAGATGCCTCTTTTGCATGGCTTTCTCTTTCATTGATTCCAAAGTTAATTACATACATATGTTGAGCAAAGGATTATATAATGTAAGTTTCAAAACTACACAGGAGCTTGAAAAACATACTGGTTACTGTCTGTTAATAGACTCTTACGGTTTCTGCCAAAAATTAAAAAGTAGCCCTGTTTGACAAGAAAACAAATCAGAATAGGTATAGCTTAAGAAATGAAGCACACAGGTCTTGGAAAAAACATAAATGAACAATGAAATTGGCCAGGTAAACAGACACGTCTCTATAGCCATTTAAACTGGACCACTTGATATAATATTCTTAAACAATTCTAAAGGTTGAGCAAAGTAAAACAATTAGCAACAGAAAAACAATTCCAAAGGTTTTTAGTAAAACTTGAGCAGTGAGGCTTAAGAGACAGGTAGAGCTGTATCTCTCACTGACGGGACAGTTCACAGGTATGATGTTAGTCAAGAAAGAGACATAAAATAGGAGGTCTGGGAACATCGCTCAGTTGGTAGAGTGCCTTCGTAGTACCCCTGAGGTTCCATCCCTGTCCTCAACACCACTTAAGCACAGCATGGTGGTGTGAGCCTGCACTCCTAGCATTTAGGAGATAGAAAAGCAGGAGGGTCAGGAGTTCAAAGTCAGCTTGGTAGTGCATGCTGTTAATTCCAGCACCTGGGAGGCAGAGGCAGGGGGATCCCTGTGAGCTCAAAATTCTGTGAGTTTGATTTTTGTTTTTGAGCAGGAAAAGTTGCCATTTCTGAAATCCACACCTTTAAAATAAAGACTCACTTGTTGAGTTAAAGCATTCAGAATAAATACAATGCTATGTTATGCTCCTACAGCCTCATCAATCATGCCTGGCTTTAAGAACAGGTAGCCTCACCAAACCTGTTGATATAAACTGTCACCCCAGATACCCCAGAAGTTGAGGCGAGAAGATCACAAGTCCAAGGACGGTCTGAGATGCATTGTGAGTTCAATGCCAATGGAAAAATGGAGTAAAACCTTTATTTTAAAGGTGTGGTCCAGGGGTGGAGCTCAGTGCTTGCCTCGAATGCAAAAGACCGTAGGTTCAGTGTCCAATGCTATAAAATAAGAAAAGAAGGAAGAAGAAGAAGGCTGGAGAAGAGGAAGTTTCCCTTAAGTCCTTGATATGGAGTTAGTGGGTCTAAATAACCGTGTTCCTCTCTGCCTCATTCTGGATGCTTGGCCTATTGTTATAGGACCTAGACTTACTTTCCTAAGAGATGCTTCTAAGATCAGAGTCTCATCAGTTGCTGTTGGAGCTATCCAGAGATCTATAATAAATACAGTAGCCCAGGATTCTGTATTTATTATAGTATATCAGAATATTCAGTATATCAGTATGCTGGTTGAAATTTAGCTTTAGGCAAACACAGACTCAAATCATAAGCAGTTACAGGGCCAGAATGAGGAGGTCGCTTCATAAAATCCCATCTCTATCTACTTCTTAGGTCCCATGTTTAGTCAAAGGACTCTGTTCTCTTTTTATACATGTTTACCAGATACAAGACCTCTTAGCCTTCCCTGTGTTTTCCCAGCATCAAACCTTTACTGGCCCCAAACACTGCAAGGCATCGGTGTGCACATTATTTGTGTGCACATGAGCAGCCAACCAAGCGAGTAGTTAATATTTTCTAAGACTGCCCGGCTATCCATATACAAAACATCTGGTTTCAGCCAGGATTCAGCTAGAGCAGGTCTGAGAGGGGATAAGAGAGAAAGGCTGAAAATTGAAACATCAGTGAAGAACTGAAGTTGAAAACACAGCCTTGTGTACCCTGAATATGGACCCCCCAGAGATCTCAGGGGTGAGGTTAGGACAGGAAGCCAGCAATAGAGAGCTGAATTATTAGAGAAATGTAGATTCCAAGAGAATAAGAACATGGCGGGCAATGGGGTTGGTTCCTATCTTACACTATGTTACACATACTCAAGAGTAATGAAGGCATGATGACTTCAGTTGTGGTTTCAAGAAGTTTATAATTAATAGTAAAAAAAAAAATCACCAGATTGATGGGAAGTCATTGGATTGGTCTCTCGAGAGGAAGACTCAGGGCTGCCAGCACCCACAGCTCTGTGAGTTTTCATTACTGAGATGTTCAAGTTGCATAATCCCTTGTCAGAAGATATTTAGAAATACTGAATGATCTGGATGAAACACATTGTTCTAAGCATTTGTCAATAGGAATCACTCAGGGAATGTATGAAGTTATGCCTGTTGACGATCAGAGCTTTAGTGTGCAATGGCCTCCGTGGGCTCCATGTTTGAGGACTTGGCCTCCAGCCAATAGCACTGTTTTGGGAGATTGCAGAAGGCCCAAACTGGGAGACACATATTGCTGGAAATTAGCCTAGGACACTATCCTAGATGTGCTTTTAATCCCTTCTACTTTTGAGTTCTCTAAGATATAAGTTAGACTAGCAGCTCATGGCTGTCATGGACAGAACTAGTCACCATGCCTTTCCCATCATAAAGGTCTATTTTCCTTTAACTGTGATCTCCAAAATAAATAATTCTTGCCATAACTTATTCTATTAGACGTTTTGCCACAACAACCAGAAGAGCATCTAACACAGAAATCAGTGCCAGGAAGTGAGGTCTTGGCTGTGATAAACTTGACTTCCTATACTAGCTTGTTGGAGAAATGTTGAAGAACTTGGAGCTCTGGCTTAGAACAGAGTTTAACAGGCCATTCTGGTGGCAGCTAGAAAGATAGGAATAGCAAAGTGCGAATAGTGAAGGCCCAGCTCATAGAATTTCAGAGAACATGGGTTCTGCTGGGGATTGGGCTAGGGGCTATTCTGTCAAAGAGATGTGTTCTGCCTGGCCTCTAAAAAATTTGAGTGAGGCTGAATTTGAAAGTATTATATTAATTTCTTTGGTAGAGAAAACTTTCTAAGATGTCATAACATTGAGGATGTGGCATGACCACCGTTCACTTACTCTAGCTAGATTTATAGTGTGGGTAGAGATTCAAAGGCAGAACAGAAAGTTTCTTCAAGTGCATTTTTGGCAGGGAAAAAAGCATGGGAGACACGGTGGTGTGGACAAAACAGTAGTTGTTAGAGTAGATCATTAAAAAAAAAAGCTTTGAATTATGAGGTGTGAAGGCATAAAAGCTATGATAACCTCAAGAGTCAGAGCCCACCCATCAAAGGTTCTAGGATGGAAAAATGCAAGCTAATTGTAAAACTTTCTTTTAAAAGGAGAGTTCCTGGGTAGGTGGGTGGGAGGGGGAATACATAAGCAGAGAGTGTCACTGCAGGATTTTCTGCCCCTGCTTAAACAGGAATACCTAGAAAATGTTTTTCTGGGGTCAGGCAGGCAAGCTCTACGAGACCACTCCACTCGTGCAAATGAAGGCCAGGATGCACCTCTGATGACAGTGGAATTTAGCACTGGCTCTGCAGCCATGGAGCCTCAAATGTTCTCGGGTCATGGGGGCTTACATTAAGACTTCAGGAAAAAAGGCATCAAGGCCAGACATCGCGTGCCAGGGTTGGACTCCCTACATGGGGCTCCTGAGTGGCCAGTGCGTGAAGCTCTGATGATTAGGGTAGACATGTCAGAAATGTGACTGTGTTGGCCAAGGGAAAGGACACATGTGCTTCAGGCAACAGAGCTGTATGGGCAGAGCCACTCAAGGCCCTTGGAGCCCAGATGATGCTACTACAATCCCTGAGCACTGGACAGAGCTTCAGATGTTGGTGCTTTCCCTTGTGGGTTTCAGTCTTGCTTTGGTCTAGCCTTTGCTCACTATCATCCAATTCCTCCCTTTGGGATGGGAAGATTTACCCTCAGCCACAGTGTACTGGAAATCATATGTAGATTTTGACTTCACAGCCGAGAGTATGCCTATAGTTCAGAAAAGACTTCAGACTTTTGACCAGTGTTGAAACTGTTAAAACTATCTGGAATCTAAGAGTTGGGCTAAACGTATTTTTCATCCTGTGAGGGTCACCATGGGCCTACTGAGACCAGAAGTAGAATATTACGATTTCAGTGTAATGTGTCTCCTACAGGCTCACAGATTTGAAGACTTAGACCCTAGCTGGTGGTGCAGTTTTGGAAAGGTATAGAAACTTTGGGATGCAAAGCCTTCCTGAGTGACATGGGTAGTAGACCTTGAGGATCATAGCCTGGTACTGATTCCAGCCCGAGCTGGGCTTCCTCACATTTGCGGATATAGCAAACTACGTCCCAGGCCCCTACTGCCTCGAACCAGACTTCAGTGGTGTGGCTTCCTCGCATGATGGGCTCCACCTCCCAAAACATGACCCAGGCAAAACCACTCTTCCCTGAAGTTGTTTGTGACAGGTATTTCGTTATAGCATTGAGAAATGTTGAATACTATGATGAAAGGCCACCTCTGTCTCTACCCAGGGATAACTCTTCTGACTCAGTAGTACTCAGTAGGGGTCTTAGATACCCACATTTTTACAAAACCCAGCTGGTTTTGAAGTACATCCTCAGCTGGAATTTGGGTGGGGTTTTTGTTTTTGCATTTGTTGTCTTGATTTTTCTTGTGGGGTGGTTTGTTTGCTCTCTTTCTCTCTCCCTCTTCCATTCCCCCAACATCTCTTTCTGTGTGTACATGTGTGTGTTTGTATGTGTTTACAGTGTCTTGCTGTTTTGGCTGTTCTGACTGGAGCTCGCAGCAATGGAATCAGAATGAAATTCATCACATGAATTCCAACAGGGCTCAAAGATTAGCCGCTACTCATGGTAACTTTCCATAGTAAGGATCATGTTCCCATCATGTAGCTGGAGATGTTTCAAGTGGATAACGGACATCCCAAGTGATAGAAGTATCTATGGGATGCCCCAGAACTCATTCATGAGCTACTCCATCTTGGAAGTTGCCCAGTGTTTTCCTCTCCACCTGTCCTTAGTCTCCGAGAAGCACGTTCTCCCTCAGCCCCAGAAGAATTCTCAAGGACTAATGCTCCGTGACTGAGAGAGCCGTGAGTCATAAGAGTTCCCTCACTCTCGTGGCCGGTGACGATCTGTTCTATGTGTGCCTGTTTATTGAGTAACAAGTTCATGTTGGCCGCTACAGCAGTAAGCACAATGGACAAAGTTGTTGCTTTCACAGAACCTAGTGGGTCAATGGACAAAAACACCATGAGAAGAACTCAGACTCTGGTAAAAGTTGAGCATTAAGACACTGTGATAGCACACAAAAGAAGTTTCCAATAGAGGATAAGAAGTAACGTGAACTCTCTGGAGATGTAACCTTTTTATCAGGACCTGAGAGATGACCCAGCCATGTGTAGAACTAGAGAATATTTTAGTCAAATAAAATAGCCCCAAGACAGCAAGTACTGACTGGAATGCAGGAGGGAGGGAGCATTATGTGTAGGTCACTGTTGGTGGAAATGTAATGTAGTGCATCCAACAAGGAAATAAGTGCAGAGGTTTCTCAAGAAAACTAAAACAGAACACCATATGATCCAGCTATACCACTCCTGGATACATATAAGAAATCTAAGTCAAAATACTATAGGCATACACACTTGTTTATATTTACTGAGGAGCTATTTATAACGGTCAAGTATGGAATCAGTGTAAGTGATATCAACACATAAGAGAAAGACAGACCCACACACTCTGGAGCGTTAGTCAGCCTTAAAGAACAATTAAATCATCCAGGCTCAAGGGAATGGCTGGAACTGGAGATCATGGTGCTAAATAGGGCCCACCATTTTCAGAGAGTACCTCATGTTTCCCCTCATATGTGCAATCTATATACATATATTTTTTTGATGCAAAAGGAAGAGGTTTATTTTCTGGCACATTGGGGTCAACCCTCAATCAGTCTCTCGAAGCGAGTGACAAGGAGACCACAACCTATATTTTTTTAAGGTTGCAAAACTAGAGGGGAGAGTCTCTGATAAGAGCCAATGGGTTAGAGAAAGATGGAGAGATTTAAAAGGGGGGAGTACAGGGGTGTATGAGTATGATCGAGGGTATGTCATATGCCACATGCCTCAATAATTGGGTAACAACAGCATTCACAGAAATCCTACCACACATAAGCAGCCTCCTTGATTTACACCATCACATTTATCCCCACAGAAAACCATGTAGGGCAGATGGTTTCTTTTAGCATGGTGTTTACTGATATGAACATGGAGTTTCTGAGAACCTAAAATACATTCAAAAGCCACAGTACTAGCAAAAGACAGAGGCAGCGCACTTTGTGAGATACATTTAAATTTGGGATCTTAAATCCAGGCAACAATGAAGGGGTTCACTCTAGGCCCTGAATAAGACAGACCTGACAGGATAGCTAACCCTTGAGGTGAAGTCACACGAAGGCACATTCAGCTCAGATCACAAGGTCTCTAAGACAACCCTCTCAGTCCAATCTTGTCTATGAGATATTTCCCAGAGTGAGAGGGAGCTAGGAACAGATCTCCTAGCCGTATAGACTTCTCCACTGGAGCTGTGTGTTGGTCACCTCCCAGTTGAAATTGAAACACTCCCTCCTAGAGGGAGGAGGGAGGCTGATAAGAAGCTAGGAGAGCGGCAAGACCCAGGAGGCCTGCCCAGGCTCCCATAAACGGGGCATTGCTGTGACAGCAGACCTTTCAGTGGAGTGGTCTACAAATTAGACAGGACTCAGTTTTCCTGAGTTGTCATCTATACCGGGGTGAGGTTTTCTGAGATGCAGCTGCCTTTGTGTCACCTGTGTCCTTCTATGCAATACCCCTGACTTTGTTCCAAAAGACAAAGCAAAACTCTGGTTCACCACGATGGTCGTGGATGGAACCATTTGATCTGTCATGGGTGCTTTAGGTGGGGTAAATAGGTGTTTGTTCACCTGTCCCCGAGAAAAGCCACACAACACAGTAACCCCCTGAAACTTTGGAGCTGATGCATGATACGAGAGTCTGGCCTGGGTCTTGCCAGGGACACATTCGCCTGCCACAGACACCCCCAACAAGCTTGAGATCATTCCTATTAATGATCAATTTAACAATGGCAATAAAGATACAAATCTATATTAAAACCTTCCATAGCCCTTACCATACAAAGGAAATAAATATTAAAACAGTTTATATACAAAGGAAAGGAGACTTAAAAACACAAATTTGTATGACATATGCATGGGGCTGTTCATTAAAGCGCATGTTTCTCTGGATAATTACATTATTAAGTAACGATGCCTGAACCTACACCAGAAATACAGTCAACTAATTATGAGCATGGCCGGGAATTTTCCCTTAGTCTCCCATTGTCTACAATTTTATTTGAATAATCAACTTCAAAACAGGTCTCCCCAGTGGGGGGATATGTGTGCTGTGGAAGTTTCAAAGGCCACATCGGTAGTAGAACTCATGTCTTATATTGAGGTGTGATGGTCCTCACAAAAATAGTCCAGAAGGAAATCTGTCTGATGAAAGGTATAGTCAATTTGCAGCATCTAATCAAAACTGACCGCACCGCAAGGTCGCCCACATTGGCTGCTGTTTACTATAAACACTGGCACAATAATAGGGATTGATGCCAGAAACAGCAGAGTAATATAAGGCTTCATCAAAGACTGTTTAGAAATCAATAAATAATAAGCTAAGGAAGCAAAGAAAGTGACCGGGAGTGCCTGTAAATCATGGCAGGTATCTTGCTAGTCCCCAGGAGAATGGATAATAGAGCCATTCCGATGATTCCAGCTCCCTCCCCAGCAAAACGTCTCAGAAAACTAAATACGTGCAACACTCTACAAAACAGCAGAAACAAGTGTGTATACTAAAAGAAAAAATCATATTAAGGTTGGTTTTCATTTTTATCCAGCAATAAACAGAAACAGCTCTATCATGCTTAGGAGCAAATCAAGTTTACAAGGCACCTGGAGAACGCTGGAAGGTGGGCCTTGTAGGGGTTCACATGACCTAGGCAGACTGACCCCAGACTCTACACTACGCTTATATTTTGAACCAGACAATTCAACACAATCTCTAGACTTTGTGGGCTGTGCCTATCATCCTATATTTTTAAACATCCCTTGCAGACTGTGTGTCCCAGTTTCAGACACCATTGAGGGCATTAACATTGCTTTGTAAGTAATACAGCCAAAGGAAAGAAGTTAAAGTCTGTAGCAGACACCAGAGTTTCACACACTGCCCAGCATGTTCTGAATTCAGCTATGTGGCGTTAGACCCTCCCTGTGGGGCTGTATGGGCACCTCATTGTGTCTATTGTTGAGTTTGGGGGGGGGAGTTGGAATATAATGTCTCAGTATGGGGCGAGTTGGATTTAGAAAATGTTATTGTAACTGTTAGAGGAAAACGGAAGAATTATTCTATGCCACGAAGCTCTCTGTGCACGGGTAGCTTATTAGCTGCTCTAACTGAGCTAATGAGCTCATTAGTACACAAAAGGCCACTTGCCCTTAAGGCAGGAGGGAGATAGAAATTACTTTTTGATGTATTTTGTAATCTGAAGTCTTCTATCGGCTTTAACCCTGACAAAACAATGTATTTTCTCCAGCTCATGTTCATTGAGAGAGCTCATTTGGAAGAAAAATTTCCATTTCACACAATGGCACTTACTGTCAATAACTAGTGTTTAGTTTGGAAACAGCTAGAATTGAAACACTTCAGAAGCTGCGGAGGAGGTGACAGGGCGGGTGAAAGCCTGATCAAGGAAGATGGGGGCTTATCAGCAGGCTTGTCAGGATCTTCTATTTGTTGAGGTGTTGATCAGCTTCAAGGCTTTTGAGACGCCACCGTGCATATCGGCATGCGGATGTTTCTCTTCTCAAAGGACAACATTAGAGCTCCCATTTTCATGTTCCAGTTGTAAACAGACTCTACAGCTTGACAATGAGTAATTGAGGCACAGTGAAGGCTGAAGAATTTCACACCTAGCCAGGCATGGTGGCACATGCCTTGAATCCCAGCACTCAGGAGGCAGAGGCAGGAGGATCTCTGCAAGTTCACAGCCAGTCATAGTGAGTTTCAGGACAGCCAGGGCTACATGGTTAAAAATATAGCCAGTGGCACATACCTGTAACCCAGGCAATTAGAAGGCAAAGGCAGAAAAACAGGAGCTTTGAAACCAGCGATATATAAGGCTTGCCTCAGTTTCCAATTAAGACTGGGCCCTGAGGCTGGCTAGGAAGGTAGTTCAGGAGTCTGGATCTCTAGAACCTATACAAAAGGCCTGGTAAGGGTTGTGTGCCCCTCCCCCTCCCCCAGCAATCCAAGTAATCCTTGGGTGGGCCAGCTAACCAGGGTTCTGTAAGACCTGGCTCAATGTATAAGGTTGTGGGCAGTCAAAGAAGTCACCTAACATCAACTTTGAGCCTCCATAAGTACATTTATGCATAAACATATGAACACACATATATCAAGGCAACACATACATACGGGGTGCGGGGAGAAAAAGAGAGAGAAGGGAGGGAGGGAGGGGAGAGAGAGAGAGAGAGAGAGAGAACTGAAGAATGACCCTCTGGTTTGTGAGCAGCATTAATCCAGTAGCAACTCTGAAGCTCACAGGCCCAGTACTACCATTCTCTCAGCAAAGCTTCAGAGGATGTTAAGAGGTGTGTGTGTGTGGGGGGGGTGTATAGCTGAGATACGTCTTACCCCTTCTATACAAGGAAACAAGAGAGCTTCCAGCAGGTGGGTGACCCAAAAGTCACAGATGTCTCTCAGTCTCTAAAGCTCTTGTTTCATACTCTTAACAATGAGTCTCACGAGCAAAGTCATAGTTCAACTGGCACAGTCAGGTGCACCCAAAATAGAGACTCATATCTTAATGGCAGCTACTTAGCAATAATGTTTTTAAGTGGCTTTAAAAAGGAAAAAAGTCAATATAGCTTACTAATTTCTTTTAAATTAGTATACAGTAAGATACCAGAAAATATATTCCAAATGAGCTAAACTTCCCATCAGCTAAGCACAGCCCATAAACACCAAATGTGAATGCCGCCAGCCACTCCATCCTCCTGCATCCCTGCTGGGTACCATTAGTAAAGAAGAGCACTCCCCCGGCTAAGTCCAGATGTGGTCTCTGATCCTTTCCAAGTCCAAGAGCAGTGGTGCAAGCCAGGAGGCTGTGCCAGGAGTTCTTGAGGCCAAGAGTTCAAGAGCAGACATGGCGACAGTAGGATCATGAACTCTCAGACACACAAAGAAAATTCTTCCCACAGTGCTTGACCCTCAGAAGCAGCCACCCCGGGAAGGTGACCTGCTGCCTGCCACGTTAATGCACTGACTGGTGTTCTGATCTGTGCAAGAACTTATTCAGCCGTTAAGAACCTTGTCAAGATGAGACTGGGCTCTAGTAAGGGAACTCTTCACTTTGATAGGGATGGGAAGGAGATGGAAGAGGATGGGAAGGGACTAAACAGAACACATATATTCAGAGGCCACAGTTAGGAGCTGGATTTCTCTCTAAATTCTGTGGTCATTCAGATGTTTTAACAGCCTTAAGTAGAGAAGAGAATTATAGGACTTACACTTTAGGATGTGTTTTGTTCTGTTTTGCCCCCCTCCCGCCCCCCCCCCCGCAATGTGGGGAGGCCTAGCAAGCATAGAATGCTCTTCTGTTTGGAGGCAGGGTCTCACTATACAGCCCAAGCTGGCCTCACCTGTCAGGATTACAGGCATACACTACCACACCTCCAGCTTTTCCACATTTTAAAGAAAGAAAGTGATTGTCTCAAATCCATTTTTTCACCCCAGTATTAGGAATTGAACCCAGGGCACATCCCCCCACCCCTCTCTCTTTCACACACACACACACACACACTGCAAGCACATTACACCTTCCCTGTTAGACACATTAATGGGGAGAGGCCCCATCCTGAAAAGATAGATGATTTGGTCCCATAAAGGAGAGGAGAGGACCTGGAAAACAGATGCTCCCCAAACCCCAAAGCTGGTCTGATACTATTAACCATTTCTCACTGGACCCTGTAGCGGAGAGCAGACTCTACACTCAACACGCTGCACAGACCCTCCATGGTACCACCCCATTCCCTGTCCTCCGCCGCCCCCATCTCTCAGTGCTTCACACATTCTCCACTGCAAAATTATCATTTCTGTCCCTAACAGGACAATGCTGGTTTACTTCTCTTGCGTCTCAGTCTCGACTCTCTTAGTCCCAGTATCTAGCACATATAATGGGAGCTCCACACTCTAGATGGTTGTTCCCTGGACTCTAGAAGGTTGTTAATGATGACCCAGTGTTCTGGCTTTATGTGGCTAACTTTATGTCAACTGGACACAGGCTACGGTCATCTAGGAGGAGGGAACCTCGATTGAGAAAATGCCAACGAATGAGCAGGCTAGCCTGTAGGGCATTTTCTTAGTGATTAATGGGGGAGGGCCCAGCCCATTGTGGGCGGTTCTATTCCCTAGGCTGGTAGTCCTGGTGTCTATAAAGAAGCAAGCTGAACAAGCCATGAGCAGCAGGCCAGTAAGCAGCACCCTCCATGGCCTCTGCATCAGCTCCTGACTCCAGGTTCCTGCCCTGCTTGAGTTCCTGCTCTGATCAGTGATGAACAGTGATGTGGGAGCAGAAACCAATTAAACCCTTTCCTCCCCAGCTTGCTTTTGGCCATGGTTTCTTCCCAGCAATAGAGACCTTAACTAGGACACCCAGTCAAAGCAATTCCTTTCTCTGTGTTCATCACTGACTTGAAATTTTTTTTTTTTAAAAATTAAGTTCTTTAACCTGCCCCAGACAGCTTACATCTTCTCTGAAGAATTAAAAAACAAAATGAAACAAAAACCTTATGTGAAGTTCAGGCAGGCAATTCACTCTATTCCATTGAGTTAATGGAAATATGTGTCAGGCATTTCGTTGACACACTGAGGGACCACAGGAGCATCTGCCATTGGAAGCTTTCAGACTTCACTTCCTGTTACTGTTTCAAGTCCAAAGGAAGGGAGGTCTCCCTTATCAGGCTCCACGCCAGGGGACACAGTGACTAGAAGACAAACACTGTCCCTCAACTATTCCTTCTCTGATAAAGGAATCCCATCATCAATCCCAAAGGCCTCTGCCTGCCACACAATTGTCCCCTTCACAGGCACCCAGCTTTGTAGCAGCCAACCTCACAGTTCCGGGGTGTGCTTGGTGGGATTCCCAATTCCTGTAGCTTCAGAACACGGTTAAAAATACAGTGTCATCTGGCACACGGCCCAGATTCAGGCGCCCGGAGAAGGCTGAAGGGAACATAAGAAGAGTTGATGCTTCAAGGGGAGAAGATGAGGTGAGGAGCTGGGGCCTCCTGGTGGGGTACGAGGAGGAGGTACGATTCTTTAAGTAGCAATGCCCTGGGGGAATGGAAGAAGCGCTCGCCTGCGCTCGCTCTCTCTCTCTCTCTCTCTCTCTCTCTCTCTCTCTCTCTCTCTCTCTCTCTCTCTCTCTCTCTCTCTCCCTCTGCTCTCAGTTCAGACAAACTGCATCACAGAGTCCTCTACATAAACCCCAGGTTTTATATATGCAATTTGCTATACTTTTTTTTTTAACTTGACCCATAACCATATTTGCTCATGGAGTACAGACTGCTAACTTGATACATGTACACACAGTGTCTCGTGGTCAGATCACAGTACTTAGCATTCCCATCCATATCCTTAAACATTTAGTCATTCCTTGTGAAGGAAACTTTGAATTCTCATTTTCTGGTTATTTGAAAAATTACACCCTCCCACTGAAGAAATTTTAAAATGTTTAAAGAATTGTTGTAAACTATGGAAGGTGGGTCAGTCAGCAAAACACTTGCTGTGCATACAAGGCCTGAGTTTGCTCCCTAGGGCATGGTGGTGGTGTGCTTATGATCTCCATGCTGGAAGACAGAGACGGAGGACATCTGGGGCTCACTGAAAGCCCCATACCCCAGAGAGAGATTCTGAATTTAAAAAAAAGAGAAAAAAAAAGTGATGGCTACTGAGGAATGTTCCCTGAGACTGACATCTAGCGTACACACACACACACATACACACACACACCACACACACACACATACACACCACACACACACACATACACACACACATACACACCACACACACACATACACACACACACACATAAACACCACACACATACACACACACACACATACACACCACACACATACACACACACACCACACACACATACATACACACACACATACACACCACACACACATACACACCACACACATACACACATACACACACATAAACACACACATACACACCACACATATACACACACACATACACACCACACACACATATATACACACACACACCACACACACACATACACACACACACCACACACACACCACACACACACCATACACACACACACACCACACACACACATACACACACACACAAACACACACATACACACCACACACACACACACACATACACACACACCACACACACACATACACACCACACACACACACATACACACACACATACACACCACACACACACATACACACACACATAAACACCACACACATACACACACACACATACACACCACACACATACACACACACACCACACACACATACATACACACACACATACACACCACACACACATACACACCACACACATACACACATACACACACATAAACACACACATACACACCACACATATACACACACACATACACACCACACACACATATATACACACACACACCACACACACACATACACACACACACCACACACACACCACACACACCATACACACACACACCACACACACACATACACACACACACAAACACACACATACACACCACACACACATACACACATACACACACACCACACATACACACACATACCACACACACACACAAACACACCACACACACACACACACACACACACACACACACACAAGTGCGCACACCAGGCATGATGGTGCAGACCTGTAATTCTTATGATTCCAGTGCTGAGGTGGCCAGAGAGAGGTAATCCCTGGGTCTGGGTGACTGGGATGAATCAATAAGTTTCAGGTAAACATAAGGGACAATGGAGGGATGGCCCACACAGGCAACAAGTAAATCACCACACACTCCACATACTCCCCATCCCAAGGCCCAGGAGCCACAGCAGAAAGGGAGGCAGAGAGAATGAAAACCAGAGCAGCACACTGCTTTCTAGACATGACAGGACCAGTGGACCCCAGATTCACAGAGCCGTGGCTGCCCACACAAGACCGACATAAGATCAAGCCAGTCGACATTCTAGCGTTGAGCAGGAAGAGGTTCATGATGCCCCACCCCTGAGGAGCTGTGGACAGCTGATGGCTTCTCAGGAAGGAAGAGTCAGTTTTCTTTAAGGGTCTGGTCCCTGGCATGTTGACTCCCCTCCAGGGAATGACCGGCAGCCACATCCATGAGCAGCCCAGAGTGGACTGAGTGCCACATGTTTAGAAAGTGGACATGAAATCATAGCGGGACAGTGTAAAGCCCAATCAACTCTGGTTTTTAGGAAACTCCATTTTGTGCGAGACCAGGGGCTATACTCTAATTCCAGGAAGAAAACCACAAAATCCATTTGAGCAAACACCCCAATAGCAGGGTCAAGGTACACAGAGATAACTTAAGACATCCTGCAGAGAACAGATAAACTAGCCATCCTGTTTGTCAGGTGGTTCAAGGTCAAAGTACATATAGATAACTTAAGACCTCCTGCAGAGAATAGATAACTTAGCCATCCTGATTATCAGGTGGTTTGACCCCCATGTTCAGTTCCTGCAGATTACACCAGGAATGTAGTTTTTAAAATATTAACTTGATGACTGGTGTAGAAATTTCCCAAGCTTGCATGCAACTGGGTCGGTGAGAGACCTTGCTCTCGAGCTGGTAATAAAGACCCTTATGTGTTTGTATCAGGATTGGCTCTTCAGTGGTCTTGGGGGTCCAAGCGGGCATAACAATGGAGGAAGGGAATGGGTCTAGAAGGAGTTAGGAAAAGGAATGGGGAGGTGAATATGAATAATGCCTCAAAGAATACATTAAATACTATGTATGTATATATATATATATATATATATATACACACACACACATATAAAATGAACCAGTGTTTTGAAACAAGAAAATAACAGTGAGAGATCCTGTTTCAATGAACAGGGTGGATGGCTTCCCGTGGAACTTCTAGAACACTTTCTAATCCCATGACCAGTGCTTTACTTTCTACTTCTAGGAGAGAAACTTTAAGTTGTTTTTTTTTAAAGATTTATTTATTTTATTTATACGAGTACGCTGTAGCTGTCTTCAGACACACCAGAAGAGGGCATCAGACCCCCATCACAGATGGTTGTGAGCCACCATGTGGTTGCTGAAAATTGAACTCAGGACCTCCGGAAGAGCAGTCAGTGCTCTCAACCACTGAGCCATCTCTCCAGTCCCCCTTTAAGTTGTTTTAATCTTAAACTTTTTTGTTTTGTTTTGTTTATTTTGAAACAAGGTCTTTCTACATAGCCTTGACTATCCTGGATCTCTCTATATAGACCAGACTGGCCTCAAACTCACAGAGATCCTCCCTCCTCTGCTGGGTTTAAAGGTACACACCCCATGCCCAGCTTAATATTAAACTTTTTTATCCCAAGGAATTTATTGTGTTTGTCTGTAGGTTTAGTGTGTGTGTGTGTATGTTTTTGCATGTGTATATGTTTGTGTGTGCATGTGTATTTGTGTTTGTATGTGTGTGTGTTTGTATGTGTGTGTACATGTGTGTATTGTGTATGTTTATATGTATGTGTGTGTTTGTGTGTATGTTTGTATGTGTGTGTATGTGTTTGTGTGTATGTTTATATGTGTGTGTCTGTGTGTGTTTGTATGTGTATGTGCATGTGTTTGTGTGTGTGTTTATATATGTGTGTGCATGTGTGCATGTGTGCATGTGTTTGTCTGTGTATGTGTTTGTGTGTATGTATGTGTATGTTTGTGTGTGTGTGTTTGCATGTGTGTGCATGTGTATATGCATTTTTATGTGTGTATGTGTGTGTGTTTGTTATATGTGTATGTATGTGTGTGTTTATATGTGTGTGTGTGCCTGTGTATGTGTGTGTGTGTGTGTGTGTGTTGACACCACATAGAAGTCAGAGGGCATGCCAGGCGGTGGTGGCGCACGCCTTTAATCCTAGCACTTGGGAGGCAGAGGCAGGCGGATTTCTGAGTTCGAGGCCAGCCTGGTCTACAGAGCGAGTTCCAGGACAGCCAGGGCTATACAGAGAAACCCTGTCTCGAAAAACCAAAAAAAAAAAAAAAAAAAGAAGTCAGAGGGCTGCTTACAGAAATAGGTTCTTTCCTTCCACCATGTGAATCTTGGGTCAAACTTAGGTTGTCTGGTTTGGCAGTAAGTAAGATGCTGAGTCATCTCACTGGCCTGAGATGAACTTCTCAGATTCACCATATAAGTGAGATCCTACAATATCTGGCTTTCTGTGCCTGGCTCATTTCACTTAACAACTTTCAATTCTATTCATGTTGGTACAAATGGCAGCATATGCTTCTTTTTATGACTGTGCAATAATCCACTGTATATTTGAATACACAACATTCTTTGTCTGTTCATTTGCTGATGAACACCAGTATTGAGTAAATCTTGACTACTTGTTAGGAGCGTGGCTGTATTAGGAATGTACATGCAGGTGTCTCTTTGATTTGCTGACTTCATTTACCTTGGGCATACGCCTAATAGTGGGACAACTCGCTCATATGGTAGTTCTAATTTCTGTTTTGGAGGAACCTCCCTAGTGTTTTCTATAGTGGCTACACTAATTGACAGTCCCATCCAGAGTTCCCCATCTTCCTCAGCCTCCCTGCATTCGGGTTAAGATGGCAGAATTGTAGAGATGGATTTGCATGTCCCTCATGATTAGTAATAATGAACTTTTCCCCCATATAGCTGCAAGTACTCTTTTGAGAAACATTTATTCAGATCACTTCCCCATTGTTTTAAAAATATCTATTGTATTATTATTTTTAACTATGTGTATGGGTGTGTGTCTGTACAAGTACCCATGAGGGACAGTATGTGGGATTCCTGGAGACAGAGTGTCAGGCTATGTATGGTGAGCCACTTAATGTTGGTACTGGGAACTGGATTTGGGTCCTCTGTAAGAGTAATTCATGCACTTACCTGCTGAGCCATCTGTCCAGCCCTAATATACCTGTGTTTCTTTAAACAACCATCAGAATGGCTAAAATCAAAAACTCAAGTGACTGCACATGCTGGTGAGGATGTGGAGCAAGGGCAACACTCCTCTATTGCTGGGGGAAGTGCAAACTTGTACAACCACTGTGGAAATCAATTTGGCAGTTTCTCAGAAATTTGGGAATAGTTCTACCTCAACACTCAGTTATACCACTCCTGGGCATATACCCAAGAGATGTTCCGCCATGTCACAAGGACACGTGCTCCACCATGTCACAAGGACACGTGCTCTGTCATGTCACAAGGACACGTGCTCCACCATGTCACAAGGACACGTGCTCTACCATGTCACAAGGACACGTGCTC
Organism: Tokudaia tokunoshimensis; assembly: GCA_036184795.1. Taxonomy (NCBI): domain Eukaryota; kingdom Metazoa; phylum Chordata; class Mammalia; order Rodentia; family Muridae; genus Tokudaia; species Tokudaia tokunoshimensis. The sequence goes on from BTHU01000005.1 coordinate 46,625,358, forward strand.
CACCATGTCACAAGGACACGTGCTCCACCATGTCACAAGGACACGTGCTCCACCATGTCACAAGGACACGTGCTCCACCATGTCACAAGGACACGTGCTCCACCATGTCACAAGGACACGTGCTCCACCATGTCACAAGGACACGTGCTCCGTCATGTCACAAGGACACGTGCTCCACCATGTCACAAGGACACGTGCTCCACCATGTCACAAGGACACGTGCTCCACCATGTCACAAGGACACGTGCTCCACCATGTCACAAGGACACGTGCTCCACCATGTCACAAGGACACGTGCTCCACCATGTCACAAGGACACGTGCTCTACCATGTCACAAGGACACGTGCTCCACCATGTCACAAGGACACGTGCTCTGTCATGTCACAAGGACACATGCTCCACCATGTTCATAGCAGCTTTATTCATAATTGCTAGAAACTAGAATCAACCCAGATGTCCCTTAACTGAAGAATGGATACAGAAAGTGTGGTTCATTTACACAAGGGAATACTACTCAGCTATTAAAAACAAGGATGTCATGAATTTTGCAGGCATATGGGTGGAACTAGAGAATATCATCCTGAGTGAGGGAACCCAGACCCAAAAGGACATGGTATGGCATGTACTCACTAATAAGTGGATATTAGCCATAAAGTACAGGATACTCATGCTACAATCCACAGACCCAAAGAAGCCAAATAACAAGGAGGGCCCAAGGGAGGATGGCTGAATCTTTCTCAGAAGGGGAGATATAATAGGAGGTGGATGGAGGGAGGGAAGTGATCCATTGAAAGATAATCTAATAACTAAAATATACCCTTGTAACTTTTTGTCTGTTTGTTTGTTTGTTTTTCAAGATTGGGATTAAAGGCATGTGTCACCATTGTCCAGTCCCTTAATGCTGAGAAATATAAAAACATATCTAAACATGTTTAAAACCCCAGTAAGTCAAAACAGCACCAAGATTAACTTAGCCGATGCAATAAATTCAATGAAAATTAAGACTTTCTTTTTTCATCATTACTATATTAGAAACTTTTCTTGTTGTTGTGAGAAAACACCTGACAAAAGCAACTTAAGGAAAAATTTTGTCTCGTGGTGTGAAGGGATACAGTCCATCCCAGTAGAAGGCATGGCGGCGGGAGGTGGGGGTGTAGGTGTGGTTGGGGGTGGGGGTAGCTGTATCTACATCAAGAAGGAAGGAACAGTGGATGTTCGTGCTCAGTGAGGGGTCTCCTTTAACCCAAGAGCCCAGCCTATGAGGATCCTCAGAGTTAAGGTGAGTCACTTACTTCAATTATCCTAACCTAAGAAAATCCCTCACAGACACAATCAGAATCTTATCTCCTTGATAATTCTAGATCCTGTCAATTGACCATCGATATTGACTATGATGGTTACTTTTTAAATATATATCAAAAATCCCTTCAATCTAGAAAGTGTATAAGACAAAGATGACCCAGGATTGTTACCCAGAGAGATGATCCTTAAAAAAAAATCAGAGTTTTAAAAATACTTCAAGGGCTAAAATATGCCCAAAGTGCTATATCCAGATGGTTTTCCAAATGAAATCTCCCAAATCTCTAAAAATCCTACAGAGCAAGGGAAGAAAAAAACCGCCTTGTTATTTTTAAATTCAGAATGCCATTGATACTAAATATAACAAAAAATACCCTTTGGGTATCAGTGAAGAATTCTAAGTAGTATTTAGCAAATACAATCCTGATTAAAATAATCAGAAGCCAAAGCCTCGAAAATAAGTCATCCTAATGACACTAATCACTCTCAGGGAATGTATTAGTGAAACTCATATTACCGATTAAAAGAAAATGTAGAGCCAGTCATCCTAATGTCAAAATATACGAAGTCACCTTACATGCTTAAAAGGCATGATAAAAAATAACTAGTGTCTGATTTAAAAATCAAACTAGTAAAGTGAACATGGATGGACACGTTCTTAAGATTATTGGGAACCCCAGGAACTGTTGAACTGGAAAGCATTGGAGGTGAGAAAGTAAAAAGTACAAAAATAATCACAATAGTAAACAACAAAGCCAACAGCACAGCAACCAAAAACCTAGCCTCAGACTGGCACCTCTGGCTTCTCATTCCAGTTCCGCCCCTCACTGTGCGACCTTAAACAGTTGAACCTGGATGCCTGGAAGACGGCAGCCTTCTCACCAGAGTGTCTATACACAGGGATCGTCTAAAGACTGGGTCAGTTCAGGGAACTTGCTTAGACTGTATGTGGCACATAGTGTTACCTACAGCACATAAACAGGTCAGTATCTGCACATCAAAGGGCTGAGATCACAGCCATGGGCGTGGCTCTGCGGGTCAAGGGTACCAAGCCTGCTGCCAAGCCTGATGACCTCAGCTGCATCCCTGGGACTCACAAGAGGGAAGGAGAAAACTGACTCCATCAAGCTGTCTTCTGATCTCTACACACACATTGTGCAAGGTGTACACACACACACACACACACACACACACACACCTCTACACATGCATACACACACACATAAATAAATAAGTAAATGTAAATTTGCATTTTTTTAAAAAAAGCTGAATTTGTGTTGAAACATCAAAATCATTTTCATACAAGTCAAAAATAAGATTAAAAAAAATTTCATTGTTAGTACCATTGCTTGGGTTTCTCATTCTGGAAACACTATAGCCAAGACCCTGTAATAGAAAAATTTTTATAAATGCAGAACAAAAGATAGGGTCATTGTTTGCAGATTCGAAGATACAGACCCTGAAAAATACTAGAGAAACAAAACCCTGCCAGGAACAACTATGACATATTGGATTTACTGAATGCGTTTACTATTCCAAAGGGAAACTGAAAAAGCAGCCTAGGGTCCCTATAAGCAGAAAGTTCAGGCTTTTAAAAACCCACCTTGGCAATGTAACTTGGGAGGTTCCCACACGCCCAGGGCTGTGCATCGTGAAACTCTATCTCCTGAGACGCTGAGAAAGCCTTCTTTGCAGCTGTAATGGGCCTGGCCACCCAGTGTGGAGCTGTAGCTTCCCATGATGTAGCCGTCGGGAACTTCAGGAGGGATGCCACAGTCTATTTCTGAAAACACAACCGTGTCAACTTCTTTACTCTATAAATGCAAGTTTTCAGAATCCACCATCTCTGTGCACCCATACCCTGTGCCTCACACCCCTAGGCCCTGTGTTAGATTCATTTCCGCGATGTTTCTGAGCACACTTCCGGTGGTTGTCTTTATTGCACTTCTGGTGCTCCACACACAACAGCATCTACCAGGCAAAAAGCAGAATTTAGCTATCCATCGGCTCTGACTCATTCTCACTAAGAGATGCCTTGTCCAATGAAATACAAATTTGACTGCAAACTACCTCAGATTAGATGCAATTTCTCAGTATCCAAAGTCACTTTGGAGATACTGGGTTCTTAACCAGACCTAACAGGCAACATTAATAACAAAATATGTAACCCCTCATGTTTAGTGGGTTCCCCCCGACACACAGGGTTTCTCTGTGTAGCCTTGGCTGTCCTGTAACTCGATCTGTAGACCAGACTGACCTTAAATTCACAGAGATCCGCCTGCCCTCTGCCTCCTGAGTGCTGGGATTAAAGGAATGTTCCACCACTGCCCGGCTTGTTAGCTTTTTAAAAAACATGACTCTATCTTGATTGAGTCATTTATTTTCTTTCATAAAACTAGGTAATGCATACTCATACCTCCAATACAGACCTATAAACGTCAGAACATGAGAAGATAATACCTACCACATCTCAGCTTTGTGTACCGCTCCCCTGGCAGACACCTACCTGTGCAGGAGGTGGCATCCATGCGTGGGTGGAAAGGCTCAGGCCCGTTCTTTGCCACATACCCTTCCATGCAGTAGCATTCAAAGCTCCCAGGAGTATTGATACACCGACCTCCATGTCTGCACACGGCTGAACCTTCACACTCATCTATGTCTTGAGACCCATCCCAAAATGGAAACAGGAAGACAAACAGAGAAAAGGACATTGCGGCAGCCCCATTTCATGCTGTCCATCAACCCAAATAAATGCATGCAGTTGCTTGTGATTGTATTATAATTGTATTTTGCTTCTTATAGGTTTTCCATATAAATTCTTCAAACTAAAACCACTGAAAGCATAGGGATATGTTCAGTAAATACTTGCCAGTATGTTCAAAACAAAAACAAAAAACATCCCTAATTCCCTGACCCCCAACAAAATGGGACTAAAAAACAAACAAACAAACAAACAAACAATGTTAGGGGCCTTGGGATACAGCCAGTGTTAGAATGCCTGCCCAGCACAAATGAGGTCCATGTTTCAATGCCCCCTCCTCCCCACCACACACACACACACACACACACACACACACACACACACACACACACGCCACTTCCAATCTTTCACTTTTATCATGTTTTGTTTTTAAACTATACAGGCCAACAAAGTGGCCCAGCAGGTAAACATGCCTAGCACTTAAGTTTGATCCCCAAGACCCATGTGGTAGAAGGAGAGAACCAGCTCCTGTAAGTTGTTCTCTAGCTGCTATTTGTGAGCTGTGCCATGTGTGCCCGAACACACACACACACACACACACAGAGAGAGAGAGAGAGAGAGAGGTGAATTATAAAGCCCAAACACGGTGTTACACACCTTTAAATCCAGAACTCAGGAGACAGAGGCAGGTGGATCTGTATGTATTATGCATTTGAGACCAACCTGGTCTACATAATGAGTTCCAGGCTAGCCTAGGGTATATACAGTAAGATCCTCTCTCAAAAAGTATAAATAAATAAATAAATAAATGTTTACAAAGTGGTGAGACACTTGCCTGGCATGCACCAGGCCCTGAATTTGACCACCAAAGCTAATAATAATAATAATAATAATAATAATAATAATAATAATAATAATAATAATAAATCAAATAAAAGTTCTAAACTGAAGTTCCAGGTATAAAAATACTTACAGAAGACTTTAAAAATCTAGAAGCAGACAAGCATGGCTTTCCAGTCTATGAGCAGAGGACAGTGCAGGGGCTCAGGGGTAATGAAGAAAAAACTCACTGAGCCTCCCCCTCTCTCTTTCCTGCATTTGTTGGAATGTAGTTCAATCCCTGGCACTAACAGAAGGGGAGAGAGTGGGATGGAGACGCAGCTCAGTGTTTAAGAGCACCCGTGCTACTCTTCTTGAGACCTTGAGCTGGGTTCCCAGCACCCACATGGAGCCACTCACAACTGCCTTAAATTCCAGCTCCAGGGACTTCAACAACCTCTTCTGGACTCCAGAGGTATCCGCACACACATGGCATATGTTCACACAGATATGTACACATATACATAAATAACACATAATTAAATTAAGTCCTAAGACTTGCTCTGATGGACAGAACAGAGCAGAGGGAGTACAGAGCCTGCTGGCCTGGTCTATAAGAAGCCTGGCGCTTCTTCTTTCTTTTGAAATGCCAGGGCCATGCGGAAGAGCATCTAGGTGATTGTGCTTACAGAGGCCTCAAGAAAAAGCCCTAAGGTGAACTACCATGTGGAGGGAAAAGTCACTCAGAGAACTAAAGCCACTCTTCAGGATGGAGTTTCTAATACTCGAACAGCCCCTTTTTTGTTGGGGATCGATTCTAATGCTTTGTCTTAATTTGGCTCCCCAAATCATGGGAACCTGCATGTCCAGACACTGAGGGTCCCTGTCCCCAATTGGTTTTTGATTGATCAATAAAGAACCAATGGCCAATGGCTGGACAGGGTGAAAGAGGCGGGACTTTTAGGATTTCCTGGCAAGAAGCACAGAGGAAAGAAGGAACAGAATCACAATGAATGAGAAGCAAGAAGCGGAAAGATCAGACTTAAAGGCCTGTTGACAGGTAAGAATCCGGGAAAGTGGCCTCAGGGCCATTCCCCCGATTGGGTCTGGGGTAGCAGAGATAAAATATAGATTTATAGATTTAGCAAATATTAATTAAGAATACCAGTGTGTGCTAGCCGCAGGGAAGTTTGGAAGTGCCCAGCCATTGAGCTAGTAAGGCATATTAAAAATAACTCTGTGTGTGTGTGTGTGTGTGTGTGTGTGTGTGTGTGTGTGTATGTGTGCATCTATGTGTCTGTGTGTCTGTGTGTGTCTGTGTGTGTGTGTGTGCATCTATGTGTCTGTGTGTCTGTATGTGTCTATGTGTGTGTGTGTGTGTGTGTGTGTGTCTTTTCATTCACAAATCTAGAGAGCTCTGGCAGGTGGCTAGAAGCGAGACCCTCAGAGAGCTCAGTGAGGATTAACAATTCACTGTTACACCCTTTTGCCTGTCATCTAGATCACAGTTCAGTGTATGCACACAGTCTCTCAGTCCATAGGTAATATAAAAAGAATTATAAGGTCAAACCAGAAGTTGTGGGAAAGACCAAATTGTTCAGTGTGTATGTGTGTGTGTGCATGCACAGGCACATTAATGTGTACATGTTCATGTGTGTGAATGCAGGCATGCACGTGCCATGGCATGTATGTGGGCCAGAGTCTTCCACCTCATCTGAGGCAGGGTCTCTCTGCTATTCTCTGCTGCATACAGCAGGCAAACCGGCTCAAACCGGCTCACATGTTCACATCTGTCTCCAGCTCCCATCTCTCCAGAAGAGAGCCAGAGTGGCTTTGCATGGATTCTGGGGGTCCAGCCTCCGGTCTTCATTTACGCAGGAAATCTTTTTCTTAGCCCAGAAGTTGCTCTTTTAAGCCACTAAGCTTGAGGGAGATCTCTGGGTGGCAGCAGTAAATAATCAAAATACCCTGAACACTTGAAGAGTTCAAACAAGTGCAATTAAGAAAATAATACATCAAATTTAAAAGGGGGATTGCTAGGAAAACAATGAAGCCTGGTAAATTGAAAATAAAATGTGAATGCCCCAAACAAAAACTCAAAGGTGCATTAAAGAATAGAGAGGCCGCTGAGAAACAGGTTTGCAAATTCCTAACTGAAGGATCCTCCAAGACACAGTGAAAAAGCTGGTGTGAGTCAGAAATCAGGAGGCCAAAAGCAAAATCTTACAGAGACAGACAAAAAAGAGCCAACAAGTGCTGAAGAGAAACTGAAGATCATAAAGGAGAGGCTGTGTAAGAGTTCATCTCAAAGTGAGGGGAACATCAGCTACAGCTCAGTCATCCCAATCCAAGCAGGGCTTTAAGGTCACAGGCATGGACGCCGCAGATGAAGCCATTCTCATAGAGACAACACAGCACACTGGCTGAAGGAGGAAACCTACACCTGGCCATCAGGGCTCCGGAGGGACTGACCACACCCTTCCTGCTCGGTCTCTCTGAGCTCCTGGTCTCCCAGCCCCACTCTCAGTCTCTCTATGCCTTGAGTTCAGGGCACCTACCACAACCCTGCTCTATCTCCAGGAAGAAAGACAATGATGTAGCTGGCAGAAAGAACAATCTTTGATATAATTAACAGAACTACTTCCAAACCCCAGCAGAAAAAGGCCAAGTACCATGTCCACATTTAAAAGCAGTCTCCATAAGAGGCAAACTACAGAGACACAAGTGGGTTTCTGGTTGCTTTGTCAGAGAGCGGTGGAGAGCCAATGGACTTTGATGGAGAGATGGAAGATCTTCAAAAATCAGTGGTGATATTCTGGAATTGTATGAATATAATACCTCTGCTGTATTGTATAGTTTAAGTAGGTAGGCACACTTAAGGACACTTAATGAAACAGCTAGTTTTAAAAGAGAAAGAACAAACCAGGTACAATGCTTCATACTTGTAATCCTAGCACTTGGAAGGCTAAGGCAGGTAGTTTACCACCAGCTCATGACCAATCAGGGACACTCAGTGAGTTTCAGAACAGCCTTGGCTATTGATTCATATCCAGCCTGGGTGAGGGAGGGGAAGATGGAGGGAAGGAAAGGCAGACAGACAGAGACAGGCAAGCAGGCAGACCTTCATATACAGGACTCAGGATATATCATCAGAAACATACACACAAATACGTATTACATAGAGTAGTTGTTAAAAGAAAAGGAAAATAAGACATGCAGGCTGTTCTGAAATCCATAAATAAGAGAATAAGAAACTTCTCAAGAAAAGAAAGAGTAACCTGTGAGCAATCACTCAACCTGACCCAGGACTTCCTGTCTGGAACACAGGGCTTCCCAGTAACTGAGTAACATTTAGAGTTCTGAGAAAGGAACAAAACATCACGCTCTGGCTAAGCAAAGAAACGACAGTTCAGAATACGAATGGCTTCAGGAATTGCACCACTGACATTTCTCTTCCAAAAAAGAAGAGCTGAGAAAATACTCTAGGCAGTGAATTAGCGCAGAATAAATAGTGTCAAGAAGGGAAGCGACCAGGGTCACTCAGAGGCAGAGCATGCACTTAGCAGGGAGGAGGCCTGGGTTCACGTCCCAGCACTGCAAAAAGTGAGGGAAATTAAAGACACCACAAAGAGTGAGGAGGTCTAAGACCAGTCGGTGACCACAGAACTAGGAGCACTTGTTACAAAAAGATTCGTGAAATATAAATATAAAATAATAGAACATAATGTAATACAAATCTAGATCAATTTATTTCTTATTTTAAGAAGTTGTGGGTTGTTTTTTTTTTTACATTTTATGTGAGTGTTTGTCTGCATGTGTGTATGTGCACCGTGAGTGTGGCTAGGGTCTGAGGAAGCCAGGGAGGGCACCAGATCCCCTGGGACTAGAGTTACAGAGGGTTCTGAGCTTCCGTGGGGATGCTGGGAATTGAACTCAGGTCCTCTACAAAAGCAACCAGTTCTCTTAACAGATGAACCATCTCTCTCCATCCCTGAGGATGAATTTTAAGATGATTTTATCCCTGGAGACATCTCCATTTTGATTCATTCTAGCTTGGCAAGGTTTCGTTGTCAGTTAGGGAACGGCTTTTGGTCTTCTTTTTCTCACCTCTATCAACTTAATGAGAAAATCGGATCCTTTACCCAAGCCATGGGAAAAGCTGCACAATAGAGCACAGCCATCCCACCTGCTCTACAGACAGCTTTAAAAATATCGAGTAAGAATAAATGCAGGCCTTCTCACTGGACTTCCGAACATGGGTAAGTAGCCGGGGTATGGAAAAGACGTGGGACTTCCGGATTCTGAGCAACTCTGCAGGAGTCATACAGCCATTATTAGCTAGCTTTGTGTACAGTCACTCAATAACCTAATAGCCATAATTGTCATAATTATGCTAATAACAATAATTGCTGCATGTCATCTTCCACATGTCAAGTGCTGTCCCAAACACTTCATTATTTATTAAATACTATATTCATCTTATTTAATTTCCACAATAGCCCATTTTGAGGTAACTAAAGCTGACAAAATGGTTGAGCACTTGGTCCAGACAGCAATAGCAATGCCAGGATTTGAAGCCAAGTACCTGTGTGAAAGTCCTATTCATAACCAGTTAAGACTCTCATCTGATTGTGTATCCTGTAGTCAATAGTTCCCTATCTTATGAAACTGAAGCGGTACTTCAGTTACTGAACTGATGGCCTTCATCTCCGACGTAACCTATCACACACAACTGATATTACTGTGGTGTTGACTTTCTTAAGATTTATTTTTATTTATATGTATGTGTGTCTCTGTGTGTGTGTGCCACATGAATGCAGGTGCCCTTGAAGGTCAGAAGAGGATGTTGGATCCCCTGGTGCCGGAGTTACCAGCCGTTGTGAGCCATTGAATGTGGGAGCTGGGACCTGAACTCAAGTCCTCTGGAAGAACAAGTGCTCTTATCTCCTGAGCCCTCTTTCTAGTCGCAAGATTTTGATTTTTAATCACCTGCTGCCTTATAATGCTTAGAAACTATCCTTTTTCTAGTCCATTCTGGAATCTTGGCTGATTGACCATATCAAGCTTATTAGAATGCCTTCTTCCAGTGGGGAAGATTCTGTCATCCAAGACTTCGCATTTAATGGTATACTATGCTTTTGCTGATAATTTGTACCACACTTGAGCGTTGTAGCTGAACGTCAGAGTAAATATATAACATTTTAATGATGATTAAAATAATGTAAAAATTAACACTTTAATAATTTTTAAGGGTGCAGTGCCATGTGTTGGGAATATTCGGAATTGTGCCACAGTCCCTGGTAGCCATTTTTAGGATTCCTTTCGGTCTTTTAAAAGTAAAGCTCTACGTCCATTAGACTTTAATGTTCCATGTCCCTCTCTTCCCATGCCCTTGCAAACATCTTTCTATTCCCTGTCTCTATAAATTTGACAACTTTGTACCTCAGTGGAATGTTCCCTCAACATCATGTCCTTAAAGGTCATCTACAATGACAGCATGTGGGAGGGAGGAGGAGGAATGAGAGGGGGAGAGAAAGAAAGCAGGCCAGGATTGAGTCTAGGCCACTGCTCATGCTAGGCATGTGCCCTGCCATGCCCCCAGCTTCCTTTCTAAAGCTGAACAACACTCTCTGACCTGCACTGTCTTTAGAGTTCATCTGTGCATGAGCAGATGACTTTCTTCGGTGATGCTCCTTGGCTACCATGAGTAATGTGTGAACGGGGGAATACAAAAATATCTTTTTAAGATGCCGTTTTCAATTGTTGGGGGCTGGGGGGGGGAGCAAATGTCCAGAAGTCGAACCTCAGAACCCTGTGGTCATATTCTTTTTCATTTTTGAGGAAATATCACACTTCTTCTTTTCACAGCGAATCTATTATTTTGCAATTTCATTTGGAAAAGTTCCTGGGGGAAAACCCTAAGGCAGGAGCAAGCCAAATGGGTGGCTCCCCTCAAAGAGCAGGCGGTCTTTCTGGGTTTGCGCATCTGAGCCGATGGCCAGGGCAGTCCTCAGGCACCAAACGGCAAGAGCAAGGAGGCTTGGGAACAGTGGCTTTCTTTGAAAGAGGCTTCTGCCCGGGGGAAAGGCTAATAAACCTAACCTGGACTGGGAAGTGGGTAAGAACCGATGACTAGGCATGAAGGTGTGAGGCAGACTTGAGGGACACACGGGCTTTGGGAGCGGAGCTGCTGAGAGGCAGAACTCCCTTGTTCTTCTCCGTTCTCAGCCAGGGCTGAGGGGGTTCCATTTCTCCTGAAGCGAAAGCACGTCGGTCTACTGATGCAGGAACTTCCTGTGACAAGGCTGCTGTTGTCAGTCAGAATCGTATGCAAGACTTGGGGACTCAAAAGGCATAGGGAAGTCACCCTGAAGTTTTCAACAGACCCATGCCTGCTCAGAAGCCCCTGGGTAGGGAAATGACAGTCCCTAGTCTTATTCCACCTGGGTCTCAGCTCTCTCCGCTTACTCTCAGATCACCCTCACCTTACTGTTGCTGACCTTGCCTCATAGCAGTTCCCATTGTTAGGTTTCAAACCCAGGCCAAGTGGCTGAGGTGCCTATACCACATAGCAAAGAGGGCCTGGCCTCCAGGTTCTCACTGCATCCTTCAGTCCCTACCTGTTACAGGGTCCTCCAGGCTGGCATACCTGCCCTCTACCCTGAACTCTCCATCCCAGGAGCCTGGGCTCCTCTTCCCTATATAATCCAACCAGTTTGGTTGCCTGCTCCATTATACTTTTGGGTCTGCTGGTTGCTGCGCCTGGCTCCCTTTTCTCTCTCTCCTTCCTTCCCCTTGTCCTCTCCCCACATGGCGCAGCTTAGCCTGGTCACAACCACTCTGGACTCTCTCAGATACCCTGTCCCTGCCTCGGACTATGCTCTCTCTTTTATCTACAATAAACCTTCTTTTCCACGATACCTAGAAACAGTCATGTTCCTTCCGTCTCCTTTACTTCTCTCTCTCTCTGTCTCTCTCTGTCTCTCTCTGTCTCTCTCTCTCTCTCTCTCTCTCTCTCTCTCTCTCTCTCTCTCTCTCTCTCTCTCTCTGTCTCTGTCTCTCAGGAAAGTCACTAAATAATTGCAAAAAGTAGAATAAATACAGCAGGGCCTGTGCAGGATTTCATTCCAGGCAAGGTGGCTCTTGTTTGGCTGACATCTATTTGACCCTTGAAGAAAATATTTTCTTCTCTCCCTTCCTGCTCTTTGGGCCTCCCCTCCCCCCCCCCTCCACCTTTCTAACCTCTGCCTGTTTGGTGCTTGCACTAGGTAAAAGATCTACCACCCAGCTCCAGCCCACCTCCACTTTTCCTTCCTATCTTTTGGGTTGTTATTGTTTTGTTTTGTTTGTTTGGGTTTTTCTATTTGAGACAGGGACTCACTGTGTAGTGAACTTGCTATATACCTCTGCCTGGCCGTGAACTTGCTATGTAGCTCTGACTGGCCTGGACACAGAGATCCACCTGCCTCTACCTCTCAAGTTCTGAGGCTAAAGGCATGAGCAACCACACCTCGTCATTCTTTTAAAAGTTGAATACATGCCTCAGAACAATACTGACACCATTTTAAAAGAGCAACTCCAGGGATCATGTCTCCTACAATATCTCCCAGGGCCCTCCTCACTGCAAAAACAAGAACCACCCTGGGAATCCATGTAACACCTTCGCTGACCCTTCACTAACACATGACAGTGGAATTGTCTGACTATCACCTCCCACTGTCACTGCCTTGGCAGAGAAGAAAAACATGAGAAAAACAGAAGAAAAGTATCTGAATGAGCTAATAGAACATCACCATACATGGTTTTTAAAATTAGCATCTCACCAAACACAGTGGCACTAGCCTTTAATCCCAGCACTGTCTCCACAAGGAGACAGAGGCAGGCAGATCTCTGAATTTGAGGACAGCCTTGTCTACAGAGTGAGTTCCAGGACAGTTTGAGGCTATCCAGAGAAACCTGTCTAAAAAACAAACAAACAAATCAAAAGCATTTCTTTCTTATTGATGTGCCTAATTTAATATGGCAACATCAGTTTTTTTTTAATTTATTTATTTATTATATGTAAGTACACTGTAGCTGTCTTTAGACACCAGAAGAGGGCGTCAGATTTTATTATGGATGGTTGTGAGCCACCATGTGGTTGCTGGGATTTGAACTCAGGACCTTCGGAGGAGCAATCAGTGCCCTTACCCGCTGAGCCATCTCACCAGCCCCGCAACATCAGTTTTAAAACCACATAGCCAGTAACTTGTTGCAAAGACAATAGGACACTGGAAACAATGTGTTCTCTGAGAGAATGCATTCATTCTTTCTCGCTAGGAACAAGCTGAATGTATGAATGTATCCTTCCAAGAATTTTGTCTTGCCCAGGTCGGCTAGAATGGCAGAGGTCAGAAACTGCGGTTCCAAGCCATAGAAAAAGTAAACATGTTCTGCTTTCCTTTCTTCCCTGAAAACCTTGAAATACCACAAGGCGTCCAAGCTGCCACAGAGTCTATGCCAAGCCTCTCAGAGCCAGGAGGAGTTTCTGGCCTCTCCCCTCTGTGACTGTTCAGGGATCTGAGAGAGGCGAAGAGCTGTATTATCAAGACATGCTACCTAGAAACAGAGCTTACCTAGAGTCACTGAACGTCAGGAGGGCTTAGCTCATAGCTCCCATTCAACCAACGTATACCCAGGAATCCCACCAACAAAGTTACTGTGGTGACCAAAAGTCACATTCCTCACTCAGCTGAGTCCTGTGGTGGCAAGCCCCCTGCACAGCACAGCTTGGACCTCCAATGAGGCACAGTTGCCCTGGGAACTCGGTGGGTGTTTGTGCTTAGTTACAGGAGCGTGTAGCTGCCACACTGTCTCCAGAGAGGGCCAGCCTCTTTGTTCATTGTAAAAAGAGCCAGCAAGATGACTCAGTGAGTAAGGGTGCCTGCCTCTCAAGCGCAGTGACCTGAGTTCAATCCCCATTGTTGTGTTTTATAAACTGTGAGGGAGAGCCCTAGTGGGCCCTGCCAAGGTGTCCCCCTGAACCATGCCACAGGCCTTAATATAAAAGGGAGTTTATTTGGGATGAAGGAGTCCTAGGAAACAGGGTAGAGGCAGAGAAAGAGGGGGACAGAGGACAAAAAGAGAAAGGAGAGAAGAGGAAAAGGAAAAGAGGCTGACAAGGGACACATGGGAAGTGGGGGGAGAAGAAGTAGAGGGGGGAAGAGAGAGGGGAATTGCAAGGAGGGAGGAGGGAGAGGGAGAGAGAAGCCAAATAGTCCTTTTATATCAAGCCAAGCTCATACCTGGCTGTTGCTAGGTAACTGTTGGGTGGAACCTAGAGGAAATGCTAACACCCAGGGCCTGCAGTGAAAGAACAGAACTCCTGAAAGTTGTTCTCTGACACCACACACACTGTGACAAACAGGCCCGCTCTCTCTCTCCCCACTCCCTCTCTCTCTCCCCCTCTCCCTCTCTCCCTCTTTCTCTCTCCCTCTTTCCCTCTCCCCCTCTCCCTCTCTCCCTCCCTCTCTCTCTCTGTTACACACTCACACACACACACTCACGCACATACTCACACACCAAACACGCAGTGTATAATCACAAACACACATACTCATAAACACACATAACATTTTAAATGTTTAAACACATAAAACTAGAAAAACAGTGCAATAAATTACCAGGTGTCCACCCTCCAGTATCATAAACTATCCAATCGCTGTTCACATTTCGTCATTTAAAATATCTCGCAGAAATCGTGACACAAAAATACTTCATAATAGTGCCCCATACAATTCAGCATGCATCTCTCAAAGTAATAACACTCTATGGACGGCCGTAACATTATTCCATCTAACCATACATCTTACTTAGAGTTTCTCTTGCTGTGATACAAACAACATGGAAAGGAAAAGGTTTATTTTTATCTTACAACTCTCAGGTCACACTTTGCGACTGAGAGTAGTGGGGCAGGAACCTGGAGCGGAAGCCATGGAGGAACGTGCCCTCTGGCTTGCTCTTCATGAGTTGCTCAGCCTGCTTTCTTATAATATCCAGGCCCACCTGCCCAGGGGTGGCGCTACCCACTGGGTACTGGGCCCTCCCACATCAATCAGTAATTAGGAAAATGCCTGACAAGTTTGCCAATCTTATGGAGGCATTTTTTTTTTCTCAGTTGAGGTTCCCTCTTCTCAAATGACTCTAACTTGTATCGAGTTGACATAAGGCTGGCCAACTCATAGCACTAGCATTAATTCTCCAATATTGACTAATAATACTCAGTCTGTGTCCAAGCTCAAGACTCTCTATCTTGATCCCACCCTCTACCCATCCGAGTCCCGTCACCAAGTGGCCGTCACTGCAGTCCCCTTTGGTACCTGCACAGAAAGTGCCGTCATTGGGGATGAATGTCTCGTTGTTGTTTGTGGCCCGATAGCCTTCATGGCAAATGCAGTAGAACCCTCCAGGCGTGTTGTGACAGGATGTGTGGTTTCCACAGATCACAGTGGCTCCAAACTGGCACTCATCCTTGTCTGCAGATGGACGCAGGGAAACAACTCACACAAAGGCTTTCCACCCATATCATGTGTTCTTACCCAGAGACCTCCCTCACTATAGACTAGGGACCTCTACTCTGTGACAACAGTTTACTGATCTAATTGCTGCTCCAGCCTCTTTTCCTTCTACTATGCTTCCAGGCTAGAAGGATCTGGGCTCATAATTATATACCCCGTGTATACGAAACCGCAGGAGAAGCACAGCCTTCCACTCTCAGAATCCATCCTACTTGATGACTGCCAGTTGGTTATTTTTGAATTTCTTTCACATTTAAAAAAAAAATCAGGGTTGGAGCTTTAAGTCTGTGGGAAGCCTCTGTGCCTATTATCCACAAGGCTCTGCGTTCAGTCCCATGAGAGTAATAACACTTTTAAAATAAAATATTGGTGGGTCAGCTAGGTGGCTCATAGAACAAAGGTGCTTGCCAGAGCTTTTGTAATGTCAGTTCTATCCCTAGCATTTAAATGGGGAGGGAGAGAACCACCTCCCAAAAGTTTCCCTCTGACCTCCAAGACCTCCAAGTGCGACACCTTGACTCACATGTGTGCACACACACAGAGATAGAACCTAGTAAAAATAAAAATCAAAAATGTAGAGACCGGGGAGATGGTAAGTAAGATGATTCCACATCCCCACAGTCTACATAAATCCAGACATGGCGGTACGCATCTGCAATCCAGTGCTCCTACGGAGATGGGAGATGGAGGCAGGAGAGTCCTCAGAAGCTCAGTGGCCAGCATGCCTGGAGTACACAGTTGTAAACAACAAAGGACGCCATCTTAAGCAAGGTGGAAGGTGAGGACCCATCACAAGAGGTTGTGCTCTGATCACCGCATGCACACACATGAATACACACAAGGACATGTATGCGCATGAACCAACACGCATTATACACACACACAAATTAATTTGGTATAAACTTTATAAGCCAGGAGAAACAAGCCTAGAATAATCTTATTTTCCAATTCAGCCATTGTCTTGGTCTTTTCTGGATTAGAGAATTAGTGTTGCTATGATGTGTTGGCTAGTTTTGTGTCAGTGAGTGAAGGGGTTCTTGGGAGGCCAGAGGCATCTGAACCCCTGGAACTAAAATTACAAGCAGTTTTGAAGCATCTGATGAAGCTGCTGGGAACCGAACTCAGGTCCTCTGCAAGAGCAGCACGTGCTCTTAGCTGCTGAACCGTCTTTCCTGACCCTAAGATGAATTTAATGTGCAATTATTTAACTGGACAATTAGAATTGTCAGCTCCCAGGAAACACAAAGGAATTAGCAGTGACGCCTCCAAGCAGGGGTCATACAGAGGCAGGGGATGTTCACACTGTCGGTGACCTGTGTGAGCAACGGTGGCCACACATTCCTGTGTAGAGCGTCTAGACCATGGAAGTCTGAAGTCTGCCTTGAGTGCTATTAATCAAAAACAATGGAGAGTTAAAATGAAATCAAAGCCTCCAGCTCTGACTTCCGGCAGGGGTTGGAAAACATTTTCTTTCCATCTCATCCATGCTTGTGGGCCTTGAAAGCATAAAATATACCTATTGTGGGTCATGCTCGTGCACGCCTTTAATGCCAGCACTCAGGAGGCAGAGGCAAGCAGATCTCTCTGAAGTCAAGGCCAGCCTGGTCTGCATAGTGAGTTCCAGGTCAGCCAGGGCTACACAGAGAAACCGTGTCTCAAAAATAAAATAAAACAAAACAAAACCTAACAACGATCACCACAGTCCCCGCCCCCCCCAACACACAACAGGCATATTTGGTGTCATTTGGAGACATTTAATGTCTCCCTGAAGGTTTCAATTGGGATATTTAGGTTTATGTAAAGTTCTAGAATATGCCAAACTAGAATATTCGTTTGGCATAATGCCATATTAAGGTGCCTTTGGCACGTGTGTGACCTCACTAGTAACCTGCGTCATGCACACAGCAGTCCAAGTACTAGAACAGGCAGTGGGAACAACTACACAAATGTTGTGAAGCCCTCTCCTCTCCTAAGAGATGCATCTATTGCTTAGAAGGCAAAGGGTAGTGGAGAGCACAGTTAGCATCCGGGAGAGGAGGAATTCCTTAGAACAGTGGTCCTCAGCCTTCTTAATGCTGCAACTGTTTAACACAGTTCATCATGTTGTGGTGACCACCCCAACTCTAAAGTTACTTTTGTTGCTACTTCATAACTGTAATTTTATATTGTTATGAATCGTAATGTAAATAGCTATGTTGTCAGAGGTCTTGGGTGACCCCTGTGAAAGGTCCATCTATCTCCAAAGGGGTCACAACCCACAGGTTGAGAACCCTTGCCTTAGAGGAACACCCATCCAGCTCCTCAATTCCAACTTTAGTTGCTAGCAAGGGATCAGGCACTGTTGGGGAAAGAGTAGGAGAGACTCTGACTGCAGAGCCGCTAGCTACACTAATAAGAACAGCCCTCTAGAGTAGGGCTGGTCAAAGCAAGTCCGGCATGCGGAATGGACCGCCGTGGTTCACAGGGATCGCTTTTATTTGTGCAATGGAATGTGGCTCGTCCAACCTTTGGAATATGACTCTTTGAATGCAGGATTAAATTGTTATTTTTCTTTAAGTACTAAAAAAAAATGAGAAAAATGTGCACCAGGTAAGGACTCGGGGCCGGCGCAGCAGGTAAGGAATTTGCTGCACACGTACACGAACACCTAAGTTCAAAGTCCCCGCCAGCAGCTATATAAAACTGTAGACATAGCCGGGCCCTGTGGTGCATGCCTTCAGGCCTGACCATGGAGGACCATTGTGGTTTCTCAGCTGACAGCCTGTCTCCGTGTTGGATGGGAGACCCTGTGTCCAGGTAAACAGTGAGAAAGAACATCCAACATCTTCCTCTGGCCTCTACACATGTCCCTCCACCCACACACATGTGTGTACATAAGACACATGCAACGCACACATTCTCACACATGAAAATCAACATGAAGGTCTGATAACAAGGGTAGATAGAGACACTGTCTATCCACAGCTACAAGGCAAAACTTTTACGGCATATAGCAAGGAGGAAACCGAGAAGTTATTGTTGCATCTATTACAGTTAAGTTGTTGTGACCCTCTCTCTGAATTGTGCTTGAATGTCAGTGTTATCTGATTGTTCCTGCATAGATATCATGAGGTGAAATAAATAAATAATCTTAGCTGCATCTAGTCTAAACAACCTTCAAGTTATCTTAGATTGTTCCTTGAAGTCATCCCAAAGAAATTAAGAAATGTAATATTTGCTTTTGTTGTTAAGTTAAACTCAGGACATAAAACAGACTTCCACTCTGCGTGGGTCAAGAAGTTTCCAGAGAGTTCAGGTCAACGACATCTAATATGAGAGGGCCTTCCTTAGAAACACCAGAAAAAAAAAGGATATGTCTAAACAATAAAACTGAGATTTTGTTGTAATTGGCAAAAACCCACTAAGAAAAACATGTGAACAAAATAACAATGTTTGCCCTACATGGACATTGACTCTAAACTGGGAAACCTTTGGTTTTTATTCAAATTTTCAGCTCAACCTGCCAGCGATACTTATCAATGTACCGTGTCACTTACCGACACACCGTGTCCTCCCGTTGCCCCAAAACCCATAGTTGCAGATGCAGATCCTCTTCCCTTCCTTTTGCTGGCATGTGGCGTGTTCGTGGCAAGTGGTACAGACATCTAAATCTGAGTCAGAGATTATACGTTTCAGAAACAGGAAGTTGAGGGCGAGAAACGTTTAGTCAACGTGCCATGTGTTCTGGAGAACCAAAACTTCAATTGTAAAATAAACCAGGTAGGGTTCACAACTCATCTGTATGACTTTCAGTAATGATTCACTGGCCACAAAATATAATGCAAATTCCTCTGTCAGTCAACACTCTTCAGTGTTTGTCTTCCTCCAGCTTTATAGTCCCAAACTCTAACTGCATGGTGCCATCCAGGCAAGGGACAACCATGCTTTCCTAATAGCCGAGCTGCTGTCCTCCTCCTCCTCCTCCTCCTCCTCGCCTGAAACGCGCATGCTCGATTCTCTACCAGTCTGGTACCCACTCTCATTTTCAAGAGTTAGCCAGAATGTTTCATTCTCTCTGAACTCTTCCCTGCTCCCAAAGAAAGGTGGATGCATCTTCTAATCTCCCATAAAGCATCTACACTCCCATAACAATCATGTTAATGTATGTTTAATCCCATTTTGAGACTACAAATGAACCACACAAGGATGAGGATTATGACATTTGTCCATTATGTTTTTACAGCGCAGTATAGACGCTCAACATATTTTTAATGGACTGGAAAAAGAGGTCTAAAATGGGGGCTGGAGAGATGGCTCAGGGGTTAATAGCACTGGCTGCTTTTCCATAGGACCCATGCTCAATTCCTACACTCATATGGTGGTTCACAACTATCTGTAACTCCAGTCTCCGGGAATCCAATGCCCTCTTGTGCTCTGCTGACCTCCATGAGCACCATATACACTGGGTGCACAGACATCCATGCAGGCAAAAGTAAATCTGAAAATAGAAGTAAATCCAAAATGTGACTTGCTAGAGCCCTAAAAGCAAATTCAGGAGAGAGGAACACATCTCCCTATTCCTCTTCTTCCTTTTATGGAAAAAGTGTGCTTAAGACATCAGGGAGATAAGCACCAAGTCCTGACAGGATGGCCAGACCCCATTACTTAGATAAACAACAGAAACAGTTAAGACTAAAACTCTTGAAATACCTAAATTTACCAAATTGTGATATGTAACCTAAGACCAAACAAGAATTTCTACTCAAGGCTATGTAGAATATCGAGTTCCGTGCCCGTGTCTCTGTAATTTCAGGAGTAGCCTCATAAAGAGAATGTTCCAGCATAGAATTTCATCCTAGCCTTTGCCTCATCTGCAGCCAGATAATACGGCCTCGACTTCAGACTGCTCCAGGGGTAAGACCGACAGAAACTGGGAAATGCCTAAACACTCTTAATTGTGTCTCTTGCTTTTCATTTTACTAACAAAAGGCAACATATTCGAGGCCAGCCTGGGCTACATGAGATTATTTCAAACAAATGCCAAAATAGAAATACAAATAAAATCAAAGATAACACAGAAACAAACACGTATCACTAATGGTTACTGATATCAAATTAACCATGAGATATCTATACATATCTCATGACCACAAAAAATGCAAAAAACATTAAATAAAAATTTTAGAGGTGTATTATCTGACCATCATGTAATAATGGAATAAAATTTCAAAGCAAAAGCTATGTGTAGTTTACTCAAAAGAAACCCTCTTATGCAACACTCTCCTAAAGCATTCTCTAGACAAAGATACCAAATAGCCGCTTGATGTTAGGTATAAAACCTGATTGCAGAAAATTTGAGTTTGTTATGTTTTTGTATGTTTTCAAAAGTATTTTAAAAAAAAAAAAACAGGCAATCTCAGAAGAGACCTGGACTTTCAATGAAAGAAATTTGGAAGCAAGAAAGAAGATAGACTTTTAAGAATTCAAAAAGATTATTTTTAAAAGCATAAGAAAGATTTCGGGGTAAACACTGAGGGTTTCAAATACTTCCAATCCCCTTACACCTCAAAAAAGAAGATAAAATAAAGAATTGGAAATATATAAATCTTTTTGTATTTGTGTGTGAGGGGTGCATGTGGATGTGTGTGGATGCACATGTGTGTGTGTGTTTGCGTGTGTGCGTGTGTGTGTGTGAAGGTGTATGTGTGTCCAGGGGTGTGTGTGTGTGTGTGTGTGTGTGTGTGTGTGTGTGTGTGTGTGTGTGAAGGTGTATGTGTGTCCAGGGGTGTGTGTGTGTGTGTGTGTGTGTGTGTGTGTGTGTGTGTACACCTATATGTGAACGCTAGAGGACAATCTCAGTATTATTCCTCAGGTCTTGTCTGCATATTTTGTTTTCTTTGGTTTTGTTTTTGACACAGCATTTCTCACTGCCCTGAATCTCAACAAATAGGCTAGGCTGACTGCCCAGTGAGCCCCAGGTAACCTCTCTGCTCAGGTCCTAAAAGTATAAATCTTAAAGTAGATGATGACAGCAGACAAAGGATGTTTGCAATATTTCAGATAGAAAAGAGACCAATGCATAGCAATTGCTTTGCAGAGAGGAAGAAACAAAGAGTCCCTGGATAGCTGGAGAGACAGGCTTTGAAACGGGTATGGGATGCACAAGGACCTGCTTGCGCAGG
The DNA here is from genome assembly GCA_036184795.1 of Tokudaia tokunoshimensis. Classification (NCBI taxonomy): domain Eukaryota; kingdom Metazoa; phylum Chordata; class Mammalia; order Rodentia; family Muridae; genus Tokudaia; species Tokudaia tokunoshimensis. The sequence continues at coordinate 46,646,895 of BTHU01000005.1, forward strand.
CACAATTCTTGTTTTGTCTTTCTGATGCTCCTTGGGATGGAAACCAGGCCTCCTGAAAGCTAACCACGTGCTGCATCTCTGAGCCCCACCTCCAGCTTCTGAGTGAACATTTTAATAAAGAGTAATGGCCCAAATCCCCTCATGGAAGCTGATGTATGTTGCAGTTTGCTTAAAAGAAAAAAAAGTCAGAAAGACTCCAGATCAGAGAGAGAGAGGTATCAGGCAACCTGCAGAGCAGAAGAAAGAATCCAAATATATTTAACCATTTTAATAGATTAACACTTTAACCCACAGCATTGGAAAACAGGGCCAGCTCCTTTGCAGTTTCTGATGCCGCTATTATAAAACGTGCCTTCTTCAGACCTTGCTATATCGATACTATGTTACCCATACAATGTGAAAGGAATGGAAGGAGAAAAATCAAGGGCTGGAGAACTGGATCATTGATTAAAGACACTCTGCTCTCGCGGAGGACCAGAGTTTGGTTCAGAGCACCCATATCAGGCTGCTCAATTGGTAGAATAGTTGCCTAGCATATATGAAGCCCTGTTCTTGATCTTCGGGAACTTCATGCCCAGCACTCAGGAGGGGGAGGCAGGAGGATCTGGAGTTTAAGATCCTAGAGTTCAAAACCAGTCTGTGCTACAGGAAACCATGTTTCAAAAGAGAAGGAGAAAGAGGAGGGGGAGGAAAAGAATAAGAGGAGGAAGAGGAGATGAAAAATACAAATGCTGTGTGTATTCTAAAGCATTATTAAATAAGAGACAGATCACACAACTATGTCCATGTCTATATATCTTATTATTTCTAGAACAGCTGTGGTTATGAGCTGGGGGTGGGGTGGGATAGAGTTCACTAGCCATTTGTTAGCTGGGTTAGCCTTGATAATCTCTATACATCTGTTTCCCATAAGTCTGTAAAATGAAGATGATATCAAACCCATCTCCTGGTTTCTGTGATGATTACAGAGTAAATGAGTTAGTATGTGGAAAGCAATCAGAATACACCCATTCGACACTGTAACAATCTCTCAACTTCTATTAACAGGAACCAGCCAGAAGGTTACCTGGTAGACAAACAATTATACTATTGAGTAACTGCTTGATGCAGAAATCCAAACCAAGACCTTTGTGTGGACAGATGCCTACCTAGGCAAGGAGAGGTAGATTGTGCAAACCAGAATATCTAAATTATGCATACAAATCTCTATGCATTTATTCCCTGCCTTCCCCGTATCCTCCCTCTCCTCTGAGCACAGCCTGACTGAGAAGCTGAAACCCATCTTCAGGGCCTTCTCAGCCCTCTTGGATTTTTCCTGCCCTCCTGTCCACATCATCTAAGAAATCTCTACCTTGGCCCCAAGAACCCACTCTTGCTCTTTAATACACCAGCTGTCTTAGTTTGGATGTCTGTTGCTATGATAACATATCATGATCAAAAGCAACTTGGAAAAGGTTTATTATATCATCATCCAGGGAAGCCAGGACAAGAACATAAGGCAGGAAATGAGGCAGAAGCCATGGAGGAATACTGCTGACTAGCTGGCTCCTCATGCCTTGCTCCTCCTGTTTTCTCATTCAGGACGACCTGCCCAGGCATGGCACCGCCCACAGTGGGCCCACAGTGGGTGGGGCCCTTCCATGTCAGTCATTAATCAAGAAAATGTCCAATGAACTTGCCTACAGGCCAGTTTTATGGAAGCATTTTCTCAAGATTTCTTCTTCCCAGATATGTCTAGATTTGTGTCAAGTTGACAAAAACCAACAGCACAGCAGCTCCTTTAACATACCTGAGAGAGCCTGCCTGGAAGATGGAGAGACCTGTTCACATCAAGGATGCAAAGGAGTTTGTTGAAGCCCCTTGAACCTAATACCTGTCCTCACCTAACTCCAGTCATGCCAGGAGGACCAGACAAACCTGACAAACTCACTGTACAACTTCCATGAGAGTCCCTTCCCCAAACTTATGGAGACATGGAAATATATTAAATAACCAAGTGGGGTACCCAATTGAGTCCAAAACTCAGAGAAAGAAATATCTAGAAGCAAGTTTAGAATATTACACCAAACTGCATTGTTTCTAAGAAACTACATCAAATTCCAGAGATAGAAGCCAGAAACCCCAAAAATATCATACTCTCTCTTCTCTCTCATCCATGACAGAAAAACAAGAAAGAAAGAAAGAAAGAAAGAAAGAAAGAAAGAAAGAAAGAAAGAAAGAAAGAAAGAAAGAAAGAAAGGGAGGAAGGAAGAAAGAAAGAAAGGAAGGAAGGAAGAGAAAAAGAGAGAAAGCAAGCAAGCCTCTCCTTTAGTCCAGTACACTGCCAAGATCTTCATCCTAGCTGTAGCCTCCACTTTTGATGCATCCAAGGCAGAAGGTTCTTTCTCCCAAGTCAAGTGGTCATTATGGGCAATCTGAAGTCTGGACCCACAGCTAACTCTGGCCATTCGGAACCCCATGCCTTTCCTTGTGTGAAATGTTTCCAGGAGCCTGGGTTTCTTTTGGCTATCTCCTACTCACTTTCTTGTCTGACCAAGATCAATCCACAGTGAAGCCCACAGCTGTCCTCCAGGCTAAAACTAAATCCATATTAAGCATACCAAGTGTCCCAATCCCATCTCTGAGGCTAAAGCTAAGCAGCTGTTAATTTGGGGTTCACACGGAAGGTCACGTCCGGCGGTCACCTTCTTCAGCCATTCTGTTCTTCTCCCACACTACCTGCCTCACACCAGACACCTTCCCCAGCAGGCTGTGAACTTTTGAATTTTTTTTTTAATTTTTGGTGGTGTTGGGATGGAGCCTAGGGCCTCCCAAATGCTAGGCAAGCACACAACCACACTGAGGTACACCCCAGACCTGTGCACTGTTTGTCAGCTAGAACCATAGACACAAGGGAGCTCATCTTAGATTTGACAAGAGAAAATGGAAGTGCACAGGGGTCAAGTTTCCAGGGGTGGAAGGCAAGGCACAGCGGAAGTCCTTCATTAAGTCACTCCTTGCCTTGAGCAACTCTCCATCACTCTAAAACCACTCTCTCCATCTCTCCCTCCTCCTATCCACAAGGCCGTCTGCTCTCACTCATGCAGACAGTGGGAAGCACAACAGAAGCTCTTCGCACACTGGGCTTTCCCTGACTCTACCCATCCTTCCTCCACCACGATGCCCTGGTTCTGTCCCTCTCCTAGCCTTCCTGAACCCAGCCAGGCCTGAGCCAACAAGTCCCATGGCCGCTCCCAGCCTCTGAGGAAAGCCACAGAAAGGTTGAGAACAGGACTGACTGGTTTGGCCTTTCCACACCCATTACCAACCTCATGAATCCCAGGGCCAGGCACCCCACCCACCCACCAACACCGACCCTCCTGCTCCTCAGTTTAAACTTCCCCACTCCCTCAAGCTCAGGCTTCAGCTCACTTCTCCCAAATACCTTCCAGCAATTAAAGGTAACTCAGCGCAGGCTAGTGAGGGAATCCACAGGGGTGACAGAGAGGACAGGAATGCAGCACGCACCTGCAATCTGGCACTTGGCAGGAGAATTAGGGGTTTGAATCCAACTGTGGCTACACTGAAAACTTCTCTCTCAGGAAAAGAAGTACACACATACATACCACATATATACATATGTATGTATGTACATACACACACCACATACATACACATACACACAACACACACAAACACACACACACATACCACATGCATATACATACACACACATATACCCCATATGCATACACAGACACACAACACATACATATACACACAATACACATACACAAATAACACATGCATACACACAGAGAGAAACACAAACATATACATATATAGACACATACATGCACACAATCAGACCAACCAGAGAAAGGCAAGTAAGCCCCTAAACAATCACACAAGACATCTAGTAAATAGCCACTAGCTCCCCAGGCCGGGCGTCCCTACAGCCCTCCCTCACATGTACTGTCAAGGCTCTCCCACCCCTGAAGCCAGCTTTGGAGTCACCCCACCCCAAATTCAGGTGATGATGGCTTACTCCTTTGTTCGTTCCCATTTGGGTGGTCCCTGTTTATTCCCGCATCACTTTCATAATAACAAAGTCACAACACACACAAGTGGGCAATGGAGAAGTGTTGTAGCATCAAAGAGAAGTGGACGTTGTCCAGTGGACTCCTCTAAGTGAGAGCTGCCATCCTGGTTCTGAAATCTGACCAGCACTCGTGAGGTAGATGACTGGAGGAGGAGGAAATGGCAGTTTCTTGGTCTTTCCTTCCTGGGATTAACTTCTCCCACCTGAGACCCAGCTTTACAAGGGCCCAATTAAATATCATGTCTGTTCTTGCATTTCCACCTCTCCCTGCTGAATAATGCCTGCTGGTCTAGCATGTGAGTAGATGGGACTTACTCCTCCCCAAATCCCATTCTGACCTGACCAACCCAACTGAAGAGCACCCTGCTTTTCCTTCTAACTTGCCAGAGCAATCCTGTGTCATCAGCCAAAGTCACCGAGTCCACAGTCTTTTTCTCAGCATGCTGTGAGCTCCAACTCTGGTTTCCTCAGCACCACACTAGCCCAGGAGTGTTAGCAATATGGCTGCTACATCTCTCTCTCTTCCTTGCATCTACCGTCTAAACTACTCTGCCCCGTGAACCCATCCTTGGACTGGGCATGGTAGAACATGCCTAAGGCTAGGGCAGGAGGATTGTTACATCCCCACATTTTCTACCTTTGGGAAAGGAGTTTTTTTGGAGAACCGGATTCTCTCTAAGTTTGTAGGAAACTCTCTACCTAAGGAGAGGCGCTCAACAAGGCAGCCCTAACTTCATTTCCCCAAAGCACCTCACACTTTCCAGGTGGACAGGTGTGGCTCAGTGGTGAAAGTGCATGCTTAGACGCAAGAGCCTGAGTTCAATTCACAGCACCAAAAACATCTAAGAAAGAAAGTGTAGACAGAGTGACTGCTGGTTATGTTCAGCCCTCTTAGACCAATAATTCAATGGACCACACTTGATACTTTCCTAGGCTAGAGTCTTTAGACAGATCCTAAAATTGTTTTCAATTATCTACAGGTTTTTATTCACACTGTTGCCGGAAACTGTGCTGGCTAGTTTTATGTCTACTAGACGCAAGTTAGAGTCATTTTGGAAAAGGGAACTTCAAGTGAGAAAATGTTCCCAGTAGATTGACCTGTGGCAAGCTTGTGGTGCATTTTCTTGATTGAAGATTGGTGTAGGAGGATCCAGCTCACTGGACGGTGCTACCCCTGGGCTGGTAGTCTTGGGTGTTGCAAAAAAACAGGCTGAGCAAACCAGGGAGAGCAAGTCAGTAAGCAGCAGCCCTCCATTGCTTCTGCTTCAATTCCTGCTTCCATGTTCCTGCCTTGAGTTTCTGCCTTGACTTCTTTCTCAGGATGGACTGTGACCTGAGAATTGTAAGCTAAAATAAACTCTTTCCTCCCCAAATTGTTTCTGGCTGTGCTGTTTTATCACAACAATAGAAACCCTAAGACTGAGACCCAATGGGGAAGGAAGAAAGCCTACTGGAGTACCAGATGTTGGAGGCAGAGGGAGTCATTCTAGAAAGCTGAGGCATCAAATTCCCAGAGTAATAGTAAAATTCACTAGGCAACCAGTAATCCCTGTACTCGGGAGGCAGAGACCAGGAGATATCTGAGTTCAAGGTCAGCCTGGTCTACAGAGAAAGTTCCAGGACAGCCAGGGCTACACAGAGAAACCTTGTCTCAGAAAAAAAAAGCCCAAACAACAACCAAGTAGCAGGATAAAAGAATTTGGGAAGAGAGGAATCTGCTCCACCAAGTTCTCATCTTGATTCTATTCTGCTTCTAAAGCCCGTTTGGTTTTGCATACGTTTGTTTTTGAGACATCCCACTCTGTGGTCCAGGCTGATCCCACACTCATGACAATTCTCCTTCCTCAGAGTCCCAAATTCTAGGATTAAGGCATGAACTACTGCCATTCTGGAGCTCAGGGCTTGGCTTTATTAAGGAAACGCCAGTGAGAGACCGGGTGTCCTTATATATACTGTCTGACATCACTCCCTCACAGTGTCCTACAATGGCTTCTGGTGGCTTCTCACCACAAAGGAACAGTTAAACCCAAACACCATGCTCTACCAGTCAGGATGAGACTGACTCCCTCTTGCAAAATCCAGTCTGTTTTCTCATCTCTAGCCCCTTCTGTATTCTTCATCCTGCTTTCCCATGCTATCCCCCGTCTGAAACTCATCCATTGCTCTGTTGGGCTTTTGGTTTTGTTCACAGCGTTTCACTCTGTAGACTAGACTACTCTGGAACTCACTATGTAGCTCAGGCTGCCCTCAACTCAGGGCAATCTTCTTGCCTATCTCACAAGTTGGATTCACTTTTTACACCCATTTCTAAAGACCAGTCAGTCCCCTCTTACTATAGGGTGGAACATCTTTCCCCCTTTTCCTAAATCCAAGTATCACCAGTCCCTAAGGCTCAGCTTAACTCATCTCATGCATAATGGCTGCCCAGTGAAATATAGTTGTTCCCTCCTCTGACCAGTACACCTTCTCAGAGCACTTAACACCATTATTAACATCTACTATTGTGTGAGCAGACTTCACCTCACTTTCCTGTTTGAATTCTCCATGCCAGGTAAATCCCACCACACTCACTATTGTGTTTTTATTTCTAATTTGTCTTAAACACGGACTATATTCGCTTGTCTGTCCCCTTGGGCCTATGCACCGCTAGAACACCAACATTTCACGGTTACATCTGACCCAGGGAAGATATTAAAGGGCTTTCTACGGATGGATGGATGGATGGATGGATGGATGGATGGATGGATGGATAAATCGACTATTAAACGAATGGATGAATGAACTAAAGGATAAACTCTTCCTATAAACTTCCTTATACTTCATCACATTCTTAACATTTAGTTCGTGGAGGTGAAAAATACGGAAAGAGAAAAAACAAAACAAAAAAAGCGGCTACAGGTCAAGAATTTGTTCTACAAAAGCCAGGGCGGCTGGAAGCTGTAGAACCAGCGGCTCGCCCTCCCACATTCTCCACGCGGCACACCGGTCCCCCCGGCCCCCACCCGAGTCCAGTCCCCTCCCAACCCCCCACCCACCCAAGGAGACGCGAGTCGGAGCAGGGCCGCCTCCACTACACACCCCACCGTCCCCGGGGGCGGGCAGCCTCGCGTGCTCCTCGCCGCTCCGCCTCCATGATCCTTCCACGCCCCGTCTCCGCGCCTCCAGAACCGGAGCGGGAAGCGTCCCGCGCGCCGTGTGCCCGTCACTCACCGTCCGTGCCCGGCTCTCCGCTGACGCCGCGGGCTAGGCTGAGCAGCAGCACGAGCCGCAGCAGCCGCTGCAACCCGCAGCCTGGCGAGCGGCGCGTGCCCCGGGGCCCCCGGCCCATGCCGCTGGCTCCCTCCCGGCGCCCGCCACTCCCCGGAGGCTCCTGTGCGCCGAGATAAGGCTAGCGGCGCGGGGAAGGGGCGGCGCAGAGGCTTCCGGCGCCGGGCAGCGTTGCGCGGGTCCCGGAGGGGAGTGGGGTCCGGGATCCCCGGACCTAGGTGCGCCTGGTGCACTGGCTGCACGCGAGCTGCGCTACCGGGAGAAAGCGAACTGTGCAAGGGGCGGAGGGGGGGGCGGGGGGGAAACATCGCTGTGCAAGGGTGACTTATGGGACCCCTGGGGAGACCAGAGAAGTGCAAGAGCCATAGGAGAGGGTCTCTAGGGGAACGCATCAGAGAGCTGGGAGGTGGTGGCCGCCGCAGGAGGGAAAGAGAGGAGAGGGCGACAAGTCATGGGCCAGTCCACCCGGGTGCACGTGCTAGAACAGGTGACAGAACACAAGTTCCAGCTGCTTGATGGACTGCATCTTTCTTAGCACATTAGGAATCGAAAGGGGAGAGACACACGGTTGAAGGGACACCGTGTATTCTAGAAACTGAGGGATCGTTTTTTTTTTAGGGTGGGGACAAAAGGTTAGAGAAATATATGGCAGAGTTAAAAGACTCTGCTCTGAGAGTAGGGTCAGCATCAGGGCGTGAAGGAATCCGGGAGGGGGCACGTGATCCTTTGAAGTTTGGAGAGAAGCAGAAATTGAGTGTCCAGGGATAGAGTCCACCATATCTTAAAATTAGTACAATATTGGAGAAAGAAGACCGTTAGACCAAGGAGAAACTGTGAATGCCGCTTAGATCTATGGTTGGGTGGACTGTGGTGAGAGGCGGAGGTGGGGGAGTGGGGGGGGGGGCGCAGAGTTAACACGGGGGTTAGGGTTGAGGAGGGCTGAAGAAGGAAGATCAGCTTGGTCTGTGGGGCTGTCCAGGTGCAGGGGCACGCCCCACTTCGGCAGGTACCCGCATTTGCTTTCTCACCAGCGCACTAGCCCGACCTCTAACTACAGGCAAACACACCCATATAAGGACTGAACTTGGGCTGCCTTAGGAAGAAGCCGTTAAAAATAAACTTCCTAGTCGCTTGTAACAAGGTTTCTTGAAGATTATTTTTGTCCAACAAAGAGAGAAGACTGCTTTGGGAAGTAGTAGATGGACCGTGTAAGTGTGAGCACGTCTCTGGGTGTTTGGGCAACTTTTTGGTAAAAGCAGCTCTCCGTGAACCCTCACGGGTCATTATTTTCACAAATCCACCATTCGAGACATTTTAAAAACAACTTTTACTTCCACTTCTCATTCCCTTCTGCAAAATAAATGTGTATATATACTTTAAAAAAAAAACAAAAACAAAAATGTGATGCTTTCTCACCAGCATCACAGAAGAAAATTATCCAAAACTTGGAAATGGGAAAGGAAATTACTGGGTGTCCTTTTTTAGCACGGCATGGAAGTAGGTGCTATCTAATCCACTTTCAGTGGATTATCCAATTCAAAAGTGTACTTTTATGAATGTCCTATTGACTAGGCTTATTTGTGGCTTTATAGAGTATATGTTATCTTAAATAATGCTGATGACAGTATTATCCATCGGAGCTGTCTATCTGGGGTCCTTTACCTTTACTTGGATAGAAATCCTGAGAGACTGACCACACATGGTGGTGCATGCCTTTAAGCCCAGCAGTCAGGAGGCAGAAGCAGGAGGATGTGAGTTCCAAGCTCCTTGGTCTACACAGCAAGTTCCAGGGTAGTCAGAACTACTTAGGAAGATCCTGTCTCAAAAACCAAACAAACAAACAAAAAAAACCAAAAAACTGTGAGACAAGCAGAGAGGCTTTTCTGGCTTTGGTGTCCCCAAGGCCGTGGGTCTGGAGAGCCTGTGGGCTGGACAAAAGGACTGTGATAACTAGGGGCCTATTGCTTCATGCTTTAGAAGCCAGAGACATGACTAGGCATTCAGGCTGGAGGCTTATTGCTCTGGACTTTAACCACCAGCAACCCCCGGGAATTTTGCAACTGTGGGAACCCTCTACTTCCAACAGCAGTGTGAGGGAGCAGCAGGCAGTTCCTACTGGGACTGCAACTCCGGAAAGGGCTCTGGGGGTTGACCCTCAGCTCCCTGCAGGAGCCATTACAGCCCTGCAGCCCAGTGGCCAGAGAAGTTTGACAACTCCTTGGAACTCTTCTCGTGGCTTAGACTCACAGATGTTTGTCTCCAGCTCTTCACGGGACTCTGTGATTCCATTGCCTTTCTCCCAATCCTGCACTTTTCGTGCTCTGGAACCTTTTAGCTGCTGCGCCATCTCTGGGGCATTGCCGCCTCCCACTGCTTCCAGCAACCTTCTCTTCTTTTTGTTGCAGGCTCACCCAGGACCACTAATTATAAAGATCAAAAGTAACCAGGGCTTGGGGGTGTAGAGTGCATGTCTAACATGCATGAAGCCCTGGACATAAAATTGAGTATAGCTGTGCAAGCTCTGATCCCAGCACTCCAGAGGCAGAGGCAGGAGGATCAGGAGTTCAAACTATAAAACAAGTTGAAGGCCAGTCTGGGCTACTTGAGAGAATGTCTCAGATATTTAAAAGAGGAGTCAGGGCAGGGCTAGGGAGATAGTTCAGTGAGTAGGAACACTTGCTCTGTAAACGTGAGGTAGAATCTCCAGGAGTAAGTAAAAGAGGCAGGCATGGCTATACATGCTGCTATCCCAGCACTGAGAGGCAGAAACATGCAAATTCAAGGATCTCACTGGACAGATAGTCTAACCCAAACAGCAGGCTTCACGTTCACTGAGAGAACCTCTCTCAAAGCAATAATGTGGAAAGCGGCTGAAGATTTCCTCTGGCCTCTACATGTGACCTCCGGTACTGGTATCCGCACATTGCGTCACAACATGAAAGGTTATTTCATCAGTATTGTTTCAAGAATCAAAAGAGGAAAAAAAAACCAAAAGAATCAAAAGAGAATAGTGAACCACTTTTGAATTAGGAGCAGTAAAATGGTTGCTGCAAAAATACTTGGTTTATGAGAAATGTACAGGGTTGGGTGGGGTGAGGGGTTAGTCAGGAATAGGGAGAGTAGGGAAAAAGGGCCAGGAGAATGAGCGGTTATCGATGGGGTGGGGAGTGGGGGGATCTCTAGGACACTACAGAGACCTGGGATGGGGAGGCTTCAGGGAGTCTATGAGGGTGACCTTAGCTGAGACACCTAGCAGTGGAGCAGGCATACAGAGCCTGAAGTGGACACCTCCTGTAGCCAGGCAGGACCCCAGGGGAAGGATTAGGACACCAACCCACCCTCAAAACCTTCCACCCAAAATGTTTACTGTCTTCAAGAAGAACAGGGACAAAGATAGAGCAGAGACTGAAGGAACAGCCAAGCAGTGACTGGCCCAACTTGAGACACATCTCCTGGGTGAACCAATCCTTGACACTATTAATGATACTCTGCTATGCTTGCAGACAGGAGCCTAGCATAACTGTCCTCTGAGAGGCTCCACCCAGCAGCTACCGAAACAGATGTAAAGACCCACAAACATTAGATGGAGGTTGGGGAGTCTTGTGGAAGAGTTGGGGAAAGAATTGAGGAACCTTCAGGGGACAGGGACTCCACAAGAAGACCAACAAAGTCAACTAGGGACTGAGAGGAGGGGGGCTGTGATCAGGATAAGATGTAAAGTGAGCAAATAAATAAATTAATGGAGAAATAAAAGAAAGAAAAATATTCCTTAAAGAGGAATGAAAAGGGAATTTAGAAGGAACCTTAACTGAATGACTTCATGAATTTTTTAATGACTTCATGAATTTGAATTTTGGTTCCAAGATGGGGTACTCATCCCTGAAAGCGCTCTAGTCCCTCCTCCCAAATCCTGGTGAAATGACCAGACTACATTATGGCAGACCCATTAGTAAGTTTGTCCCACCTTCCTTCAACAGGTCTCCTATTTCCTGAAGGATAATAAAATATCTTTTATTATCCACAATAAATCCACATAAAGATGGATTTATGCTATCCCTCATATCCTTAATTATGATAACCATAAGTAAAATGTTCTTCTGAATTCTGTGAACCAGCTTAGCAGATGGTTGAACCCCAGAATGGAAACATGAGACACCAACTCAGTCATAAGCAGAGGCCATAACCTGGGACTTGGCAATACTCGTCTAAAGTGGGGTGTGGTGGGGTAGTCTGTCAGGTTGAACTGAATTCTATGGCACCCATCTTTTGTCTGGTAAAGAGTTCCCTGGAGTTAGACGTGTTGAGCCAGCCAGCCCACTGACAAAACTTCATCTAATTCACTATGCAAACAAAGCAAAAACCTGAGGAGTTTGCCTCAAGTCATTGAGTCTCTGCCAGTCACCAGAGCCAAGCTGCAGTCAGTTGTGTGTGGCAACTATTCAAGCCATGTTCGTATCAGGCAAATGCCGAGCTCCTACCAATCCAGCTGTCTCTGCACCTCACTTCCTTTTTCTGTACCCCACTTCCTTTTTCTACAGTCACATGCGTTTTCTGTTCCTCGATTTCCTTTTCCTGTTTATAAATACTATCAAACCATTGAAGTCTCCCGGAACCTCTTCTGGTTCCCAGGGCTGCCCGACTCGCTGTTCTTGGTTCAAGGTAACTGTTCAATGTAATTTTCCCCGTGTTTTTCTTCTGACTGTGTATGTGGAAAAACTCCCACACATCTGGACACAGCAGGGTTCTGTGTTGAATTAGAGAGTACAAAAAGAAGTAGCAGTTTGGGATTCTTGCTTTCCTCTCAGATGCTCACAATTAAGTATGCACCAGTGCTTTTCAACAGGAAAACAAGCCACCAATGAGCCAGCCAGCTCTGAGGGATGCTTTGGGGATTAGCTTTGCCACACAAGTCCTCCACAAAAGCAGCTACTAGGGTGAGAAAAATAAAATAATGAGCCTTATAAAAACAAAAAAACTGCATACAATAACTTGTGTACGTACATGAATGCAATGTGCAGTCTCCATAATGTATTAAATTTTAACTCAGAATCACTGGATAAGAACCACTGCGGAACATGGAAAATACACTTCTTACCAATGCAAAATGATTTATTTTGTTGCTATCTACATTGTTCGCTACAGTCAGTGACTTCCCCAGCCACACAAATGCCAGTTTCCTGGCTTTTTTACAATAATTGTTGCACCATTAAAATATCATTTTAATTTTTTTTTGACAAGATCTTGCTCGGAATGGCACGGGACAGTGATCTCCACTTTATTTCAAATTTAAAAAATAAAAAAAAGTTTTCTATTTTAATTTGCTCACCAGAAGACATCCATGTGGTTAGGTGAAGTACTTCAAAGGTTGGGAAGCTGCCTCAGTTGGCAAAATGCTGGTTGCACAAGCCTTATGAATTTAGATCCCCAGTACACTTGCCAAAAGTCAGGCTGAGAAGCGCAGACCTGTAACCCAAAGCTGGGTGTCAGAAGCAGGGGAACCTGAAAACTCACTGCAAGCTTTAGACTCAGTGAGAGACTCAGAGTCCAACAGGCAAGACAAAACAAACAAAAACCAAAGTCATGTGGAGAATGATAAAATCGACCTTTGACCTGCACATGCCCATACACAAGCAAGCATGCCTGCACACACATGTGTATATCATGAATACACACAATACATACACAGTACTTAAAGTCTACCTACCTATCTGAAATGGAACTGAAAGGACCCAGAACAGGTATGCATACTCAAGAGAGCCTTCCAAAGACACCAGGGAAAAATTATTTAACCCTTGTAGGTGGAAGAAGGTAATCCCTGGTAATTCTAGAACTGCTAGTTATCACACATTACAAAACATTAAGGTTCATTCTCACGCACATCGTATGCAACTAAGACATTTAGTGACAATGAAGGTGTCTGTTGACCCCTGTCTATAGCAGCATTATTCATGATGACCAGAAAGAAAGAAGGGGACATAGGTCCATTAGAACTGAGAGGGTAAGAATGTGTGGTTCATACATACTGTGGAATGTTACCAGCTTTTAAAAAGGAGGGAAAAATATCTGAAATAGGTCACATACGAAGATAAAGAGGCCAGTCACAAAAGACATTGCTGTATGTGAATCCACTCGATAAGTCATATAAAGATAGAGACGGCGTAAAGTCATGCTTGGCAAGGTGTCCGGGGAATAAGGAATTGGTGTCCATGGGCACCAGGTTGGTTTGTGTAGAGACCACTGATGGGTGATGGCGATTGCTGTACTGCAGTGTGCTGAAGGCTGGTGATCAACTGTTGGCACATTTACCAGTGATCATGGTGGTTAAGTTGCTTGCTGCAGAGGCACAAAGATTGCAGCTTGTCTGCCCAGAATCCACAGAACTGCCAGGAGAGTAGGGTGGCCCCGAAGGGATTCTAACTTCTAAATTCAGGGGCACAGAATCCCCAGAGCAAGTTGGCAAGACTAGTCATGCCAGGGAGCTTTGATGAGAGGCCCTGCTTCAGTGAATAAGGTAACAGACTGACGGAGGAAGATTCCTGACATCGACTTGGGGCTCCCTCCACATGCATGTGCACATGTGTATATGTGACAGTTGTGAGCTGCCATGTGGGTGCTGGGAATTGAACCTTGGTTTTCTGGAAGAACAGCCAGTGCTGTTAACTGCTGAACCATCTCTCCAGTCCCTTCCACTGATTTTTTTGGTTTTGGTGTTGTTTTTGGTTTTTGTTTGTTTTATGTGCTCACAACTGTCTGTAACTCCAGTTCCTAGGGGATCTGGAAACCTAGTCCTCTCTCTAGCCCCACCCCCCCAAGGCTGTCACTCAAAGCTTCAGCTGCCATAGTCAAGTCTGGGATTTGAATGGTGGCTCCTGTCACCATTCAAGGAAGAAGGGAAGAGTGCAAGGAGCTAGATATCAAAAATCCTGGGGACTTCCTTGGAAAAAAATCCACTGAACAATAACTGTGTTCCTCACAAGAAATAAAGCTCTGCTTTTTCAAGAGAGACTGCTTTTCTGAGAAGGTCACAAGCAGGCAATCACACTTCTGTCTACAGCTCATGGGTGTTTCAGGAGTGTTGTAACGATGGCAGACTTAGTGTGCTCTCAGGCTCTGCCATTTTTTTTTTACATGAAGTTTGTATATTTGAAACTTTTGAATGCTTCTGGCTAAAAAAATTGTGTTATTGAATCTAATAAAAGTAAAGATCCTTCTGTAACAACTGGCCCCACTCATGGACTCCTTGCCAATCACATCTGTAAACACGCAATGAGAGGAGACCTCGTTGAGAGGAGACCTCGTTGAGAGGAGACCTCGTTGAGAGGAGACCTCGTTGAGAGGAGACCTCGTTGAGAGGAGACCTCGTTGAGAGGAGACCTCGTTGAGAGGAGACGGGTGACCCCTCCCACAATTTTCTTCAATGTAGCAGATTGGTTTTGTCTTCGTTTTGATTCATTGCAGCTCAGAGGACCCCAGACACGCTAGGCCAGTGCTCTACCACTGAGCCACCTCCAGCATGAGACTCCAGCTCACAACAGGGCTCTTTGCTCCTCTGGAGAAATGGCCCAGGTGCCACCTCCAAGTAATGGACCTAGGCTTCCCCTTTTTGCAAGCTCAGTGACTCTGACACTGCTGCCTTCTGAGGCACAGAAGGCTCCATCAGCCTCTTTCACACATTCCCCTCCTTGCCTACAAGCACACACCCAAACCAAGCATCCTACCTGGAATGAGTTTGTGGGATTGAGCAGCAAATGCAGTCTCAGCTGCAGTGTGTGGTTGTGCTTGAATCAACTAATTTAACTCATAGCCCTCACCATCTCTGAAACCAACTTTTCCGTTGTTATTGACACAGTTCTACGCGCTGGCTAAATTATAAATGCAAGAGGTTTATTTGGGCTCGTAGTTCTGGTCCAAAGTTGAAGGCCAGCATTTAGTGGTGACCTTTTCATTAGCAGGGTACTGAGTTATCACAGGAACTTTACCTAGTAAGAGGCAGAAGAGCATGTATGGTGTGTAGTGTGTATGTGTGGTGTGTGGTGTGTATGTGTATGAAAGTGTAAATGTCTATGTGTGCATTCTGCTCATTCTCCTTCTTAGAAAGCCAACAGAGCTTATCTAATCCTAACCATCTCACAAAGACCCCACCCCTAAACATCAGAGTCTAGGGTACCTTTCTATCTTCATAGTACTTCACACTGCACTGACAGTTAAATCCCAACAGGAGGACTAGAGATGACTCAGTAGTTAAGAGTACTTGTTGCTCTTGCAAAGTACATGGGTTCAGTTCCCAGCATCTATATTAGGTGGCTCATAACCATCTGTATCCGGCATCCTCGGTGGCCTCTACAGGCACCTGCACACATCTGGTGCACATAAATTCATGTAGACACATATAAATAAATCCTATAAAAACAACCATGATCTGCAGGAGAGACAAGCCATATTCAAACTGCAGTGCCCACTCTGACACCAGTGTTCTCAGATAGGCAGAGCCACAGGGGTGGAAGGAGAAAGCTATGTACAGCAGGCAGAGCCCTCAGCAGATCCCTCAGCTCCCTGCTTACACTGCAAGCAAATTCCACAGGGACCCGGGAGCCATGGAGGAGCTGGATTTGGGAAGAGACTTCACTCTCTAAGGGAAGTTGTGAGAGCTGCAAACACAGCAATTCTGACCTTACATGAGGGTATATAGGGTCACCAAGTAAAGTGATGAGGTTCTCTCTCTCTCTCTCTCTTGCTGTCCCTGTCTCTCTGTCTCTGTCTCTGTCTCTCTCTGTCTCTGTCTCTCTCTCTCTCTCTCTCACACACACACACACACACACACACACACACATCCACCACCTGTCCCATTATAGGAAGCTTCATCCGTTGGTCTGTTTGTTCTGCAAAGCCTGAAAGGAAATGTGTTGACAGCCACTTCCTGCCTTGGGATCAGCTGAGGAGTCTTGCAGCCACCCGCTAGCCTGGGCAGAAACCAGCCCGGCAGCAGAAGCCAATCCACAGCACTCAGCACAGCCACCGAGGAGGCCAAGGCCCGGCCTATCGTAGATCTTTGCTGATAAAACTCAGCTGACAGTGAAGGCCTGAGGCACCAACTTCACAAACTGTACAGTCTTCAAAACACAGACACACGCCTGGGCGACTGTGCAGCAGGCCTAGCTCCGGGTTTCACTGGCTTCTTAGCTCACCACTGTTATGTTCTGTTCCCACACCCTTCTCCTCTTTCTTGGTCTTCTGTTGATACATCTTCGAGTATCCCCTGAAGAAAGAATCCCTGGATAGCAACTCTCTGAATCTTTGCATGTCCAAGTTTGATTTTTAGCCTCATAATTTAATTATATAATGAATATAGAATTAGTGGGTTCAAAATATTTAAGAGGTAGTTGATTTTTTTTTCACTCCAGAGACTGAGACAAGGATCACTGTGAGTCCTAGGCCATCCTGGACTCCATGGAAAGAATCTACCTCAGAGAGAGAGAGAGAGAGAGAGAGAGAGAGAGAGAGAGATTCATCCCCTAGCATTGTTGATCCACTTAGGGGCTGGGGAAATGACTCAACAGACAAATCTTTTGCCATTCAGAGTTCAGATCCCCAGAATTCACATATGCCAAGTAGCTGTGGCAGCTTGAAATCCTTGGAAGCCAGAAACAAGCAAGCTGAATAGCTCTGGTTTGAATTGAAAATCCCACTTCGAAGAAAGAGATGGAGAGCCACTAATGAAGATTCTAGATCGAATACATGTTGTGGTGACCCCCAACCATAAAATTATTTCATTGCTATTCATAACTATAATTTTGCTACTGTTTTGAATCATAATGTAAATATCTGTTTTCTGGTCATCTTAAATGACCCCCATGAAAGGGTTTTTTGACCACCCCACCATCACCCCAACCCTGACCCCCACAAAGGGACTGGGACCCACAGACTGAGAACTGCTGCATAAGATGGACATCAGCCTCCAGTCTCTACAGGTATGCTCACACACATGCACAGGCCCCTCACACACACATGCTCTCCTAGATATAAACACAGGCACATGCACACCACACATACATACACACATAATAAAATAAAATATGAAAACACACTGCAGTGGTTTGAATAAGAATAGCCCCCATAGGCTTATAGATCTGAATGCATGGTCCCCAGGTAGTGGAACTGTTTGTAAAGGATTAGGAAGTGTGACCATGTCAAAGGAGGTGTGTCAGTGGGCGTGGGCTTTGAGGTTTCAAAAGCCCACACTACTTCCAGGTAGCCCTCGGTGCTTTGTGATTGGTCTCAACATGGAAGCTCTCTGTTGCTGCTCCAGCACCATGCCTGCCTGCAAGCTACCGTGCTTCCCACCGTGATGGTCATGGACCCTCTGAAACTGCAAGCCTCAAAGTCAATGCTTTCTTTTATAACATGCCTTAGTCTTGATGTTTTGTCTCAGCAATTGAAAAGTAATGAAGACAAACAGAATACTCATATCTAATGGTTTATTATAAAGCATATTTCAAAGAATACAAATGAACAGCCAGATGAACAGATATGCAGGTAAGATCTGGAATAGTCCCAGGAGCTTCTGTCCACAGGATTTCTGGGCACCACCCTACCTGCATATTGGGAGTGTTGTTCCTTTTCCTCTGAACCCTCATGTGATCAGCTGTGTTGAACTCTTCTGGGGTTTTACGGAGACTTCACTGTGCAGGCATGAATGCTAGACTGGGTGAGGAGACCCAGCAAAGCCTGTCTATCCAGACTCCTTAGGACTCCTTTCCTTGTGGTGAGGCAGCAGGCAGGCTCTGGAATGAGGAAGGTCATTGACCTATTGCTGAATGAGAGGAGGTCAGAGAATTTATTATGGTCAGCTAAAAGATGGGAGGGGAGGGTGAAGGGATTAAAATTTGCTCTACCCGCCTGGGGCGGGGAGAGAGAGAGAGAGAGAGAGAGAGAGAGAGAGACTACTTTGTATAACCTGTCTCAAGGAGAAAGTTAAAAGCCTAGACCCATAAGACAGATATAAACAGTGAAATATGTAAATATTAAGTCTATTGCACTATGAGTTTATATACAGTTAGACCAAAGTACAGAACATATGGATCTGGAGATGGGTCAGTGGGTAAAGGCCCTTGCCACCAAGCCTAAAGACCTTGCCAGGCCCAAAGGAAACTCCACTCCCCCAAATTCTGGCACTGGTTTCCCTCTGCCAAAGGAGCCATTCCTCTTGACTGTCAGAAGGGGCAAGCGACTACCTGTGGTGCCGATTAGCAGACCACGAGCAGGCTGACCTCCAGGCTCACCCAGTACCTGTGACTCTCCTCAGCTTGTCTCACTCCACTCCCTGCCCTAAGGTTCTCCAGCTCCTGGGTTCCCTGTCCCAGCTTCTCACCCCTATGTAACTGCTGTTGCGGCCATGTGGGTTTTTTTTTTTTTTTTTTGTTTTTTGTTTTTTTGGTTTTTTTTGGTTTTTTTTGGTCCTCTCTTTTCTCTTCCTCTCTCCCCTGTCTCTTCCTCAGGTACTCTCTCCTTCTCTCTCTCCTCTTACGGCCAAGTCCAATCTGCTGGTCACACACAGTCTACCAGGTTCTCTCTCTGCTCAGGACTATGCCCTGATGGCCCTGGCTTTCCCTCAACCATACCTTGAAGTAGTCATGATTTCCATTTACAGAGACCTGAGTTGGATCTGAGGCCTCTCATCGTAGAAAGGGAGCCAACTCCCAAAAGTTGTCCTTCTGCCTGTTTCGTGCATTTTCTAAGTAAATTAAGTGCAATAAAAATCAGAATTTCTCAGGCTCTCTGGACAATTCCTTATTGTGGTGTGTGTGTGTGTGTGTGTGTGTGTTATTGTTTTACATAGAATTTCTAGCCCAGGGTAGCCTCAAAAGGACTGCACAGATGAGGATGACCAAGAATCAATTACGCTTCTAATGCTACTGTGAATGTTATTTTTAAGTGACAGCTTTATTGAGCTGGAACTCAGTGCTGCAAGTTCACCATTTTAAGTTGTACAATTCAGTGGTTTTAGTATATGATTCATAGCTATGAACAAGAACAATCAAGTTCCAGAACAGTTTTTATCATTAGTAATATTTTTATCACTCCCTTTGTGTCTTCCCTGTTTCCTCTCAGCCACTTACAAATGCGATTACCTACAGCACATGACCTCTCGTGTCTGCCTTCTCTCCTATAGCATAATGTGTCCAAGGTTCCTGTGCATTGTTGTATATAAGGACGTTTATTTCCACTGTTGCACCATATTCTGTGAATGGTTTGAGCCGGCTACAGGGTTAGGGGGCCCAGTTTCCACTCAAGACTGCTTCCATCTCTTACACCTACCACAGGTTCACGAGGCTACCCAAACCATCTTGTATTTTGGCAATTCACTTAGAAGGACTAACAGGGCTCTCTGAAGCCTTTTCACCATGGTGAGGTTTTATTTCAGGTCAAAGGCACAGATAAAGCTCGTTAAAAAACAAATGTATAGAGTGGAGTGCAAAAGAACTCCAAACATGAAGCCTCTTCTACCCTTTCCTCATGGAGTCAGACCACCATCAGCTCCTAGTCTCAGCATGTGACAGTGTGAGTGGACACTGTACTTTGGTGTCCAGAGTTTTAGTTTACTACATATACATGACTGATTGATTGGTTGATTCCATGTATCGGTGAATTAATTGAATGGCATTTGTATACATACACACACCCACACACACACACACACCACAAGCTAATTTTGATATGCCTTGACTAGCTCAATGGCTGAGAATTTCTAAACCTTCCCGAGGCTAACAAATAGCCCCCACCAGTATCCCTGAGTATTCATCTTTTACCCCAGACTGAACCAGGGAAGTGGCCTCTGGGGCCACTTTCTTGGATTCTTATATTCGGCGGGTCTTTAAGTTTCATCTTTCTCCGTCCCTGTCATGGACATTCTCTTCCTCTCCCCTTTCTCTAGCTCTTGCCTGAGCAATCTAAAAGTCCTGCCCTGTCTCCCTACCCAGCAAATGGCTGTACAGCAATTCTTTATTATCAATCGAAGCCAGGGTGGGGCAGGGACCCCTCAGGTCTGGAAGCATGGCTTTTTGGGAACTGAAATAAGACAAAGCATTAGAGCCAATTCTCAACAATTCCCTGCATGGTTTATCTCAGTCTCCAGGTTGACAAACAAGGTTCCATCCAAAGGTGCATTGTTGATTTCTGATACGGCTCTTCTAGTCCATGGGGTCGAGTAAGGGAGTGACTAACTCCCACTTTAAGTCAACTTGTTGAGACTATCTACTAAGAACCAAGGTCCAAAGGCAAACAAAGACTCTCCCATCAGCCATAACATTCCAGAAGAACAGAACAGAATTACATCCCTGAAGCCAAGGCCAAAGGCCCAACCTTCTTTTGGACAAGGCCGGATTCTCTACTCCACGTATTCTGTTGTAGGAACACGCCACATTTAAACAATCTGTACCGTTGTTGGTGAACATTCAGGTTGCTTCAACTTTTATTCTAATGCTTAATGCTTCTATGAACATTTAGGAGATACAAGTCTCTATGTGGTTAAATAGTACTTCTTTCATATATGTATAATTTTATCTTATATACATGTGGGTGCTGGAAATTGAAACTAGGACTCCAACCTGGGTTTTCTGGAAGAGCAGCAGATGTTCTTAACTGCTGAGCCATCTCTCTCGCTGCTAAAACGTATTTCTTAATTTTCATTTGGTGCTTATTGAACTCAGTCTTACTTCTTAAGTTTTTCTGTATTGCAGGAAGTTTGCCAAGGATGGGCTAGAGAGATGACTCAGCAGTTAAGAGAGAGCACTCTTTGCAGAAGACCTGAGTTTGACTCCTACCGACTACATCAGGTGTTTTCCACGCCTCCAGAGAATCTGATGAATCTTCTGCCCTCCATGGGCATTTCCACTCACTAGTGCACAATACTGCTCCCCAACTTCCACACGCCCACACATGTATGTCAGGTCCAAAGAGTACTACCTCCTCAGAAGAACAGGCTACCTGACTAGTGCAAAATTAAATCTAGGTCAGCTCAACCTGGACTATAGGAAGATGTCTGGTGGTTAGATAAAAGCCAGCATTCCTCAGAACTTGTGAGACTGGTTCCCATATGCCAAAAGGAGTCATTTCCTTTACTTCTGGCTCTACAACTGACTTGTGCCTATGGTGCCTATCAGTGTATCATTGTCCATGCCAGCCTTCAGGGTCCCTCAGGCCTCAGTCACAGTACCTGTTATACATTCTAAAGCCCCTAACTCCTCCCCTCTAGCTCACAGGCTTCCTTTATTCCCAGATACCCATTCTCCTTACAATCCTTGTGTGATGGTTTGAATAGTTTGGCCTGCATAGACTCATGTGTTGGAATGCTTGGCCTACAGGGAGTGGCACTATTAGGAGGGATGGCCTTGTTGGAATAGGTGTGGCCTTATTGGAGGAAATTTGTCATTGTAGGCATGGCTTTGAGGTTTCTTATGCTCAAGTTCTGGAATCAGAGCTTTCTCATGACTGTCTAAGGAACACAATATCCTTCTGGATGCCTTTGGTTCAAGATGTAGAACTCTCAGCTCCTTTTCCATCACCATGTCTGCCTTCAGGCTGCCATGCCTCCAGCCATGATGATAATGGACTGAATCTCTGAGCTGTAAGCTATGGTCATGGTGTCTCTTCACAGCAATAGAAACCCTAAATAAGACAGTACCCAACCTTTTTAGCCAATTTTAGTGGGGAAACTGAGGTATAAGGGTGATAAAGCACATACATAGAGAAAGGGACAGAGACATTCCCCCAGGGGGCCCCAATCCCCTACATTACAATCTGCCAAGTCTTATATTTCTTTGCTAGTTTTCCATGAGAAACTATTTTCATAAGATAAATTAAGAATTTTTGCTTAGGCTAGTACAACTGGGATCCTTTTACTTGCCAGAGAGGGAGAGCTGGTCCCACCCCTTGCTAGCTGTAGCACTCAGCAGAGTGGGCCCTGCACCTCACCTGAGTAGAGCTGGCCTCGGTGGTATGAGTATAGATGAGTGGGCCTCAAAGACTTGAGAATGGGAATGCTGGCCCTGCCCCTAGCTGGCTGAGGGATTGGGTGAACTAGCCAGGGCAGTGTTAGAGTGTTCATCCTGGTGGGTGGAGGAGAAAGCTGGCAGGCTGACCCAACTACCACCCAGGTTTTGAGTTGGCCACACCAACATCTACCTCATCAATGACCTGCTGGAGCATGTGAAGGGACCAGCCCTGCAGATCCAAAGCTGGAAGATCTTCATGACACAAGGCAACAACTAGATCCAGATGAGGATCTATTACTGATGGTGCAGCAGAAGACAGAGTTTTGAACCAGACCAATAACTCATTACAATGAACATTTGCAAGTAAATGTGACTGTGATTAACACACTAGATTCCATGAGGAGATTTTGTGTTGTTTGCTGTTGGTTGGTTGTTTTTATTGTTGTCCTTTTGTTTTGTTTTTATTTTTATTTTTTTACTTCTTCGGGAGGAGGTTGCAAGGGCTGTGGAGGTTGTCTCAAGGTGTCTTAGTTAGGGTTTCATTGTTGTGAAGGAATACCATGACCAAGTCAACTTTTATAAAGAAAACATTTAACTGGGGCTGGCTTACAGCTCAGAGGTTTAGTCCATTGTCATGGCAGAAGCATGGTAGCCTGCAGGCTGAGATGGTGCTGGAGAAGAAGCTGACAGTTCTACAGTTTGATCTGCAGGTAGCAGAAGGAGTCTGTGTCTGTCATATTGGACATAGCTTGAGCATATATGACCTCAAAGTCTGCCTTCACAGTGGCATACTTTGTCCAACAAGGCCACACCTCCTCATAGTGCCAGTTTATGACCAAGCATTCAAACCCATGAATCCTTGGGGCCCACACCTATTCGAACCACCACAGGTACCAGCAAACTATGAGACTCCTTAGCACAAGCCCTGCTGTGTGGAAGTGACTGGTCTGTCTTGACCTGGGATGATGCAATATTCTGAAATCTCTCTTGGATTCTAAGAAACTGAAGGTTTTGCTGAATCTCACAGCCAGAGTTAATAATACACCTGGGAGTCACTTAAAACTTGACTACCACCCTACTGTGTGCTCACTCTACTGTGTGCTCACCTTACTGTGTGCTCAAACTGTTTCACTTGTTTTTAAGAGAACAGCGCCATAACCAACCTTACTAACTCTGGATTTCCCGTGTCATCAACGTTTACAACCTCAGCTAATGCAGAGTGGTGTCTTAGACTATGCATTCTTCCACACCCTGACTCAGCTAATGCAGAGTGGTGTCTTAGACTATGCATTCTTCCACACCCTGACACAGGTAATGCTTGTGTATCATTTGCTGAAAGCAACAAACATAGAAGTTGGAAGCCATTTGCTAAAATCTATCGTAGAGGTTGAACGTAGCCCTTTATGGAAAACTGGCTAACAGTGACTGTTATCTGGGTCAGTTGGGTTCAATTGGAGCCAGTGATTTATACCCTTGTAAACTCTGTTAAAGATTTGTAAACTGTCCTGTTCCTCCCCCATGAGATGCTTTCTATGATGACCAATAAATATAAAGTGAAGCCTTTTGTAAGGGACAGACATCACCCACCCACAGATACATCCAGCTCCAACAAGAGACAGACGCACAAGGATACACATAGACAGACACAGGGACAAACAGATTAATTAAAACAGCCTTCAGGCAGGCAGATTCAGATCATACAACACACAGACAGAGGATGGAAGACACAGGGAGCATGAAGCAGAGAGCTCAAATGTGGACGCTCCTTGGTTATATGAGTCCTGTGGGATGCTTTTATTTCTTTCCTTACTGAAATGCCAATGGGTTGTTGGTGGCCTGGAGTTAACTACTAACGTGTTATTATCCACACATTGACCTTTCCAGCCTAGGTCCACTCTTGAGGGGTCAGCTTGATAACTTGGATAAAACACAAATGGTCTCCTGGTCCCAAGTGTTTGATGATGACTTACCATTGTTATACTGTGGACTGGGAGGGGGGCATTCTAGAACTGAGGACATACCAACTGGTAAATATGAAACATAGCATTGCTCTCTAAAGCCTTCTATGCCTTCCTCTACCATACTAGCTTCTCTGTAATTTGCTCAGTTTTCCTCCTACATTTCTCTTCCAACGCCTCCAACAATCATGGTTGGCCCTTAAGTGTGTGTCTCTCTCTCATTAGACTATAAACTGCTTGAGGCGTGGAAATGTGTCACGATGCTAGTTACCTTTGCCAATTTGTGACCAAATACTTGACAGAGTAACTTAGAACCAGGATTTGTTTTTCTCACAATGTCAAGTCTACTCTGAAATTGCTTGATCCCATGACCTCTGGCGTAACATCATGGCGGCAACAGCCTTCACCTCATGGAAAACAAGTTGCTGAGACAATAACAGAGACACAGTTGCAACCTTCAAAGGCAGGCCTCCAGGAACAGACTTCCACCAGCTCGCCCCCATCTCACCTCCCCCAAACAGTCTCACCATCTGGGGAGCAAATATATTTAACCCCAACAGTCAAGTATCGTGGTACCTGGTAAAGTTCCTTGGGTCTAGTTAGTAGTTATGAGGGAAAGACGGGTTACTTGCCAGGAGACTTTAATATTTTGCTCAGCTAAACATCCATGGAGCCAAGCAGTGTGGAGAAGATGGGATGAGTCACCCCTTTACACGTCTCATTTCCTGTTCACTCAAAGACCGGTGTTTCTAGGATGATCTAGCCCCCGGGGCTGTCTCCGAAACTCTGATGGGCCCTACATTGTTCTGACTTGCTCACACGGTTGTTTTAAAAAGGATAAGAGTAAGACGCATTGACGTTGTACCAAAGTGAATGATGGAAAAAGAAGCACACATTAGCCAGTTCAAAAGATTTCTCATGCTTTGATTTTCTCTGGCAGGTTTGTGGGAAGAACTCTAAGTACTCACGGGTAATTTTCTAATCAAATTATGCTTTTGCATCATGGCAACTACTTCATAAATACAATTTGCTAGTATCAGCCACAATATCAGGAGGAGAAGCTACAAACCTTAGATCTTCACATAAAACACATGTTGCCACATATTGTTTAAATCAAGCAGACTGCACCTGTCCAAACAGGTCGGTTCCCCCTTATTATCAACGTTCCAGCTGCTCTTTCTCTCTCTTTGTCTCTCTCCAAATTCATCCGTTCTGGGTTCTTCTATGTCATAGCGTTTCTGTGGTTTGCTTAGGAGACTTTATGTTCAAATAACATTTAAAAGATCAGGCTGGAAATGTAGCTCAGTTAATAGAGTTCTTGCCTAGTATGCTAAAACCCTCAGCACCACCTAAGCGAGCCATGGTGATGGATGCCTGTAATCCCAGAGCTCAGGAGGCAGGAGAAAGAAAATTGGGGGTTCAGGTCATTTCTGTCTCAAAAAAAAAATGAAAGGAAGGGAGGGAGGAAGGGAGGGAGGGAGGGAGGAAAGACAGCAGGCAGGCAGACAGAGATGGGGAAGGGAGAGAGGAAGGGCAAGCTATAATTTAGCTCATAGCTCCCAAATCTCAATGACTTCAGTTGTGACTTGTCAGTGACTCACATACTGTCACTAGATTCCAGCTGGTCTTCTCAGCATCTCTGGTCCTATTCTCAAGTGTCCTTTCAAGATCAGAGGATGGCATCAGCCACAGTCCTTCTGTCTTCTCAGTTTATTATCCAGCAGACAGAAAGAGAGCATCTTAGAGTTTTACTGCTGTGAACAGACACCATGACCATGGCAACTCTTATATGGAAAACATTTAATTGGGACATGCTTACAGAGGGTCAGGCCATTATCATCAAGGCAGGAACATGGCAGCAGGCATGGTGCAGGAGAAGCTGAGACTTCTACATCTTCATCTGAAGGCTGCTAGCAGAATACTCACTTCCAGGCAGCTAGGATGAGGGTCTTAAGCCCATGCCCACCATAACACACCTACTCCAACAAGGCCACACCTTCTAATCCTGCCACTCCCTGTGCCGAGCATATACAAATCACCACAGAGAGGAAGTCCAGAGCCAACTGTCCCTGGGGCTGGTGTTCACAACGAAACCAGTCATAAGACCAATTATTAGCTAACCTGCACCAGGGCCGAGCCTGACTATGGGGTCAGCCTGCTCTGACCCCCAGGACTGCAAGAGGAAGAAGTGGTTCCTGCTGCAGATGCTAGCTCATGTCTTTAGAGAAGGGTACAGGGATGCTGGGCAGTCGGTCTGCAGGCAGCACTGAGCTGAGTTTCCCAGCTGCTCAGATCCTAACCTCCCCGCTTCAGTTCACACATGCTTTCAGATGTGATAAACGGGCTGGGAGTTTTCAAACCTTTCTCCATTGGAATTCTAACATGGCTTTGGGTCTCTCATTAACTCCTGTTTCAGTGTTGTTGTTTATTTTAATTACATATGTGAAGGGTGAAACAGTGCAAGGCTTCCTCCATCTTGCATTATCACTGAGGCCAGTTTCAGGTTTACCTGGAATTTGCTCTCCTTGAAGGAAAATTCTGTGGAAAAGTATTCAACTCTATTCTAGGACCCCAAGGCCAAGATGCCACTTAACTTCTGTTAAACTGTTTGCTTGTGCAAACTTTCCCCCCACGCAGCTGCTGAGAAAGATGTGGCTTTGGTCTTCCGGGTCCTGAAGGCCTGAATGCAGTCCCAGCAGGCTGAATAAAGACTTTCAATTGGCCATAACTATCTGAGTGGTCATCTCTGGCGGGCTCCCTGTAACTTTGTATATAGAAAGTTGTTTTATATTAAAACTGAAAACAATAGGGGTCGTCTGACCAGAGTAGAAGCAAGTGGCTCTTTTCCCACAAATATTGATTCTTAAAACCCAGCAAAATGCTGTTTTTGTTGTTGTTGTTGTATTTTGTTTTGTTTTGTTTGAGACAGGCTCTCATTAAGTATCCCTGGAACTGTCTGTGTAGACCATGAGAGGTGCCTCTGCCCCCTGTACTGAGACCACAGACAGGAGCTACCATACCTGGCTGCTTGTTTATTTTTATATCTCAAATACAGGACTTTAATGCCCTTTATATTTTATATTGTTAGATCTGATTAATCATCTTCTTTTTTCTTTTAGCATAATTGCACCAGGGCACATCCTGAATGACTCTCAAGAGACAGACCTCCCTCACTTAGGAATGATGGCTTTTTTTAAATGATTTATTTTATGTGCATTGGTGTTTTACCTGTGTGTATGAATCTCCTGGAATTGCAGTTACAGACAGCTGTGAGCTGCCTTGTGGGTGGTGGGAATTGAACCCAGGTCCTTCGGGAGAGTAGCCACTGCTCTTAACCACTGAGCAGTTATTTTAGCCACTTCATTTTATTTATTGTTTTTTTTTTTAAGGGCAAATAAGTCATGGGACATTTTGTTTGTTTGATTGGTTGGTCTTGACATTTTGAGACAGGGTTTAGCCTAGAACTTGCTCTGTAGACCAGGCTGGCCTCTTACTCAGACTTCTGAGGGCTAGGCTTAAAGGAGTGGACCATTACCACCAGCTACTCATGGAACACTTTAATAGAAAGACGTACAAAGAATAAATATGGTGGGTAACTACTCAGTAGCTGAGGGAGTCTGCCACCATGCCTGGACCAGGACCTGGGTGGCAGTAGGAGAGAACGGGGACTCCCATAGGTGGTTCTCCCACCTTCTTTGTGCACCATGGCTGTGGACTCACTTACCCCTCCCACACCTTCCCACATATACCCAAACGCAAGACAAACAAAAATGAGTACATGTAATTTAAAACTTAAAAAAAGAAAGACATGAGATAAACATAAAAACAGTAATTTGCTGGGCTGAGGAAGACGACTCAGCCAGTAAAAGCATTTGCTGTGCAGACGTGAGGACCTGAGCTTAGATTCCCCAGTCTCCACAGGAATACTGCGTACAGTGGCACATGCCTATAATCCCAGCATTTAAGAGAGGGGGATAGGCAGAGACCTGAGACAGCCTTGGCTCCCTAAACTAGTCAAATCTGTGAGCTCTGGGATCAGTGAGAGACCCTGTCTCAATAAAGATGGAGAGCGACAGTCGGACACCCTGCGTCAGCCTCTGGGTCTCCACATGCAAAAATACTCCATACGCTTATGTGGGCTCATACACCTAAAACTACATGTACACATATGCATACATACCACACACATGTATCCATGGAAAGAGAGGGGGAGGGGAGGGGGGAGGGGGAAGCAAGCTCAATTTGTGTGGGTCTGATCGTACACACCCATAATCCTAGTACTCAGTACACTGAGGCGAGAAGACTAGGCGTTAAAGGCCAACCTGAGCTACACAGTAAGCCCCCCCCCCCACTTCATCTTAAAGTCTTCTCCCTTGGCATCTTTTTCTTAGCATTAGTGAACTGACAGACACTCACACTCTGACACAAGCTTTGAGTCCGAAATATTTCTCCACATTTCTTGCGTCCTGTTCTTGAATCAGCCGGGGAGGGGGTGGGGGCGCATCAGCTTCCAGGAGCTGAAGAAGGTTTCTCCCTGGACCAATGCCCGCGTCGGAGGGAGGAGCTACAAACTGCAGCCAAGAGAATGGGCTTTTAAACTGCTCAGATCCTCCCCTGACTCAGCAGGGAGGGAACAGGTTTTGGCTTGATGAAGTGTTATCCATTTTCTTGCCTTTCATTCTCCAGTCTGTGGCTCCAGAGGCATGCGCAAATTTGCATAGTATTTGCAAATATTGTTCAAGAGCCTGGTGAGGAACATTTGGCAACACTGAAAATTCAACAGTTCTTATTACTCTTAAATCGTGACAAGATGGCCTGGGTTTCATTCACTCTTAGGAACCAACGATATTGCTCTACAGGAACAAATAAATGAATATTACGATGGTAACTCTGAATAGTTCCACGTTTAGAAAGGTTTTTAGTAAGATTTTAATCACATATTTACAAAATTAACTAAGTCAGCTTTATTTACATAATTTGGCTTTAAAAAGTTGATATTCAGTAACCATAATTTATGTTTTATGTTTAATTTTAATAGACTTGAATATTTTAGAAGATAATGTATGGGAAAAATCTACAAAAATAATTTTGATTTGTAAATTTTAATCGATTAATTTACAGAGCTGAAGATTGAACCTATTGAATGGTATGCAAAATTTCTGACCCTCATTTTTTCCTTTTACTTTAATTTAAATCTTTAAATACTATATTTAAATTTTACATCCTGTGACTACAATCATATTTCATTTAAACTTTCTATTACTTTTGTCGTGTACATAAGTGTTTGTGTACGGTCAGAGTGCAACTTGGTAGAGTCATTTTCCTCTTTCCTCCGTGTGGGTGCTGGAGGTTGCCCTCAAGTCATTGAGCTGAACACGCCGACCTTTATCCACTAAAGCATCTCACTGACCCTAATCACATTTTATTTGTAATCCCACAGGCCGAATCTGGCTATTTTTGTGTGTGAAATGGACTGTAGCTCATTAACTTATACACTGTCTGTAGGTGGTTTATGTCCCAAGAGGGAAGTTGAATAACTTTCATAGGACACAAGTGGCTCTCGAAAACATCATTTTTTAATTATCTGGTGATTTACAGAAAAGATTGGCCAACTTACACTTTTTAGGTAGTTGCTGCCAATAGGACACAAATTATGTAAATATGTTTAGTGTACCAATGTAATTTTGTTGAAAGGAATACAAGAAAAACAGATTTTATGGGCTATGTGCATAACATTTTATGATTTATGTTTTTGCCCATCCAGACATCACTGTCTTCTCAACAGAACACCCAGACATGTGCGGTGATAATTAAATTTCATCATCCTTAATAGTCTGCCAACTTCCAGTCTTGTACAAGTCAGAATTTCCACATATCTATTTTGTATTTGGGGAAGAGCATTTTCCAGTTTATAGCAGGTTTTGTTTACTCTTGACACAGGCTGCAAATACAGGGAAGGCCTGCCAGACTGGGCCGGGTATAAAGGCTACTGCTGGAGAAGATAGTCCGGTGCCTTGCATGACAGTTTGTGAGGAGAACTCAGTTCCAGAGCAGTAACACACCTCAGTCTGTTTCAGCTTTGCTGGCCACTGGTACATTCAGACAGATAACATACCCTGGCAGGAACACTAAGTAGGACCAACCCAGCGCTCCTGGAGAGGCAGAGAGGTCAAGCTCCAGGCAAGGTCTTTGAGCTGTAGCAGCAATCCTGATCTCCCCAGCAGCCTTGTGAGTCGTCCAGTAGTCTAAGCTATTTATTTTGTTTGAATAAAGTACTGTTTATCTGGAGTTCAAGTACAAGTAGGGTCCTGTGTTTTGTCTGCAAACACTTATCCCAGATTAACTGGTCATGTCAAAATGAGCCTTATATCTATGGATGCTACAGTTTAAAAAAAAAAAAGTCAAGCATCCTCCCTACCCCTAGTCCCACCACCATAGACACCTCTGTGCTGTACTAATCAGGCTGTGCTCTGTGTGAGACTGGGGGAAGGTGGGACAGTCAGGTAATCACACCTGGGCAGCAGAGCACCAGTGATATTTGAGACTAGTTGATTCCAAACACACCCCACAACGACTGACATTCCGTTCTATAATGTTTCTCTAACAAGACAGGGCTTCTAATGTTGCCATCGGTTGCACATCTGATCTCGGGGGACTGAGACTAAGAAGGCTGACAAAATAGGAAATGATAGCCATCAAAGTCACCTAGTATTTTCTCTACGCCGTGCACTTTCCTAAGTACCTTCTGTGTTTTAACTCACGCCTGTGGAGCAACTGGATGGTACCTACTACAGTCCTAACTTCCAGATGGGAAAACTGACAGAGAAGGAAAATAGCCTTTCCAAAGGCTCATGGAGAGCTTGAGAGATGCAAGCTCAGATGTTTTCAACCACCCCACCATGCTGTCATCACACACACACACACACACACACACACACACACACACACACACACACGCAGACAGACAGAGACAGAAAGACAGAGATAGAGATTCAGTGAGTCCAGCAAAGGCTCAGGACAGCTCAGCGAGTCTTTCTGAAGTCTTACAGGGGTTTGTGTGGTTAGGAAAAAAATAAACAGAAGCTCCATTACTCCTTTCTAGCAATTCCCCTGTTCCAGAAGATGAAGTCCTACTTGTACAAACCGAGGACATGACCACTTCATGGTTATGAGGAGAATTCCATCTGAGGAATTCAAAGTCCACAAACTGGTGGGAGTTTAGGGGAGAGGAGGAGGTGAGAAGGACTAGGATCTAGGTAGGGTTCCAGCACGGACTTTGAAATGTGTAACAGGTACTTGTGATACTGAGGGAGCCCAGAGGCCAGCCTGGGCTTCGACATGCTGATAGGTGCCACAGGCAGCAGCCGTATGTCCCTTCTACCAGAGTGAGGAAAATGGCTCCTTTCGGTAGAGAGGAACTGGCTTCACAAGTTCCTGAGAAAAGCTGGGTTTTATTTAACGGTCAGAAACCCTCCTAAAGTCCAGGTTTTGGAGTTTGGGAAAATGGAGTTTCCCTTGAACCTGACACTAAGATCTTAGCCCAATATTGTATTAACAGTCTTCCCAGCACCCCAAATCCCCTCGAGATGCAACCACCACCCAGCCTCCAATCTAGTAGCTATTCATTGCTGCTCCCCAAACTTCCCATGCCCAGATTCAGGACCTGTATTCAGTGTCCTTCCTACCCACGTCCCTTTCAGGAGAATTCCAATTTATCATCTGGAGATAGTTGCCCAGGAAACACCTTCCCAGCCTCCCTAGCAGCCCAGAGGATTCTGAGCACGAGACTCGTGACACTGTTTAGAAAAGATATTTTAAAAAGCCAGGTGTTTAAGGAGCTTGCCAGCGGTGGTAGCACATGACAGTAATTTCAGCATTCAGAAATCTGAGACAGAAGGATCTAAGTGCAAGGCTGACCTGGGCTGCCTAACGAGGATTCCATCTCAAAACCATACAAACACCTCTCCTGCCCAAAGCAGACACTGTTCTGCTCTTTGCTCGGGAGGCTTTGGATGGTAGTCATGTGGTCCTGGTGTAAAGCGGACGGTGGTGGCCCCGCCCACAGAAATGCGCTTTCGTTGGTGGTGAGCTACAGTTTACTGTTATAACAGCAGCCTGTAAATTCTTTAAGATCCTCTCTGGACTCCACCAGAGCTTCTTCCCTTTCTGAGGTTCCATAAGCCCTGTTCTTCTAACACCTTATGAGAGCCTGCTTACTTATCTTGCCCCACTAGCCAGGACCTGGGTACTGTGTCTTATTTGAGTTTTTCATCAAGAACTTCCTCAGCCCTTTAGCTACTTCACAGTGTGCAGCTGAACAGAGGCATCCGTGGCCAGACATTTCTCAAGTTTACAATCAGGATCCACCTCAGATGCTTTTCAATCTAACAGTATCCGGGGTGTGACTGTATTGGTCACACCAGGGCTATTACCTCCCTGGTGTCATCTCCACTGTACCTTAAACAAAAGATCACCTCCCTTGAAATAGGTCCACAGTCTCTGTAAATTCAAATACTTGTAGCTGTGTCCTTTATACGGTTGTTGGTAATCAGAAGACAAAGAGACTCTGGCTGATGACACTCATTTTTAGTCACAAATTAAAAGAGAAACTGACATTTCCACAGCTGGAAATTTCAAAAAGGTCACTTGGCATTCTGACACCATCATTGAAAGGTTTGTTTACATTCTAACTATCCATACTTCAGGATATGTTAATAGGGTCAACACAGAAAGGCTGGCTGGGTAAATGTTTTATCTAACAAAGGGAGAATTAATGACTTCTCTGAGTGTTTATTACTGGGCTCAAGGATTTTTAGCCAGAGGGTCAGCAGGCTGCACATTCAACTCTCAGACTGGAGAACAGCAAGAAAATAGTCTGATTGTATTTTGAAAACTCTTTTTTTTTCCCCCCAACACAGACTACAGAGATTTGAATGTAAGGCGCTAGGCTGGCAGGTATGTGGCTGGTGTGTGAAGAGAGCTAGCTCATCAGCACATGCCGCGAAACCAGGTGGCACTGGGCAGATAGATGACAGCCAGGAAGTGTTGCTCATGTGAACGGCTTGGTGCCATATGGCTGCGGCTGCAAATGAAAGGTAAGTGCTGTTTTAAGGCAACTGCAGGTTTTAATTTTAAAGCAAAGTTTGAGTTTTGAATTATTATACCACAGCAAAAAAATTTTAAAGGGCCAAGGAAATGGTTCAGTGAATAAGAGTGCTTGCTGTGAAAGCAAGAGGATGTGAGTTTAAGTCCCCAGCACCTATGCAAAGAGCCAGGCATGGTCATGGGTTCCTGTAACCCCAGCATTTGGTATGTGAAGGCCAGTGGACCCCAAGAGCTCACTGGCTACCAGCCTAGCAAAGCAGTGAGCTATAGGTCCAGTAAAGGCCCTGGGCTCCAAGTAAGTGACTAAGGTGGAGAGTGAGAGGGGATGGCTGAAGACTCCTCTGGAGTCTGAATGTGCACACATGGGTACAAATGCATACAGCACACACACACACACACACATACACACTCACACACACACACTCACTCACATATACACTCACTCACACACACTCACACATACACTCACACACACACATACACTCACACACACACACTCACTCACACATACACTCACACACACACACATACACTCACACATACTCACACACTCTCACACATACACAAATAAGGTAGGAGGTAATAGAGGAGGACCCCTGACATCCTCTTCTGGCCTCCATATGCACACACATCCATATACACGCAAAGTAGGAGGCTTCAATAAAAAAGATGAAAAACAGCAACAACAACAACAACAGCAATAAAACAAAGACAATTCTTTTCAGAAGCTTAGCCTATGAAAGGGAAAGAGAGCAAGAGGGAAAAAGGAAGTCAGCAAGGAGGCCAGGAGGTTTATGCTTTAAGTTGGGAGAGGCCTGAGAATGTTTTAAAGACTAGTAGGCCAGTCCAGAAGAGCTGCAGGGATGGACAGTGCACAGAGGGATGGGCAGTGCACGGAGGGATGGACAGTGCAGAGGGATGGACAGTGCACAGAGGGATGGACAGTGCAGAGGGATGGACAGTGCACAGAGGGATGGACAGTGCAGAGGGATGGACAGTGCACAGAGGGATGGACAGTGCACAGAGGGATGGACAGTGCAGAGGGATGGACAGTGCACAGAGGGATGGACAGTGCAGAGGGATGGACAGTGCACAGAGGGATGGACAGTGCACAGAGGGATGGACAGTGCACAGAGGGATGGACAGTGCAGAGGGATGGACAGTGCACAGAGGGATGGACAGTGCAGAGGGATGGGCAGTGCACAGAGGGATGGGCAGTGCACAGAGGGATGGACAGTGCAGAGGGATGGGCAGTGCACAGAGGGATGGGCTTTCTGACCTGGGCAATGCAGATGTTTAATTTTCTCACAGTTCTGGAAAGCAGAAAGTCCTAGATCAAGGTGCTGGGTTTGGTGAGGGCTTTTAATCTTCATGTGACAGAAAGGCAACAAGAGTGGAAGACAAAGTGCAGAAGGCTGAGCAAGGCCCTGGTATAAGATCCTTAGTGCCACCAGTGTAAGGAGTCCTCCCTGCCACCCTGGCAATACCAAACACATTATAGCCTTGCTCTGCAACACCTAGATGATGGGATTTATCGATCAGATGAGGAGAACCTGAGTAAGGGGCAGACAGCAGGAAAATGCATCAGGGAGATGTGCCTCAGGGTCTGTATCCATGCTGACTGTGGAAGTAGATGGTGTCAGTGTTCAGGTTTGAGACCAATACTCCACTCTCTTTGTTATTCAGTCTTCAACTCTTTCTAGAAGTAAGTCACTTTGGGTGGGTCTACCTGGTGGCCCTTTATAGTCTTCCTTTCCCTTTATTTCTAACATGGAAAGGGGAGATCTGTGTATGTTCCTGGCTTCTCTTGTAGTCACATG
Source organism: Tokudaia tokunoshimensis (assembly GCA_036184795.1). Taxonomy (NCBI): domain Eukaryota; kingdom Metazoa; phylum Chordata; class Mammalia; order Rodentia; family Muridae; genus Tokudaia; species Tokudaia tokunoshimensis. The sequence goes on from BTHU01000005.1 coordinate 46,682,116, forward strand.
GCCATATAATGTAATTCTAGTCAGTATATTTGCTAAAATTTGGATTTTTCCCTGCCCCCAAAAGGCCTATGGGGTAGAGGACTGGTTCTCTATATTTGGCAATAATATAAAGTGGTAGAAACTTTAAAGTGTTGGGGCCCGGCAGGAGGTCATAGGTCATTAGGAGCCATCCTCTTGGAGAGTAGAGGAATTATAGCTCCTTCCTCTTTTTGCTTCCCAGTTATCTATGGTGAGTAGCTTTGCACTATTGTCTGTGGTTTCCTGCTACAATATGCTGTCAAACACCACAGATCCCAAAGCAAAGGCATCACTTGATCAAGGGTGGATACCTCAAAAACTATCAGCATAAACAAGCATTTCCTGTATTTAAGTTGATTTCTGCCAGGTATTTGTTACAGTAGCAGAAAGCTGGCTAACAGAGGTATAAAGATCCTGTTTGCCCATAAATCAAAGCATGTGACGACATCTCCGCTTCCTCTTTCCTTAAATGTGCAAGAGCTGGGACAGCCATGTGCAATCTTCCTTAGCCCGATGTTAATTAAGTAGGAAGTAGTAAAACAGGAAGAAGAGACAAATAAGGTGTGGATGCTGAAGACCTGACTATGTGCCAATAAGAACGTCTCCTACACTAGCCAAAAAGGGAGTCTGTATAGTATTGCTTACTGCTCCAAACTGTGAACCAAAATAAGCCCTAAGGTTTTTTGGGTGTGTGTATGGGGACTGTTTTGTTTTGTTCAGTTCAGTATTTTCTCAGAGCAATGAGAAAGGTCAAGCTACAGATAGTTTTCCCAGCTCTACTCTCACCTGAAGTGGTGGCTACAAAACCTCTAGAGGCAGCCAACAATACCTTCTAACAAGGTCTTAAGCAATAAAGTCATTTATTCACATTATATCTGGAGGAGCTGCCGAACCATATATAGTCTTGTGGACACCATTATTTGTGAGGTTCCCTGCTTGCAAAAAGTTGTAAGGCATAAGTCAATACTCAGGGGTCTTGTTTGGTAATTCATGACATGCAGTGACTTAAAAAACAATTTGATCTACCCAACATACGCATTCCTAGATGACATGGGACAGGGTGACTTGCTTGGCATCATTTCAGACCTGGCATTAACCAATGTTCTCATAGCCAATGTCATGTTCTTGCATTTTTTCTTTGTGTTGATTTCACAATTTACAACAGCTCCCAAGTGCTGAAGTGGTGGCTAGTGTTCCTACACACAAGAACAACACGAGGTCACTTGCCTTTAATAATGCCTTCTAAGGCAGGTCTGCTGGCATCAAAGTCATGGGTTTGTTTTGCTTGGGAAGCCTTTGTATTCCTCTTATTTTGAACCACAGTTTTGTCGGAAACAAGATTGTTGGTTGATAGTTATTTTTTTATTTTATAGTTGGGAGGAGGTCTCGTCTTGTAGCGAAGGCAGGCCAGAACTATGTAGCTCAGGCTAGTTTCAAAACTGACAACTTTCTTGCCCAGCTTCCTGGGTGCTGAGATTAGAGTTGTGAGCTGTCATCACTTGGCTTTCAGTGCCTTTAACCACCTCCCCAGCCCTACACCTGGCTTCTCCACTATCAGTGTTATCCCCCCCACTGCTTTCTGCCTCCGCCACTTTTGCCAAATCAGCTAATCTTATTATGATCCCCCCAGAAGTAATGTCTTTTATTTTTTCCCTGCTGCTTAAAGATGTTTTAATTTTCAGCATGTTCCCCTATGATGTAGAGCCTCCTATATCCAAGGTTCTCTTCATTTCCTTTGTTCCTCAATTTATCTACTAATTTTTGCCAGTTCAAATACTATTGGACACCTCTAGTGAACTTTGTTTCCATTGCTTGTTTTTTTTTTCTCCTCTTTAAGTTCCATGGCTCCATGCAATAAGTTTCTGAGAGTGTATTTAATGTAATATTGGCTATTTGATTACTTCTTTAGCCATGCATTGTTTCATTCTTTGAACACACACATTGGCTTCTATAAAATGCTTTTCCAATAAATCTGACAGTGTCTCTAATACACAACCACTTTTAAAAACGATTTTTATCAGTAGTAGTAGTTGTGTGTGTGTGTTTGTACACGAGTGTATCGCCTGAAAGACAGCCTTGGATCTCCGTGAGCTGGAGTCCAGGCAGTTGTGAATTGACTGCTCTGAGTGCTGGGAACTGAACTTGGGTGCTCTACAGTGCTCTCTCTAGCCCCAGCACACTATTTCTTATAGCTCTGCTTTGCTTCATTTATGGATAATACTTTCCTGTTTCTCCACATGGTTAAAAACTGTACATCTCAGAAAACATTGTAGTGATTTTGGTTACTGGTCCCATTCTCTGGAACTTATTTTCCTCTTACTCATTTTATAAATGAAGTCCATTTTCCCCTGCACCAAGTTCAGCCTCTACTGGTCTTTGGACAGTCTATCCACAATCAGTGGTTTTGGTAGGACTTACTTCCTCTCTTCCCCAGCTGCTAAATCACACTGTTGTCAGATGACTGCTTTACAGTTCTTAATTATGCTCTGGGGGCATAACTTGCACCACAGCTTGTCTAATCCAGTTCTGGCATCTTCAACTGAACAGATTCTTTAAAGTTCTGGTTTTTCTTGTCCAATCAACAGTAGACAAGTACTCTTTACCCAAGAGACGTCTACAGCCCAGAAGGCAGATCCTTCTTACGGACTAATAATGGTTTCATACTCTAGCTTTTTTTGTTTAGTTTTTTGTTGCTTTTCCTGAAGCAGCCTCTCTGAGCCGCCCACTGGAGCTGGGACACTAGTGTGCCCCTGGCTGGTGGGAAAGTTATCCCTAAATGCACTAAGAGAACTTTGTTTAGACTATCATGCTAGGAAATCACTCAAGACTCAAATTAGCGGGGCTCAAAGCAAACTCTTGATACAGGAGTAGCAATGGCAACGCATAAGCTGCCATCAGGGTGTGGAGAGGTTGGAGGATGGAAAATTACTAAGAGTAAACATCAAGGGAAAAGGAATTCTTACCGAGGACAGGCCATACCAACAGTGGGAAATGGGCAACTGAACCAAATATCGAGAGCATTTCCATTAATACATCATTCTATTTGAGGATTCTTGCAAAGATTGAAATCCAAGGTATAAAAATTAAAAAGAAGAAGAAGGAGAAGAAGAAGAAGGAGAAGAAGAAGAAGAAGAAGAAGAGGAGGAGGAGGAGGAGGAGAGGGAGAAGAAGAGAGAAGGGAGGAGGGAAGAGGAGAGGCAGTTAGGGGACAGGGGAAATGGAACAGGGAAGGAAACTGTTTACAGCAGACTGGCTCAGCTTGTCCAGGAGTCTGTAGTGTGAGCAGCTGGGGTTTGGGGAGGCTGCCTTTATTAACATAAAACCACAACATAAGCTGACATAGAAGTGACCAGGACCCCAGAGAAACTATAACCCAACAAATAGCTCCATTTCATGAGCAGGATCTAAGGCAAATAATGCTCCTGCCTCCACCATGGGATCTAACTTCAGCGACCAGAGATGCAGCTCTCAGAGCTGTAACAGCAAACAGAGGAGCTGTTCTGATTCAGACCCTGACCTTACTTACCATTTTATAGATATTTGGGGGAAATGTTGGTTTACAGATTGCCCTTAAAACCATTTCCAGAAGTCTGTGGAAGTGTTTGTTTGGCAAGGAGTTTAACACATGCCTGTTTTTAAGGCCCCGGGCTTCAACAAAGCCTGAACACTGAGCACTGAGCACGGGCACTCAGGATGGTAGTGGATCAATTTCCCCCAATCCTCACTCCATCATCCATCCAATTGGTTCTTTCTCTTCAAAGTAAATGGAAAAGATCTCAGAAGAAATTCAACTCATTGGCACCTTGATCTCAGATTTGCAGTTTCAAGAACATAGGATATGTACTTCTCTACCTTGTTTTTGCTGAGGAGAGAACCCAGGACCATGACTACATCCGAGTCAACTATTATCTGTACCACCTAAGTTTGTGACACTCTTATGACAGCCCTAGCTAACAATATGCAGAATATTCTGACATCCTTGGGATTGTCCAGGTCTGGAAAACATCTTTGGGATGTCTTTGGAAAACATTAGTGAGAAATATACAGAGGTTAGAACCAATAGTTCTAATGAGGACATGGGTCTGGGGATCTGAATACTCTTAAAAGCCCATGGCTTCTCTATCTTCAGAGGTAGTGACTGGTGATTGCCAAGAAAAAGGGAGGCTTCGACCAGAAGCACTTACACTCAAAGCACATGGCAAGTAACTGTATATCAACAAATACCCACCACATGCAAGTCTTCTACAAGAGGACCTGCTCCTCCTAGTAAGGGGAAAGGCGTGTTGGGTATATAAAACAACAGTCATGAATTGCTTTAGCTGAGTGAGAGAAACAAAGCTTCATTATACAACTCTTTGCTATCACAAATACTAGAAAAATTTCAAAGGAACACAAACTTTTTTTTTTTTAAAGGGCATTTGGAGGATCCAAAATAACTTACAAAGGAGGGGGAAAAAACCCTCCAGGAACTTCTTTGTTACTAGAACTGTATCTCAGAATACCAAATACATGGTACTGAGACAATTCTTTTACACAGAATCAATCCAATTAATACATGCAAGCAACAGAATTAGAACTTTGAGTGCTCAGTGGCAGAATGCTCATCTAGTGTGTGCAAGGACATGCATGGGTTTAATCCCCAATACCAGAGTTTTACCAATCTGTAGTCCCTAAAAATTAATGGAGCTAGGAAATGATTATCAATAGCTATTGCTGTCACAAGATAGGATACACGTCTGTTGTCTATGAAGTATTCTTGCCAGACAAAAGAGGAAGAAGAGAAGCAGGGAAGGAAAGAAACTAGTCTGAGTGAGCAACCGATTTTTAGCGGGAAACCCAATCAGCAAAATAGAAACAGCGAAAGCTTTTTACCAGAGCTCAGGTCAACAAACAAAACACAAATAATAGAAAGAAAAGCTGTTACTGACAACCACACTTTAATATGAACTGAATGGTTTAAAAATGACCCTGGAGGTGGGCAAAAAAAGGAGAGAAATAAAACCACACTGGCCCGTAGGAGAGACTGAGTTATGTATTTCAGCAGTCAAGAACTTGCCTAGCAAACATGTTGACATTGGTTCAAACCTTGGCATATCAAAATAAGCATAAATAAAAAGAAATCTGGGGTATAGTTCAGTAGAATACTTGCTTAGGATGCATAAGGCCCTACCTTTGATTACCAGCACAGATGAGAAACTGCAGATAGATACTAGATACATGAGGCTTTATCATATTATATGTGTATGTGCTTAAGAATGTTGGTGACAAGTTTAATTAAGCTTCTTACTACAGTTTTCTGGGGATGCTAGAGTTAGGTAGTCTGCCTGCTTCCTCTAGATAGAAATACATTTGGTTTGAGAACAACCCACCAGGCTTAGAGTTGCAAATACAAAGCTAATATGCATTGAAATGTAACACTTCTGAATCTAGCTGGGTATAAAACCATTCAGAAGATCAATTTTACTTAAAACAAGGTCTTTTGTTAGTGAAATTTGACATACACACATATGGGGAAGAATTTCACAGTAAACTCAGTCCATGGCATTTTGAGTTCTTCCTAAGACAGCTTCAATGGATAGAGTACTCTTCTGATTTAAGGAACACAGACTGGATTATAGCCTTTGGTATTTTTCAAAACCTCATTAAAGTGTAACACAGAAACACAAATCCTACATATACAAAGATGTATTATCAGAAAGTCAACGCTTCTGAGCTACTGGTGCAGACGTGAAATACAAACTGTTAACCAAACACCAGAACCCCCCCCCCTCATATGCCTCTCAATCACTTCCTTTGCCAAAGTAACTCCAAGGTCCTATTTCTGAACCTGATGCAAATACATCCTCTGAGTTCTGTACTGCTTCTTTTGATTGGCATCCCATCTGTGAGGCTCTTCTCTGTAATCATTTGTATCACTATATAGCCCCATTTTAAAATATTCTATTATCCCTTTATCTCTATTTTATTCAAAAGTGTACATCTGCTAACATTTAGATACTATCAGCTTTCTTTTGGTTAAGGACAATCTCTATAAGCAGATTACAACTTGACATTTGTATTCTTCCAAGATCAAGAATTCTGCAAATTACATAATCTTAGGCCAAGAACAAAGATACCGGGGCTGACTTAAATCTAACAGAGGGCACTTTCTTCCAAAAGATCTATTACCATCTCTTCACAGAATTTCAGTCATTCTCTATTTCTTTAGACTAGTTGTGAATTCTATGCTGAAACCCAATGGTTCAGAAATGCAGTTAACTTTCATAAAATCACTAATTTTTATCACTTTAATTGTTATGAAAGAAATTTAAAAAGACAAATTCACATTAACTTCAATAGAAAGAAAGGCACGATGTAGGAATGTCTTGGGAAAGAAATATCTGTAACAGATACAATATAGCTTTAATCCTTTTAACCCTCTATCTTACCCAGTAGTACCATCCAATTATCAATACATTGAGATTAACAACTAGACCCAGAAGCCAGGCAGTGGTAGTGCATGCCTTTAAACCCAGCACTGTATAGAGTTAGAAATTAGCCTGGGCCATGGGACCTTGTTTCAGCCAACATGTTCAGGCTGGGCGATGGTGTCACACACCTTTAATTCCAACACTCAGGAGGCATAGGCAGGCAGATCTCTGAGTTTGAGGTCAGTCTGGTCTACAGAATAAGTCCCAGGTCAACCAGGGCTAGAGAAACCCTGTCCCAAAACACACACCACACACACACACACACACCTCCTCTTATTTTTTGTTCTTCAAATAATACCCGTCTGAGCAACAATCAATGTTTTCAAATAGCATGTCTAGAGTAGAAGTACATTATTACTACAAAATATGTACTGCCACATGACTAGCTGTGTGGCAGCTTCAGCAGTATATATTTTGGCAGAACAGCGACCACACCACCCAGCTTTGGAACTTTAAAGGCAGAAATTCAAAGGTATGATTTAGAATCAGATGGTCTTTACGGCCACTATACTGCATTCTCCCAAAAGCCACATGCATTTAATGTCTACTTTTCCAGCACACAACTGCTGGCATAAGCAGTATAATGTGCCAAGTAATTCCTATGCCACAGTGCTGTGGGCTGAGCTGTGTAGCCCTCATTCCGACTCACATGTTGAAGTCTAACTCCCCACATCTCACATCGTATTTAGAGACAAGGCCTGTATGAGAATAAAGCAAGGTGAGACGGTATGGATGGGCTTAATTATGCCTGTTCTATTGTTCTGAAGCAGCATCTCCAAGTGGAACCTCCCATCCCTACTTCTGCAGTTCTAGGACTACAGGCATGTGCTACCACACCAAGCTTGCTTGCCCTATAAGATTAGGACAGACATGAAGAGAGACCATAGGAAGGCACACAAAGACCACAAGATCTACACAGCAACAACGATAGTGCCAGAAGAAAAACTGTAAACGAAGAGAAATGGTATCAAATTCCCAATGGAAGTTGAAAAACAGCTTGAATTTTTAGGCCCTACAACTTGCAAGGAATGAACTTTTTAAAGGGCTGGGTTTGCCAAACTATACAGTTTAAACTTTTTAGTCTTCAGCAAAAGGCACACTGTTGTCTTTAAGATACCCAGGGTCTTTTAAGTCAGGCTTGGTAGTTTAAAGAAAACATAAGCCCCACCCGCCCCGTCCCCCAGCACTGTAGACCTTCACAGTCATGCTGTTAACAGTGCTGGGGAATACATGCAGCAGGCAGTAAGGTAAAGAAAACTGCAATCAACTGAAAATTGAAGTATGGTCTCTTAGTCCTATCACGCTAAAAATTGGCACAGCTCCTGGTAATAACCCTAAGCCCTCTGCTGTACACATTTCAGTTAATCAAACTGATCAAAGTTTCATTTGGTTATAGGATTATCCTTTTCTTCTACCCCTTTTGGCTGAAATTCTTTAGTAACATTTAAGTAAATAATAGATGTTATAGGTAAGCTGACAGTGATGAGCAGTTATAAAATTTTCTATTGTGGTAACAGTAAATGCCCACTTCCTAGAGATTTTTGAGTAAAAGAATAAAGCAGACATGACTATTTAGGGCTCCTGAACTCCAGTGTTTGTCTAGAGTGAAGCAATATACGGCCAGCTAGTAACTGTTAACCTTCTTGAACTCCAAAGGACTCCAACTCACTGAAGGTTATATACTCTACTCCCTGTAGCAAGGGGGAAGGGAGGGGAGGGACCTTTGAGCACACTGATTTCTATGTGCATTGGAGGATGTCTGACAAAGCAGTGTGTCTTTTAAAAACAGGGAAGTGCTTTGCTCATTAAAATGAGAATTATACCTAAAGAGTAGATAGATGACTTTGGCTTTTTTTCTTTAAATCCCAGTATTTAAAGTTGTTCAAGTATCTGCTATCTGGTGTGACAACTTGAGATGGATGGCCATGGAGAAAACAAAAAAATATGACATCATTGGGATTACAGGTAAGACAAAGGGGAACCCAAAGTACAGACAAGAACACAGAAAAAAAATCTTAAGAGAGTACAGATGCCATGACATTTATTAAAAGGCATGCTACAATGCTATACGTGTTAGGAAAAGAGACTGAGATTCCAAGGAACAGTTATCAAATATACAAACCGAAGGGAAACGGAATCAATATTGTAGTGTACAGAAGCTTGAATTAACCATGCACTACACAGTTAGAAAATATGGTTTTTAATATTTTTCTCCTCTTTGCATTTATAACATAATTCACTTAGACAATCACAGAATCCTTTTCTTCCAATACCACAAACTGTATTACAAATGAAATCTGGTACTGCTGCTTATCAAAATATACAAGACAATCGCTGTTTTATATAAAACCACTTTATATGTTAACTTGTTCCCAAAAACCTTTTTTTTTTCCTTTTTGGCCTGGTTTAAAAAAAAACGTTGTTACAAATATTTACAGCATTTTCTTCTGTTAGATGAACATTCTTACAAACAGAAAAAGGGAATTTTATGAACAGACCATGTAAAACACTAAACAACGTTAGAGGCTTCTCGCTGAGCTAGTTCCCTCCTCAAATACAGTACTGGAAATAACCGTCCATCCTTGCTGTCACACTCTGTTCATAGTAAACTCCCATTTTCCCTAAGCAGTATATTCACCGAGACAGGAAATGAAAAGTCAAGGCCCTGCTCTGTGTGGGATCACTCAGAAAAGAGCGCAGGGAAAATGCTTCACTGACTGAGTTAAAACCAGAACAAGCCAGTCTTTGGTCAGAGCAATGAGGTGAGATTTCAACGTAAACCTTGGTGTGGTCAGCAATCTTTGTGATTAGTTCTTCCTGGATATGGGATGTGTTTTTAAAGATCTGGGTAACAATGAGTGGCAAGGAAAAAACAAAGAACAAAAGACAACTAAGAAACAAAAAAGCCTAGAGGATGATAGTCTTAATGATACCAAACAAAAACCAAAACCAAAAACCTCCTACCTAAAATACCTGTTCTTACAACTGCAAAGAACGTAACAATAAAACTCTGCTGACAGTGTCAAGTGACGTTTGCCACAGGCAGCTTTCAGTTGTGACCGCTCTCAACACCAAGGCCTCGACAAGCTGCGAAAGCTAAGCTGACTACCATCAAGGCTGAGAACAGCTCTGCTCTTGAATTGGTACAATGCTCTGCATTATGTGCTGAAGGCAAAAGTGGAACTGACTTTTTATTCACTTATAACTATTTGCTTGTATGACCAGTTTGTGGGACAATAGTCTCTTAATCTATATAGTAGATATTTCCTGAAAACCAAAATACCAATGCTACCTTAGTCTCAAATAGGAAGAAAAGGCCAATTAAGACTACTGAAGAAGGCACATAAACTTTGGTCCTGTTTTGTTTTTCTCCCTTTAAGCCCCCACCCCAAATTAAGAGTTCAGTAATTTTCTATTTTTTTAAACAATTCACAAGTACCTGTTAGGATTTGCTCTGAAAAAGGACTGCAAACAGTCTTATTCCTAATACAATCCTTAAAGAGACAGCTGAGTTACACTGCAAAGTTATGTACAATCTAAACTGTGTTTGTTTTAGCACAACAGTGAGTATTTTAAGTCTGGCAGTTTTATTCAAATTGACAATAGATCAAGACAAAGAAAAGGCTGAGAAAAATGCTCCGATCATAGTCATGCTTTTTGGTTGTAAAAATAGCAGTACACACGGGGTTTTCTAAGAGACAAGCTTGGGGTTTACAAGTAGATTCACTGAGGTACAAAAAGGTCATCATGGGACTAGACGAGGAACTGTACGATAAGATACTCAAGTAAATGCTCTGCCTGACGACACCAAGACTTAAAGTTGACAGTAGATTAGCTGGGGGAAGGGAGGACACAGGGTCTTATGTAATAGCAAGACTAGCATGGGGCATGGTCTGCAGTCTAGGCTGGGTTCATCAGCTTCCTCCAGGGCTTCACCTGCAGCTGTGTGCGATTACGCCTGGATCATAAGGGCTAATTCCAAAACCACAACAGGACCCTTAATCACCGCCGTAGGAAAAGACAAGGAATTAAAAAGACAGCAACCATGACTCTAGAACATTCAGTGCAAACACTCCTACAAAGAGCTGCTTCTAGTATTTAGTCCCAAAGAGTTCATGACATTCTACTGGAAATCCTGAAATTCTAACAAATTGTCAATTAAGAGAATGCATGATTTGTATATTCTCATCTGTCACAAAACACAACTAAATCCCAAAGTAAAACATCTTGATATACAATGCTATTATTAAATGTGTACTGCTATTTTGTTAAGTCCTGAATATATATGCCTTATAAAAGTTAGGATAACTTGAAAGGTGAAAAAAAAAAGTAAATTAACTCAGCAAGGCAACAACAGCACAAATAAATCTCTGCTTAAAAGATACCAAATAAGCGCATGCCAAAATAAAAATACACAGATCAAATTTTTCCACCACCCTGATATTTAAAACTATGCCAACACAAATACTGAAGACCTCTATAATTCAAACAGAAAAGAGCTCAAATATGGACAGTATCCATATGCTACAGCTAATTTTAGACACAATTTGATGGCTTCAAACATGCTCTTTTAAAACAAGCATATCTTATGTTCCCAAATCATTGTTAATTTTGTCAATAAATTAAAATGTAGGTAATGTGCATATGTATATATAACATTAAAAGAGTATATGTATGTATATACACTTATTTATACACACACACACACATATCTACACAAATCCCTGAAAAGGATTTCAGTGTTCTCTCTCATATTTAAAGGCCATCCCTCCTTTAGAATTACATTCAACACCAGTATGATTTCCCTTCTGTTCTCAATAATTTTTGCTACACTTATGCTGGATGGTATGAGTGCCATGAATTAATAAATTACATAGTAGTTCCCAACTCAAAATAAAGGAAGCAATCTAATTTAAAATATCACTGAAAATTAATATAATGTCTGTATGAGAGAAAAAAAAAAAGCAAATCTGGGGAGACAGTCCTAATTTTTTCCCTCCCTTATTCAGTATTCAGGTGAAAATACACTTCAAATATAAGTGGGAAAACACCCACTGGAAAATTATCACACCTAATTATTCAACCCACATGAAGAGTGACCCATCTGAAATGCCCCAATCTAGCACTTTCCTGACTAGCCTACCAACAGTTGCTTTGTATTGAGGGAATTCTGGTTTGACTTTAACCAACCTATAGTTACCTCTTTCAGCATCTATAACATTTTTCTTCCTTACTTTTAAAAAAAAAAAAAAGACCGTTAGAATTAATGGTTGAAAGACTGAGATACTTTGAAAAAGATGAGATGATCCACTCTGAGATTATTAAAGGAAGAAGGGTGGACAAAATTGATCCCTCTGACAAATTCTATATTTTAAAAACCAATCAAGCATTGAAGAAATAATTAACAAAACAGTTTCATATTAAAAAGAAATAAATTTACATGACACAATCATTAAAGCGACATTAATATGTACTTTTTACATTCAACCAAAAGAGTAAGAGGGTCAGAATATAAAAAAATAACCCACTTTCTCATACTCCAAATATGTGGGCTATCTGTAATGAAGTCGCATTAACAAAGAAAACTAAGTTCTCACTTGAGTGCTGAGAAAGAATCAACTAATCCTGAGACAAATCCTAACGGGCAGTAAAGGTTAGACAGACACAGATCCAACGCTGCAGTTCTACAGCTCAGACTTCACTGATGGCTGGCAGCAACCAACCTATAGAGGCCTATAGGTGCACACTGAGTTATTTATTCCCAAACCACTCACCCTTCTCTATCCCATCACTATCCCAAAGCACCAAAAATCTGAATAGAAACTATTACTTATTGAAAAACCACTTAAAATTGTGATTAAAAAAAAGAAAAAACAAAAACAACCAACACCCTTAAAATCCAAGACAGGGAAAGAACAGAATGCTCACCAAGCCCACAATTTATCTTTCTAGATATTTAGATAAAATTCTAATCTATTATATCTTAAGCATATAATAAGGCACATAATAAGAAATTAAGTAAATACACAGTAATTCTGAGTATTAGAGATTATAGTGGTACAAAAAACCCTTGAGATTTTTTTTCTAAAAGAAGACCTTACCAAAAATAACTTTTAAAAAATCTGTCAAACCATATGATAGACCTGAATATTTTTCCTTAAGACTGTAAACTTTTTCTGAAAACAATTATAAAAAAGTAGGATTATTTTTCTTTTAAAATTTTCCAAGATCACATTACATTACTAGACAAATGTCATTTTGAAATTTAAAACATGATTTTTTTCTTAAAATGACTAATTATGGTGATATTGTAATAGATCCAGGCTGAATTTCACTTCTATTTCCCTGGGGATAACTGCAACACTTTGCTTTTCCAAATAGTCTTAAAAAGAGAAGATATGCATTATTCAAAGGAGTGTAATACAGTGGGGGAAAAAAGAAATATGAAAGAAAGCATGCATGTTTGTAAACCTGTTTCCAATATAACTCCATGTGGTTATGTATAATAACTATCAATAGATGCAAATATCTGGTATAATTTTTATAAGTGAATGAATGTCATCTTCTACAGGGAAACCTCTGAATCATAAAGTTAAAAAAACTTGGTTGTAGATGATTTAAATCACATCAAGAAATTATAAAAGTTTGCATGTTTAAATTTCACAAAGTACAAAGGAGTTTAGAAATGTCATGTGAGGTTGATCTGGACTCAAACATAAAGAAACTCTGTCCTTTTGAAATCTAATTCAGGGAATTAAATTATTTAAAAAATATTTTCCTGGTCTTTTTTCCTGAAAGTTATTTTCATAGAAACCACAATACAAAGGCAAAGCAAACTTCTGATCATACACTGTTGGGGAAAATGAGAGGGAAAAAGGAATCTGTCTTGTTTTGAATGTACTTGAATATCAATCAAACTCCCAAAGAGTTATTACTTTTGTGAAAGAGGCAGAATTGGCCTTGAGCTGCTTCAGTCTGTGCCTGAAGATTTTACAGAAATTATGGTCCAGTATAAGGAAAACATTTCACAGAAAGCTCAGATGGTAGATTTTGAGAAGGAAACTCTGAGGTGGTGATTTTCTCCAAGATCATGATTGTGAAGTTCAATAAGGGCCTGGATTGCTTCTTCCACAGACCCCAACTGAATGAGAGCCATCTTACGGTCTTTCCTAAAATGACAAAATACACAAATACTTAGAATTAATGTTGCTTTTAAACCTCCCCCTCCTTTGGACTTTGCTAAACTACTTTAAAAAAAAACAACAGCAATCTATGCTAAATAAAATGTTAATTACATTTTGAAAGCACAGACTTACTGAAAGAACTTAAAAGCCTTCACTGAACATCCAGCTTCTGTGAACAGGTTCTTCAGATCATCCATTGTAACAGAAGGACTGTGAAAATATCAGAGTGTCAACTACATTAGCCCCACTTGCAAATGAATCAAGGATGAGCTTTGACTGTCATCACATCTCTAGTGTACTTTATATACCCAACAATGTCTTCTGAACCGCAGAACAGTCAAGACTGATACATACATGTCTGAAGAAGGTGAAAAGTATATAAAGGCAAATCTAAAAATAACAACTGTAGGTATTTTTTCAAAGTGACTATTATTCTCACACTACTAGCATTAGTAATTAACACGGGTAATAACAAAGCCACATACCCAACTCTGGCTTACCTGCTATAGCCTAGAATTATACACTTGCTATAGTTCTCAAGGTTTCAGAATATGTATGGGATAGCCAATCTCTGAGATGGTCTCTAATTACTTTTACCTCCAAATATTTACATCCTGGCTATCCTCTCATACTGCAACAACATGTCCCCTATAACCCTGAGGAAATCATAGAAACAGCAGTATGTGTCCACATGCTAAGTACAAGCTCTACCACTGAGCTATCTATAGTTGCTGGTACTCCTTTGCCTGGCGTTTTGACCACAGCCTTATGAAACATACTCAGAGATCACCCAGATGAGCCATCTCTTCATGCCTGAATAAAGTAGGAGATAATAAATATTTACTACTATGCTGTGTTTGGGAGTAGTGTTATATAGTGTTATAATAACTAACATGGTGTGGTCTGTTACAGAATCATATGTTGAAAAGCAATCAGTGATTCTTCAAGGAAACAGAGCTGTGCTTACACTGTATTCCTTTCTCATTTGTATATCCTTTTGCATGAACTGTCCTCCTGAGTGGGAGTACCATCAATAAATTGAACCTAATGACTGCTTCAAAGGCTATTATAAATAAACTGATAAGTCAAGGTAAAACAGTTAGTTACCAGTCTAGAGCTCACAGAAATATGAAGTGTGATTGCTTAACGGGACACATTCAACTTGGACGATGGAATGGTGATGCAGATAGGAGTGGATAGTTACAAAAAATATGAATGTACTTAATGAGCATGTGCACTGCACCATATACTTATAATAGTCAAAATTTATGTACTTGTTATATGGAGTTTAGATAAAAAACAAAAAACAAAACAAAGGTTGTTATAGAGGCTGGGGAGATAGCTCAGAGGCTAAAGAGGCTAGGAGCACTGGCTGCTCTTCCAAAGGATCCAGGTTCAATTACCAGCACCCATGTGGTGGCTCATAACTGTCTGTAACTCAAATTTCAAGAGATCCAACAGCCCCTCACAGACAAGCATTCAGACAAAACACCAATACACATGAAATAGAAAATAAATCACTTTAAAAGGGGTTGTTGTAGAGATAAAATGAAGTGACACAAGTGAAACCCCCGGCCCAGAGCCTACAACTCGGGAACAGTTCAGCAACACTAGTATTTCTTTCTCCATCCATAATGCCCTATGTAACGATAACTGGTGACCAGTTCCTGCATAATATGCTATATTTAAGAAACAAATAGCCTTGGCATAATAGTAAAAGTCAACAATCCCAGCTAGTCAAGAAGATGATGAGTGTCTAGCTCAATGGTAGAGAACTTGCTGGCCATACATGAGGACCAGGTGTAGACATTGAAAAACAAAACAAACAAGCCAAACCCACCCCTCACCAACCAACTAGCCAAACACATATATAAACACACACTTTAAAATAACAGGTCCATTTAGATAGTTCATAGCAATGACATGATACTTTTTGGTTTTCAAGACAGGTTTTCTCTGTGTAGTCATGGGTTTCCTGAACTACTCTGTATACCAGGCTGGCCTTGAACTCAGGAATCTGCCTGCCTCGCCTCTCGAGTGCTGGGATTAAATGTGTGCACTACCACTGCTCAGAGAGCTGATATATTTTTAAATCCATGTACATTAGAAATGTATTTTAAAGTGACTCCTTTAAGAGCTTCTTAAAATGACTCCTCCATTTGTATAACTGGTATGAAGTTTGATTTTACTGCCTAATTTAGATGAAAGATTTTTGTCAAGCCTGACTGTACACCAGCAGAGAAACTGAAGCAGTCAATACTATTTGAAGTAATTATTTTTCTTTACTCGTTAGTTCATGCTCTTACAATTATGTTCCAAACGTTACCTATCCATTCCCTTAGTTTTTAAATGGTACACACATAAATACACTCCTACAACTTTTAGTATTTCCCCTTTCATGAGTAAGTTTAAAATAGACAAAAATTGCTGATTACTTTTTAATATTAAGGAATTACAATAAACATTTTTTTGAAGGATTAGACTAAATATCTCATGCCGTGTGGACTATACAATCTCTGCTGTAAGCACTCAGTTTTCTATGTAGTTCCAAAGCAGCAAAGGTATTGTGTGAATTTACACGACATTTACACCTTACATTACATTCTCCTATCACAGAATTCTTCAAATGTTTAGACAAACTGATGTTGCTGTATTAACTGAGAGCTGTACTTCTATCAAACAGTGAACAAATGTCTACCAAACCAATACTTGCATATTCTTATTTTTATGCCCTCTTTAAACACAGAAGCAACTAATTAAACTACTTATTTGAAAATCCTCAACTGCTGATAATTTCACTTTCCAGGGTATGATTAGAAATACAGGATCTTTGCATCATGATGGTACATAAAAGAAGTTATCAACGAAGATAACTGTTAAGTTTAGTAAAGTCTCCTAAACCACATATTGTAGATTAATCACCTAAATAACTTATTAGATACATACGGAATGTTGGAAAGGTGCAGTGTAGCTGACGGAGGGAAGATATTTTGGAAATTCTTTGAGCCAGGCTTTTTAAAGCGATGCAGGGGACTATTGCTGAAGTCCTTGGTCAGACCTTGGTCTTCCTGTCCCTCTCTAGGGAGCTGGACGGCTTGATGTTTGGACAGTGTAGCCCGAAGTACTTTTCCATAGAGTCTCTGACCACTTAGGTGGTTCATTGCTGATGGATAGGAAGAAAGTAGAAAAACTTTGAGTATTAAGATTAACATTCTCAGGGCTGGAGAGATGGCTCAGTCGTTAAGAGCATTGACTGCTCTTCCGAAAGTCCTGAGTTCAAATCCCAGCAACCACAGGGTGGCTCACAACCATCTGTAATGAGATCTGATGCCTTCTTCTGGGGTGCTAAAGACAGCTACAACATACTTACATATAACAAATAAATAAATCTTAAAAAAAAAGATTTAACATTCTCAAAAGAATATGTGACCATTTTAAAAATTTTAGTCATTTAAAATTGTAATCAGTTTGAAGGCTTAAAATTCAAGAGCTCAGGGGCTGGAGAGATGACTCATAGGTTAAGAGCACTTGCTGCTTTTCCCAGAGAACCCATGTTTAATACATGCCAACTTCAAACTGTCTTTAACTTCAGTTCAAGGGATCCAATTGCGTCTCCAGCTTCTTCGAGGACCAGGCACACATGTGGTACACAAACAAATATGCAGACAAAATACTCGTACCCATAAAACTTTATGAACCAAAAGCATTTCAAGAGCTGACAGTAAAATGTATTAAATAACTTCATTTCATAATAAAAGCAATTAAAAATTAACATAACCAAACAAAGTAACTTCTGAGCAGAGTGCCAGGAAGCTACAGGCACAGAACATAACAGACCCTCAACAAATGGTTTTATGACTATAGAGTTTGTCTTAAGCAAAGCATTTTTGTAAGATATCTGAGTAGTTATACTTTAATGTCTGGGAAGAAAACATTCTTGTACCATTATTAGGAAATTTGCCAAAACGTTTAAATTACTCAACAGTTCTAGAAAATCCAACTTAGAAGAAAAATACTCGTTTCTTCTCAGACATAGTTTTCAGCTCTTTAAAGAAAAATGAAAATCCATTACAAACAAGTGAAAAAATGATCCATGTTATAAGTTTAAAGTAAATGGGAGAAAGCCCTAGAGTCCAAGCTGTCGGCACAGACAATGTGTTATGTGTTTTACAAATGAACTTCAGAAACCTCAAATAAAGCAGGTGCGAATTATAATGAAAACACTACCACAAGGAAGTGTTGCTGCAAAATTACATCCGTACCAGTTCTACAACGCTCATTCGGAAGGAATATGCAAAATGGGCATCACCACTGTCAGTACCTAGCTGGGCTTGACTCGCATCCGCCATCTGCACCAAGGCATTTTCTTTCTTGTTAAACATTATCTTCACTCGATGTACATCGCCATACACTCCTAATAAAAGCAAAACACAAAGCCCTGAATCCAAACACCTGGCTCTAATTTTATCCCTGTATCTACAGGTTTCTTTTCTTGTTACATGCCATACAATTTTATACATACCGTCTTAATAAGTTTCACAGCTTTTATCTCTCAATCTGTCCCAGATATCTCATAAACACATCTAATCCAGTATATTCCCCAATGGATTCAATCCCTGTCACATCTTTCTATTTCTAGTGTTGGGTAATCCTGGCTAAAGATAAATGCACACTGCACACAGTCGCTCCTGTCAGATATCAACTTTCAACACCTTTCTTACAATCTTTCAGCCAAACAATCACCAGCACCTCTGCAAGTTCCGGCCTTGGCAGCTCTCACAATTGTCCACTTCTACACTCATACCTGCCATAGCTATCCTATGGTCTCAAGACCTTCCCTAACACCTTCTAAGTCATCCCGCCACAGTGATTTGTTGTTTATTATTAGTGGTTCCCACTGCCAGTCATCTATCACAAAAGGGAAAATAATTAATTTCAGTGTGGAAAGAAAATAAAGACCAACATGAAAAATTATATCTTATGAACTTTTACTCCCTAAAAATTAAAGGCAGGAGGGTCTACCACTTAAGAAAGCCCTTTTTTGTCACCCCCATCCCATGTATTATCATAGTCTGCAGTTTCTACAGCAGAGATTATCACTGGTGCCACAAAAGCAAAGAGGCATTATCACTACACTTAATTCCGTAAGAGACTGCCTACAAATACCTTCAAGACACACAAAGGAAAGGTTAGTTTACTAGCATCTAAAGACAACATTTAACCTAGAGATGAATTTTAAAATTTAAAGCAAAACAAAGAAAAAACCCCAAGCATTCTGAATCACTGCCCTTCTCAAAAATGACAATGAGCTGAAGTAGACATTTAAAAAAAAATACTAAATAGAGCTAGGCATGATGGCTCACACTTTTAATCCCAGCGTTCAAGAAACAGAGGCAGAGCCGGGCAGTGGTGGTGCACACCTTTAATCCCAGCACTTGGGAGGCAGAGGCAGGCAGATTTCTGAGTTCGAGGCCAGTCTGGTCTACAGAGTGAGTTCCAGGACAGCCAGGACTACACAGAGAAACCATGTCTCAGAAAACCAAAACAGGTGGAAGGAAAGTTGTTCTTTAACATGCCTATGTATATGTGTGCTGTGGCACATGTGTATTCATACATACATCAAATATACATACAAAATAATAAAATTTTAATAAGTATCTGAATACAATAGGCAAGCAGGTATACTACCCACTCTTAACCATTGCATCCTATCTCCAATTTCAAACAACAACAAAAACTAAAACTAAAACTCCACAGCCTCATGCAGCGAAGTACAGTGCAGCATGCCATAACCCTAGCTACTTTGCAGGCCAAGGTAGAAAGAGTCTGGGCTAAACAAAGACTCCATTTCCATGGCAGATGCCTTGCCTAACAAGCAAAGGGTCCTAGGCTCAATCTCTAGGTCTGAAAAAACAACCATCTATTACCACTTAAAGAATCTGGAAATAAGCCCTATTTGCTAAACATTCAAATATAAGAGTTTTCAAAATCTGCTAACAGGAAAACACATTGAGTTTTCTAGGTAAAGCACATCAAAAAGGCCTGGATTCAACTGAAAATATCAGTGCAATAATTAATGAAGTACAGCAAAAATGAAACATTTCAATTTGAACTTTCAATTTCTAATGGAGAAGGGTTTTGTACTATGTTCTTTACATTTAAGTACTGCTCATTTCACTGTTCCCATGTTTGTGTGTTCATACTACATATGAGTACAACAAAAGATGTATAAATAATCGATCTTATGAAGCTGGAATACACGCTTAATTATTATGCTTTTAACTGAAAGGGGAAGACTGTTTGTTAGAAAGTTTCCAAACTTTTCTTTTTTCTTTCTCTGTTTTTAAGGATATGGTCTCAATAGCCTGAGAAAAACTGAGGGTGAAATTTGGTAGCATGGTCTTTGCATAGCACAGAAGAGGTCCTGGGTTTGATTCCCAGTACTCTAAAAACAAAACCATACCTGAAAGTCTTGCTTAAAATGATATGGCTTTCCCATTTATTTATCTAATTTTTCAGGGAACTAATTCTCTTCACATACTTTATAAGTACTTCATGACTGTCATCAGTAGTCAGTCCTAGCTCAACATGTTTGTTTTTATACTTTCAATTGGGCTTCCTTTACCTTTCATATTCTAGAATATCTCTCACTGCTATTTGTGAAGACATGCGCCCACTACGTCTCCTTGGCTGGTTCTTCCTCATCTTTAATATGTCTATCATTTCTCCTGAGTCAGCTAGGCAAGCACTCCCTGCTTTGTACTACCACTTACAATCTTTATTTCCCTGGTTATAATCTTGGCTCTAGCTCCAGTGTCAAACATAATACAAAACATAAAAGTAATGAACAAGTATTTCTTTTTTTTCTTATTAACTGGCTATGTTATACATTTACATTTCAAATGTTGTTCCCCCTTCCCAGTCTCCACTCTGCAAACAAGTATTTCTAAATGAATAAAATATGCTCATTTCACAATTACTGATAATATTAAAAACAATTAAAAAACTTACCAAATAGGATAAAAAGCCCATGTGGTGTGATAAACTGAAAAGGATAACACAAAATATAACTAAATATAGCACAACTTAAAAACAACTATTTACAATATAATAAAGAGAGTTTATTCTGTTATAGCATTATTTATGCTTCTATATATCCTTTTGATAATTTTTATTTAAATTCCTTAAAACAAACTTAAGCATTATAACATAAAGCTAGACTATATGTAAGAACCCACCACCCCCCTTCCTGAAAGACTTAGACCATTTTTCCACTCACGTCAGGATTGAGGTTGGTGACCAGCAGAACAGAATTCCCTGGTATACCACTTGCCCCAGGAATGGCCATCCTTCCACTGACAGCAGAGGAGGTAAGTGTGAGAGGACCAAGGGCTCCAGGAACAGCTGGGACAGACAGACCTTTAAAACACCAACAGTATTTCTTATATTCTAATCATCTGAAGAATAACATTTGATACGATAGAACTTAAGCCAAGGAAGTAAACATAAAAAGTGTCCAGATTATCTTAAAGGTTATCCAAGGCCAGCTTCCCATAGTCTACCAGAAGATGAGTACCTTACTTGTTGACATTACTCATAATTAATACCATTCGTACTGTGCTCCACAGAGTAACTGGACTCATTAGTCTTAACAACTAGTTAGGAAGCTGGGTGGTGGTGGATCTCTGTCTACAGAGTGAGGACCAGGACAGCTAAGGCTATACAGTGAAACCTTGTCTCAACCCGTTGCTCCCCACCACAAAAACCCAGGCTTCTCAGAGAACCTATTACTTACAAGCACTTTTCGAGAATCAGTACCTTTATATCAAGTGAACGTAATTTTCATATTCAAATATATCAAGGTGGTATGTACATGCATAGCCCTTCATTAGAAGTATCAAAGATATATGCTGGATAGTACTACATAATAGTTTACATGGGAAAAAATATTTTTTAACCTTGTAAAGTAATAAATTTATCATAATTTTTAACAAAAATTCAGACTTTTAATGCCCTAGGTATTCTTGAACTACTGAAAAGGCTGATAAATGACACTGTACTTAAAACAACATTGTCTCATTAGTCCCACTACTTATACCTTGCCTTTAAAGGCATTTAAGGGTATAGAAACTGCTGATTCTTTAAAAGGAGCCAATTCTTTACCTTACAATACTGGAAATGAAACCAGGTCCTTGGGTACCAGGCAAACACTATCACTATGCTATATCCCAGCTTCAATTTGTTATTTCAGTTTAACATTCTTTTTCATACTCCTCTGACTACTTTACACCATGTAATTAACTTGCAGTAGAATTGAAATTTATCTGGTTTTGCTCGACAATCTCAGAAGTTTATTAAGACTATGCAGATGGCCCTCTCCACTTGAATGCCTTTTGTCAGGAATTCAATTTCATATCTTTGGCTGGCCTAGAACTCAGAGATCCTGCTGTCTCAGCCTCCTGAGTGCTTCAACCGAAGGTGTGCACCACCACAACTAGCTTAATTCTTTTCTCCTTCATGTGATCTCCTTCTCGAGCTGTTCTAATCCAAACTTGCACAATTTTGCTAATACATCAGTTAAAAGTAGAGTTACAGTGTGTACTCTACTTAGCCTTACAAGTCTTATCAAATTAAATATTCACTGATTTTTCTCATTCCCCTTAATGTCTATTATTGTGTTTTAAACTACAGTGTGTCTAAACAAAATATGTGAAAGAAAGGAAAACAAATCCTTCACTTCCAGATGCACAGAAATTAAACTCCAAGAGATTCAAAAAGCAAACTCTATGGGTTTTTATGATTTGTTGTTTTTTTTTTTAAATAACCAGAATAACCACATAAAGATGTGTAACAATGTATTAAACCACCAAACAACTAGGACTTAAACTTGATTCTCAAAATCAGTCTTCTGTTCAGTTAATTCTATTCTGCCCAATAGAGAGAGACAGTAACTAAAATTTCCAGAATTAAAACATTAAAATATAATAATAATTGCTGGAAAGAAGCTACTCTGAAATTTAAAATTCAGCTATTATGTTCACAAATAGTTGAAAATCAAAAATATTAATATATAAGATCAGATTCATAGCATACCACTTCTTAATTACAAACCTGTTTTCTTTACAGAGATAAAACCATAAAATATATGATAAAAAAATCAGAAAGCTGGGTGGTGGTGGTGGTGGTGGTGGTGGCATCCCAGCACTTGGGGGAGGCAGAAGTAGACATATCTCTGTGAGTTCATGGCCAGACAGCTCTACAGAGTGATTTCCAGGACAGCCAGGGCTAGTCCCTATTTGCTAATTATTCCAGGAATAATAATTATTATTCCATAAATATTCACAGGAAAAAATTGCATTCCCTGAAATAAATGTCATACATACCCTTCATTGGTAATATTAAGAACTCGCAAATGGTAAAACATTCTCCAAAGATGTTCAAATTTATGTTTTTACTGGCTATGTCTCTTTCAAATGTGTTGAATGCACAAAGATAAGTAAAACTCAGGTTTGTTGAACACATAATAAGGTTATGAACAAAGAAAGAAGCAAGAAGATCATACACCTTAGCTAACAACCTGACACAGGTTAATGTAGTTAACCTATAGTTAACTAAGTGATTCAAAACACACAGTGGAATTACTGGAGTACCCAGTGGAACAAGAGAGAATTATGTGTATAAATAAAGACTATATGCATTCAAGTTACTCCACGGCTGTCAGCCTAATGCCTTTAGTTTTAATTGCCCAAATGTGGTGAACTCCTAGAAAACAGAATCTCATTTAAAGATTCATTGCAAATTCAACCTGGAAAGACTCACCTGCTGCTTGAGGAAATGCGATGGCTGGGGCAAATCCAGCAGCCCCTGCATATGGAGAGGACATTATACCCGGTGCACCTGTGAAGAAAAAGCTATAATAAATATACTACTTGCTATAGCTATGTTAACAACTCACTAGGAAATGCCTAGGTGAAAATATAAGTGGAACTGAAGATGGAATCATAAAGTTGTTCAGTCAATAATCTCAAAAGTATAGAAAGCTCCTGCTACCTCCAGAAGCTGTACCTTTCAAATGGGTTCAAGGATGAAGCTTAGCTATTAACGGAGTCTGGACTAGGCTAAGATTCTGGTGTTTACCTAGAGCATTTTTTCCCTATATGAAAAGCCATCAAATGCTTGTTAAACTGTACTGTGTTGAAGGAGTACTAGGCTGATGAAAAGAAATAATAAAGCTGGACAATGTGGCTTCAAACTCAAAAGATCCACATGCCCCTGCCTCCTGAGTGCTGAGATTAAGGGCATGTACCACCACACCCAGACTAAAAAACAACTGTTAACTGTATTTTTCAAAGGCCCTCCTCCTTTCCTAACAGAGAATATTATTTATATCAGTATATATAATATAATTGAATATATAATATAGAATAACTGAATAATTGAATATATACACACACACACACACACACACACACACACACACATATATATATATTCAATTATTGCAATAAAACTGAATTTGGTAGCCAAGTTCTGGCAAGCTTGAATTTGCCCTAATTTCTGTAATTCATTACTGAAATGGTAATGACAAAGACAAAAACTTTTACTTTAAAATAGAATTACAAATTATTTTCTACTTTGTAAAATAGAATTACAAACTAGACCAATTAGTTGTTTTAATGCTTTAATTTCCTCACTTAGAAATTGGAGCCAGGTATGATAGCACACTCCTTTAATCCTTGCACTCTGGAGACAGAGGCAGGTGGGTCTCTGAGTGAGTTACAGGATAGACAGGGCTACACAGAGACCCTGTCTAAAAACAAACAAACAAACAAAAGATGGGTAGATTATTAATACTACCATAGGCACCAACAATATTCTAAGGTGTTGCTTAGCAGAGGAAAATAAATCATAAGGCTATTAAAGTTTAACTTTCTTGAATAATAAATCTCATTTTTCAGAGATATAAAATTAAAAAGTTGCACATGTTAATCTAATGACACATGCAAAGTAGCCTTTTTTCTTTTTGGCTTTACATAAAGGTTTGTTGTATTTTTTTAAAACTTTGTTGCTGCTGGAAAGATGATTCAGCAGTTAAGAGCACTGACTGCTGCTCTTCCAGAGGTCCTGAGTTCAATTCCCAGCAACCACATGGTGGCTCACAACCATCTGTAATGAGATCCAATGCCCTCTTCTGGTGTGTCTTAAGAGAGCAATGGTGTACTCAAATACATAAAAAATAAAAATAAAAAATAAATAAAAAAAATAAACTTTGTTGCTGTTTGAGACATGGATCTCTAATGCCTCACTATGTAGACCAGGCTGGCCTCCAACTCAGACTTCCTAAAGGTTTACTTTAAATGAAAGAGGTAAGCTCTTCAAACCTACTTTTGCAGAGATAATTTGAAAGGCAAATATTTTCAAGGGATTTATTTAATGTAAAACATTAATATTCACACAGTCTAAGACAAAGATAAAAAGTTTTATTGCTAAAGTAGTAAAACAGAATAAAATCAGCTTTCTTTGAATAAAGGAAAGACTTAATTTAGGACATTGATTTAGAAGTTATCATTACTTTAAAAGAAAAAAATTTTCTCAAGAGTACTTAATGTCAAAATTCTGTTTAGAAATCTGCACATTTAGAATTTTTAAATGGCAATTTAAAAATTACCATTAAAGTAATTATCTTAAAGCAAGTAAGTAGCTTTAGGGTAATATTTATGTGTTAATGTTAGAAAAATAAGTTGAAACATAATTTCAGGCTTCTATGTATTTTGTGAACTAATAGGACTACCATATATTAAGGCTTAATTTATGGGCATATTTGTTCCATGAATTCCTTGAGAAATCCAGAGAACCTAAGAAGGCTGATACAAATAAGTGAAACTTGTAACTTCAGAAGAGTTGCGTTGTGACTGAAGAAGGAACTACTCACCAAAAGCAGCAGCCATAGGAGGTTCAAGAGATGGCTGGCCATCACCAGTAGGCAGATCTATGCGAGTGAAGTCTCTGCTTTTGTCATTGTTATATTTCACATTAAGGCTGGTGAGCTTGGAGAAGTCAATACGGAGAGTGCAGCACGCATTATAGATATTCTGGCCATCCAGAGCCTAGAGCAGATGAGAAAGGCCACACTGACAAACTGAGGAGCCTCTTATCGCAGGCAGTGGCAATCCAGCATTAAGCAGAGTTCAAGAGCCAAAAGCCTAGGTTTACTTTTATTGTCTGAAGTGGTCAGATCAAATGAAGAAAAATATGCAAAGGCTTGGAAAACTATTGTAGAACAGTACAGAAACATTATTAATATGGCTATTTTTCCCACAATATATGTTTAAAGATGTTAGTTTCATAATTTGATTTATTTTAGTATAATTTATGTTAGTGAATATAATGTATTGATAAAATATCACTGTAAATAGTATGGTACATTAGTCATAATACATAAAATATTAACTGTCATATCTTATTTCTTCTGTACTTGGTTTTTTGAATAAGGAACAAAGGAAGTCACTTGTAACCTTCCTAAGAATAAAATGTGCAGGTGGCTACTACCTACTTTCACACATAATCAAATGTATAAAAACAGACACAGAAACCAAAGAATATGACAACTATATGATACATAAACATAATATAAAAACCCCCATGAAGCTAGAGGGACAGGAAATGCAAGGCTGTATTCCTCTAACTGTATGCAAAACAAAATTCAACTTTAGTATCTATCTCTAAACTAATATGAAGCAGAATTAACATTAATGACAGCTCTCTTGGAGAGCTCATGTATCTAAACGTGACCAAATGTGTCACTCTGTCTCATTAAAACAAAATCAAAGATTCATGCACTTAAAAAACCTAAGTTGACAGCAGCGTATTTCTTAAGGTTTTCGATCTTTATCAACTCAGCTAAATAACAATGGGAGCTGAATGTAGTTATAAAAGTAGTGAAATCAATGTCTGGTTGATTAAAAACAAGTAATGAAACCACATAGTCAGACATCTACTCATCAGTCAGACTGTACCAGGAACACTCTATGTAAGCACAGATTTAAACATGACACACGACAGACAGATAGCAGTTTGTCTCCGCTATCTGAGAACTGGTAGACTGCAGATGTTTCCAGTGGAAAAGCAGTCAGCTTCAGCTTAGAAGAACGAACACAAGAAATGACAGTTTTCAACAGTCAAAGGTCACACATAATTAGGCACCAGATAAACCAGGGCAAGTGAGACGGATGGCTCCAAAGAGAGTGACTAAGAATGAAGGACGCAAAGTATAATCACCATTTTGGCATACTGCGCATTCACTGGGTCGGCATACTGAAGCAAGGCCTGAAACTGATTATTCTTTGTAAAGGTGATAATCTTCAACACCGTGCCAAATTTAGAAAATATCTGGAAAAAAAGGAGTTCATATTTAATCTAAGGGAAAATGTTAAACTAATGTACCTGTAGGAATACATCTTGGTTTATGAATCCTATTCTGTTGTTCTGGGTTTTAGTTTTGATTTTTATGATGCAGGGCCCATGTAAGCGAGGCTGATTCCTGCCTCTACCCTTCTAGTGCTACATTACAGGTATCTATTACATTACATGTTGACTTTTGAAGGACATCATTTGACTTTTGGGGGTTTTTGTTTGATTGTTTGATGCCCACTAACATATAAAGTGTAAACAATTTTCTCTATTAAAATTTCTTAATTGTCTTAAATTGTATAAATTGTCTTAAACCAAGCCTAAAATGTTATTATTTCAATGCCTATACATGTTACTGGCATACCACAGATACTCAAAACATTTAACTAATTTTATAGTATGTACAAATGGTACAATTCTAAAACAGAAAGTAATAATAGTAATTAACTAATAGTTTGATATAATGATGTTCACAAGTATATGAATTGAAACAAGTCAAATGAGTCAATGATTTCATCCTTCTAAGTCATCAGCTACTTCTGAAGGCTCCTATAAGCAGATACTAGATGTGCAAACAAAGGCTTGTTCAACTAATTCAATAATTATAAGGCACCTTCCTAAGTATTGGCAAAAAAATGAAGAGCAACAAAATTTTCTGCTTTATTAAGACAATAAATAGGCAAAGGATACCATAACAAAAGTATTATAAGAAAAATAGGAAGAGGAGAGAGGGCTGAGGTTAAATGGAGTCCTAGTGAAAGAGTAGGAAGGTGGTTAAGGTCATTCTTGCTGAAATGTCTTCTGTTAAGAGAGATAAAAACCTAGGCCTGGGGTACATGCCTTTAATCCCAGCTCTTGAAAAGCAAAGAAGGGTAATCTCTGTGAGTCAAAGATAGAGGCCAGTCTCAAAAAAATAAATAAAATAAGGAGGAGGAATAAACAAGAACATATGGGAATATTCCTAACAGATCTGTAGTTACCAATGCTCAATTATTTTTGTTTTCCAGGGTGAGAGTCAAACTCATTCCAGAGATCCAGCTGCCTCTGACCCCCAAGAGCTGGCAATTAATGTTTTGCTTGCTGCTCTATACCACTGTGCACCTGGTTTCCACAGAGGCCAGAAGACCATTCGAGATCTCCCAGAACTGGAATAACACAGTTGGTTGCTCAAGAGCTGCCAGTACTCAAGATAGCTGAGCCATTTCTCCAGCCCCTCTAGGTGTTTTTGGAGGCTGTTTCAGGCTAGGGAGGAAAACTCACCCTGGGAGTGGGCGGCACCATCCCCTCTTGGACTGAATAAAAAGAAACAAAGGAGGAAGCCAGCTTAACACCTAGTTTATTCTCTGCCTCCTGATTCAGGACACATATGACTGACCAGTTGAATGGGTCCCTGCAATCACTGTAAAATCATTCTGACTGCCTTGCCTTCTCTGCCTTGATGCACTTGAACCCTCAAACTATGAGTCAAAATAAGCACTTCCTTAAATTGCTTTTGTATTCTGTTACAGTGTTGGGAAAAGTAATTAACACACCAAGATTATAGAACAGCATTAGAGCAAAATTCAAACCAGCTCCAGCCCCTCTAACATTAACCACACTATTTCTTGGATGGTGTAGTGGTTTGAGCCACAATAGGCTCATACTATTTGAAAGGTGTAACCTTGTTGGAAGAAACGTCACTGGGGGGGGGGGTGTTAGAGGTGTCAAAAAGTCATGCCACACCCAGAGTTTCGCTTTGCCTAAAGTTCAGGATGTAGCTCTCAGCTATTGCTTCAACACCTGCTTGCATGCCACCATCCCCTGCCCCCAATGCCATGATAATAATGGTGTCTCTTCATAACAACATAATGTCTAAGGCAGAGAGGAATGAATGAAATACAGTGTTGAGGGAGAGGACTTAAAGTAAAGGAAGACTCCTTAAGGAGGAAGCATTTGAGATGTACATCAGCCTGACTTTGTAGAGTATCCCAAACCCAAGAAACACAAAGGGAAGTAAAGATAGGGCTAAATTGGAGGACAAAGAACAGAGAGATAGACAGGATACCGGAAAGGCCAAGTGTTACAGGGAAGAATGCTGGGTACTATAAGAATGAAGAATGGGGGAAACATTTGCCTGTGGAGCCTAAGGGGCTATGGTAAAGATTTTTCTTTTTCTAACTGCACTGGGAAGAACTAAACAATGATTTCTGTAACTAAAGGCTAAGAGTATTAATCCAACTGATGGTACTGAGAACTGAAAATAGTCCTTCTCACCCAGGTCTCTAGGAACTTCTATATGAGAAAGTAAGTCTCATGATACTGACTAACACACCTGTGGGGTGGTGGCAGTGTTGTGTCACAAGTTTAAAAATATTTTTTATAAGAATATAAATTACCACAGCATTACAGAAGCAAATGCAAACACTCTGCTGATGGGTCACATAGGTTATTATCTTTGTGAAATAAATACCAGTTACAATTCAAATGCTACAAATGCTACTTTGTGCAATAAACAGAAAACAAATTTAACAGAACAATGCAACCAATCATTGAACTATTGAACTACTTTTAGGGAAGGACAAGAGTGTCTATGAACACCACCATTAAAGCATCTAGGAAATGCTTTACAGGTGTACTTATTTTCAAACTGGTACTCAGATAATTATTGAAAGGAATAAAGTAGTCCTACTAACTAGTATATTTAGAATTTACATGCATAGCAAAGAACATAGGAAGTAAGTCCCATCAAAACTGGTATGATGGGCAAGTAAAAGAATGTCTAAGGGCTCTTGTTTATAATTTTTGAGTTCAGATACATTCTCTCTCTCTCTCTCTCTCTCTCTCTCTCTCTCTCTTCCCCCCCACCCCCCAACTCTTCATTTAGTCATATAGATCCAAAGGCACGTGTGGTGCTTTGAATGAGCATGCCCTCAATAGGCTCAAATGTTCGAATCCTTGGACCCTAGAAACAGGTATCAGGGGGCAGAGTATTGCAGTGACAGACCTGACCATGCTGGCTTTTTTGAGAAGCGTGGAGACTTTGGGATTTTGAATTAGAAAAGTGATAGAGCTTAGCAGGCCATCCTGGTAGAATCGTGAAAGACAATATGCTGAAAGCTGTGAGGACTATAGAGGTCTGGCTTAAGATGTTTCTGAGGATGAATAATTTTTTTTTTTAAGTTTTACTTATTTTATGCGAGTACACTGTCACTGTCTTCAGACACACCAGAAGAGGCATCAGATCCCATTACAGATGGTTGTGAGCCACCATGTGGTTGCTGGGATTTGAACTCAGGACCTTCGGAAGAATAGTCAGTGCTCTTAACTGCTGAGCCACCTCTCCAGCCCCAAGGGTGAAGAATATTAGCAGCTGGGCTAGAGACCATTATTTTTGTGGTATTTTTGCCAAAGGCTGCTTTCTGCCCTTATCTTAAGAATTTGCCTGCAATGTAATTTAAAAGTAACAGACTAATTCCTTTAGTGGAGAAAATTTCAAGACAGCCTAGTATTGACACTGCCATATGGTTCTTAGTAATCACACTTATGCAGATCTACAATGAAGAAGAGTAAGTAAGGGAAAAAGTACAAAATGCACAGTTTGAAGAGAAGACAAGAGCCCCAAGAAAGGAGCCAAGGCTTGTGCTAAAAGAGTTAAGATTAAGGGGAGGCCAGCCTTGAAATGAAATAGAGAGAGAGGTGCTCTCCGGCAATGCTTCCATCCACCAGGCTACCAACTTATATAAAGAAAAGGCATTAGGAATTTTCTGCTTTGGGAAAAAGAAATAAAATCTGTTGCAAATGTGGTTCAAGGGGGCCAGGATTCATCCCAAACAAGCAGCTAAACTTAGCAGTGTCATCCAAGTGATGTTGACTTTAGAGTCATGAAGGACACAACAATAAAGAGGCTGTGGAATCTTCTTTCAGAGTATATAGGAAAACCACTTATGCCAGGTATATTCCTACACAAAGGCCCTGAGAGGACAAACAGCTTGGACTGCACTGGAGATGCCAAGATATTAAACACACCAGAGCTATGGGTATCTATCAAGGAGAACTGCACATGGGTAATGAAACCAGCCAAAGGAAGATATGTATCTTACAGGTAGCAAAGTTGGAGGGATGGAGTCATCTAAGCCCTTTTGACACTGAACACAGAGCTATAGGGTTTAGAATTTGCCCTGATGAGTTCCAGTCTGGCTTTGGTCCAGTATTTCCTTACTATGCCTCCATTCTTCCCTTTTGGAATGGTAATGTATGTTTTGTGCTACTACATAATTTGCTTTTTATTTTACAGGGGATTACAAATAGGAACTTCTTTGAGTTTTAAAAGGAACTTTGAGCTTTGAACTTTTAAACACTGCGGTTCAAAGTAGCAAGGATATACACAAAGCAGGCAGCTACCAAACAGTGTCTAGCCCCAGTGATTCTCCTTAACTGTAGAAGATTCTACAACCCCTTTACTCATGTGTCCTTCATGATGGTAAAGTCAGAACCACATAGATGACACTGTCATGTTCAGTGGCTTGCTTGGGAGAAGGCCTGGCCCCCTTAAACCATATGAGACTGAAAGACTATGGGGTCTTTTGAAAGTGGATGAAATGACTTTACATTATGATATAGCCACAAGTCTACAGTGACCATGGAGATGCCATGGAGGGTTGAATGTGAATGGCTCCCAAAGGCTCATGTTTGAATACTTGGT
Organism: Tokudaia tokunoshimensis; assembly: GCA_036184795.1. NCBI lineage: Eukaryota > Metazoa > Chordata > Mammalia > Rodentia > Muridae > Tokudaia > Tokudaia tokunoshimensis. Next base: position 46,713,879 of record BTHU01000005.1, read on the forward strand.
CCCAAGTTGGTGGAACTGTTTGGGAAGGATTAGGAGGTATGGTCTTATTGGAGGAAGTGTGTCCAATTTTACCCACTAGAAAATTGTAATTAGGTGACCTTCCGATTTGTAAATTTTAAATACTACTAGCCCTGATTTAGTGGACTATCTTTGATAAGACAGTTTAGATGCAGTAATGAATGATCTACAAAGATTATTATACTGGATTACAAGTGATTATCAACACAACACATATCATATCATATATGCATGTATATACTGAAGCTTACTATATTATCTTCCCTTCAAAATTAAAAAAATATATTTATGTATATGTGTGCCTGTGCATACACACACACATTTATGTGTTCAACAGTACAAGTGGGGAAGTTAGAAGATAACTTTCAGAAGTCAGATCGCTTCTTCTGCCATTTAGGTCCCAGGGACTTATTAACTCATGTCCCTGGGTTAGGAGACAAGTGCTCTTACCTGATGAGCCATCTCATTGACTCCCACCTCAGAATTTTAAACTGAAAATATTCAAATATAACAAGGGTCAATAAATAAATAATTTAGTTGTATTCATTGGTGACAATTTTTGAAGAAACTACAACTATCTAGATTTTAACAATGATATAATACTTTCATTTATTTCAAGCTTAGCTATTGTCTTAGTCAGGATTTCTATTCCTGCACAAACATCATGACCAAGAAGCAAGTTGGGGAGGAAAGGATTTATTCCGCTTACACTTCCACACAGAGCTGTTCATCACCAAAGGAAGTCAGGACTGGAACTCAAGCAAGTCAGGAAGCAGGAGCTGATACAGAGGCCATGGAGGGATGTTTCTTACTGGCTTGCTTCCCCTGGCTTGCTTAGTCTGCTCTCTTATAGAACCCAAGAATACCAGCCCAGACAAGGTGCCACCCAAAAGGGGCACACCCCACTTGATCACTAATTGAGAAAATACCCCACAGCTGGATCTCATGGAAGCACTTCCCCAACTGAAGCTCCTTTCTCTGTGATAACTCCAGCCTGTGTCAAGTTGACACATAAAACCAGCCAGTACAGCTATTAAAAAAATTAATAAGCCTGTAATCCTAACACTCCAGGAAATGGTCCCTATAGGCTCATATATTTAAATGTTTAGTCACTAGGGAGTGTAATTCTTTCCTAGGATTAGAAGGATTATGAGGTGTGGTCTTGTTGGAAAAAGGTGGGCTCCAGGGTTCCAAAAGCCCATGCCATTCCCAATCTCTATTTGCTTGTTGGCAGGATATAGCTCCCAGATATTTCTGCAGCACCATTCCTGCTGGTTGCCATGTTCCCTGCCATGATAATGAATAAGTCTCTGAAACTGTAAGAAACCCCCAATTAGATGCTTTCTTTTGTACAAGTTGCTTTGGGTAGTATCTTCTCATAGCACTAAAGCAATGACAAAGATATGCTTGACATGGGGGTTTGCTATGAACTAGACTTGATTTTGTAGAAATCCTCCTCTTTCGGCCGCTCAAATGCTAGGATTATAAGTGTGCTATTAAACCTGGCTAAAATTAGATTGTTTTACCCATCGTTTTCCCTCTAATGTTTAGCATTATTACCGTCATTACTGGTATTAGGGATTGAACATAACTCATGATAAACGTTCTTCATACCACGTGCTCTGCCGCCGCTCAGCTGCATCCCAGGCCTTCAAGTCAGGTCAAGTGTAGTGACACACACTTTTAATACTAGCACTTGGGAGACAGAGGCAGCAGATCTCTGAGTTCAAGACCAGTCTGATCTACACAGCGAGTTGTAGGACAGTAGTTCATAGGTCTTAAAAACACAAAATTTAGAAAAGGGAGGATGTCAAAAAAAAAAAAACAAACCTGATACAATTTCTTCCATGAAATTTCTTCTATGATAAATTTCTTCCTATTATATAAGCAAATAATGGAAAGAAACTATCAATCGAACAGTTTTTTTTCCTTTTTTTTGAGACAGGGTCTATATATACAGCTCTGGTTATCCTAGTACTCACTTTGTAGATTAGGCTGGCATTGAATTCACAGAGATTAAAGTTGTGTGCCATCACATCCAACTTACAAAACAGACAATAACTATCAAAAGTTAGGAAAAAACATGTTTGATTCTGCTTTCAGAAGAAGAGTTTGTTCCTTACCTGATGGAGAACTTCCAGAGTGACAGGGTAAAATAGGTTTTCAATAATTATCCGGAGCACAGGGCTCTGTCCAGGTAGCAATGTGCCTTCATTGGAAGTAGCTCCAGGAAGGGACAGGTTTCCTGACTGGACTGCACTGACAGCCTGCAGTGCAGCTTGGGCTCTCTAGAAAACAAGGCAAAAAATAAATAAAAAAGAAAATGAGCACTCTTGATCGCAGAAGCAGTGCACACACCCTGAAGCTCATATGACATAATATAAACTCCTGGATACATATCTGGATGCACATCTCAAGTTTGCTATGTTTAAGAGCAAAGTTTTCTGTTTGGTTCCTTTTTCCTTTCCTTAAGATGGGGCTCAGGAGATGGTTCAATCAATAAAGTGCTTGTTGTGTAAGCGCGAGGACCTGAGTTTGTTCCTTAAAATCTACATGAAAACGCTGGGAGCAGTGGTATACATACACTTTTAGTCCCAGCACTATTATGTTGGGGGGTGAGGGGTTTCTTTGTGAGGTCTTGGCTGTCAGGGAACTCATTTTGTAGATCAATCTAACCGCAAACCCACAGAGACCTACAACCTCTGCTTCCTGAGTGCTGGGATTAAAGGCATGCATTACTACTTGACGATTCAAGTCTAAAGTTTTTAGATAGTGTAAGTGTAAATGTGATGGGTGTCAGTAGGGAAAGCAGGCCATCAGCAGAAGTAGGTCTCACTGCCACGAAACATCATGAACAAGCTAAGGAGCACACCCACAGGCTGGAGCTGCCTTGCACAGGGAAATCTCAACCTAGACAAGGAAAAGAAGGTATTTATGGTATGTTTCTATCTGGGGGTAGGAGGGCTTCAAAGCTAGCTATCACCTGAAGAGCATGAGAAGAGTCAGATGAAGATAGATGAGAATGCCTGAGCCCAAGAAGTTAGAAGGGAACCCATAATGATACGGGTCCCCAGTGTCATGAGACAGCCTGAGAAGGTCAAAGAAGTCCATGGGGGTGTTCAAGCAATGAACTAGGATGTTGAGTCTGGAGTGTGATCAGACTAACCTGTCATTCAGGTAACGGGGCAAAGGGTTTTAGTGTACAAACAAGTTTCTAAAATGATACAAGGTGTTCTAAAAACCAGCTTGTTCAGAACTGTAGCAAGAAAAACAGAAGGTAACTGTGAAATAATTTTGGTTTTGTGGTATTTTTGCTATATTTTTTCAGAATGCAAAAATTACTGAAACAATAAAAGAACACATCAATATGTCAAATATAGAAGACATCTTGAAGGGGCTCCCACTGGCCCAATCTGAGAATTTTGAACATCAAAGGTAATACATAAAGTAAACAGGAATCCCTAAGTCCATAATGTTAACAACTGACAGCTCATAAAGAACAGCATTTATGATAAATCCAAATGCATGAGATAGTATTTCTTACCCCTTTTAAATAAAGGTTTGCCCTCCATATCTGTAGGTACAACATCTAAACATAGATGGAAAATTTTCTGTCTATGCTAGCAGTTCTCAACCCATGGGTTGTGACCCCCTTTGGGGGCTGAATGACCCTTTCACAAGGGACTAAGACTATCTGCATAACAGATATTTACATTATAATTCACAACAGTAGCAAAATTATAGTTACAAAGTAGCAACAATAATAATTTTATAGCTGGGGGTCACAACAACATAAGGAAGTGTATTAAGGGGTCACATTAGGAAGGCTGAGAACTCCTGATCTATACTGAACATGAAAACACCCCTTTTACTTGTCATTATTCCTTAAACAAAATAATGTAACAACTTTGGGGGTTTTGTTGAAACTAGGTCTCACTATTATACAGCTAAGTCTGAATTAGAACTTGTTTTCCCTTCCTGAGTGCTGAGTATTACAAGGGTATGTCACTATATCTGTCACTATTACAACTATTTATACAGCCTTCATGTTGCATTAGATATTATAAATAATCTAGAGGGTAATATGTGCTTATGGTATATCATATTATATCATTTTTTAAAAGTACCTTTAGAATCCTTGGATTTTAGAATGGGGATCCAAGAAACAACCAACCAAACTACTACACTCCTCAATGGGTAACAGGAGAGAAGTTTCCTTCTTCCATAGTACAGAAGCCTGGTAAACATGATGGTGTCACTTCTACATGTATGTCAAAGATATATATGCTGAACTGAATCACGAGGAAATGTTAGACCAACACACGTTGAGGGACATTATAAGAAATAAACTGCCTTTCATCTTCAAAGATGTTAAGGACATCAGATTAAAAGAAAGGCAGAATTTGTCTAAAATGACTAAAAAGATATAACCAAACAGAACATATACATGAATCTAACTATATCATTTTGCTACATGCAGGTATTAATAGAACAATTAGCAAAATATGAGTGGGATCTACAGTTGACAGAAGAGTAATGTATCAATATTAATTTTTTTTTTCTTTCTGGGGACCAGCAGTGGGACTGGATTCAAAGTCTCATGCACACCAGGTAAGCATTCTACTGGAGTCTTCCTGGGGTGCTTTTTCATTTTAAGATAAAGTTACACGAAGTTACTTGAGCTGGCCTTAAAATATACTAAGTGACCTCAGCAGATCTTGAACTCATGATTCTCCTAAGTCAATGGGATTACAGGCCTATGCCACCAACCTAAGCCAGTGCTGACTACCCAATTCTAGTCTATAGAAGAAACTTCCTCATTTGTAGGATGCATATACAAAATACCAGTAAATAATGAACAGTTGGTCATACACTCTCAAAAAGGCCTGAAAACTGAAACTTTATACTCTACCTGGACATTTTTCTACATTTGCAATATCCTCAATATCTTACAATAGTTACTTTAAAAAAATGAAGTAAAAAGAGAATAAGTATAATCTGCTTGATCTCTATAACATTAACTCTGTGTGTGTGTGTGTGTGTGTGTGTGTGTGTGTGTGTGTGTGTATGTGTGTGTGTGTGTGTGTATTTCAGGGCTGACCTTTTGGTATAGGATAAAAACAGTGTATTCTTCCCAAGGGAAGACTATTTCTCTAGCTTTCAGCATTCCTTAGTTACCTGTACTTCTTTATGCAGAGGTCTTGTGTCCCCCACCTCTACCCCACATGAAAAGAAGTTTTAGTATGTAGGCATAGCTGGCCTCAAACTCAGCCTCCTAAGAGCTGAAATTACAGCATGTCCCTCAATGCTTAGCCACATTTATTTCTTTGGAGTGGTGATAATTTGAAAAATGTGCATCAGAATAAAAAATTCTAGAAATTTAATATGTCTTTCATCTTCATATATTCAATTGGGAAATTTTAACCATAGAATCGATATTTTAAATAATTAATTGTGGTTTTTAAGTTTTGTTTACAGTTTTACAATGTGAAATGTTTGAGTTCTTAGAACTTGCTATCATGAACTTTACTAAAATAAGTGCCTTTCTCAAACTTGGAAGCCTTTTACTTTTTGTATGCTTAACAAATCCCAGTTTTTATACTTGTATTTGTTGTTTTTTCTTTTGTTTGACTCTGTTTTGAGATAGGATCTCACTATGTAGCTCCAGCTGTCCTAGAACTCACTATGTAGAGCAGGCTGGCCTCATACTCACAAAGATCCCATTGTCTTTGCCTCTCAGGTTCTGGAAGAGCTATGCACCGCTGAGCTATGCACCGCTGAGGCTACCTGTGTATATGTTCTTTTGCCTACTTTACACACTTAATATATGTTGCTCACAAACTAGAGAAAATCTTTGTCTTTTGAAACAAGAGTGAATATGCTGGTCTTTAGTATTCATTTTAATAATTGTTCAGAGAACATTTTAAAGGTAAAATCTTACGGGAAGTCATTTTTGCAAATTCATACACTACAAACAAGGTCAAGAAAACTCCAAAGTAAAAATTTTTCAAATGCTGAACCACACAACATGATTATATTTAGTAACTATAGTTCTCCAGTAAAGCAAGAAGGTAAAACTACTTCATATGAACTTGACCCTTTGACAACTGTGTCCACAGCTGAGTCACATGCTTGCTTTGGGGTATCTTGATGCTCAGAAAACAAAAAAGGGGGGGGGGGACGGACGTGAATCTACCTGAGTCCTTAGCTTTGAAAAAAATAAGCAACATTTATATATATGTAAACAGGTACTTTCTATTTTGACTTATATCTGGTGTAGGGTTTGGAATAAAAAAGTGTTGAAATCAAGGCTATCTAAGAATAAACTAGGCCATTTGGGTAACTGTGGTTGCCTAGCAACTGGGATTTCTCACGGTTTCCCTTTGGCATAATCCAATATCTAAGTTTTTAATAAATTATCTTTTGTTCTAGCAATTTATACTAACATATTTAGGAATAAAACTACTGTGAAAACTATGATTTACATGAAGAAAATATTTAAATTCTACTGAAAAACTTTAATAGAAAAACAAACAAAACAGAACTTCTGGTACTAATGATTCAGAGACAAATGTTAACTATTTCTGAATTTACCAAAAAAAAAAAAAAATCAATCCATTGTTTTTTTAAAGAAAACAAGACTTAACAAAAATAATTATAAGGACTACAATCAGTTAATTATGAAGAGACAATATATTGCTCTGCAATAAATTAAGTTACAGTATACACTAAAGCAGGAATGGAATGTAAGAGTCAGGCCCAAGATAGATTTGGAGTTCATGTCACGTGAACAGAATTCATGAACACAGAATGTAACATACACTTATTATTAACACGTGTATATAAATGCATACTGTAAGCATGCAGAAAGGGCATGATATGAAACTAGGATACGTTTCATATCAATAGATTAATAAACAGGTTATTAAACCAGAAGAAACTTATCTTGCCATTAGGAGGAATAAAGTGCTGCCTTTATAATAATATATATCATATAGATATCACATATATAAAACAGAAAAATCCAAGAGAACAAAGACTTGAATATCAAACCAGAAGCAATAAAAATAATGGAAGAGGGGCTGGAGAGAGGGCTGAGCTGATTAAGAGTACTTGTTGCTCTTGGAGAAGACCTGGCTTGGGTTTGTAAGCACCCACACAGTAGCACAACCATCCATGACTTAAATTCCAAGCAATTGTTATGTTTTCTTCTGATGTCTGTGGGCACCAGGCATGCCCATACATGTATACACTTAAAAACATAAAATATATTTTTAAAATATAGTAAGTTTTTTATCTTAATGCTATGTTGGAGCATGGTATAAAATGATATGATCATTTTGAAGGAAGTTACCAATATCTAAAAATGATTTTTCAATTACGCAAACACAAAGTAATAATCTGACAGTAGACTGGCAGTTGTCAGAGGCCAAGCAAAGAGAAATAGAAAAGTTGTTATTTAAGACAAGGAATTTCAGTTTAAAACGGGGAAAGTTCCAAAGATAGATGAGTTAATGATTGACCTTAACAACCATTAAAATGTACACTTACAAATGCCGTAAAGATGAATTTATTATATGTATTTTGAGGGTTGGAGAGATCCCTGAACTGCAGGAAAGCTGCACAAGCACCGCCATATCCCTAAGTTCCTAAGCAGATGTTCAGGTGTGGACAGAGTACTCAGAAAATCAAGGGCCAGCTCGCCTGGAGTTCACAGTGTCAAACAACAGTCTCAAACACGGCAGAAGGCAAGGATGACACCCAAAGTTGTCCTCTGACCTCTACACATAAGAGTCACACATTTATGCCCAGACATACAAACATGAATACATTGTGCATGAGCACATGCACACGAGGTTTTAAACAGTATTTAATAACATTAAATACAGAAATCAACCATGATATATTAAAACATACATATGCTTGAGCACAGGGATTACGCTGTTAGAAACACGACCTAGTAAGATAAGGTTTTATGTATGCCAAAATATTTTATTGCAGTACTATATATAAAACCTTAAAATAGGAAAAACATTTCAATGCTTATCAAAAACCTGGACTAACTATAGGTCTTCTATCAAGGGAATAACAGTGGTGGTTAAAAATCCAAAAGCATCTGTCTCTTGCTGCAGAACCATGTCCATAATATATTACAGAGTAAAACCAAAAACACTTCACACACCAGAATTTCATCTGTATACAGTTACATAACAGCACAACAGAAGAATACATAGAATATAAGCACCGATAATCAGTTATCTCTGGTCAAACAGATGCTTGCATTTTTCTTCATATTTTTCTAAATTGCTTGAAAGTTTAACTATGAACAGGATTCTTATTTGTAATCTATAAAAACAATTTTCATTGAAGAACTCTAATAGTCTGAGCTATAGTTCGACAGTATAGTACCTGCTTAGCATGCTTAACGCTTTCAATTTGATCCCCAAAAGAAAAACGAAATGTCTTTATGTCCTAAAACAAGGATTAATACAGGAAATGTTCCTGTATTAATGTAGAAAATTCTAATAATTTTATAAATGCAGTTCCCATAACAATCAATGTAACAAGAAAGCTAGAGAAGTCTTGCCCTAGACCAAGAATACATGCAAAATTCTCTTTATATTTAAAAAAAGTTGCATTCTAAATACTTATCCTTTTTTTATTAATCATTTTGTTTACATTTCAAATGATATCCCCCTTCCCAGTTACCCCTCCACAAAACTCTCATCCCATTCTCCCTTCTCCCTCCCCACTGCCTCGATAAGGGTGCTCCTCCACCCACTCACCCTCTCCTGCCTCATCTCTCTTAGCATCCCCCTTCGCAGGGTCATCAAGCTGCCACAGGACCAAGGACCTCCCCTCCCATTGATGTCAGATAAGGCCATTCTCTGCTACATATGCATCTGGAGCTGTGGATCCCTCCATATATGCTCTTTGGTTGGTGGTTTAATCTCTGGGAGCTCTGGGTGGTCCGGTTAGTTGATATTGTTCTTCCTATGGGATTGCAATCCCCTTCAGTTCCTTCAGTCCTTCTCCTAGCTCTTCCTTTAGGGTCCACGGGCTCAGTATGATGGCTGGCTGTGTGTATTGGTCAGGTGTTGGTAGAACTTCTCAAGGAACAGCCATACAAGGCTCCTGTCAGCAAGCACTTCTTGGTATCAGCAATAGTTTTAGGGTTTAGTGTCTGCAGATGGAATGGATCCTTAGGTGGGGCAGTCCCTGGATGGGCCTTTCCTTCAGTAACGTTTCCATATTTTGTTCCTGTCTGTGATGGTTTGTATATGCTCAGCCCAGGGAGTGGCACTATTATAAGGTGCCTTGTTGAAGTAGGTGTGGACCTGTTGGGAGTAGGCATGGCACTGTGGGTGTGGGCTTTAGAATGCTCATCCTAGCTGCCTAGAAGTCAATATTCTGCTAGCAGCCTTCAGATGAAAAAGTAGAACCCTCAGCTTCTCCTGCACCATGCCTGCCTGGATGCTGCCATGTTCCCACCTGGATGATAATGGACTGAACTCTAAACCTCTAAGCCAGCCCCAATTAAATGTTGTCCTTATGAGAGCTGCCTTGGTCATGGTGTCTGTTCACAGCAGTAAAATCCTAAATAACACACTGTCTTTCATCTGGACAGAAATATTTCTGGGTTAACAATTTTAAAATGGGTGCGTGGCTCCATCCCACAACTGGGGACTGTGGCTATCTACTGGAGGCAGTCTCTACAGGTTCTATCTCCTCTTTGTTGCATATTTTGGCTAAAGCCATCCCTGTTGGGTCCTGGGAGCCTCTTGCTTTTCTGGCATCTGAGACTTTCTAGTGGCTACCCCCAGTTCCCCATCTCCCTCAGCTACGAATTTCTACTCAATTCCCTGACCCTCTGGAACTTCTCTCCTGTCCCTTCCAATACCTAATCCTGCCCACCCATTTTTCCCTCCCCCTCCTGTCTCTATTCCAGGTCCCTCCATCCCTCTACCTCCTGTGATTATTTTGTTCCCCCTTCTATGTAGGATTGAAGCATCCCCCACACTCTTCTTAAGCTCCATATGGTTTTGTGGGTTGTATCATGGGTATGCTGAGCTTTGCAGCTAATATCCACTTATCAGTGAGTACATACCATGTGTGTTCTTTTGTGTCTGGGTTACCTCACTCAGGATGATGTATTTTTTTAAAGAGTTTATTTATTTAATATATATGAGTACATTGTTATATGGCTACAGATGGTTGTGAGCCACCATGTGGTTGCTGGGAATTGAACTCAGGACCTCTGGAAGAGCAGCCAGTGCTGTTAACCATTAAGCCATCTCTCCAGCCTCAGGATGATATTTTCTTAGTTCCATCCATTTACCTGTGAATTTCATGAAGTCATTGGTTTTAAAAGCTGACTAGTACTCCATTGTGTAAATGTACCATATTTTCTATATCCATTCTTCGACTGAGGGACATCTGGGTTGTTTCCAGCTTCTGGCTATTATAAATAAGGTGTCTATAAACATAGTGGAGCATTTGTCTTTGGCATATGTTGGAGCATCTTTTGGGTATATGCCCAGGAGTGGTATAGCTGGGTCCTCAGGTAGTACTATGTCCAATTGTCTGAAACAGCCAGACTGATTTCCAGAGTGGTTGTACCATCTCGCAATCCTACCAGCAATGGAGGAGTGTTCCTCTTTCTCTACATCCTCACCAGCATCTGCTGTCACTTGAGTTTTTTATCTTAGTCATTCTGACTGGTATGAGATGGAATCTCAGGGTAGTTTTGATTTGCAATTCCCTAATGACTACGGATGTTGAACACTCCTTTAAGTGCTTCTCACACACTCAGGATTCCCCAGTTGAGAGTTCTTTGTTTACCTCTGTACCCCATTTTATAATATGGTTATTTGGTTCTCTGGAATCTAAATTCTTGAGTTCTTTGTATTTTTTAGATATTATCCCTCTATTGGATATAGGGTTGGTAAAGATCTTTTCCCAATCTGTGGGTTGCCATTTTGTCCTATTGACAGTGTCCTTTGCCTTACAGAAGCTTTCAATTTTATAAGGTTCCATTTGGTCTTTGACAAAGAAGCCAAATCCATCCAGTGGAAAAAAAATCAACATTTTCAACAAATGGTGCTGGTTCAAGATTGTTGATCTTAGAGCATAAGCCATTGGCGTTCTGTACAGGAAATTTTCCCCTGTGTCAATGAGCGCAAGGCTCTTCCCCACTTTCTCTTCTATTAGATTCAGTGTATCTGGTTTTATGTAAAGGTCCTTGATCTACTTGGACTTGGGCTTTGTACAAAGAGATAAGAACGGATCGATTTCCATTCTACATGCTGACCGCCAGTTGAACCAGCACCATTTGTTGAAAATGCTGGCTTTTTCCCACTGGATGGATTTGGCTTCTTTGTCAAAGACCAAGTGACCATAGGTGTCTGGGTCTTCAATTCTATTCTATTGATCTACCTTCCTGTCTCTGTACCAATATCATGTGGTTTTTAGCACTATTGTTCTGCAGTACAGCTTAAGGTTAGGGATAGTAATTCCCTCAGAAGTTCTTTTATTGTTGAGCATAGTTTTTGATATCCTGGGTTTTTTGTTATTCCAGATCAATTTGAGAACTGCTCTTTCTATCACTGTGAAGAATTGAGTTGAAATTCTGACGGGGATTGCATTGAATCTGAGGATTGCTTTTGGTAATATAGCCATTTTTACTATGTTAATCTTACAGATCCATGAGCATGGGAGATCTTTCCATCTGAGGTCTCCTATGATTTTTTTCTTCAGATACTTGAAGTTCTTGTCATACAGATCTTTCACTTGTTTGGTTAAACTCACACCAAAATATTTTATATTATTTGTGACTATTTCGAAGGGTGTCATTTCCCTAATTTTTTTCTCAGCCCATTTGTCCTTTGAGTAGAGGAAGGCCACTGATTTCTTAGAGTTAATTTTAAATCCAGTCACTTTGCTGAAGTTGTTTATCAGCTATAGGAGTTCTCTGGTTAGAATTTTTTAGGGTCGATTATATATACCATCATACCATCCGCAAATAGTGATATCTTGACTTCCTCCTTCCCAATTTTTATCCCTTTGGTCTCCTTTTGTTGTCTAATTGCTTGGCTAGATCTTCAAGTACTACATTGAATAGATCGGAGGAGAAAGGGCAGCCTTGTCTTCTCCCTGATTTTAGTGAAATTGCTTCAAGTTTCTCTCCATTTAGTTTGATGTTAGGTATTGTTTGCTGTATATTACTTTTATTATGTTTAGGTATGGACCTTGAATTCCTGATCTCACCAATATTTTTAACCTAAATACTGATCCTTATACCCAGAGATCATCTTTCGTCAAAGAAGCTTCACTTTGCACCAGATGGAGGCCATTACAGAAAAACATACCTGGTCAAAATGCAGAGAGCAACTGGGCCTAGCCCCAATGATATATCTACTAAACAACTCCTGCATCCAAGGCTCAAGAACATCATAGGGAAAGGGAGAAGAGACTGTAAAAGCCAGAAGACAGGAAGTCTGTTGTGAGACTGTATCTCCTAGAAATGACAGGGAAGCCACATCCATAATACCTACCTCAATATATGTCTGCCTAAACAAGAACACCACCTATAGATAAACATGCTAAATGGAAGAGAGAAATCTCACAAGCCTCTAAGCAAGGGAGGATTAGCCTTCCCAGGAGATGAGTATTCAAATTGGTTACCCAATACCAGGTGGTCAGCCTTGAAATCATACACAGAGAAGCAACACTAAACAGAATCAGCAAGCTACACAGAGAAACCCTGTGTGTGAAGCTGAGGATGGATAATAATGAAAGCACATACAAAATAATAATTAAAGAAAAAGCAGTTGTGAATTTGAAAAGAAATGTGGGGAATGGGAGGGGCTGAAGAAAGGATTAAAAAAGAGAAAAGTGAAATAATTATATTCAATTTTAAAAGATATTTAAAAAATAAAGTACACGGGGCTAGAGAGATGGCTCAGTAGTGAAGAGCACCAGCTACTCTTTTAGAGGACCTGGGTTCAATTCACAGCTCCCACGTGACAGCTTACAGCTGTCTGTAACTCCAGCTCCAGGGCATGTGGCACCTTCACAGAGTCATTCATGCAGACAAAACACTCATGCGTATAATAGACAGACATACAAACAGATACACATACTTTTTTAAAAATTCACTTGCTTTGTAGACAAGTTTTTTTTCCATATTAAATCAAATTTCTATTTAACCACTTAAAATGAACCTGGAAAGACCCAAAAGACTCACCATGAACTGTATCAAAATAAAAACCAGAAATAAAAGCATTATATTGTTAGACTATTCCACATTCACTTGAAGAGTCAAAACTCATTTAAAGGAAAATTCTGAGCAATTCTCTACATCTTAAACTGCCTCCCTAACATCTCAACAAAGAACTACTCCTGGCTAGGGATGCAGATCCTGGGAAAGTGCTTAACAAACACACAGGACCCTGGAAAGCAAACTCAAGGCTTTTGATTTCTTTCAAAACAAAGGTAAATCCAGTATTTCCAGCACTTCTTGCCTATTTCTGATTTTAGGAGGTACAGGATTTTATCTTAATTATGAAAACAGGTTTGGTTTTTTTTGGGGGGTGGGGGGAGGTGTTACTTCCTTTTTTTTGAGAAAGTTTCCCTGAGTAGTCTAGCTTCCTACTTCCAGAATTACAAGAATGTTACCCATGCACAGCCCAGTAAGTGTCATTTCTAACACTACAACTTCCAAAGTTTCCAAATGAAACTTTTTATTATTAAGCATTTAAGAACAAATTACATATACATATGAAATCCTAATAAAGTGTACTAAAAGAAAGAAAAATAAATAGTGGTTCTTCTCTGAAGTATAGAAAGTTAATTTTAAGTTATGACACGACATATTTGTATAATTACTCTCACAGATGCCTATGATACTTACAGCCTGATTAGGCAGATTGTCAGTCTTAAGTTCTCGGTGATTGGAATACTGGATATAAACAGGCTGACTTCGAAGATGAGGAGTAACAGGAGTGTAATAATTTATCATAGTAACAGCAGCTTCTTCAGAAGCCATTTCTAAAAAGGCCTGCAATAAACACAAGAAGATGGTTAAGAATCATTCCATATTGGTCCAAACTTGGGCTTTCTCACTGTATTCTCTACATCTCCATTGTCTCCAAGGGGATAAAATTAATTTTTTTTTATTTTTTTTATTTTATTTTATTTTTTTAATTTACATTCCAAATCACTTCCCCTTTCCCGTTGCCTCCCTCCCCGAAAGTCCCATAAGCCCCCTTCCCTCCCTCTTTTCTCCATTCAACCCCCTCTCGTTACTCTGTCCTGGTGTTCCCCTACATCCAGTCTTTCCAGGACCAGGGGTCTCTCCTTCCATCTTTTTAGAAATCTATTGATATGCTGATTGTGTCTAGGGTATTCTGAGATTCTGGGTCAATATCCCCTTATCAGTGACTGCATACCATGTGTGTTCTTTTGAAAAACTGGGTCCAATAAGTTTCCAACTTAGGAAACTTCTGGGTGATTAAATTATTTTGTTATGTTTTATGTTTGTGTTTTAATTACTATTTCTTCAAATGACTAAAAATAAAAATAAATGTTTACATCACCATTACAAATGAATATTCTTAGGAGCTATAATTTAATTTTTTTTTTTGGTAAAATCTTGGGTTAAACTGACAGAGTACACAAAGAGATGCTAGAATTTCATTCAATAAAGACAAATAAAGAGGTTAAAAATAACAGTCCAAGTGTTAGTGTAGTGGTGAACACCTTCAGTCCCAGCACTGGGAGAGCCTCTGAGTTGCAGGACAGCCTGGTACAGAGCTGGTAAGGCCCTACTTTAAAACAAACTAAGACAAGTTGAAAACCCTGTTGGAGGATAGAGAAAGAGGACAGTTGGTCGAAAAGTACTACTTTACCTAAATTCTCAAATAAGATCTAGTATAATAACTTGCTCTTTTTCATTTTTATACACCAACCATCTACAGGTGAAATGGAATGTTCTTTTTCAGAGTTCCTATCATTACAAACATTGCCACCAAGGAACCAACATATCTGATTTGATAGCAGGGGATGAGAAATCACCATTGCCTGAGTAAAAACCTGATCTAAATCTCTACCTACCTACTGTAACTACCTATTGTAACTTGGTCAGAAACACCTGTGACCCTCCATTTCCTCTATTAAAATATGCAGATATATAAGCAATCTATAACTCTTATAACCCAAACATGAAATGATTGTTAAGAGTACTAGTTGGGTGGTCTGTCTGGGATTCTGCAGGAAAGAACTAGAAAATATCAGTGTATGAAGGCACCCACTCAAAATGGTAGCATACACATTCTGTTTTCTTTTTCAAAAGATTTAATTTCATTTATGTATATGGGGTTTTATGTCTCATGTATATCTATGCCCATATGAATGCATTGCCCAGAGATGCCAGAAAAGGGAGTTGGATACCAAGACTGAAGTTACAGACAGTTGGGAATTACCATGTGGGTGATGGGACTCCAACCCAGATCTTGTGGAAGAGCAGCCAGTGCTCTTTACCATTGAGCCAGCCCTCACATCCAGTTTTATCTCATTTTTCAATTATACTTCTAACCTACACTCATCCTGAATACTTTAACGCAAAAACTACATATAAATCTGTGTAAAGTACTTTTTCTGTTTTATGTATATGTACTATTTGTTTACACACCATATTCACATAAACATGTTTACACATTTGTATATTATATATGTACACACACACACACACACACACACACACACACACTACATACACACACTCACACCCTGCACACAGCACTTTAAATTATTACCAGCAAAGAACAGGTAATATCACATTAAAAAAATTCTCTGCTTGTGACTTTTTTTATTATGTATGTAAGATACTTTTAATTACTTAAAGGATTCCCAATCTAGGATTATGGTAAGAATTTCTTTAAGATTTAAAACTCCAACCCACAATGAGAAATCAAGTGTGCACTGTCAGCAGAGAGCATTAATTTAAGATACCAAGAATTTGCTACATTCCATATCCACTTACTCGTATTTGCTCAAAATCATATGAAGAAGAAATCTTTTTGAACATATACTTACTACCTTACAGTCTTATCCACCACCCTCTAGTTGGCCACATGATTTTAGCTAATGTTCCTAGGGCTTAGAAATAAGTATTCAGGGTTTCTTAAAAACACAGATTTGGCCAAGTGGTGGTAGCCCTTGCCTTTAATTCTAGTACATGGGAGAGACAGAGGCAAGCAGATTCCTGAGTTTGGAACAGAGCAAGTTCCATATCAGCCCAGGCTACAAAGAAAAACCTGTCTCAAAAAACAAACAACAAAAACACAGATGCACATATATCTATCACACTTCACGTAAGATCTGGAGATATTAGAAAATAAAATAGCTTGAAACCCTCCAAATAAAGATTATTTTAAAAGTAAGATGCAAAGAATCAGTTACTAAAATTAGAGAACCACAGGAACAGCTTCCTACATTAAGTCAGTTGACTGGATCATTCAAGTGACACTTGGTACCTAATAATTACTATACTAATACAGGATGGGAGGAATCACATGGGAAAGGCAGAGAAGTAAGAAGCTTTTTGACATTTCATGTCTTATCCTATGTACGGATTTAGCTATGTAGACTTCTGAGACAGATTAAGTTAGCAATAGAACTTTTTTGATTGGTGGTTTGTTTTTTTTTATCTTGAGGGAGGGGTAGGCAAGGTCTCTTCTACATAGAGGTACCTTCTCTGTCTCTGAGCTCACTATGTAGACCAGGCCCTTGCCTTGGCCTCCAGAGTGCTTGGATCAAAGACTTCTTATTACCACATGCAGTTGGCAATAGAACTTTTAATGTAGCAAGGTCTGCCTACTTTTTAAATGACTGACGAAAAAAACAATATAAACATAGCAACAATACTGAGTTCTCAGAACTACCTACAAGAGTATCTCAAATTTATGCAAGAATAGCATGATAAAAAAAATGATTCTAGTTTTTAAAATGGGCACTAGAGTTGGGCCTGTTTATACACAGCTCTAAGCGGAAGGCGCCAGAGCTCAGGAATTAGAGTATTAGTACTGTAAACAGGTATAATTCCAGACAGCAGGCGGGAGAGGCAAGAGATTCTCAAGATCAAAGCTGAAAGGACAGTGACCCATCCTTTCAAATGGGTCAACAGCTATTTGAAAGAAATTCAATACAACTAATCAGGGAAATAAAAATCAAACTTTTAATTAGCTGTTTGATAATAGAATAGCTATTACCAAAAAGGACTAAGGGCAAGGCCAGGAATGATGGTACACATCACTGATACTAGAAATCAAGAGGCAGAAGCAGGAGGATCTTTGGGCTCAAGGCCAGCCTAGACTACACAGTAAGACACTGTCTCAAAAAAACAAAACAATTGTGTTCAGAGCCTTGTTTGTACTGCTAGTGGGAACATAATTAAATTGATTTAACTATTATACAAACAGAATAGAGATTCCTTCTTATAAAAAAAATTAAATAGAGCTAGCAATCCACTACTGGGTGTTTATCCAAAAGCAACAAAATCAGAAGGTCGCAGAGACATTTGCACTCTCATATTTACTGGAGTACTACTCACAGCAGCCAAGACACAGCACCAACTTGTGTCTACCAACCAGTGAATCAATAAAGAAAATGTGATTCCTGTATATCACAGAATGAACTAGAGAGTGCTGTGTTCAGTAAACTATGCAAAGAGCAGAAAGATTGGCATTGCACTATTTCACGGATATGTAGAATCTTTCAAAATGCTATTCTCACCCAAGTCAGGAATAGAACAGTAGTTACTAGGGGCTGCAGGGGAAACCAGTGAGACACAAGAGTTGGGGAAAGTCGATCAACAAACTTGTCTACACCAGCGATTCTCAACCTTCCTAATGCTTCAAATCTGACACAATTTCTTCTGCTGTGGTAACCCCCAATCACATTTTTTGCTATAACTATAATTTTTCTACTGTTATGAATCATTATGTAAATACCTGATATGCAGGAAATCTGATATACAACCTCCATGAAAGGGGGGGGGGGTCTTGATGCACAGGTTGAAAACAGCTGGTTTAAGCTTGTCTAAGCTATCTTTAGGAGTAAAAATTCTATTGTGCTTTTTCTTAGTAAGGTATTTAAAGATAATAATACACTGTATAATTAAAAAGACTAGAAAACAAGATTTTAAATGTTTTCATCATAAAGAAAATATCAGGTTGTAGCTTGAGTACTTGGCCAGCACAAGAAAAGCCCTAGGGTCACACCCTAACAACTGCTCCCTCCCTCTATCCTAATACCCCACCTCCTCCTCCCCAAAAAACTGAAGGGGGATGGAAAGAATGTTTCAGATATTTTGAATCTGATTTAAATATATGATATATTCATGAATTAAAACATCAAATAATATCCAATTTATACACATAAATTGTATATTTGCATGTATCTATTAAAATGTATCCTGAGAGGTTTAAAAAACAAAACAGTTTGATAGGGAGGAAAGAGGAGGAGGTATGAGAAGAGTTGGGAGGGGGGAGTGAGTATGACCAATCCATGAATGAAACTCACAAAAGTACCAAGAATAAGTAAAAATATCTTAAAAAATAATTTAATGTAAAAACTCATTTGTACAATGAAGTTTCTCTTATGTCTCAAATTATTAAAGAAGCTATACAATAATTCTATAACTAGAATATGCATAATGGTTTTATGGAAGCAGGAGATATAACATTGTTTTGGGCTAGCCTAAAGCAACAGGCTACAACAGACCAAATTAAAGGAGAAGATTCACAGCAGTTTTTTTTTTTTTAAAAAAGATACAAAGAAATGAACTCTACAAGAAAAGTGGCCTACTGTAAACCAATCCATTATAAAAAAGATTAATTTTCTATCTTACATATGTGTTTGCCTGACTGTATATATGTGCGTCAAGTGTATGCCTGATGCCCACAGCCAGGTATGGGCTACCACTGATGGCCTGGAAACTGAACCTAGGTCCTCTGCATAAGCAACACTTTCAAAAACACTAACTATTCAGTCCTATCTAGCTAAACATTCCATTTTATTTTATAAATGATGTAACTCCCAACCCTTTTTGTTGCTGTTGTTTGTTTGGTTATAAGACAGGATTTTTCAACATAGCCCTGGCTGTCCTGGAACTTATGATGTATGGAAATCAACAGGCTGGCCTTGAACTCAGAGACTCACCCTACCTCTACCTCTCTAGGATTACAATACCCAGCTGCTCCCAACTTTTAAATCCCATGGAAAAGCCAATCAGACCTTTAAAGTGTTAACTGCAACTGTTTGGAAAACTTAACTGTTCGGTAGTTGGATAAATGAAGTGCAATTTATAATTTCTCTATCAGGGTCTCAGGTATTACAGGATATTTTTAGGAATCATTCTATAGTTAAAAACATCAAGTAAGTAAAATATAAAATAGGTCTTAAAGAAAATGACCCCGAATCAATAGATAAGAAATTTCCCTGTTTTTGTTGTTTGTTGTCACACAAGGAAAAAAATCGACTTAAAAACTAATTTGTGGTCACAGATAGAAAGAAAAACTGAATAGCCAGCAAGGTGGTATACACTCTTGTGGTCCCAGAGACTTAGAAGGCAGAACTTTAGAAAGGTCACTTGAGCTTATGAATTTTACATCAGCCACAGCAACAGAGACCCTGTCTCAAATTAATTAGTTATTTTTAAGTTCAAGAAAATAAAAATTATACGAAATACTAACACCCAGAAGATAATCACTCAGTGTCGATCTTTAATTATTACATACCTGGCTTTTTCCTTTCAACATCAAAAGATTAGTTACTTTGCCAAATGGTAGACCTAATGATATGACCTCTGCTTCGGTGACATCACACGGAATTTTTCGAAGATGGAGAACACGGGAAGGCGAACAGGGAGGTCTATCTCCTTTAAATTTCTTGTTGTCATTCCCATTAGCTAAAAAAACATAAGATTTTTTTTAATTACTGAAACTAATTTTGGTTAACATACTATATTAACTGAATTGCCACACTTGATCTACTGTGCCAGATTTGAAATTCATGGAGCTATGGGTTGATGACATGAGTGGGAAATGAAACCAACCACCTCTTAATGCACCCACTTTTGGTCTTTCACTGTGGCCATTACATTTAATTGTTATCTGATTTTTTTTAAGGAAAAGTATTAGGATAAATCAATTATATTGCTTCACAGAGTCACATATCACTTTCATGAGATAAGCATTAACCACAAGTATACCTTTTCCTAAGTTTAGATATACAACACTTTAACTACAACTACCTATAACATTCAGTACAGTGACAGTTTTGCACAAAGTCAATATGCACAGGTTTGCAGTCTGAGACATAAGTTAAACCACATACACCATATACACCTAAGTGTACTAAATCAGAAGTCGCAGCACTCGGAAGGCAGTGGCAAGCAGATCTCTGAGTTCGAAGCCAGCCAGATCTAAAAGAGTGACTTCCAGGCCAGCCAGGGCTCACACAAACAAACAACAAATTTTAAGAAAGACTATGATATAAATTTTGTGCCTAATACAACCAAAATTATCTGGATGAGTAAAATTTTAGTTTATTTTTTTAAATTTTACATTTTATATATGTGTGTGTGTGTGTATATATTACATTTCCAATGATTTCCCCTTTCCCGGTTCCTCTCTCCCTGAAAGTCCCATAAGCCCCCTTCCCTCCACTCCATCTGTTCCCCATTCAACCCCCTCTCGCTTCTCTGTCCTGGCATTCCCCTACATCCAGTCTTTCCAG
The DNA here is from genome assembly GCA_036184795.1 of Tokudaia tokunoshimensis. Taxonomy (NCBI): domain Eukaryota; kingdom Metazoa; phylum Chordata; class Mammalia; order Rodentia; family Muridae; genus Tokudaia; species Tokudaia tokunoshimensis. The sequence continues at coordinate 46,734,696 of BTHU01000005.1, forward strand.
GACCAGGGGTCTCTCCTTCCATCTTCTTGGAAATCTATTGATATGTCAATTGTGTCTTGGGTATTCCGAGTTTCTGGGTTAATATCCCCTTATCAGTGACTGCATACCATGTGTGTTCTTTTGTGATTAGGTTACCTCATTAAGGATGATATTTTCCAGTTCTGACCATTTGCCTAAGAATTCGTGAATTCATTGTTTTTAATTGCAGAGTGGTATTCCATTGTGTAAATATACCACATCTTCTGTATCCATTCCTCCATTGAGGGACACCTGGGTTCTTTCCAACTTCTGGCTATTATATTTAGTTTATTTCTTAAGCATTATAGGCTTTCTCACTCTATTTGCTAAATTTTGTGTTCTTATGGTAATCCTACTCAGTAGTAAACAACAGACCTTGGTTGAAATACATATTTTTCAATATGCCCTCCATACTTCAAACCCCAGGCATGCTGCTCAGCACTCTCCAGTACAGCACGGCCCCAGGCGCTGTCCTGCTCTACAACTTCAGACCAGCCACTGCAAAAATGAACCGGCTATCCTAGCACATAGCCAGATTTCATTCAAATACTAACTACAATTGACCTGCCTACAATGATTACTCAAGTTTATGCAGATGAAATTCAGAAATATTTTTCTTTTAGGAATAGTATGAAGACAGGCAAAATATAACTATTTTCAAATTTCATTATAATCCTTTTAAATATTAAATATATTTGTAGTATTGGCAGAAAAATACAATCATGCTGAACTCCTAATATTCATTTTCTAAAAACTAATGAAAATTTACTACCTATAATCCTATATAAATAATTATCATGAGGGCTATGATAAAAAACACAGCAATATTTAATGTTGTATCTGTGGCATACAACTTGACCTAAAAATATATAAATTGAACATTCCCCATTGTCCTCCCACACACACACACACCACTTGCTCCCAAATCTGTATTTGTAACTAGGTATACTGTTAGTACACTGCCATGCTGTTTTTCTGGGTATTGCACCTAGGACTTCATACATGCTATATCATTAGTCTTCCAGATTTTGTAGTGATTCAAATGAAGATTATTTCAAGCATATGAATACAAAGATTATCTCACTAATTTGCTTTTGTTTTATTTTGTATTTATTACCAACAGCTATAATTATGCTTTTATTAATGTCATAAGATTTTCTCTCCACTTATCTGATGTGACATATTTTATAATTTTTGGGGGGCCTGTTCTTGTATGCATGGATTAAGCCAGGCCAATCATGGGACTATTATTTAAGTATGGAATGTTAACTCAAATATAGATGAAACTGCTGTAATTCAAAACAAATTACAGACTTGGGTATGTTTTTAGATCTTCTGAAATATGGGTAGATGACAGGGGATTTGATTTCTTGATTAGGAACCAGATTTCTAATATGATCTTCTACTATAATTTATGACTACTGGTTCAAATTGTAAAATAACACTTTATCACTTCTTAGTCACTGTTCTATTGCTATGAAGAGACACCATGATTAAGGCAACTTTTATAAAAGAAAGAGTTTAATTGTGGGCTTGCTTATAGTTTCAGGAGAAGTATTGAGAGCTATATCCTGATCCACTGTCAAGAGAGTGATGGAAGGCTTGACTTGGGCTTTTGAACCCCAACTTCCACCCTTCCCAGTGATACACTTCCTTCAACAAGACCACACACATCCCAACAAGGGCACACTTCCTAACTCTTCTCAAGTACTGCTACTGCCTGATGATTAAGGAATCAAATCTTCAGTCTATGGAGGCCATTCTTACTCAAACCACCACTATCACCATCATTCCCATCCTTAGAGAAGAGGTTAAGGAAAGTTAAAGCTGGACTTATCTCTGTCAATCTTCCTTTACCACTGACCTTCTACTTTCAAATGGGAAGAGGAAATTAGTATTTTATTCTTGTGTGGCAGTCTACTAATAATTTGGGAATTCTGTTTTGAAAGGAAAGGAAAAAAAGACATTAGAATGACCACTAAGAGTTTTTATAAATATTAGAACTCATAACTGTATCAAAGTATTTCTCTATAACTTTCTTTCTGTACTGTAGTCATTAATAGATTTTAGTATTAATAATATCATAGCTTCATAAATAGACTGCATTATCAGCAGCCAAATAAGAAGTAGAATACTGGGCTGCAATGATGGATCAGCAGTTAAGACCTCTTGCTGTTATTCTTCCCTAATCAATTTCCAGCACCCACACCAGGTGGGTTACCACCTATAACCCCAGTTCTAAGGGATCCAAAGACCTCTATTGGTATCCTGAGACCCACATATTACAATAACAAATTAATATAAGTTGAGTCAAAATATCTTTAAGTCTATTTTAGGTAAAGCTCATAGGAAGGGATATTCTTTATTTTAGAACTAAGATTCATAATTTAAAGCTCTCACAAAGTATGTATCTATAAGAAAGAAATGATTTTTACTACATTTTATTTAGACATGTGTGTGTGTGTCACAGTAGATGTGTGGAAGTCAAAGACAACAGGAGTCAGTTCTCTCCTTCTCCCATGCAGGAACTACCTGGGGATCACACTCAGGCCGTAAGGCTTGGCAGCAGGGCCTTTACCTCCTGAGTACCTCAAGTAGCCCATCATACATGAGATTTTAAAAAAGCACTAACAATATCTACAGAGAATAACCTTAAGTTCCATGTTGCCTGGGAGAGTCACAACTTGGCACCAGTGTTCCAGTATCCTTATGCAACATAAAATCCTCATTTTAAATATATCCGTATTTGTAGTAGTTGTACCAAAATAAGCAAGAACGGGATTTGGTAGATCTAATTCCTTAGTGTTAAGGTTTCTGCTATAGTCTTCTCTACTTACTTAGACAGAGCAGTTAAATCTGAAAGTTAATCAATGAGAGACTGACACTCTTTATAAAATCTCTTGTGGACAACATACAGAGCTTCTGATTTAAAAGCAGCAGGTACAACAGGATAGGAATCAAGAGGATTAGTTAGGTTTTTTTTTTCTAGCAGCTTTCAATCTTGTTACCTATTGCCTATACTTCTCCACACCCCCCCCAAGACACACACACACTTTTTTTTTCCTTTCCACTTTTTAAAAATGTAGCCAAGGATGATCCTGAAATTTTGATCCTTCTGCCTCCACTTCTCCAGTGCTAGGACTAAAGGAATGAATGCACCATCATTTTGGACCACTTAGTGGCCAAGCCAGCAACTGAAAATGTGGGAATCATAAGCAAGGCATATTTCACATAAAACTTTATCACTATTCTGTTTAAAAGCTTGCAATAAATCAACTCACAATTTTCCTTATTTTCACGTGCAGTTTTTCCTGTATATACTATAAAGAGACAGCAACTCTATTAGCAGACTATAACAGTTCAATTTTGTCATCACTTGCTAACTTTAGAAAATCAATTATTAGATGATGCTGACATACTTCTGAATCCTCTCGGTGGGTCTCAACATTACAGGTGCAATTCTACTTAGTATGTTTGAATTCATTTTAAAAAGTTCAACACTAAAGGTAAAAACTGTTACCGTTTTAAGGTAGGATAGAACTTTATAGTGAGGTCTGGCCTGGAACTTGCTGTCACTGAATTTGAAATTGTCCTCCTTAGGCTTCCTGAGTCTTGGCTAAGATAACATGTTAAGGTTTTACTATAAACTATAAATATTGGTGCCACATACTCAGAGTAAGAACACTGTTATTACTGAAAAGCACAAAAAAGGCCCAAGACAAATGTTAGTTTGTGCACTTTAACAATCAACATTCAACAGCATGACGTCTTATCTAGTTACTAGATATACCAACATTCCAAGACAAAGTCCCAGTGACCCATGGCACCTGACACACAACGATCCGTCTCTAGAGAAACAACTAGAGCTGTAAAGCTTAATATTTAACAAGATGGCAGAAAGTTAGTCGTCCCTTCAGATATTGCTCTTGCCTCAGCTTTAGACCACACACAAGTAGTCTATGAAGTTGACTATATAACCTGCCCCTCTACGATATAAGGCTTCTGTCCCCTGAATGGCATAAACCCTGCTGCACATACACCACAGTATATGGAATAATCTCTCTAGTTTTCTCCTGTCTTTTGGTAAATTTACAGCCATGCATCATTAGCCATCACTGATGTCCATGCATGGCAAAAATTTTATGAGGCAGCCATATACTTGCAAGTGGATTGATACAAACTAATTCCTGTTTTCAAACAAAATATTTTCTTCCAATACAAAGTAGTTTCCCAGACTTTAAGTATTTTTAAAATTGATATTCAGATTATCTACAAAAATTTTTCTGATTCTACTAAAGGAAAAAGGCCACTCAGAACATCAGTGTTCACGGCTCTCGCTTTGGTGCACAGTATGACTTTATTAAAATGTGTGTGTCTTGTCAAGCAGTGGTGGCATATCTTTTAATTCTAGTGCTCAGGAGGAAGAGGCAGGCAGATTTCTAAGAGTTCAAGGTCAGCCTGGTCTACAGAGCCAGTTCCAGGACAGCAGGGTTTTGTATACAAAGAAACCCTGTCTCAAAAAACCAAACCAAAATAACAAAAAAAGTTAAGTGTATCTTAAGAAAGCATCAAAGTCTACTCCTATGATCAATCAATCTCTCTCTCTCTCTCTCTCTCTCTCTCTCTCTCTCTCTCTCTCTCTCTCTCTCTCTCTCTGTGTGTGTGTGTGTGTGTGTGTGCGTGCGAAATGTATATGGATGCCCATGGGGGCCAAAAGAGAATGTTAGACTCTTTGAAGCTGGTATTACAGGCAGTTGTGACCAAGCCACACTCACATTGTCACAGTGGTGAATACCTGTAACATCAGAAGCTTTCTGAACGCAGAGGTGGAAATCACAAACCGAGGTTTGGATTATTACAAAGAATGAAGCTATTTTTTAAAGGTTTCTTTGGTTCTAGAGATAAAACTTCATCCTAATACATGTGAGGTCTTGGGTCCAATTCCCAGCATGATGAAAGAAAAATTTTTTTCCACATTATTACCAAGTGGAAATCATAAGGAAATTCAAGGTGCTATTAATTTAACACAGACAGACAGACAGACAGAGACACACACACACACACACACACACAGACCCCTCCCTCCCTCCAGGACATAGTGCTCTGGGAATCTAAGGACAATCTAGAAGGAACATTAATAGATAGATGAATCAAACAAATTTAGTCGGGTAGGGTCTGTATAACATTTCCAAGTATTGGATTAGATTCCTAGTAACACCCCTTAGGTCTATATCTCTGATGCATGACCTAAGAGCTCTAAAAACAAAGGCAAACATCTCCCCCACGCAAAGGTAAGTCAGGCATTTTCAGTTCTTCCAAGTTATTCTGAGTATGCTGGTTAATCTTGACTATCAACTTCAAGACATATAATAGACTCATCTGGGAGATAAATCCTTGGGTGTAGTCTAGGAAGGTTTTCCAAAAAAGGCTTTACTGATGTGGGAAGACCCACCCTGAACGTGGGCAGTATCTTTCCATGACTGAGACTTCCAGAAAGAATAAGAAGGGAAAGGTAATGAGTACTAGCATTCATCTTTCTCTGCTTCCTGGCATGCATATAAATAGGCAACTACCATGCATTGCATCCTTATAACGGCCAGAAATTGATTTGGACATCTTCCTCTATCACTCTTCACCTTAATTTCTGAGACAGGGTCTCTCATTAAACCCAGAGCTCTGTGTTTTGGCTAGACTAGCTGGCCAACAAGCTCCAGGGATTCACTCTTTTCTTCCCCTCACACCCTAATACTGGGTAACAGACATGGGCAGTCAAATCCAGACCCTCCTGCTTGCACAGCAAGCACTACCAACTGAACTGCATGTGTCTCCCCAACTTCTTCTCCAGTGATTCTAATGTGAGCTCAGCATTACAAAGTTGGCTTTAGTCTCAACTCTCATATCACTGTTTACATGTTTATATTAACAAATTCTCTGCCTACAAAACCTTCCCAATTTCTTTGGGGTAGATGTACAACATGGTAAACCCATTTCTAAAGTTCTTCAATACTATCTTTTCTCCTTAGCTGACTCTTTCCACTTCTCTTATTGAGTAAAATTCACAATTTTTTACTGTAAACAGTAAAAACAATGAAAAATAAAAATAAAAAGGAAGCTCACAGAAAGAAAACAAAGGACAGGGTGTTAAAACTTACCATATACACCTGCAGAAGTAGAATTGTTCATGGTAGAAGGTCCGTTAATGACACCAGAAGAAAGAAGCTCATCAGATCCCCGCTGAAAAGCAAAATTAGCATTCAATTAATAAAGCAAGTTTTAAAATAAAGGTTTATATTCACTATTAAATTTACCAAAAGTATTATTTATTTAAGTATAAAGACATTTAAGAAGATTGGGAGCAAACTGTGTGGTAAGGAAAAATTACAGCAGATTCCTATCAATGTAGTTATTTTAAAAAGGCAAAACACTGGGGACATAATTTTGCAAATGCCTCTGACAATTCTAATCATTTAGTGTTTGTGAAGTACTAGACTACATTCTGACAGTTTTTATTTACATGCAAATAATTTAACATTCTAAGAATCTTGATTTTAATACTCATTTCTAATAATAGAGCTACAAGGACACAATTTGAATCTATACTGGTCAATTTTTAAAAAATTATTAATTTCCATATCATTAATCCTAAAAAATATCTTTCTTGTATACTATTTCTTAAGCAAATTATGTTTTTAGAAATTTATTTCTTTATGGTAAGAGAGAAGCATTTGTCTCCTGGTGCTGGGGATTTAACCATACTGGGCAAGCATGACTTAGCTCCAGCCTCAGACCTTGGCTTTCCTAAGATAAGAGTCTTATTATACAGCCAAGACTGAGTGGTGATCTCTCTATGTTCTTGCTTCAGCCTTCTGAGTACGGGGACTGCAGGATGAGCCACCAGACCTGTTCAAGCAGGAGTTCTGTCCTATGTGAACATCTGAATACTCAAATGATAAAATGTATCAGATAAGCCTTTTATTATAATCCTAATATAGATAACCAAAGTTATAGAAGGATAATAAATATGAAATAAAAGGCAAAACCAATCTACTTCAAATCGATCAATTTTGTTCATCCTGGTAAATTAAAAAAAAATAAGTATTTTGGTTCACTGGGTGATAAAACAATCTTCAAATAACTATATAAACTTTAGAATAATACTACCACAACTACTTTATTTTCATTCTAAACTTATGTGTTTCCTTGTGTAAATGTATGCTGTTGGGGCTGGGGAACCATGGATGTCTAAAGGAGGCGTTAGATCTCCTGGAAACGGAGTTACAGGTTGTTGTGAGCTGCCCACTGTGGGTACTGGAAATGAAACTTTGGTTTTCTACAAAATCCACTTTTAAAGATACTGCAGTATCTTTAAAAGGAGCTCTCCAGCTCCTACTAAAAACATTTTGCCTTCTGCAGAAGGACTAACCTCCAAAGTGTCCACATTACTACAAAAACAATTATTTAAACATCCAGAAATTACTACCCTCGGCTCTTTTACTCAAATTTAACAAAGATACTACTAAAAACAAAGGAATTAACCAACCAGGATGAAAGAAAATTTTCAAATCCCAACTCACCTAAAAGACCAGGATCATTAAAGCACAGAAATTTCGACTTTCTGATATAAAGGTATTACTGTGCTTTTTGATCTAACAATGAGCAAACTTTGTAGCTTGCTGTCTACCTGCAGATAAAGTTAAGGTTTTGAGTTTTAAATATGGTAGTAATTTGTTAGGTGGTCCTGTCACAGGCACGACCTAGCTCTTGGGATGCAGTCAGACAGACCTCTGAGTTCAAGGTCAGGCTGGTCTATGGAGGGAGTTCTAGGACAGGTAGGGCTATACAGAGAAATCTTGTCTTGGAAATTATATATATATATATATATAATATCTAACATGGTTTTAAAATAAGGAATTTGGCTAAAATGTATTTTGCTAAGAGATATATCCTTTACATATATGTGTCTTTCCTATTAATATGTTGCATGTCAAAATACGGCTGGTTTGGTAAAAGGCTCTTAAAACCTGCCTTTACTTAAGAAAAAAAAAAGACAAAAAAAGTAAATAAAAACAAAACAAAACAAAACACCCACCAACTCTTTACTTGGACCCACAAGGTAACTAAAATTCTGGTATCTCTCCTCTCACTTTGCAACTATACTCCTTAATTCTGTACCTAGACATGTTAATCACTACCTAGGAAAAAGGTAATACCTAACTAACCTCTTTATTTCACTTCAAGGCCCAAGAACAAATATGAGAGTACCTGAGGCACCTTATTGTCAGCTTTTTAAAATGTCCTATTCCAGATCCCCATAAAATGTTGAAAGGTCTCCAATGTCCTAAACCTGCAGTCACCTGGGAGTCCAGAAACAACAGAACCTCACACATGACCCAAATGAGGGTAACTGTCCATAATGGAAAGGCAGCACTCTGGAGCATGACTAATCTGAGAAGCAGATTGTCCCCTAGAGTTATAAGAACTCCTTCTGACCACCATGCAGAACCAGAAAAGAAACAATGAACACACACGGACTGCGCCTAGATCAGCAGTGCTTAGCCACACACACCTCTTGCCCACCCACCACCATGCTTCCTCTAGCTAAACCTATTTTAGTACAACAAAGATGGACACGGGACAGAGGGACCCCTCTTTATGTTTTTTCTTCCTAGTGCATGTTAATTAAATTTCCTTTCTCTGCTTTTCACAATTATTTCTTTCACTCACACATTTAGGACCATCAGCTGGGTCCAGCCTGTCGAGACAGTTCTAAAATTCTTATCATCTGAGCAACTCTTTCACAGAATACTCTAAAAATGATCATGTTTAAATGTTAAAAAAATATGTTTATACGGACTACAGACTAAAATGTGAAAAGAAAAATGATGAAAACTCCAGAAGATAATGGAATATAACTTTGGTATTATGGAGTAGGACACTATTTCTTATACAAGAAACAAAAAAAAAAAAAAAAAAAAAACTAGGCATTTCAGAAGCTGAGGCAGGAGAACCAGAATTTCAACACCACCCCAAGATACACAGTGAAACTGTCTCAAACCAACAATGACAACAACAAAAAGCATAAATGCAAAGAAAAAATAAAGATACACACTTTAAAGTTGAGTTTTGCATTTAGAGTAATAGAACAAGTGAAAGAAAATATGATGTTTGTATGTGTGTATAATCAACAAAGCATTTATAACCTTAAAAACCTTGTTAAAAAAACAAAACACAAGAAATGAAAATAAGAGTTAAGATACAAATGAAAGAAAATAAGCAGCATCTCACCAAGCGGCAATAGACTGTGTGACCACTCTCTAGCACCTGTCCTTTGTCCTTTCCTGTGAAAGGATTACCCTCTTCCATTCACATGGCCCCATGACTTGCAAAGCCTGGCTTAGGAGAACAACTTCCTGTCTCGCCGACATTGAGCATACTTTTGTGATAGGCTTTGGCCTCTGAAGTATGGACACAAAACATTTAGCCCAAGCATAGGATAGTCATTTTGTTTTATTTTATTTGCTTTCACTCTGTAACAAGAATATGTCCAGACAAGAGGAACTCTTTTAACAGCCCAATTTTCAGCACAGAAACTAAGTAAAGCCACACATTGTAAATAAACAAGAAACATTTTTCTAACATTATAGCAATCAACATAGGAAAACAAGTTTACTCTTACTGATTATTCAGATACATAAGTTAAGACTCTTAACAGAATACCATCATGTGAAGAAAGGTAGCAAAATGGAGCATTAGTTAAGGCAGAGCAACAAAACTCTTAGAATTAAATGGGACTTAGCTGGATATGATTTAATGGGAATATACACTGGTACAATTTATAACACTATTCAACTTATGAAAGTCAAACATATGAATATCTAAAGGATCCCTGTGACCTACCACTATGCACACACACCCAAGATATGCTTACTTATACACAATTAGACATAAGGATATTCCCAGAACATTATTAGAGTAGCTGAAAACAACCAAGTGTTATCAATTACAGAATAAATCTTTATAAATGCATGAAATTGTTTATTAAAAACATGAACTACTATCCCACAGAACAAAGTAATCTCAAATATTAAGGGGTCAATCACAAAGGATACACTCTTGTATTAGGTTTATTATTACTACTGTATGTGATATATATGTGTACAAGGGAGTCTGTTCTCTCCTCAAAGACAACAAAAATGTTTAGCAGGAGGATAAAGAGTGCATCATGGGTAAACAACAGTATTGCCAAGGAGGTCTTAAGAGAATGAAAAATGAGACATCATGTGGCAGGTGTGGAAGGGAGGTTAAGACTGCATCAACAGTCTCCTTAGAAACACATGGTCAGTTTACATAAGTCTAGCAATTTCCTGTGGACTTGTTAGCTCTCTGATGATGTCAACACAAAAATCAACTTCATTTGCTTCAAGCATCAATTATTGAAACTCCCTCCGACTGAAAAACTAAATATACAGGGCCAACATTATTAAGCAGTACAAATGTTTTGTTATCAGATTTGATGGGAACTGGTTTTATTTGCAATTCAAGAAAGAATACGAATGTGATTAAAAGACAATCTGTCAACGGAGGGAAACCACTAAAGTAAAATTTAAGATTTTGAAACTAAACCAAAAAATCTAAATTCAGATCAGATATAACATGCACATGAAATTATAGGATAAGGTATCATTTCTTTTACCTATCAAGACCATAAGGGAAACTATCAAAAAGTCTTAAATGTCTAGGGTTCTTTCTTTAAACAAACATACTCTTGAAATATTGAAATAAATACCCAAGCACTACCTTCAATCAAAACAAAATTTCTAGCAGATGGATTAACAACTTTTTGTGAAACTTTCCGAAATAAAAATTTCACTTGTCCTGCTCTTAGTAATCTGTTCCATAAACAGAAATAAAGTATTATTATGCGGTGTTACCATATTACATGCATATCATCAGTTGCCTAGAAGATGTGTCTAACTGTCTTTCCCCTTTTCGCTCCTATGCCATCCCTAGCTGGCGCCCTGGATCTTGGCCCCTGCTGCACTGAGCTTCTACCTCCTTGGCCCTGGTCTAGCCCTACTGATTGCTGTCCTTTATAACTTCCTTCACAGAACTTACAACTTTTTTCATGTACTCTACATTACATACACGCACGCACCCCAAAACATCCTTGCTTAAATAATTCAGTGCAGTAGTTCTCAACCTTCCCAATACTGAGAACTTTGAATACAGTTCGTCATGTTATGATGACCCTCATAAAATTATTTTCCTTGCTATTTCATAACAATAGTTTTGCTGTTAGGAATCATAAATATTTTTAGACATGTAAGTTTTCCAAGGGACTAGGGTTTCACAGCATAGCCCTGACTGTCCTAGAACTCCCTCTGTAGACCAGGCTGGCCTTGAACTCAGAGAGCTGCCTACCTTTGCCTTTGCGAGGATTAAAAGCATGCACCATCACTCTCCGGCTTATTTCTACTATTTCTAAAGTTCTCTTGGTTTTACTTATCCCATTGTAGTCAGAGAAAACAAACTCTAATGTCAAGTTCTTCAATCTTTTAGATTTGTCTTGTAGCCTCTGTCTATTAGCACATGCAGAAGAATACACATTCTACAGCTGCTGGGCGGCATGTTATTTAAATGTCTGTCAGATCCATTTGTTCTGTAGTATACCTTATCTCTGATGGTTCCCTGGTGATTTCTTTTTAGATGATCTGTTCATTAAAACGAATATGGGATGAAGTCCCAAACAACACTGTATTAGAGCCTACTCTTTTATAACTAGTAATGTCTGCTTTATATAAAGGAGTGACTCCAGAATTAAATACCTATTTTTTAAAAAGATTTATTTATGTGAGTATACTGTAGCTGTCTTCACACACACCAGAAGAGGGCATTCGATCCCATTACAGATGGTTGTGAGCTACCATGTTTCCCTTCATAAGAGTTGCCTTGGGGGCTGGAGGGGATGGCTCAGCAGTTAAGAGCACTGACTACTGTTCCAGAGGTCCTGTGTTTAATTCCCAGGGACCACATGGTGGCTAACAACCATCTGTAATGAGATCCAATGCCCTCTTCTAGTGTCTGAAAAGAGTTACAGTGTACTCCCACATATAAAATAAATCTTAAAAAAACAAAAACAAACAAAAAAAAAATGAGTTGCCTTGGTCATGGTGTCTCTTCACTGCAATAAAACCCTAACTAAGACATTAGCAATCCTCCTGCCTCTGCCCCTGGAATTCTGAGATAACAGGTACGCACTACCACACCTAGCCACCTTTGAACTTTAATAGTGTATCTTTATTGTTCATTTGTCAATTCAGCATTACATCTTGATTCTGTGAAAAACAAAACTGTTAGAGTAATCTCCCTGCCTCTTCCACCCATTTACCCCTTTTATTATTATAATTGTCACATTCTGCTAGGCAATTACAGGCTCTGTCCATTCCTGTGGTGACTAAAGGCTGACTCAAAATTGAAAATCAAGAAACAGCAAGCACTTTTTAAACTATGTAACTATTATTTAAAAATCATATTCCCGATACAGTTCATTTTCTATTCTATAGTCCAATGTCACAACCTTACAGTTACTTGAAGACAAAAATTGTTAATAGATTGAAGATCAAATGCATTGTTACAGTCCTATTTAATATCATAACACCATGTCAGTATAATCTGGTCTGTTAACAACCATAATTTCCTTACCCTGTTTGTTTAGATTTCCATGACATCTCTAATGACCTTAGTTTGGGTTTTGCTTATACTCTTGCCCTATATCATATCAACTTTTTTTTTTAGATATTTGTTTTATTTACATTTCAAATGGTATCCTCTTTCCATGTTACTCCTCTGAAAACTCCCTATCCCATCACCCCTACCTCTGTTCACCCCTACCTCTGTTCACCCCCCCCCCAATTTCCTGACTTGCATTCCCCTATTCTGGGGAATAGAGCCTTCACAGGACCAATGGTCTCCCTTCTTGATGTCTGAAATGGTCATCTTCTGCTACATACACAGCTGGAGCCATGGGTCCCTCCATGTGTGTACTCTTTGGTTGGTGGTTTAATTCCTGGGAGCTCTGGGATTACTGATTGGTACATATTATTGTTCCTCCTGCAGGGCTGCAAACCTCTTCGGCTCCTTGGGTCCTCTCTAGAAGCTGCTCCACTGGGGACCCTATTCTCATTCTACTGGTTGACTATGAGCCATGGGTATTTTGATTCACTTTCTAATAAGGATCAAAGTATCCACACTTTGGTCTTTCTTCTTGATCTTCATGTGGTCTGTGAGTTGTATCTTGGGTATTGCAAGCTTTGGGGCTAATATCCACTTATCAGTGAGTGCATACGGCATATGTTCTTTTGTGATTGGGTTACCTCAGCTTTCCATGATGGTATTCATCCCACCAAGATATCCTTGTTCAAATTTAGAATTACTACTTTCTAACCATTCTAGACAACTGCCTAACAAAGTCTTTTTGCTGCTCTTCTGGGGTGGCTCAACACTTTTTTAAAACCTTTTCCCTGAGTTCTTAGTTTACTTTTCCATTTTGCTTAAGTGTATCCCCAAATAACTAAAAACAAGGTAAAGTTTCTAGGCCCATGCATATGTGAGAATTCTACTGACACAAAAAGTCGTCTGACTGCAGTGCTGGGTTAAAATTACTTTCTTAAGAAAATTATAAAGTATTCCTGTTTTCATTGAGCATGTAGTGGGACTGCTAAGTTTCCAGTCTGACATTCAGTTGAATCAAACCTTCATTTATTTAAAACTCACTTTTTTCTATAGTATAATCTAAATTTTTAATAAAATCCCTCTTAGAGACTAAGAAACTAAACATACAAAAATATGACAAGAGGAAACAAGTGAGAGTCTGTGCTAACAGATATACTAAAATGGAGACCTAGACACACAGCGAGGAATAAACATTTACAGAAGCAGACGTTTTGGGATTCAGTTATAACTAAGTGGTAGAGCATCGATCTCATGCGCACAAAGAGGGGCAGCATACCACAGACACTGTATCAGGTTGGTAAGCTCATCTGTCAAGGGCAGATAGTAAGAGTTTTGAGCCAATTATTCAGCTACGCTGCTGCATGAACAAAAAGTAACCACACCACACAGAAACGAGCCACTCTGTTCCAGTAAAACACAGACACTAAGATTTAGAATTCATCCATTTTTCACCTGTTAGGAAATACTAACCTTATTTTTTAACACTCATATACATAAAAACTATGTTAGCTTACAAGATATATAAAAACAGATGACAGTGAGTAGTTAGCCCTTCAGTCCTAGTTTGCTAATTCCTGTATTAGTTCATTAAGGAAGTCTCAATTTCACCAAAAGGAATCTACTGAGATTATTTTTCTGAGAACAAGTAAGCAATAAGCAGGCTACAATGCTACAAAGGCTGCACTCAGGACAGTGAAACAAGAAGATTGTACTCCAGGCTACTACTGGAGCTAAACAGTGGAAAGAAAGACAGACAAGGCAAGAAGAAAGGAGGAAACGAGGAAGAGAAAGAGAGAAAGAGAAGAAATGAATTAGAAATAGTAACAAAAGTGAATTCACGAAATTCTTAGGCAAATGGTCAGAACTGGAAAATATCATCCTTAGTGAGGTAACCCAATCACAAAAGAACACACATGGTATGCAGTCACTGATAAGGGGATATTAATCCAGAAGCTCGGAATACCCTAGACACAATTCACATATCAATAGATTTCTAAGAAGATGGAAGGAGAAACCCCTGGTCCTGGAAAGACTGGATGTAGGGGAATACCAGGACAGAGAAGCGAGAGGGGGTTGAATGGGGAAAAGAGGGAGGGAAGGGACTTTCGGGGAGGGAGGAAACGGGAAAGGGGAAATGATTTGGAATGTAAATTAAAAAAAAAAACTTAGAAAATAAAAAAAAAACAATCATTTTTCTGATGTGAAAAAAAAGAAATAGTAACAAAAGAATAGATTGTATTTAGAAATTAAAAATTTTAAAGTACTAAATAATCCATGGGTTAAACAGTAAATTAGAAAAACAGGAAACTTAAGATATTTTGAAATAATGAAAGTATTTATCAAAAATGTGAAACTTCAAAGCCATTTTCAGCAACTTAAAGAGAGCTTGTCTCAAAATAAAATTGAGGCTGGGGGGAGCAGCGCTCGACCGAGTGCGAGCACACTCAGGACTTAGAGTGGTGAGGAGCATTCGGAGCTTCCTGGCTCAGCTCCCAGTTAGGAAAGCTGCGAGGAATAAACTCTAAAAAAAAAAATCTCTAAGCTACTGAGTATAAAGGAAAAGTTATGTGGCTTTACAGTTGAAAAGACCAGCAATCACTTAAGGGAGTTAAGAGAGAAACAGACATGGAACGCGGAATGAGAAACAAGTGGGGAAATAGTCACTCAAAGGGGCTGGTGAGATGGCTCAGCAAGTAAAGATGAGTGCCGCCCAGTGATGCAAGCCTGACACTTGAGTTCCATCCCTGGAACCCCTGTAAGGGTAGGGGAAGACAACTGACTCAACAATGCTGTCCTCTGACCTCAACATATACACCCTATCACGATAATAAATTGTTTTAAATTAACAAAATGGGTAAAAGGTATATACATTTGTACTATTCTTGTGATTGCCCTTTAAATTTATAAAACAAAATGAAATTTAATTAGTGCATGCCTATGTATAGTGTGTATATGTATAAAAGCACATATAATACACTAGTTTTATGGTTAAAATGAGCCTCAAATTCTCCTGTAAGCTGTTCAGATACATTTGTTTCCATATGGTTATCCAGGTAGTCTGACACCATTTGTAGAAATAAGCTCAATGTAAATTTTAAAATGAAATTTAAATGTCCTAGAACAGATGAAGCAGTTTTGATAAATAACCATTTAGAGGAACTACTCCACATGGTTTCAGGATATATTACATCCTTGCTATTATTAGGTACATGGGATAGTAACATAAGAAGACACAAATAGAGCAGAAACAACCCAACTCACATGTGGTAAATTGATTTCAAACAATGGTGTTCGATAATTCAGCCTAGAAATGTCTTTCAACAAACAAATGAGAAAATCTTCCTTTATATCCCCAGAATACAAAGTTTTTGTTTTTTTTATTTTTAAATTCAGGGTTTCGCCATGTAAGCTTAGATGTCCTGAAACTCTTTATGTAGACAAGACTGGCCCTAAACTCAAAGAGATCCTCCTGCCTCTGCCTCCCAAGGGCAAGGATTAAAAAGGCATCTGTCACCACATCCAGTCCTAGAATATTTATCAAAAAAAATCAAGCTGTTGGGGTCTCCTGTGAAGGATTTTTCTTAAATAGATCTGAAGCAGGAAGACCTATGGTAACTGGGCCAGAGCAGTTTTCTTCTGACTGCTTGCCCTCACAGACAGATTCATCTATCCTGTTTCTATGCCCAGTACTAAACCCAACATAAAATGAAAACCAACAGCTCTCTAGGAATCCACCCCACCCTACCCCCAATACCAAGCACCAGATTGGGATTGCAGCCTTCTGGACTAAACAAATATCAGATTCTCCACCTTTCTGTCATGTTATAATTGTTGGACTACCCAGTCCATATCTGTAAGCCAACTGAATAAATTCACATATATGCTAATATATTTATTCTATCAGTTGCTCCTTTAGAGACCCCTGACTAATGCATTCCTACACTAATGTGTAAACTACTTTACTCTATCCAAAGAAGGTAATTTCCTCAAACTCTATGGGGTGTGGGAAATTTAAGACAGGGAAGAACAAGGACATATGTTCATTAAAAGCTGAAATATTAGGACACACAGACTGCATCCCTTCTCAAAAGCTTACCATGTCACAGGGCTCCACTGTAACAGCAATGGATTACAGCTGAAAGAGCTGCAGGGTCATTAAAGGACTCAATAAAGAACTCAATAAGAACAATGAGGAGACTGAAGCTTTGGGCACTAAAGCACATACCAAACCCAACCCAACACCTAGACAGATTAGCATAGAACCCATCCCACAAGGAACTTTTGCCTCTAAATTTCTGTTCTGATATATTGTATGTGGCTTTCCATTAAGTAAAAGTCACTTTAAGAGATAAATACATATAAACACAGACCGGCATTAAACCCCTGAACAGAATCACACAGGATAAAAGTCTGGGGGGGGGGGGGGAAGGGCGGGGGTGTTGGTGGGGGGCTGGAGAGATGGCTCAGTGGTTAAGAGCATTGACTGCTCTTCCAGAGGTCCTGAGTTCAATTCCCAGTAACCACATGGTGGCTTACAACCATCAGTAATGGAATCCAATGCCGTCTTCTGGTGCATATGAAGATAGCTACAGTGTACTCATATATATAAAATAAATAAATATATCCTTTAAAAAAAAAGTCTTTGGGATTTTTTTTGTTTTTGAAACAGGGTTTCTCTCCTAGTTTTTGCCTCCCCCGTACTGGGATTAAAGGCACACACCACCATGACCAGCTAGAACAAAAACCTTTAAAACTAGATGCCATGGTGTATATACACAGACACAAATGTAATAAAAAATTAAATCTGCCGGGCGGTGGTGGCGCACGCCTTTAATCCTAGCACTTGGGAGGCAGAGGCAGGTGGATTTCTGAGTTCGAGGCCAGCCTGGTCTACAGAGCGAGTTCCAGGACAGCCAGGGCTATACAGAGAAACCCTGTCTCAAAAAAAAAAAAATTAAATCTGTAATGGATTCATTAATAGATTAGAAAAAGATCAATAAACTTGAAAGTATTTCAATAGGGGTTGTAGGTACAAGCTCAGTCCTAGAATACACACCCAGCCCCAGTAATGCAGAGGGTAAAGAAAAGGATTTCCGTAGAAAGTTCCCAAACTGAAATGCTGAGTGAAAATAAACAACAAAACTCCAGAACATTCAATAATGTGTGACAATCTCAAATAAGTAACAGAGACAAAAGCCAAAATGTTCAAAAGGGGAAAAAATATATGTGTGAGTGTATATACATATATATAATGCAGATACATGGAAGGGCTAGAGGGAGGAAACAGTGATATAATTTAGCCTCAAAAAATTTTAAAATACTTCTTAAAATGTAACAATGAGAAAAGGTTAACAATAGGGTTCCCTAGTGCATTCTATGTACCCAGCTACAAGGGAAACTAAAGTAGAAAGATCTAGGAGCCATTTTGAGGCCAAAATATGTAACATATAAGACTGAGACAAACAGACAGAGACAGACAGACAGACAGACAGACACACACACACACACACACTCATACTTACTCAGAGGTGGGGGGGGGAAGAAATGGAAAGAAAAAAAAAGAACAAAGACTTGCAATTTTCCATAATTAGTGATTTATATCAAACTACAAATTACAGCTCCAGGAAGCTAAGAGATTACCAATGTAGATAAAAACCAAAATTAAACTTATACTTTAGCATATTGTTCAAACTATAGAAAACTAGACAAAGAAAACCTTTGAGGAAGGAGAAATAAGTGTACTAGGTCTATCATACAGAACATTAAGAATAACAATTACAAAGTTTTATCAGAAGCATAATAAAAGACTTAACATGCTAGAGAAAGGGAGGAAGGAGCCAATGTCAGAGTCTTAGCACAGAAAGTTTCTTTCACAGTGAGGGAACTGAGCATGCCAGGTGCTGGCAGTGTACATAACCTATCTACAGAGGGCCCAAGGCCCTCTCAGTTCAATCCCCAACATTGTCTCCACACAACCCAGTATGATTTGATGTACCAAAACTAAAGAGACTCTACTCTTAGGAGGATGTCTGTAAGAAAAGTTAAAAGAAGTTATCTGAGGAAGGAAGCAGAAGTTCATTCTGATTATTGAACACAAAGTTGGATCTACATGAAGGAAATCAATAAATAAAGGTAAAATAAAATCATTTAACTTAATTGAGCTATCAGGGGTGGAAAGGGCTCGGTGATTGAGAATGTTTATTTCTCTTGCAGAGAACCTGGGTTCTGTTCCCGGTATACACATGGCAACTCACAACAACCTGTAATTCCAGTTCCATGACCTCCACCACCTTCTTCTGATCTCCACAGGCCCCTGTACGTGCTTGGTGCACAAACTCACTCTTGGACATGCACACACAAAATATCTTTAATATAATTATGCTACGTCTACATAATATAACAGCTCTAAAGTATAGGATGATAATGCATATGCTTAAGAAAAATGAAGGTTAGTGAGGTCATAAATGACAGAAAAGAACTGAGACTGCTGTTTTATTGTACCTACAGTACACATGTAGTCACATATAGTGACTTTGGATGCTGTACTTATACGAGTAATAACTGCATATGTTAACTACAAGGCAACTTACAAAGAAAATGTTTACATAATATAGAACTAATTAATATGCTGAGTGAGAAAACTTGAATCAAATACATGTTCAACTAACATAGGAGAAGGGACTAGGTGTGGTGGAGAATTTCTGTAACTCCAGCTACTCTGAAGGCCTGAAACTTAACAATACTTCATTTCAAAAGCAGAAAAAAAAGAAACAAAAATCTGAAGAAACCAAGAACAAGTGCAATGAGCAGGAAGTTATGAAGATGGCAGATGTGACCCTTGATGTCCACTGTCCATCTGTCTGGATTTGAAAGCATCTAGAATATACACTTTTACTGTGTGTAGGAGGGTGTCCAGAAATTTAACTGAAGTGAAGAAAATATCCTGATTATGAGTGGAATCATCTCAGGTACTGGGATCCCAGACTTAAGGATAGAGAAAGAGAAGAAAGTCAGCTGAGTACCAACATACCTTTCTGCTTCCTGACTATGTGACCTGACCTCAAGCTCCTGCCTCCATGCCCTTCCCATAATGATGGTCTGTACTCTCAAACTATGGGCCAGTGTAAGCCTTTCTCTCTTCCTTAAGGTCACAGCAACAAGAAAATAACTAATATATTTATTCAACTAATGTGATTTGTCAGTCTACTTACATAGATTAAAAGATCATCAGAATCTGTGGGGTTTTAAGGTGCTTATTGTAACTCCAATACTTGAAAGGCAGAAAAGCAAGCAGACTTCTGAATTTAAGGCCAGCCTGGTCTACATAGAGTTCCAGGATGCCAGGGCTACACAGAGATATAGTGAGACCACCTCAAAAGATAAATTTAAAAAGATAATCAGAACATACTTTAAGAAAAACAAGTGAGTTCCCCGACAGCCAAGGTTTCATGGAGACCTTGTCTCAAAAACAACAAAAGCAAACCAAGCAGCTGTATTTCAGGGACTGATAAAACTGCTCAGTGGGAAAGGTACTGGTCACTAAGCTTGACGTTGGAATTTGGTCCCCTGGACTCGTAAGAGAGGATGGTGAGACCAACTCTAGCGAGGCTTTCTGCCCTCAACTCTACAAGTATATACATAAATGTCATTTTTTAAAAATATATATTTTAATCATAACACTCGGGAAGCAGAGGCAGGCAGAGGTCAGCATCGTCTACAGAGCTGACCAAGACAACTAGGGCTGCACAGGAAAACCCTGGAGAGAGAGAGAGAGAGAGAGAGAGAGAGAGAGAGAGCGCTAAAGACTTAAGGGTGGCCAGGAAACAAGGAAGAGAGGGAGAAGGGGAGGGAGGGAGGGAAAAGAAAAAAAAATTAAAGACTTAACAGATGGCTTGGAAAGATTAAGGGATTGAGCAGTTGTTGTTCTGAGGTTCAACTCCCAGTACCCTTATGGTACCTCACAACTGTCAGCAGCTCTAGGACAGTGGTTCTCAACCTGTTGTCGAAATCCCTTTGGAGGTCAAACTACCCTTTCACAAGAGTTGCCTAAGACCATCAGAAAACACTAATATTTACTTTACAATTCATAACAATAGCAAAATTATAGTTATGAAGTAGCAATGAAAATAATTTTATGGTTGAGATCACTACAACATGAGGAACTTGTATTTAAGGGCCACAGCCTTAGGAAGGTTGAGAGCCACTAGATATATTTGTTAAGAGAAGAGATACTACACGAGAATAAAGGATAGTGTTAAAAGGCCGGACAGTGGTGGCATATGCCTTTAATTCCAGCACTCGGGAGACAGAGGCAGGTAGATCTCTGAGTCTGAGGCCAGCCTGGTTTACTGAGTGAATTCTAGAGGGCTATACAGAGAAACCCTGTCTCAAAACAACAACAAAAGGATTTCACAGGATTTCCCCCCCCCCAAAGTGAACAGCTAGACAGTACATAGAAGAATACTAATATCAGTACCAGTCATCAAATCAATAACAACATTGAAGGTACAATAAAATATTACTGATACTAGCTACACCCTTTAGATACCTAAAAGTAAAAAGGAACAGCAACAAGAGTTGTAAATGGTGGAAGACAACCTGAGTTCTAATATAGATGAGACTGGGAGATTGGGCATATTCCAGGTCATATGCCCACAGATGTGAGCTGGAATATCAAGCAGACTGCATACACTTTAAAAAATGATTCAACAGCTCACAAGTAGGCTCTTCATCATGACAATGAAATACCTGAGACCACTAACCTACAACAGAAGAGTTTGCTCAGCTCATAGTTCTGGGGGTTTCAGTCTAAGATCAAGCAGATAAACTGCTCTAAGAGGGCCAGGTAGAAATGGCAGTGTGAAATGATGGACAAATAGTTCACCTAAAGTCCAGAAAGCAAAGGGAAAGAAGGAAGTGCCAATATTCCACAATCTCATGGAAACCTAAAACCTTCCCAGGAAACTAAACCCACTAAAAGGTTCTATTAATTCCCCAAAATGCTACCCTGCAGAGTGAGCCTTTAACATACAAATCTTTGAGGAACATTCAAGATCCAAGCAATACTGTACAGTTTCTGATAAATCTTTATGTCCTATCATCCTGCACTTCTACACCTGGGCTTAGAGACAGATATACAACCGTATACTAAAGACTTATACACAGGGATAAAGAACTGCCAAGTGATTAAGAGCACTGGCTACGGGCTGGAGAGATGGCTCAGCAGTTAAGAGCACTGACTGCTCTTCTGAAAGTCCTGAGTTCAAATCCCAGCACCCAAATGGTGGCTCACAACCTTATCCATAATAAGATGTGACGT
Source organism: Tokudaia tokunoshimensis (assembly GCA_036184795.1). Taxonomy (NCBI): domain Eukaryota; kingdom Metazoa; phylum Chordata; class Mammalia; order Rodentia; family Muridae; genus Tokudaia; species Tokudaia tokunoshimensis. The sequence continues at coordinate 46,756,765 of BTHU01000005.1, forward strand.
CCTCTTCTGGTGTGTCTGAAGACAGCTACAGCGTACTTATTTATAATAATAAATCTTTAGGCCTGAGCAAGCAGGGACTGAGTGAGCAAGGTTAACTGGAACGGAGTGAGAGAGGTTGACCAGAGCTAGCAAAGGTCCTGAGTTCAATTCCCAGCAACTACATGGTGGCTCACAACCATCTGTAATGAGATCTGATGCCCTCTTCTGCCATGCAGGTTCTGTTCATAAAAGATGCAGGTAAAACTAATCTATGTTAATGAAAATCAGAACAGTTGCCTATACTGTATCTGAAAAGAGATAACTGAAATCTCTATCAAGCAGCATTCTATTGTTTCTATTAAGAGTTAAAATTTGTCAAACTTTATTGAATTGCATTCTAGATAAATAACATCTCACTTAAAAAAACTGTAGCCAAGGTCTTCCATATTTCCAATATCAAACTCTTGTAAAGGGCCAGGAGGTGAATATATTATGCTTTGCAAACTGAAACCACTATTCAGCCCTGTTAATATAATGTGAAAGTAACCACAGACAATATTGAAACAAATAAGCATAGCTATGTCCCAATAAAACTACTTACAGAAACAGGTGGCAAGCCAGATGTGTCCATAGGCTGCTGCTTGTTAACCCCCAATGTCTAGTATGGAGAAAACTGACCTTCAAAATTAATTTCTATATGCTGTATTGTTCATTTCTACACAGCAGTCATGACAATTACTGGAAGCCAATTATCCTTTCTAAACATGTGCTTTCCTATACTCAACTACTCACTAAAAATAGAAGACTATGACAGTTATGGAAGACCAAAATAAATAGGAATATAGGAAATGTGGCTTTTGAGATTTTGAGTAGTAGCAAGCTAATACTACTGCATGCATAAGCTGGAAGTTTAAACTGCACTTTGGCTCACAGAAAAGACCATTATCTACAATGCTGTCACTGATTTATGTGGTCTATTAAATCCCTAAAATGAATGCCATAGCACTCTTCAACACCAGATTGTCTTCATTTAAAAGGACTCACTGCTCATTGTTTCTCAATGAGTCAACGATATGTATGTGTGTGTCTTATATAGACATATATACACATAGTTAGTCATGGTAGTACATACCTGTGATCCTAGACATTGGGAGACTGAAGTAGGTTTAAGTCCAGTTTGGTTAACCTAACAAGACCATCTCAACAACCCAAAAAAGAAAAATATTTCACAATGAGTTCTAAAAGCTAATCTTTTAATTTGGGTAATGTTAAAAATGTAATACCTTGGGCTGGAGAGATGGCTCAGTGGTTAAGAGCACTGGCTACTCTTCCAGAAGTCCTGAGTTCAAATTCCACCAACCACATAGTAGCTCATAACCATCTATAATGTGATCTGATGCCCTCTTCTGGCATGCAGATGTACATGCAAACAGAGCACTCATACATAAAATAAATAAATAAATCTTTTTATTATTATCACTAACTTCCCAAGCCAGGCAATGATGGTGCCTGACTTTATTCCCAGTACTTGGGAGACAGAAGTAGACAGATGTCCAAATTCAAGGCCAGCCTGGTCTACAGAGTTCCAGGATAGTCAAGGCTACACAGAGAAACTGTGTCTCAACAAGCCCCAAAAGAAGCAATAATTATACCCCATAAAGAACATTCAAGGTACACATCATAATATGAATTCTAAAGCACCTGAAAATGCATACATGTCTTCATTACAATTCCAATCTAAATAAAGACTTCTTTCTCACTAAGTATATGCCTGTTAGAATACCAGCAGTATGTGTGCCACACCACTGTGTTACAATTTGGTATTCAATCATTCATCAAACATTTTTTTGAGTTTATAATAATCAGACACTAGAAACAATAGTAAAGAAAGCCTCACAAATGTCTTTTGTGACACATTATAAATCACTTTAAAAGAACTCAGTTTCCCCTTTGTTAAAATAATTACTTTTATATTTAAAAGTATTTTAAATTATCTTTTGCCAAATCTAACTTTTTAGGGCTGGAGAGAGCACTTCCTGCTCTTGCAGCTATCTCAGATTCAGATTCAGACACAGTAGCTCACAACCATCCTTAACTACAGTTCCAGATGGTATATGACCTCCATAAACATCAGACACACATGTAACATATACATAACATATATGCAGGAAAAAAAAACACTCATGCACACAAAATAAATTTTAACCAATTTTAAATACCTTTTTAATCCAGGAAAGTAAAAGTAGGGAACACAGCCTAAATTCCATTCTTGCTACTAATTAAAGCCATTGTGTTGTTTTATTCAGACACAAACAAAGAAAACAAATATTGACTTATTTTTCATATATTCTGGATGAAATGCAAGTCTCACTGATTCATTATTTGGTAATAACTAAATTTCCTTGGTGAGATCAAAGAAAGAAGAATCTTGCCAGAAAGTAAACATAATGAATATTTTATAGCACAATACTAGTATTTCAATATATAGATGCTAAATAAATGTATAATATACATTCTTATAACATAAATAAATATATTAATACAGGCTGCCTACTGAATCAACTAGTCAGCTTATCATCTCTTCAGAGCTGTTGCTTTCTAAGTGCTTACTTCAAAAAATACAAACCGAAAACAAAATCTTGTATTCACATCTGGTTCCTAAGCATAATACTTAAATTTTCTTTCATTTATTATGGATGAGTTTTCACCATAATAAAATAAGCATAATTCTTTAACCTTAAAGTTTATCTTTTTTAAATGTCTGCTGTATTGACATGCCAGATAAAAAGCTAAAATCACAAAACACATCTTTAAAAATCAAAACAATTCATTTAAATATCCTTTCTTCCACAGGCACCTTCAGACACACAGTTGAGGCCTTAATTTCTAATCGCTGCATATTATTTTTAAGTGAGAAACTGATGACATACAGGAGGAGGCAGTTCCAGAAAAGGCTGCCTCCATTAATTTCCTACTCATAAACACATTCAGAGCTTGCAAAATCAGGCCAACTCTATCTAGCCCCAAATGATAGTGCAATAGTTCTCAATTATGCTAGTCTTAGACATGCCGTTCTTTAACTTCTTTGTTACACTTATTTCTTAAGAAATCACAGACTACAAGCACCACCATCAGATCCTGTAAGTGAAGAAACAAAACAGAACTAACAAGACAGAGCTGGGGAGCAGTGGTGGGATGTGTGCTGACTCTGACAGACTGGAGAGTGATCCATCACTCTATAAATAAACCTAGTTTTTATGTAAAACAGATGCAAAGGTAAAGGTTTTGTTCTACTTTCTCCAGTAATCTGCACTGTGTAGCCTATTGAACTAGATTCCCAAATCAGTATCAAATATCAAAGAAAACTTTATGACAGTTATCTTTTATTATTTTGTCTTTAAATTTCATGTATGTGTATATGCCTGAGTATGTATGTGAACTCAGAGGTCAGAAAAATGCATTTGACCCCCTTGCAACTGAAGGTACGGGTAGTTGTGAGTCACCATACACATCCTAGGAACAGAAGCCAGGTCATCTGCAAGAGCAGTAAGTACTGTCGCGCCATCTCTCCAACCCAAAGACAAATTATAGTTTAAAACCCTCATATTGAGGAGCATTGTTTTCTTGATTTGTATTTTGTAATCCAATAATGAGAAGACTCTGGTGTAACTAAAGACTTGAAACTTGGAAAAATCATTACTACAACAGATTGAGACATATTGAGTTCTCTAGATATTCACATTTCACTGAGAGACCTCATTGCTAGCAACAAGGTGTAACAGCAACAACACCAAACGGTGAGGCTTTGGAGACCAAGCGGGAGATAGCATTTGGACACCGTGGACAAACTTTCTCAACCTGCTTTTCATCTCTAAACATAGAATAGTAATCACCCATCTTGAAGGAGCGTTGTAATGGCTAGTGAGCATGCAGGTAAAGCTCATGGCACATAGCGGCAGTAAAAAAGTCAGTATTGTTATTTTATTACTCATAAGTGCAGCCACAAAAGAAGACTTTTTAAAAAAACCCAAGCCTATGATTATTTTAACTACAAAAACAAAGCCAATCCCCTCGGCCCAAATTCTGTTAAGTAATACTTTGGGTGGTTTCAACTTTCCATATAAAATACTACAGTTCCTCCTAAAAGGTACATAAAATTCAAAATTAGACACAGACCTACTTATTTTGGAGTTAAAAGTAAAAAACTATTATCACACAGAACAAAAGACAATTTTGTGAACAGGTGAAATCATTTCACCACTGGTGGGGAAATGTCAAAATTAAAATATAAAAATTATGAAAGGATAGTAAAAGATTCCTACCTTTAAACCGACTGCTATAAGATCTGTAACAACACTGTATGGAAAAAGTAAAAAGAGAAAATGGAAAACAAAGTTAGAGAACAAGTTTTAAAAGACAGATAAGATTAAAGAAAAAGAAAAAGCATTATAATAACAAATAATGAAAAAATGAACTATGAAATGTTAATAAAGAAAAAACAACGGACAGTGTAGCCACAGCAGAGTTCAAAAAGCAAAGCCTCCATATCAATGCAAGAAACAAATTATTCTCTAGTGTGTAGTTAAGAAGAGTTGTGCTTCAATAGAATAAGCATGTGTTTATCTCACTTTGACAAATCCAAACCAAAACTAAAATCGACAAAGTTCATTCTTGTAAATCACTGATAGGAGTGATCACACCCTAAAGCTTCAATAAAACAGAACCTGGGCTTGGATCTTACCGCCACAAAAAGCATCTTTTAAATCTGCATCTTATCACCCCAAAACTCACAAAAACATGATTGTCTCCCAGAGCTAGAATAAATACAAGCATCAGTTTTTACACCCCATTAAGATTTACAACTTAAAAAATGTTATCCATCAATACTGCTTTGAGTACAAAAGTACTCCTCCTCCATGGTAGAAATGAACATGAAGGAACACACATGAACACACACAGGGGGCGGGGGAAGGCAGAGAGCTGGGATTCAAGGAGGAACTAAAAACATGTTGGCTAGTAGGTTTTGTTTTTTTAACTACACAGAATAAAGGAAATGGGCTTTTTGCAAGCTGTGGGAAAATGAAATTTAATAAGCTTGCCTAGGGCATAGTTCACTATATTAAAAGCCATACTCTATAAGATGTGTAAAAATCCCTATTCAGTTATTCTATACAAAAACTGATCTCTTCTACATCTTCAGTTGGCAGTTTATCTCCATATTTCCTAAAAGAAAGCTATATATAAGTTCTGTATTATGTTACTAATCAATAGAGTCATAATTTCCTAAAGGTATACAAAACCTGTCTTTGCATCAAGTGGTATAAACCTCATTATTTTAAACAATAACCACTGTTTTCTCCTTGTAGAGTTCTGAAACTTGTATTCATTTCTCTGAAATGTAAGCCTGATAAATAACTGATAAGCTATATACTTTTTACAAGTGTGTAATAGTACCTTTATTGGTCCTGATGTACAAAACAAAACAAGCATTTCCCCATTTGAATGCCTCTATCTGCACCACCATCTTCTTAGCTTTAATTCCACAAGCAAGGCAAAGTTCGTAAAAGCTATCAACAAAAGTCAGTTTGAGAGCAGAGGAATAAATAGGAGCAAAAGGAGATGCTGTGTGTGTGTGTGTGTGTGTGTGTGTGTGTGTGAGTGAAATATTTTAAAACCTATTACTTTGTAAGCCAACTAAAAAGGTAATTTTTAACGAGATGTAATAAGTAGCAAATGATGACTAAAAGCCTATGCAATTAATGCTCTGGATCAGATAAACACATAGATGCTGAATAAGGGTGACTATTCCTACTCACCCTTGTCCCCCACCAGTGCGCTGTGGGGGAGGAGCTTGCACTTCATGATGAAGAAGCGAAAGTCAAGCCCTTTAACTAAATCTCACGACACAAAAAGCTAACTTGTTTCCCCACACCCGAAGTTGAACCTTCTGAAGACTTCACAGCCCTTCCTGAACGGATATAATGGCACTTACGGTACAAATCACTGAAAATGATTTCACAGTAAAATGAATCAGAGTCAGGTAAAGAGAAGTCAATGCTCAAGGAGAAGCGTTCGCAAAGCAGTTCCCATTAAATAAAAATTCTTTAAAGAACATCACAAACATAAATCAAATCTAAAATTGCTCTTTGATAGCTGCAGCAGTGTGCAATCTGCACTCAAATGAGATAATCCATATATCACAATATTGTGAAATTAAGATAAACGAAACCTAAGGAGGGCAAAAATTGTAAGATTCTAGTGTCCTCACGTAAACACGGAGAATGCTATGATCAACTGCGCGGCAACCTGCTAAATGGATTTTACTTTTCAAACAAGTTATATGCTCCACCATTCCGTAGTTTATAGAAGTCTTGTCAACAAAAGTCGGCGGGGGAGCGGGGTTAAGGAACAACTCAAACGGCAAACGTTTAAATAAATAAAAGGTGGACTCTCTAATTGGCTTGGAGGTATTGTGTTTTTTTTTTAATCTTGATTATATGACCCTCAATTTACTAAAATCCCTCAATTCACGCTTTTCTTAAAAATACATCAGGTCCTGTCCCATGTTCCAGAGTTCCCGGAGAAACTACCAGCTCGGAAAGGGTGATTGTAATCTCCTCCCTCCCCCTTTTAGTCACAGACCCCATTTAAACCGAGCAGTTGAAAGTGCCAGGAAATCTACACTTACACAATATCTGACATCGCCCGAGGCGAATTCACGAAGTTTCTTGGGGGTGGGGAACGAAGAGGAAGCGTCGCTGGTGATAAAGTGCGGACGCTCGGTATTCAGAAGTGGTTAACGTATCTCACAGCCCAACTCAGAAGACCCCGCCGGTCCCGAGACCCGCGCAGGACCGCAGTTCGAGACCCGGTCGCCGCCCAGACGGCTGTCTCCGCTCGCCCGGGCCCGCCGCCGGGGAAAGCTCCGCCGCGCGCCCCACCCCACCGGTAAACAGCAACTCCCCGAGCGCCGCGGCTGCCTCAGCCTCCGCCCCCGCCAGCGCCGCGCACCATTTTCTGAGAGGAAGTGTGGGGAGTCCGGCCCGGCACCCCGGCCCTGGCTCGTCTCAGCTTCCCGAATGCGCCCCGAGGCTGCGAGGGGCGGACGTGACGGGGGCGCCGCGCGCAGGAAGCGGAGACCGCGGCGGACCGACCCCCCGCGCTCCCAAGGTCCCTGCCGTCGGGCTTAGCCCCGGGCCGCTTCTCCGCTAGCCGGCGTCGCACCCTGCTCCCCGGCCTCGGCGGGACGCGTCGCCGAGAGGAAACGAGGCCAGCGCAGCCCCCGAGCGGCCACCCGGCACTTACCCATCCATGGCCCAGATGGAGGAGCGCGTTGTGCGGGGATTGACGGGCTCACCGCGGGCGGAGAAGCGGGCGGCGGCTCCGGGGACCAGCGAGCGGAGCCGCTCCGTAGCTCCGGCCGGTCAGAGGTGGAAGGAAGAGTGGGAAACAGGGGCGGGGACCGGGCACGCTCTCGCCAGCGCCGCGCCCCCGCCCTCCCAACCCGCGAGCGCGTTCTCGCCTCGCCTGGCCCCGCCCCCTCGGCGGCGACGCCCTCCCGGAGCTCGGCTGGACTCCAGGGCGCCTTCTTCCCGCCTTCGCCTCTTCGCCCCGCCTCCCCCGCCCGTGCCACGGCACGCGTGCGCGCCCCCGCCCCCAGCGTCGCGCCTGCGTTCGCGGGAGCGCGCGCCTTGTGCTTCCCGCTTCGCGACTCGCCCTCCTGTAAGCCCGCGGGCCTTCCGGCTCCCAGTCAGGGCGCTGAGCTTTGCCGGCTAGAAAAACCTCGGGATCCCAGGGGACTTTTGAAGCGGAGCAGAGTTGCTGCTGGCGGGCGACCCCGCTGGCTACACGGCAGGGGACCCGCGCGACGTCCACGGGGCAAGGGTGAACAGTGGTCTTTCCGGACCTGAGAGCAGCGACGGTAGCTTGTCCGCCAGCCCCTTGCCAACCTGAGACCTGCACTGGCCGGATAGGTGTGGTTGGGAAAGAAACTAAGTAGATAAGACTACCCTGGACTGAAGTCCATCTTTATTTTCACACGGTTTTAATCTGAGTGCTTTTCTACACAACAGTCAAATACTAAAAGAAACTTTCATTGCATAGTTATTTAATGACCATCATAATGCCAGTCTTTTGTAAATTTATTTATTCATCCTTCCGCGGGGCGGGGCTGGGGGGGAGCGTTATAGGAAAGGATTGTTTTTCCAGGTGAAAATACGCGAGAGATCTCTGAAATTTCACAGTCAGAAAATGTTTCGTTTGCACCAAAGCCCTTTCCTCTAGTTTGAGCAAAACCAAGTTAAACGTAAAACATAAAATAGCTATTTAGTGTGTATACAATGTATATAACTAGTGAGAACATGCTTTCCCCCTTTTAAAGCACATCTACTTCTGAACGGAGTGCTTTTTCAATTCACAGATCAGTGAAATTTCAGTCATTTAAGCCATGTTTTCAAAGTCTGAAATGAAAGAGGGAGCCTGCCCACACCATTTCTAAGGAAGTAACAACTTCAATCTCTTTCCTGATTACCTACTTTAAAATACGTAGACACTTCTTAAAAAAAAAAAAGTATAACCAGTTTGTAATTCAGGAAGGTCATTTTTAAAGAAATTTCAGTTCCCCTTTTCAAGAAGATGTCAAAAACATTTTGTATGTTAAATCTAAACATTAAGTTATGTTTGGAAACATTTCCACCCTACATTGCTACATGGTGTTTTTAAATAGCAGCTTGGTGTAGAGGTACATAACTGTGCCTATAATTCCTACCTGAGTTTAACGCCATCTTGAGCTACATGGTATGTTCCAGGCCATCCTAGGTCACAGAAAAATATAGTAATAATAAAATGTCAGAGAAAAGCAGCCGACCAGGTGGCCATAGCACATGACTTCAATCCCAGCGCTCACTCAGGAGAAGAAGGGAGAGGGAGAGAAAAGGAGGGAGGGAGAAACAGCCAACCAAGTGTTTCTATTGCTGTATTTGAGGTATATTTTGCAATAAGTTTCCCCTTTTTTGTTTGTTTGTTTTCTGTTTGGTTTAGGTTGGTTGGTTGGTTGGTTTTTCAAGACAGGGTTGAGATGTCTGTGTAGCCCTGGCTGTCCTGAAACTCTGTAGAGCAGGCTGGTCTCGAACTTGGACGTATGCCTGCCTATTTTAACTATTTTTAATTACAGTATTTTAATTGACTTCATTTTAATACTCCATAGTACTTCATAATTTAATGTGCCATATTTTATTTGTTTTTTTCCAGAATAGTGGATGCTTAAATTGTTTGTAGCTATTCAAAATAATTAACAATGCCACACAAAACATCACATAGCTATGACCACATATATTTACATCCGAGGGATAGAATATTATAAATAGAATTCCAGAACAAAGGGTATAGGCACATCAAGTTTTGATAAATACCATGGAGGTAATTCTAAAAACAATATGCCAATTTACAAGGTTTTTAAAAAAATATGACTGAAAATAGCATGTCTCTCTTAAGTAAATAAGAGTTGTCATTAGTTTTGGTTTTTTGAGACAGGGTTTCTATGTGTAACTGCCCTAACTGTCCTAGAACTCATTTTGTATCCCAGGCTGTCCTTGAACTCACAGAAATCCCAAGTGCTGGAATTAAAAGTATACACCACCATGCCTAGCAGTTTTTTTAAAATTAAGTATATTAAATGTGTTAGTATGTGCAAGTGTGAATGCAGTGCCTATGGAGAGGCCAAAAGAAGACATCAGATTCCCTACAGCTAAAGTTACAGGCCACCTGATTCAGGTGCCAAGAAACAAACTAGGGTCCCCTGCAAGATCAGTAAGTGTTGTTAACCCCTGGGCTATCTCTCCAGCCCCAGTTGTCACTCTTTAAAACTAATGAAGTCTACCTGAGACTCATTATCTATACCAAGTCACTCTAAAAAGTCTATGATTCAAAGACTATATCTTTGAATAAAATTAACAAAACTGTATTTCTTAAACAAGCCCAGCTTTATAACAGAGGCCTAGATAACTGAAAACGGTTTATAAACAAAAGACAAGATGAAACGTTCCCTTTTCCATGCCCCTTTGTCCTAAATCCAAAGACTTTATGGTATGATCTCTACGAGCTTGTGTGTCACTCTGATTCAAGACAGGGGCTGAGAGATGGCTCAGTTGGAGAGACATCTGCTGTGCAGTCGTGATGGCCTCATCAAGCCAAATCCTGGAGCTCCAGGCTCAGTCAGAGACCTCGTCTCAAAAAACGAAGCGGAGGAGGGTGGAGAGAAGGCCCAGTGGTTAGAAGTGCTTGCAGCTCTGGAGGACAAGGCCCAGCCCCAACACAGTGGTTCAAAACCATCACTAATTCCAGTTCTAGGGAATTCTATTCCCTCTTCTGACCTCTGAGGGTGCCAAGCACACACATGGTTCACATACATACATGCAGATAAAGCATGCATCAAATAAATAAACCTATCAGCCCAGCGTGGTAACACTATAATTCCGGCATTCAGGAGATAGAGTCAGGCAGATCTCCCAGTCCCAAGGCCAGCCTGGTCTACAGAGTGAGGAGTATCCAGGATAGCCAGGAAAAGACAGAGAAATCCTGATTTGAAAAACCAAAAAGTAAATAAGTAAACCATACACACACACACACACACACACACACACACACACGTTACCATATATAATATATAGTAAAATTATTTAAAGTGGAAAGCTATTGTTGAAACACCTGATGCTGACCTCTGACCCCTGGCCTCTGCAGGTGTATACAGACACACACACACACACACACACACACACACACCAAAAACAACAGCAAAAACTGACAGAGGGTAGAATGGAATTTGCTACTTAAAGCCTATGTTCTGGATTTTAGGTATTCCCATACTTTAAATAACATAGAAGAAAGACTTGGTCTTTTGTCATTTCAACCAAAGGTTTTGGGTTTTCAGGATGACTTTACACACATGACTTTGGTATAATCACTTTATATATAATATTCTGTCTTCTTCGTGCCAAAGAGGATAATCTCTGCAGATTACTATATACTTTGAAAAGATAGTTCTAAATAATTTAGCTTACAATTTCTCCCCTGTGTTTTTGTTCTGGTTTGCTTAAGAAATCCCCTCCTGAAACTTGTTTATCTGATAAGAAGCACACCCCTTTATTATTATGTTTACACAAAAAAAATAACCTTTGCACAGTCCCCTTAAGCTATTCTACTATGCAGTGGTCAGTTAACATTTAACCCACATTCATGTTACAGGTAAGACTTCTTAAGACAGAGAGCCATCAAAAAAGATGCCATTGTAGTTCAAAAATAATACTAGCCATTAGGTGAATCTCAGAACAGCATTCCTGGAACATTCATATCACGACAATTTCAAAATTATAACTATTAACATCTATTCCTTAAAATAGAAACTTGTGAAATCACACTCAATGAAGAAGACCAACTTCAAAAGCGTATATACTATGTGACTCTACTTCTGTAGCATTTTTAAAAATGACGAAATTACGTAGAAGAAAAACAGATCAGTGTTTGGAAGAGATTGGGAACAGGACACACGGAGTAGATCCCTCTTGACTATAAAGCGGGATTTTTGTGGAGATGAAAACAGTTCTGAATCTTGATTGGCAGGGATGGGGTATTCATACAGATTTCACATGATAAGACTGTATATGAACTTCAGATGTCCCCCCCCATATGAAAGTAACAAATATATGGACAAACCAGTGTCAGTTTCCTGGCTTTGATGATATGCTCTCGTTAGATGGTACCATTGGAGGAAACTGTGAGGAACTCTTGGGGCCTTGTTCCATTATCTTTTATATTTCTGTGCACTGCAATTATTTCAAAATAACAGTTTTAAGAATTCAGTGATATCTGATGGTTTCTTTAGTATTTGCTATTGGTTCAGTACTGATACAGTAGCAACTTGAAAAGCTTAGGCAAAAAACATTTGTGTCTATTCTTCCTTTTCAGGCTATCTTACTGTGGTTGTCAAATGAGCCTGTACTAGCTGACACACACAGAATCAGGTACACTCTGCTCGTTGTGTCGCATTAGCCCTTCAAGCTTCTTTCCACTATGGTGGAAGTGCCTTCAATGTGTTTCTTGTGTGTTCACTGCAGATTTCTCCGAAAGACAGTTCTAAATAATCCACAATTATATTTTCCTTGTGTTTTGCTTCTCGTTTCCTAAGAAATTCCCCCCCTGAAACTACCATGAATAATGTCTGCTATCCTCATCTTGTGACTATCCCAATGCAATCATCTGCATGTGGACAGCTCCTGGTGTAGGGGACTCATCTGTCTGCACTGAAGATGCTGTGATCTCTGTCACTATAGTTAATGTCCAACCCTTGCCAGGCTTGCTATCCCTGGTCTCTATATGAAGCACTTTTCCAAAGAAAGAGGAGACTTTGTCCCCTGTCTTTTTGTCATCCTATACCATAAGGATCCCTGAGTTGCCCAGATTTTTTAATGTAATTGTCCTTTCTATTTTTATTCAGTTTCTTTAGGGTTTAGACCAGAGGACTGTCCAAGTGATAAAAGCTAATGTTTTAACAATCATTCCCCTTAAATACTGACATCCTGTCCTTGAAACTAGTACCCCTAGCTGATATAACGTTGCATAACTTTAGTCCCAGGTGAATCCCAGGCAATCAGGTGAATCTCTGTGAGTTTGAGGCAAGCTTGGTCTACAAAGAGTTCCAGGACAGCCAGGACTTTGTTACAGAGAAAAACCAAACCTATCTCAAAAAACCAAACCAAACCAAATAAAAAAAAAAAGGAAGAAGAAGATAAAGAAGCAAAGAAAAGGGAAGAGAAGAGAAGAGAGGGGTGTGTGTGTGTGTGTGTGTGTGTGTGTGTGTGTGTTTGGATGTTTTGCCTGCATGGATATACATGCACTGCTGGCACGTCTGGTGCCCACCATGGAGGCCAGAAAGCATTAGATCCCCTGGAACTGGAATTACAGATAGTTGTGAGCTAGTATGTGGGTGTTGGGAATTGAAGCTAGGTCCTCTGGAAAGAGCAACCAATTCTCTTAAGTTATGTTAAGTTATTAGGTCCCCCAAGGATCCATTTTTCAAACTTCCACATCTTTGAAAAATACTGTTCAGATTCCTTCAACTAGAATTTGCTGCTTATGTCCTACAATTATAGGACTAGAGAGGAAGAATACAAAGATAAAAATGATGCAGATTAGCAGCATGATCATTATGGCTGAGATTGACTTTAAACGCCCAGTCGAGATAGAGTTCATGGTTTTCTTTACTGTAAAGTGGTCTTCTTCCCTCCCTCCTTCCTTCCCTCCTTCCTTCCTTCCCTTCCTCCCTCTTTCCTTCCTTCCCTCTCTCCCTCCTTCCCTCCCTCCTTCCCTCCCTCCCTCCTTCCTTCGTTCCTTCTTTCCTCCCTTCCTTCTTTGTTCCCTCCTTCCTTCCTTTCCTCCCTCCCTCCCTCTCTCTCTCCCTCCCTCCCTCCTTCCCTCCCTCCTTCCTTCCCTCCTTCCTTCCTTCCTTTCCTCTCTCCCTCCCTCTCTCCCTCCCTCCCTCCCTCCCTCCTTCCTTCCCTCCTCCCTCCCTCCTTTCCTCCCTCCCTCTCTCCTTCCTTCCTTCCTTCCCTCCTTTCTTCCTTCCTCTTCATCCTTTTCCCTGATTATATTCTCTGAAAGGACAACCTCACGGGCAGCTCGTGTTGAAGGAATGGGGCATCACTATCCACTTCCTTGAAGTAGCAGCATTCACCTAAATTATTTGAGATGAATTTGTACATATAATCATTTCATTTTTTCATTACAGATTCACAGACATTTATTTTATACTCTGATTTTAAACCAATGTCATTTTATCTTAATATCCAAATTGCTCTAGTCATTGGACGGTGGGAGCTATTTAAGCTGACTTCTGTGCTACATAGCATTGGTGGGAGTGTTTTATATTTTTGTTTAGTCTCTAAATATTTCCCAAACTCCTGGACACAAGGACTCCTTGTCCTAGCTCCTGAGTCCTGGGACCACAGGCACAAACTACTATACCCAACTACTTCTTATTGAACACTTCTTGACTTTTATGGTATTACAAAATGTTCCAGAGTCATCTTGTTTATTTTCTTCCCCTGTGTGAGGATCAGTCATTTGTCAAAAAACAAGATCTGGGTACTAAATGTGCTCACTGCCTCTAAGTTTTTAACTTGAGAATTCTCAAAGATCTAGCCAGCCATGTAGTTTGCATGTGTGTATTCATGTGTATGTGCACATGTGTGTGTACATGTATGGCTGCAGGTATATATTCATGAGTGGGCATGTATGTAGGCACTATCCACTTTCTCTTTATAAAGGCAGATTTTCCTGCTGGCCTGGAAATTACTGGCAAAGGTGGACTGGTGGAGCCCGGGATCCACCTGTCTTCTACACCCCAGCTCTGGAATTACAAACACTCACCATCACATCCAGTTTTCATTCTTTAAGGAAAAAACAAACAAACAAACAGGGACTAAAACTCAAGTCCTTGTGTTTGGTTCTTTATCAATTAAACTATCACCACCCCAGTGTCTGTTGTGGGATGTTTACACTGCGATATAAACTTAAGAGTCCTTGGTTTCCTTTAGTCCACAGTTGCAGGTCAGCATTGAGGGCACTCACTCACCCTTCAGCCTCCCCTCATGCACAATAATGGATCAGGAAACTGAATGCTGGGGAAGAAAACCTTATGGCATGGCACGTTACCTCTTCTACAGTCTACCTCTACTGTGGGAATGGACCCCCAGGGATGTTCTTAATTTATAGACAGCATGCTTTATCCCGAGTCTTTACTCTTCCAAGTTTCAAAACGCTACTGAACTCTCAGGAATATCTCCCTTACTAAAAATGGTGCTGACTTAATTCTTGTCAAACCCTCTGTTGTCCCTGATTTGGGAACACAATGCCAAGTATTCTTCAAAGCCTGTGGTGTGGGCTCTATCAGTGCTCTGGTATCATAACTGTTGACATTTCTGGCTACTGTCACTCCTTGTCTAAGGCCATCGCTCTCAGAAGTTGTGTGGCACGCAATGGTTTTCATTCCCATCCAGCCTTTCACCAGCCTTTTTCCTAACTTATTACATCTAAGTAACTAAGCAACTGGTACCTGGTCCTAATCTTTTTTAAAGAAGTAAAGCTTGGAAAAACTGCTCTAAGGTAGCAGAAAATCACTTTACTTCAGTATGTGTATATGTGTGTGCATGCATGTTGGTGAATGTGTGTGCATGTGTGTGTGTGCGTGTGTGTATATATGTGTGTGCTCGAGTATCTCAAGACAGCTTCTGTACTGACTCACCATTACTTCCGATGAAGTACAATGTTGATAAATATTATAGATGTTCAAAATAGTGTTATTATTATTACCATTCTACAGGGGGAAAGGTAGTTTATTTTTGGGTATCTGAGACCACACACCAAGCAGGAAATATAAATCTTTTTGGGGGGAGTCACTCACTATGTAGCCCTGACTGGCTTGGAACTTGCTACCTTTGGTAAACCAAGCTGTTCTTAAACTCCCAGCGATCTGCCTGCCTCTACCTCCTAAACACTGGGATTAGAGGCTCGGTCCACCACACCCAGCAGGAAATAAAAATTTTACTTTGCAATTAGAACAAAGCTTTCACTCTGGTCACTAATTCAAACTTGTCCACAGAATCCTTTGACAGAAGTTTTTAACAAAGAGCCAAGTGGGTTGGTTAGCATGTACCTATTTTCTTTTTCCAGACTTGCTCTTTGTTGAAATAATAGCCTTACGCAAAAAGCAGGCCGTAGTCTAAGGTCAGTGGAAAAGTTCCTGGAATGTCGGACAACTGGCTAGAGCTGTTCTCCCTTCCCAGTATGGCTCTAAAAAAATGTTTAACTGCTGATGATTCCACAGGACACCAGGCAAATGTTCAACCTTGAGTGGGCAAATAAGCAAAAGGTCAGTCTAAAAAAGAAGACAGACAGACAGACACACACACACACACACACACACACACACAGGAAAACAGAACCCTTGGCTGGAAAGTTTCTCCCTGAGAATGTATTATTTATGTAACTGGAAAATTGACGCTCCCTGCCTCACTCCCATTCAGGCGGTAGAAGGTCACTTGCACCAGGGCCTTAGGTCTTCTTATTGTGTGTCTTCCAAAACACAGGGAGGATGAGACCTTAATCAAAAATTTAATTTTGTGGAGGACAGTAGGAGGACCACACGTAGGAGGAATGTAATTTGTAAGAGAGTAGAAACACGAGGTATTTCCAATGCTTGACCTTTGTGTAGCAAACCACAGACCATTAAGAGATCCAGCAAGAAGAAGGCTATAGGGTTTGATTTTTAAACCAATTTCAAACATCAAGTACAATCCAAAAGTCAGATGTAAAGGAACTGTTACCTATTCTGCCATTATCAATGAGAAAGGAGGAAGCTTGTGCTGATCAAAGGATTGTCACACATTTCTCTTTCTCAACATGTAAATGCGGTAATTCTCTTTCTCAAAAGTCATATCTGTCTTTGGGAAATACTGATACATTTGACATAATATTTTTTTTTTTGGTTTTTTTTTTTTTTTTTTTTGAGACAGGGTTTCTCTGTGTAGCCCTGGCTGTCCTGGAACTCACTCTGTAGACCAGGCTGGCCTCGAACTCAGAAATCCACCTGCCTCTGCCTCCCAAGTGCTGGGATTAAAGGCGTGCGCCACCACCGCCCGGCTTGACATAATATTTACCGGCAGGATACCAGAAGAGTTAGGTGGAAATATCCTCCAATGGAAATTGGACCACACATACTCACCCTGAACTTTCTTGCTAAATCTATTTTCAAAACAAAATGAATAATTCAGACAAGAAAATGTTTGACTTGGGAAAGGAGGCTGGATCCTGGTGTGAGAGCAACCCTGTGAGTAGAACCAGCAGGAGCTGAAGATAGGAAAGCCAATTTTAATGAAGGAAGTTTGAAGAAAGGAGATTTTCTCAGAGAGAAACACATTAGAAGTGTACCTAAGAACCTGGTAATGGATCATATTCTTTTGATCCTTTGGTCTTGAAATAGGATATCCATTAAGAATTAGGTCCACCCACATTTAACAGAAAACTCAAAGTAACGGGGAAAATTTTTATTTTTGTTTTGAAAATTCATACTCAATCAAAGACTCAAAAGTTATGGAATCAAGGCCGGTTTGGTACTTCATATTCATTAAAAACCCAGTCTCCATTTGGTTTCATGCTGTGAGTACATGACTCTCAGTCTCAGTATCATAAGCGGCTGAGAGGTCTTTTGAAAAGCTTGTCTAGAGTCTGGAGAGATGTCTCCGTGGTTAAAGTGCTTTTTGCACAGGCACAAGGACCTGAGTTCAAATATCCAGCACCCAGGTAAATGCAAGGCAGGTGTGGCAGCCCACCCATGATCTCAGCAGTAGGAAGACAAAGGATCTCCAGAGCCTGACTAGCCACACCAGCAGTCTCTGGTCCTTCAGAAAGTCACTAGCAATCTCTGATAAAGCTGTTGTCACCTAAGGTGAAAACTCTTCTTATTGCTTTCATGGTGATGAGTTAGGAACAGGAGGGAGTCTCAGCAAGGTTTGGAGTTCCCTGGTAGTGGCCTGGAGCTCAGGCCTCGGGGAGAGAGCCTACAAGGACTGCCTTTGATGCCCCTACTTAACAAGTGATGAGTCAGAGACTGCAAAGACTGCTGGCAGCTAGAACCACGTTCACATTCCTGGGTGCAGACTGTCCAGTTATGCTCTTCTGACAACTTAGGGCAGAAAGGGAAACTGGAGCCACCAGACTCCTTTGGGAATCCCTTTAAAGAGCTTGACTTGCTCTCTCTCTCTCCACTAGGTATGACGCTCTCTAGTAATTAATTCTCAATTTAAAAAAAAAAAAGATGCCGGGCAGTGGTGGCACATGCCTTTAATTCCCAGCACTTGGGAGGCAGAGGCAGGCAGATCTCTGAGTTCAAGGCCAGCCTGGTCTACAGAGTGAGTTCCAGGACAGCCAGGGCTACACAGAGAAACCCTGTCTGGAAAAACCAAAAAAAAAAAAAAAAAAAAAAATTATATTAAAGCCAGGTGGTCATAGTGCACACCTTTAATTCCCAGCACTCAGGAGGTAGAGGGGGGCAGATCTCTGTAAGTTCAAGGCCAGCCTGGTCTACACAGTTCCAGGACAGCCGGCCTACACAGTCTCATTTTTGGTCTTGAAAAATAAAAAAAGAAAATAAAAATGACGATATTTTTAATTATGTATATGCATGTGGGCATGTACACATGAGTGCAAGTGACCTCAGAAACCAGAGAGGGCATCAAGTCCCCAGGAGCTGCAGAGATGGGAGACAGTGAGCTACCCCAACTCCAGCGCGGATGCTGGGAAACTAACTCAGGTTGTCTTCAAAAGCAGTACTTACTCTTACCCACTAAGCCATCTCTCCAGCCTCCATTGGTCCTTATTCCACCCTAACACTCACACAAAGCCACGGCCCCTGGGATGAGAGAAGGGGAATATAATAACTTCATTTTGAGTTAACATAATGAGATATTATTATTATTATTATTATTATTATTATTATTATTAATGTAGCTTTTTGGTCCCAGCAGTAAGTTTCAATTTCCCCAAGAAGTAGGTCACTTCCCCTTACCTGCAATGAGTCTTTCTGTCCATGTTACACCACAAAGGAAAGAGAGGGTTGGGGGCCAAACGCAAGTTCCAGCCCTCAACAACTGTATATTCATGCACCAGAGCAAGGGACACTATTACAGCTGTTTCCACGATTGTGCACTGTGGTGGTTTGAAAGAGAAATGTTCCCCCATGGGCTCATATATTTGAAGACTTGTTTCTTTTTTTTTTTTTTGGTTTTTGTTTTTTTCGAGACAGGGTTTCTCTGTGTAGCCCTGCATGTCCTGGAACTCACTCTATAGACCAGGCTGGCCTCGAACTCAGAAATCCACCTGCTTCTGCCTCCCAAGTGCTGGGATTAAAGGCGTGCGCCACCACTGCCCGGCGAAGACTTGTTTCTTATTGGTGGGAGTCTTGAGAGGTGAGGGAACTCTCAGGACCTAGAGCCTTGTTGGAAGACGTACATCATTGAGGGCAGGCTTTGAGAGTGTATAGCCTCACCCCGTTTCCAGTGCACTCTCCTGGCTTCCTGTATGAGGGAATGTGACCAGCCAGCTTCCTGTTCAGGTTTCCTGCTGACATATCTTCCTTACCATTACTGACTCTTCCTCTGGAACCAGAAGACAAAATAAGCTCTTTCTTCTATGATTTACTTTTATTTTTTTATCACAGCATCAGAAATGTAACTGATGCATAGCAGGGCAGGGACTCTTATTTCTGTATTTATGGACAGAGATAGTGAACCAATCCCTCCTATAGAAAGGACTCCTCAGCACCTCTAGACAGATACAGAAAGTAAGGAAAAACTCACCAGGCAGATCACTGGAAACCCAAATGAAAAGTCAAACCCCCTTGTCCTCAGACCCATCCATTTCTGGGAGCCCTCTCTGTTCAGAGAGTCTGTGGCACTTACAAATACAGTTTGCTTTTGCTCTGCTCTGAACTCTTTTCTGTCATTTAATTCTTTAGCCGACAGAGAAAAAGAACGACATACTAGCCAGTATCATATACACACACCAAAGGAATCAGGGCATGCCTGAGCCCCTATAAATGGAGGGGGTTTGCCAGCCTGCCTTGGGGAGGGGTGAGGTCAGATCCCAGACTTCAGAGAAAGACTGAAGACTTCAAAGTCAGTCTCACTATTTACTAAGGAAAACTGCTCCTGCCCTGGAGAACGTCCAGAGATAAACTTGCCTGAGACTGCCCCTTCTGACACCTGCCACTTCAGCAGCCCGTTCTCCACACACTTGCTCTTCAGAGGACTGCACTCAGTTGGCTTCCACAGGCCAGCTAAGAGCCTGGAGTTGTACTTTGCCTGCGGCCTGTGGGATGGTACCCCACTACTGAGAAGTTTTCTTCTAGTTTCCTGTTTGAGGTCCTAGTTAAGATTTTCCTGTTTAAATTGTTAATCCTGCATTGCAAATAAAAGTTCTCCTCACTTTCCTTCAGCTGTGGCCACTCCATTCTTGGAGGGAAGGTGAGGCAAGAACGCAATGGAATCAACTGTATGGGTATTACACTGAACAAAGTAACAAAACACACAGAGCCAAACCGGTGTCATCTGCACGCGTGCGAGGGAAGCCAGGCCTGCCATCCCCAACTGTGCTATACTTTATACACTGTGCAATCTCAGACTACCTCACATTGAGATCATCTGAAGAACTGTTGGCTGTCCGACCTGTCATTCTCTGCATGTGATCCATGAAGACTCTGGAGAGATGTCTTCCTAGGAATAATATGTGATTGCTTTCCTAAAGTCAGGCCGTTTTTCCCCAGGAGATCTTCCCAGATGGATTTAAACCTGATCAAACACCCATTTCTTTTCTTTTTCTTTTTTTAAGTAATTCTTTTTTGTATATTATTATTATTTTGTCTATCCTCTTTCTTTTTTAAGATTTATTTATTTATTTTATGTATATGAGTACACTGTAGCTGTACTGATGGTTGTGAGCCATCATGTGGTTTCTGGGATTTGAACTCAGGACCTTCAGAAGAGTAGTCAGTGCTCTTAACCGCTGAGCCATCTCTCCAGCCCCAAACACCTATTTCTATACAAGACAACAGCAAAGAGATAAAGATTATATTGGCCAATATCAGTGATTCTCAGCCCCAGCTACATATTAAAACTAGCAAAAGGACTTCACAGCATACTGTTTCCTGGGTGCATCCCTACTATAATTTGAGTTTGGAAACCCCCCTAAAGGTCCCTGAAGTTTTTGCCCCCAGTTTAACACTATTGGGAAATGGTAGCAAATGTAAAAGAGGGGGCCTAGTGGGATGGCTATAGGCTGTCGGGAGCTTTTCTTCCTGGTGGATTGTGGGACCCATCCCTTCCGCTGTCTGTTTTCTTCCTGGCCATGAATGAGCTTTGGCTTACTCGTGAAACTCGAAGCTCTGCCACATGTTCTGCCACAACGTGTGTGCCTCCTCACATAGGACGCAACGCATTCGGACTAAAAAGCACGGACTGGAAACTCCAGACCTCTCTATAAGCTGATCATCGTAGGTATTCGTTAGAGTAGAAGAAAACGAACCGGTGCAATCCCTGCTGATCTCACATGAATTCCTTTTTGTTAGACCTGAACTCAGAAATGTTCTAAAGTTCTCCCAAGTTATTTTAATCTGCATTCAAAGTTAAGAACTACTATAGTAGGCCAAGCACTGAGGTGGCACACACCTTTAATCCCAGAGCTACATAGTGAGACCCTTCTCAAAAAAAAAAGTTGAATAAAGTGGATATGTCTGTAATGTTAGCATGAAGGAGGTAGAGGCAAGAAGGTCATAAGGTCAGTGTTGCTGAGTTGTAGTTTTATCCCAGGAGGCAGAGGCAAGGGCAGGAGCAGGGACACGGGCAGGGGCAGGGGCAGGGGCAGGGGCAGGGGCAGGGACAGGCAAATCTCTGTGAGCCTAGTCTACAGAGCATGTTCCAGGACAGCCAGAACTACAAAGAGAAACCCTGTCTTGAAAAACCAACCTGGGATTCTTAAGACCATGTCTTAAAAAAAAAAATCCAAGAATCAATGAAGATGGCTCTTCATTAATGAATGAATAAAATAGTAAAGGAAAGAATTCAACAGGAAGAAATAGCTATACTAAATTCATAAACATACCATGAATACAGCAGCACTCAGTTATGTAAACACTATTAGCTATAAAAGGAGAGACAAATTAGAATATATTCAGTCCCTTTTTATATCTTCTATTAATATATAATTATCCAAACAAAAATATCCACAAGGAAACATTAAATCTATACTATAGGCCAAAATGATCTAACCTGACCCTGCCTGTGTCCTCCAGCAGGCTGCAGAATAAGCTGCAAGATATATACTTTCTTCTCTTCAGCAAGTGAGCAGTCCTCTAGGGTAGACCATAGGCTAGGCTATATATAATTTGAACCTCAGCAAATTCAGTAAAATTTAAATCATGGCATTATCTTCTCTGAGATAAGAGCAAGAGAAGCTTTAGAAATTGTACAAATACATGTAAATTAAGCCACATTCTCTTGAATGAATGAGCCATTGAAAAATTAAAAAAAGGGAAGTTTAAAATGTCTTGAAAGGAACAAAAATGAAAACACAGCATATTGAAACTTCCAGGATTCAGTTAAAGAAACAAAACAAAACGGTGCTCAGAGGAAGTCTACAGGAAAGAGTGCTTGCATCGACAAAGTTGAAAGATTGCAGACACACAACGGAACAATGTATCATTCGGAACTAGAAGATAAGAACAAACCAGAACTTAGTAAAAAGAAAGAAAGAAAGAAAGAAAGAAAGAGAAAAAGAAAAAAAAGAAATTACAAATAAGTTCATGCTGTGACAATGTGACAATTCTGGGGCTGTGGAGGCGGAGGTGGCTCAGGTAGTAAAATGCTTACACTGAAAACACCAGAACCTGAGTTAATTCCCTGAATCTGTATACAACAGTCCTGGTGGGGGCGTGTTGGGTGACAAAGAGAGCTGGATCGATGAGGTTCCCTGGACAGCCTGGCTAGATTAGCCAGTGAACTTAAATTTAAGACCCCAAACTGCGCAACCAGTGGAAGGATATAGAGGAGAAATGCCTTAGAACAACAGTATTGACAAAGATCTTTTGGGTCTGATCCTCAAAGCACGGGAAGCAAAAGCAATAATTGACCACACACACACACACACACACACACACACACACACACAAATAAATAACAGATTTTAAAAAAAAATACCAAATAACTGGTGAATATGAGGAGAAAGGGAGACTCATATGCTGATGGTGAGAATATGAATTAATATTGCTATTATGGGTAACATCATTGAACTGTCTCAGATAATTGACATGCAAGTTTCTGGTTGTGTCATGTGGTGCAGACTCACATGGTGTTTTGCTGAGGCAAGACCCGGGAGAGGACACGTGGTGTTTGGACAGAGTGTAAATTGGACTCAGCAGACAGTGACAGGACAATTGCATAGCTCTTCATTGGTCTTGAGTCTTCACTGATCTTTGCTTTGTGAGAGAGGGATGGCAGAGAACTCCTGCTGGTCCTAGTTGCTTCCATCAACTCTTGCTGATTTGGCGGAAGCCTGGCAGTTTCTGCTGGATCGTGCCACCACTGTTGATTCATGTTTTCTATCCTGACACTACTGAACTGAATGGCTGGTATCCTGTCAAGTAGAAATTGAAATGACCCCAAAGAACTACTTCTAAACAGGTCCACATCCCCTTGTCCAAATCTTTTCTTCCTACCTTTGGACAGTGGGCTAGAAAGGGGGAGGGGGGTTTAAAACATTTGAGAACCCTTATTAAAGTAGATTTTTAAAAAAAATTGAGCCTATAGGTAACTAGAACTTGAAGCACTCTATGATCCAGCAGCCCACTTAAAATCCAGCATACTAAAGATCAATGTATATATCTAATATATATATGTGCTCACATGTATTGCAGCCAGGAAATGGCTCACGCCTGCAGTTCCAGTACTTAGAAAACTGAAGCAGAAGGATTGCCATCAATTTGAGGCTAGCCTGGACCTCAAAAATAAGACTTTTTCTCAAAACAAAAACTAAGAAAAAGTACTATAAGTTTAGAAGCAAACTTCTTTTTGTTGTTGTATGAGACAGAATCTTATCCTGCAGTCCAGAGCTTGCCTGGAGCTCACTACCGTCTCTCGTTGCAGCCTCCCAGTCGGTGAGTCACAGGCATGGGCCACCATAACCCACTTCAGTAATGTTTTCTATAGTCATGTCTTTTCTTTGTAGGAGCAAGTCTGGGATCCTGAACAACATGTTGTTGTTGTTGTCCCTTTAACCTCCTCAGCCTTTGTTTTGCTTTCCGTTGCTTCTGCCGTTCATGACATTTGCACTCTAGATTTTTTTTCAGTCATCTCTGTGGTGTTGCAAACCATTCACAACAACTTGCCTTCTGGAGATTTTTAGCAATTTTAAGGGACATTTTTGGTTATTCAAACTCAGAACTGGCAATGGATGAGGCAAAGTTACACAAGAATGTGATGTATCTAATGCTACTAAGCTAGCTAGCTCTGCTTGTAAAATGGGTTAAAGTGATAGACTTTATGCTAGGTGTATTTTACTATAGTAAGTAGAAAAACTGGCAGGGGGTGCTATTGGCATCTACAGATTACAGACCAGGAAGTTATTGATCTTACTACATAATGCCTGCAACAGCCTTCTACAACAATGGGTTACCTAACTACAAAGGCCAACCATTCTAAGGTTGAGAAATCTTACTGTCAGTTATTAGCTGTGTCATGAAGAATATACATGTGAATATCCATTGAGCAAACAGTTTTACTTTCAGAAATGTATTCTAGAGAAATATGGGTTCTGAGCAAGAGTACATACATTGTGTGTGTGTGTGTGTGAGAGAGAGAGAGAGAGAGAGAGAGAGAGAGAGAGAGAGAGATACACATTCTTTGTGTGCTGAGTATGTGTGTGTGCTATGCTGAGAGTACATACATTGAACCACTTCCTGGCTACAATACGTGTGAGCCCAGATATATCAGACATATGCATTGATCTTTAGTGTGCTGTATTTTAAGTGGACTGCTGGATCATAGAGTACTTCAAGTTCTAGTTACTCATAGGCTCAGATTTTTTTATTGAACATAATCTTCATTTACATTTCAAATGCTAAAACCTTTCCCAGTTTCCCCCCTCCCCGAAAACCCCCAACCCCTCCTCCCACCCCCTGCCTTCAAGTATATGCCCCTCCACCCGACCCACTCCCACCTCCCCCCCCTTGATTTCCCTTTGTTGGGGCTTCTATTGAGGCTCAGATTTTTTTAAAACCTACTTTAATAAGGGTTCTCAAATGTTGTTTTGTTTTTATGGTGACACTTTTTTCATGGAGACAAGTTTGAAAATACCTAAATGTCTTAGGCTTGTGTTCCATCACAGATACAAAGGATTACATCAATTTGGAGTACATTCAGATGAAGAAAAACTATACACTGCTTTTAAACAGTTAAGGTAGAGAACCAGTAAGATGGCTCAGCAGGCAAAGGTGTTTGTCACGCAGGCATGGCTACCTAAGTTTGATCCTTGAAACTCCCTTAAAGGTTGGGTAGAGAACTAACTCCACAAAGTTGAAGCTGTCCTCCGACTTTTACAAGCTCACCCAGAGCACACACATTAACAGTCAAGTACACATGATGTATACATGCACACACAGCACAGCACATACACACATACACAGCACACAAAGTAATATGTATTACTTACACACACACACACACACACAGTTAAGGTAGGGTTTGGGGGTATAAACATGGAAAGAGCTCTGTGATATGCTCAGCAAAACACTCGGAAGTGGGTTTGCTAGTCCACGCCTGTAATCCCAGAATTTGGAAGGCTGACATGGGAGAAATGTGAGTTCCAGGCCGGCCTGGGCTACAAAAGAAGACCCTATCTTAAACATAAAAACAAGAACAAAACTATGTTTCGATATAGGGTAGTAGATATAAAATCTTCCCTCTGCTTTAAAGAGATGAAAAAAATGTAATGATAATATAAAGACCAGTATTAGAAGAGCGTGCTCGCTTCCCATGTCTCTGGAATTACATATCACCAGGGAAAATACAGGGATGAGATTATCCTACAATATTGCATAACCACTGACAGTAATGGAGCAAGAGGAGACACAGGAATTCTATGTGGAAGGCTTGGTACCATATCAGAAGCAATTGCCACACTCTGAAAACTCTAGAGATTTCTCAGAAGGCGACTCTGGGGCAAAGTGACCTATCTTGTGTGAGAAGAAAACGAACATTTTCAAGAGACCCTTAACTCTTGGTCATAATCAAGAGCAGAAAATATCTGCTCTTGGTCATAACATACAGTTAATTTGTTTTCTTTTTAAAAGATTTATTTTTTAATTAAAATTTTTAGTTTAAATTTTAAAAAATTCAAAACAATTTTAAATTGTGTGTGTGTGTGTGTGTGTGTGTGTGTGTGTGTGTGTAAGCACATGAAGGTACCCATGGAGTCCAGAAGAGGAGGACTTTAGATCACCTGGGTCTGGAGTTACAGGTGGTTGTTAGCCACCAGGTGAAGGAGCGTTTAATGACAAAGTATTGTCATCTGGGTGCAGCATCTGTACTCTTAGTTCTTGAGGGGGAGAAGCAGACATTGAGCGCTCAAGGCCAAAATTTCTTTTAGGAATTTAAATTTTATGTAACCTATTTTGTTCTCTCAAAATAGTTTTCTTTAAAGGATTCTTTTGATTTATACATATTCTTACTTCTTTTCGGCAGTTCTACAGGGAACCTCATATTTTTGCCCTAAATTATAGTTGTCTATCACGATACTAACAGTTTCCTGGTGGACAAAATTGAATTTTAATGTAGCACCGCCACCTGGTGGTAGTTTTGACTGTTTGCCTTCATTTCTCTTTGGTGTGAGCATTGACATCTCGGAGCTGGTGAGGCCGTTATTTGAGATTGTGAAACTGCTTCCTAATGCTTCTTATTTATTTTATGTATCTGAGTACACTGTAACTGTCTTCAGATACACCAGAAGAGGGCATCAGATCCCATTACAGATGGCTGTGAGCCACCATGTGGTTGCTGGGATTTGAACTCAGGACCTCTGGAAGAGCAGTCAGTGCTCTTACCTGCTGAGCCATCTCACCAGCCCTCCTAATGCTTCTTGCGGAGTTTTATATTCTTTGCAGCAATGTCTGAGGGTTCCAATTTCTCTGAACACTGGTTATTTTCTATCCTTTTGACTTTAGCCATGCAGTGGCTGCCAAGTGTCGTAATCTCACGGTATTTAGTTGCATTGATGCTGCTACGCGGCTGCTTGTTGCCCGTTTGCATGCCTTTTGGGAAGAATTTTCTATTCAGATCCTGGGGGGGGTTGCTTTTCTTTTTGGAGATGGAGTGTCTCTGAGTTACTTAGATGGAAATCATACTTTTGGTCTCAAATAAGCCTGCCTCAACCTCCAAGAGCTTTTAGATCTTTGATTTTTTTTCAACTTAAAATTTAGCTTTATCCTTTTTTATGTGTTTGTGTGTTTTGTCTGCATGTATGTCTGTGCACAAATGCATGCAGTGCTCACAGAGCCAGAAGAGGACCCTGAGTCCTCTGAAACAGGCATTATAGACAGTTGTGAGCTGCCATATGGGTGCTGGGAATGCATCTGAGTCTTCTGGAAGAGCAGCCAGTGTTCTAACCACTGAACCATGTCTCCAGCCCTTCTTTGATCACTTTTTTAAACTACATGTGTGCACCTGCATGCCACAGTGGCTACAATTTGCAGAAGCTCGGCTCGCCCCTTCCACCGGATGCATTTAAACTCAGGCTTGGCAGCAATCGCTTTTACCTGCGGAGTCATTTCAGTGGCCCTCTTTGTCCGTTTTAAACTGTGGCCAGTTATCGTTCTTGCTACGTTTTGAGTTTTTCATAAATGCTAGATACTAGTTCTTTATCAGGTAGAAGATGTTAAATCTGATTGGGTACTCTGTAGATTGCTCTTCCATTTCGTTTTTCTTCTTTTCTAGATGATGTTCTCATGTAACCAGGCTGGTACCAAACTCATTGTGAAGTCAAAAATGCTCTTGAGTTCCTGATCCACCTATGTCCTCTTCCCTAGTGCTCGAAGTGCAGCTGTGTACCACCATACCCAGCTTTCTTTCCATTCCTTGATAGCATCTTTTGAAGCACAAAATATTTTGAGAGTGGCTGAAAAAGTTGCTCAGAGGACTCAGGCAGTGCGGTACCTGCCTGTAATTCCAGCCTCCATTTCCGAGGCAAACTGGCTAGTAAGACTAGCCATATCTTCTGCTGTCTCAAGGGCAACAACCTCTAGACCCCACATGGATGCAAACACATGTGCACCACAAAACTACGCTCCCACACATGTAAGAACATACAACACACACACATGAAAACTGGAGAAAAGTGTCAGAAAACACTTGGTAGGGAGAAAATTAGGTTTACTGAGTACCAGGTAAGAGGCAGCGAGTGGGTTGACAGTCCTGTAACTAGAGGCCCCTCTGCCTAGAAGTTCTAATCTGCGGGACCCCAATGCCTTTCATCTCTCTTCTGGCTTGTGCTTTTGTTGCTGAATCAAAAAAAAAAAGTCATTGCTGAAGGCAAGGCTATGAATGTTTTCCTCTGGGTTTTCTTCTAAGAACTTCACGGTTCTAGTTCTTATGTATAGGGCTTTGATCAATTGTACACTGATATTTTTTTTCCCTATGGAGTGTGAGGGTGGGATCTAGTTTTATACATGTGGATTCCTGGCTGTCTTAACATCCTTGTAATATAGAATGTTTTGGCCCAAACTGAATGATGTCTCTATACTTGATGACAGCAATTGCCAACACATGGATTTGTTTCCTCGGTTCTCAATTCCAATGTACTGGTCTACACGCCTCCTCTTATGCTAGTACTATATTAGTTTTGTTTTTAACATTTATTTATTTTATATATGTGAGTATATTGTCTCTTCAGACACACCAGAACAGGGTGTCAGATCCCATTACAAATGGTTGTGATCACCATGTTGTTGCTGGGAATTGAACTCAGGACCTCTGGACCACTGAGCCATCTCTCCAGCCCCCCCACACACACACACACCCCTCATATAAGTTTCTGTTGCTGTTATTTAACAGAACAGACCTTTTTAGAACAGTTTTAATGTTCATCAAAAAGCTGAGCAGAAAGTACAGATTTCCTCTTGTGCTAATACTTTGTTGCTGGGACAAAATGTCTGAAAGAAACATCTGAGGAAGGGTTTATTTTGGCTCACAGTCCGTGCCCGTGGGGAAGGCAGCTGGTTACACTCCATGCAAAGCCAGGAAGAGGAATTAATGACGACATTCACATTATTTTCTTCTTTTGATTCAGCCTGAGAGTCCAGCCCATGAAATCGGGCCACCCAATCCATGTGAGTCCCCGCTCCTAAGTTAAACTTTTCTATAAACACCCCACAGGCACATTCAGAGATGTGTTTCTATGGTGATTCTGAAGTCAGTCAAGTGGACAATGGAGATTAGTCACTGACCTGTGTACCCCTCTTTATCATTAACACCCCAAACTTGTGTGTCAGAGTTGATACAATTAATGAACCAACACTGTATCTGCTAAGTCCACGGTTTACTGTTCATGTGTGATGTTGTACATTCTGTGGTTTTGTCGTGTTTGGGGACATGCCGTGTAGCTCTCAGAGTCCTACTTAGTTGTCCAATGCTGCCCTTGAGCTCCCTATGTAGCCCAGGTGGGAGTCTTGTGACTCTTCTCCTTTCCAAGAAGCTGGGATTACAGCTATGCCACATGGACGACTCGCTGCCTCCTCTTCCTCCTCCTCTTCCCCCTTCTCCTCCTCCTCTTCCTCCTCCCCTCATCTTCTTCCTCTTCTTCCTCTTCCCCCTCTTCTTATTTTGGGGAGACTTGAGAGCCAACTCAGTGGTTAAGAGCACTTGCTGCTCTTACAGAGGACCTGGGTTCAATTCCCAGCACCCACATGGTGGCTCAAAACTATTTCTTTTCTTCTTTGTTTTTTAAATATTTATTTATTTTATGTATGAGTACACTATAGCTATCTTCAGACACACCAGAAGAGGGCATCAGATCCCACCACAGATGGTTGTGAGCCACCACGTGGTTGCTGGGAATTGAACTCAGGACCTCTGGAAGAGGAGTCAGTGCTCTTAACCACTGAGCCATCTCTCCAGCTCCCGAAGAGTATTTTTTTTAAAAAGATATTTATTTATTTTATGTATGTGAGTACACCATTGCTCTTTTCAGACACACCAGAAGATGGCATCAGACTCCATTACAGATGGTTGTGAGCCACCCTGTGTTTGCTGGGAATTGAACTCAGGACCTCTGGAAGAGCAGTTAGTGCTCTTAACTGCTGAGCCATCTCTTCAGCACTCACAATTACTTCTAACTCCAGTTCTGGGGATCTGATGCCCTCTTTGGGCCTCCACGGGAATTGCATGCATGGAGTACATTACAAACATGCAAACAAAACACTTCAAAATTACTTTATTCTTTTAATAGTGGCAAAAGTGACAAAATGTATTTTTAGAAATCTATTTTTCCAGTGTAGGGAATTAAGCTCAGGGTGGTATACATCCTAGAATGGCTCTAATTCTCAGCCTCATGCCCAGTGCCTGATCTTGTCCATAGCTGAGTGATAGCAAGTACATTATCTATCCATCTATAGTATTTTTTGATTATTTCTTTTTTTATTATTATTATTTTCTAAGTTTTTTTTATGTACATTCCAAATGATTTCCCCTTTCCCGTTTCCTCCCTCCCCGAAAGTCCCATAAGCCCCCTTCCCTCCCTCTGTTCCCCATTCAACCCCCTCTCACTTCTCTGTCCTGGTATTTCCCCACATCCAGTCTTTCCAGGACCAGGGGTCTCTCTTCCATCTTCTTGGAAATATATTGATATGTGAATTGTGTCTTGGAACCAACAAACTGGGAAATGATCTTTGCCAACCCTACATCCGACAGAGGGCTAACATCCAATATATACAAAGAACTCAAGAAGTTAGACACCAGAGAGCCAAATAACCCTATTAAAAAATGGGGTACAGAGCTAAACAAAGAGTTCTCACCTGAAGAATATCTAATGGCTGAGAAGCACCTAAAGAAATGTTCATCATCCTTAGTCATTAGGGAAATGCAAATCAAAACAACCCTGAGATTCCACCTCATACCAGTAAGAATGGCTAAGATCAAAAGCACAGGAGACAGCAGTTGTTGGTGAGGATGTGGAGAAAGAGGAACACTCCTCCACTGCTGGTGGAATTGCATCTACAGTATTTTTTTTCTAAGTTTTTTTTTATTTACATTCAAAATCATTTCCCCTTTCCCATTTCCTCCCTCCCCGAAAGTCCCATAAGCCCCCTTCCCTCCCTCTTTTCCCCATTCAACCCCCTCTCACTTCTCTGTCTTGGCATTCCCCTACATCCAGTATTTCCAGAACCAGGGGTCTCTCCTTCCATTTTCTTGGAAATCTATTGATATGCGAATTGTGTCTAGGGTATTCCGAGATTCTGGGTTAATATCCCCTTATCAGTGACTGAATACTATGTGTGTTCTTTTGTGATTGGGTTACCTCACTAAGGATGATATTTTCCAGTTCTGACCATTTGCCTAGGAATTTCGTGAATTCATTGTTTTTAATTGCAGAGTAGTATTCCATTGTGTAAATATACCACATCTTCTGAATCCATTCCTCCGTTGAGGGACATCGGGGTTCTTTCCAGCTTCTGGCTATTATAAATAAGGCTGCTATGAACATAGTGGAGCATGTGTCCTTATTGCATGTAGGTAAAACCTCTGGGTATATGCCCAGGAGTGGTATAGCCGGATCCTCCGGGAGTGTCATGCCCAGTTTTCTAAGGAACTGCCAGACTGCTTACCAGAGTGGTTGTACCAGCTTGCAATCCCACCAGCAGTGGAGGAATGTTCCTCTTTCTCCACATCCTCACCAACTGCTGTCTCCTGTGTTTTTGATCTTAGCCATTCTGATTGGTGTGAGATGGAATCTCAGGGTTGTTTTGATTTGCATTTCCCTAATGACTAAGGATGATGAACATCTCTTTAGGTGCTTCTCAGCCATTAGATATTCTTCAAGTGAGAACCCTTTGTTTAGCTCTGTACCCCATTTTTTAATAGGGTTACTTGCCTCTCTGGAGTTTAACTTCTTGAGTTCTTTGTATATATTGGATATTAGCCCTCTGTTGGATGTAGGGTTGGTAAAGATCATTTCCCAGTTAGTTGGTTGCCGCTTTGTCTTTTTGACAGTGTCTTTTGCCTTGCAAAACTTTGTAATTTAATGAGGTCCCATTTGTCAATTCTTGATCTTAGAGCATAAGCTATTGGAGTTCTATTCAGGAAATTCTCACCTATGCCCATATGTTCAAGGTTCTTCCCTAGTTTCCTTTCTATTAGTTTCAGTGTGTCTGGTTTTATGTGGAGGTCCTTGATCCACTTGGAATTGAGCTTAGTGCAAGGAGATAAGAATGGATCAATTTGCATTCTTCTGAATGATGACTTCCAGTTGAGCCAGCACTATTTGTTGAAAAGGCTATCTTTCTTCCACTGGATGGTTTTAGCTCCTTTGTCAAAGATCAAGTGACCATAGGAGTGTGGATTCATTTCTGGGTTTTCAATTCTGTTCCATTGATCTACATGCCTGTCACTGTACCAATACCACGCAGTTTTTAACACTATTGCTCTGTAGTACAGCTTGAGGTCCGGGATACTGATTCCCCCAGAGGTTCTTTTACTCTTGAGAATAGTTTTAGCTATCCTGGGTTTTCTGCTATTCCAGATGAATTTTTGAATTGCTCTTTCTAACTCTGAAGAATTGAGTTGGGATTTTGATGGGGATTGCATTGAATCTGTATATTGCTTTTGGCAAGATGGTGATTTTTACTATATTAATCCTGCCAATCCATGAGCATGGCAGATTTTTCCATCTTCTGAGGTCTTCTTCAATTTCTTTCTTCAGAGACTTGAAGTTCTTGTCATACAGATCTTTCACTTGTTTGGTTAGAGTCACACCAAGATACTTTATATGGTTTGTGGCTATCGTGAAGGGTATCATTTCTCTTACTTCTTTCTCAGCCTGCTTATCCTTTGAGTATAAGAAGGCTACTGACTTGCTTGAGTTGATTTTATATCCGGCCACTTTGCTGAAGTTGTTTATCAGCTGTAGGAGTTCTCTGGTGGAGTTCTTTGGGTCGCTTAAGTATACTATCATATCGTCTGCAAATAGTGATAGTTTGACTTCTTCCTTTCCAATTTGTATCCCTTTGACCTCCTTTTGTTGTCTAATTGCTCTAGCTAGAACTTCAAGTACTATATTGAAGAGATATGGAGAGAGGGCAGCCTTGTCTAGTCCCTGATTTTAGTGGGATTGCTTCAAGTTTCTCTCCATTTAGATTGATGTTGGCTACCGGTTTGCTGTAAATTGCTTTTACTATGTTTAGATATGGGCCTTGAATTCCTGATCTTTCCAAGACCTTTAACATGAAAGGATGCTGAATTTTGTCAAATGCTTTCTCAGCATCTAATGAGATGACCATGTGGTTTTTTTCTTTGAGATTGTTTATATAGTGGATTACATTGATGGATTTCCTTATACTGAACCATCCCTGCATCCCTGGGATGAAGCCTACTTGATCGTGGTGAATGATCATTTTGATGTGTTCTTGGATTCAGTTGGCAAGAATTTTATTGAGTATTTTTGCATCGATATTCATAAGAGAGATTGGCCTGAGATTCTCTTTCTTTGTCGGATCTTTGTGTGATTTTGGTATTAGCGTAATTGTGGCTTCATAGAACGAGTTGGGTAGTGTTCCTTCTGTTTCTATTTTGTGGAATAGTTTGAAGAGTATTGGTGTTAGGTCTTCTTTGAAGGTCTGATAGAATTCTGCACTAAAACCATCTGGACCTGTGCTTTTTTTGGTTGGAAGACTTCCAATGATGACTTCTATTTCTTCAAGCGTTATAGGATGGTTTAGATGGTCTATTTGATCCTGATTTAATTTTGGTATTTGGTATCTGTCAAGGAAATTGTCCATTGCCTCGAGATTTTCTAGTTGTGTTGAATGCAGGCTTTTGTAGTAGGATCTGATGATTTTTTGAATTTCCTCAGTTTCTGTTGTTATCTCTCCCTTTTCGTTTCTGATTTTATTAATTTGGATACTGTCTCTGTGCCCTCTGGCTAGTCTGGCTAAGGGCTTATCTATCTTGTTGATTTTCTCAAAGAACCAACTCCTTGTTTTGTTGATTCTTTGTATGGTTTTATTTGTTTCTACTTGATTGATTTCAGCCCTGAGTTTGATGATTTCCTGCCTTCTACTCCTCTTTGGTGTATTTGCTTCTTTTTGTTCCAGGGCTTTCTTTCAGGTGTGCCATTAAGCTGCTAGTGTATGCTGTCTCCCGTTTCTTTTTGGCGGCACTCAGGGCTATGAATTTTCCTCTTAGCACTGCTTTCATTGTGTCCCATAAATTAGGGTATGTTGTGCCTTCATTTTCATTAAATTTCAAAAAGTCTTTGATTTCTTTCTTTATTTCCACCTTGACCAAGTTATCATTGAGTAGAGCATTGTTCAGCCTCCATGTGTATGTGGGTTTTCTGTTGTTTTTGTTGCCATTGAAGACCACCCTTATTCCATAGTGACCTGATAGGAGGCATAGGATTAGTTCTATCTTCTTATATCTGTTGAGGTCTGATTTGTGACCAATTATATGGTCGATTTTGGAGAAGGTACCATGAGGTGCTGAGAAGAAGGTGTATTCTTTTGCTCTAGGATGAAATGTTCTATATATATCTGTTAGTTCCATTTGGTCCAAGGCTTCAATTAGATTCACTGTGACCCTGTTTAGTTTCTGCTTTCCTGAATGATCCATTTCAGAGAGCAGGGTGTTGAAGTCACCCACTATTATTGTGTGAGGTGCTATGTGTGCTTTGAGCTTTAGTAAAGTTTCTTTTACGAATGAGGATGCCCTTGCATTTGGAGCATAGATATTCAGAATTGAGAGTTCTTGTTGGTGGATTTTTCCCTTGATCAGTATATGTAGTGTCCTTCTGTGTCTTTTTTGATGACTTTAGGTTGAAAGTCAATTTTATCTGATATTAGGATGGCTACTCCGGCTTGTTTCCTGGGACCATTTGCTTGTAAAATTGTTTTCCAGCCTTTTACTCTGAGGTAGTGTTTGTCTTTGACACTGAGGTGCGTTTCCTGCATGCAGCAAAATGCTGGGTCCTGTTTACATATCCAGTCTGTTAGTCTATGTCTTTTTATTGGGGAATTGAGACCATTGATATTAAGAGAGATTAAGGCATAGTGATTATTGCCATCTGCCATTCTTGACGCTATCTTTATGTTTGAGTGGTTATCTACTTTTGGGTTTGATGCAAGAAGGTTACTATCTCATTTTTTCCAGGGTGTTGTTTCGCTCCTTGTATTGGCTTCCACTTATTATCCTTTGCAAGGCTGGGTTTGTGGAAAGATATTGTGAAAATTTGGTTTTATCATGGAATATCTTGGTCTCTCCATCTATGGTGATTGAGAGTTTTGCTGGGTATAGTAGTCTAGGCTGGCATTTGTGCTCTCTTAGTGTCTGCATGAGATCTGCCCAAGATCTTCTGGCTTTCATAGTCTCTGGTGAGAAGTCTGACGTGATTCGGATAGGTCTTCCTTTGTATGTTACTTGGCCCTTTTCTTTTCTTTTTTTTTTTTAATAGAACCATTTATTTATTTATTTATTATATGTAAGTACACTGTAGCTATCTTCAGGCACCAGAAGAGGGCGTCAGATCTCTTTACAGATGGTTGTGAGCCACCATGTGGGTGCTGGGATTTGAACTCATGACCTTTGGAACAGCAGTCGGTGCTCTTACCTGCTGAGCCATCTCTCCAGGCCCTTTTTTTTTGTTTGTTTGTTTTTTTGTTTTTTCGAGACAGGGTTTCTCTGTGTAGCCCTGGCTGTCCTGGAACTCACTTTGTAGACCAGGCTGGCCTCGAACTCAGAAATCCTCCTGCCTCTGCCTCCCAAGTGCTGGGATTAAAGGCGTGCGCCACCACTGCCTGGCTCGGCCCTTTTCTCTTACTGCTTTTAATATTCTTTCTTTGTTTAGAACATTTGGTGTTTTGATTATTATGTGACGGGAGGTATTTCTGTTCTGGTCCAGTCTGTTTGGAGTTCTGTAGGCTTCTTGTACGTTCATCGGCATCTCTCTCTTTAGGTTAGGGAAGTTTTCCTCCATAATTTTGTTGAAGATGTTTACTGGCCCTTTAAGTTGCAAATCTTCACTCTCATCTATACCTATAATCCTTAGGTTTGGTCTTCTCATTGTGTCCTGGATTTCCTGGATGTTTTGGGTTACACGTTTTTTGCATTTTGCATTTTCTTTGACTGTTGAGTCTATGCTTTCTATGGTATCTTCAGCACCTGAGATTCTTTCTTCCATCTCTTGTATTCTATTGTTGATGTTTGCATCTATGACTCCTGATTTCTTCCCAAGGTTTTCTATCTCCAAAGTTGTCTCCTTTTGCGATTTCTTAGTTGTTTCTACTTCCTTTTTTTAGATCCTGGATGGATTTTCTGAGATCCTTCACTTGTTTGTTTGTATTTTCCTGTATTTCTTTAAGGTATTTTTGTGTTTCCTCTTTCAGGATGTCTGCCTGTTGACCCAAGTTCTCCTGTATTTCTCTAAGCGATTTTTGTGTTTCTTCCTCATGGGCTTCCATCTGTTGATCCATCGTCTCCTGCATTTATTTAAGCAATTCTCGTGTTTCCTTTGTAAGGGCATCTATTCATTGATTCATTTCTTTAAGCAATTTTTGTGTTGCCTCCCTATGGGCATCCATCTGTTGACCCATATTCTTCTGCATTTCTTTATGCAATTTTTGTGATTCCTTTGAAAGTGCATCTACCCGTTGATTCATTTCTTTAAGCGATTTATGTGTTGCCTCCTTGTGGGCCTCCATCTGTTGACCCATGTTCTCCTGCATTTCTCTAAGCGATTTTTGTGTTTCCTTTGTAAGGGCTTCTAACCGTTGATTCATGATCTCCTGTAATTCTTTATGAGATTTATTTGTGTCGTTCTTGAAATCCTCTAATAACATCATGAGAAGTGATTTTAAATCCAGATCTTGTCTTTCGGGTGTGGTGGGGCATCCAGGACTTGCTGCTGTTGGAGAGTTGGGTTCGGATGGTCCCATATTACTTTGATTTCTGCTAGTAATGTTCCTATGTTTGCCTTTTGCCATCTGGTTACCTCTGGTGTTAGTTGGTCCTGCTGTCACTGGCTGTTGGTTGGATCTCCTGTGAGCCTGCAAAGCTATTTCTGACCCCCCTGGATTACCGGGATTCCCCTGGCACCGATTTCTGGGGCCTGCCCTGCTCCTGAGTGACTTTGGAGCCCTGATGTGCCTTGCCCCAAGTGATGTTATATTGGGGAATCCCTGCACATCCAAAGGCTCAGCGTAGTGGATTCCTGGAGCAGAGGTCGCCAAAGGGAGGCTGGTAGGCTCCCGCCCTGTGCAGGGGTGTGTGATCTCTCCCAGGGGGGCGGAGGGGGGTCCCTCTGCAGGGCAGAAGTCCCATAGCAGAGCTGGCGCGTCAGTTACTGCAGATCTGCCCAGCTCTTGGGAGCAGGGTACACACAAGCTGCCTGAGACCCAAGCGATATTATGCCTGTCTGTCTCTGAGCCTGGTGGTCCCAACTACCTGGCCACTGGAGCAAAGATGGCGGAGTGCACTCTGCACTCTCTCGGTGGTGCAGGTCACCCTGCAGAGGGGATGGCCCACAGCAGAGCTGGCACCCAGAAGACCACAGCGCTGTCCCGTTCTTGGGAGCAGAGGGAAGCCCAACAGGCCATGTCCCAAGCGATGTTATATTGGGGAGAACCTGGGTACCTGTCTCCTCAGTGCAGTCGATCCAGGAACAGAGGTCGCCAAAGGGAAACTGGTAGACTTCCGCCCACATCTATAGTATTTTAAAAAACAAAACTTCTAAAACTCAAATTCTGTACCCATTAAGCAATAATTCATCCTTTCCCCTCTCACCAATGCTGGGCAAGCACCACCTTTCTATTTCCTGTCTGAATTTAACTACTTTACATGACTCATATAAGCGTAGTTATGAAGTTCTTGTTCCTTATGATGACTTTATTAAGGTTTTCAAGGCTCATCCATATTGCAGCATGCATTAGCATGTCCTTGCTACTAAAAACTGAATGATATGGCTGGGAGTTATGAACATCCATGCATACTTACCTGGCCATGGTCTCCTGACATGGCCAGCAAGAAATTAAACTAGGCTTGGGTTGGAGGGGCCACAGCAAGACTGAGGCTGTGACAAGTTTATTGAGAGCAGTCAGACTTTTTCATACCCTTATCAGAAACAGAATATAATGGCAATTGCCAGGATCAATACAGTTGTGGTTGCCAAGATACAATGATGTTTTTAAGCTACGCAGGGTACACAAGATTAATGCCCCAGACCAATCGTCCTGTCAGGCTTCCATGGTTCCTTGGCTACTAGGGGAACAAAGAGAGAAGCACAGAGTGGTCTGAAGGCTTCCCTGCCTGGGGAATATGAAGTCACACAGTGCCCCAGGGGCCATGCACTCTAACCTGAAAACCCTATGATGACTCTCAAGGCAGTTAGACCAGGCCAACTCCATGATTCCCCACAGGGAGTGGTGACACATGCCTTGAATCCCAGAATTGGGAGACAGAGGCAGGAGGATCACTGTGAGTTTGAGGCCAGCCTGGATCTACATAGTGAGTTCCAGGATGTTAGGACTACATAGAGAGACCCTGTTTCAAACAAACAAACATACAAAACTGATACTACATGATCTGCATATGCTACATTTAGCTTACCATTCCCACCAAAGAACAAACACTTGTAAACTTTTGGTTATTCTAAATAATGCTGCTACCATGGCAGGCGTGCAAGCCTCTCTTTAATTTGCTGGATAGAGCTGGTGAATCATACCTCAGTTTTATTTTAACTTTTTTTGAGGAACCACTGTCATGCACCAGTCCAGTTTTCATAAGATCTCCGAGAACCACAGTCCTGCCTGTGGGTTCTAACCTTGTTTGCATGAATCTAGTTAGGGTCCACATCCATGTCCCAGTCTTGGGTCACGTCATCTAACATTTTCCTTGTTCCTGACATTACTGTAGTGTTCTGTGCCTTTATCTTCTTCGAAGTTATTATTCACACTACAGCTAGAAGGAATCCTAAAGTCAAAACCAAACTGTTCACGTCGTAAACCCATATCTAATAGTAATATGGCTTCTTCTTCCTTACCCACTCCCAACCTCTAGCATTGCTTTTTGTTTGTTTTGAGATAGGGTCTTACTATACAGGTTAGGCTGGCTTCAGCCTCCTGAAGGCTAGGTAGAGGCATGGGCCATCATGGCTGACTCATATGTTTTATTAGTCACTACTGTGGAAGGTTGTGGATAACTCCAAATCACACTTTAATAGCTGTCAAAATATTTAACATCAGTCAAAAGATTTAATTGCTTACTATTTAATTAATTTCTTTGAGATAGTATTTCACTATGTGGTGCCACCT
Organism: Tokudaia tokunoshimensis; assembly: GCA_036184795.1. Classification (NCBI taxonomy): domain Eukaryota; kingdom Metazoa; phylum Chordata; class Mammalia; order Rodentia; family Muridae; genus Tokudaia; species Tokudaia tokunoshimensis. The sequence continues at coordinate 46,795,907 of BTHU01000005.1, forward strand.
GCCTCTGTCTCCAGAGTGCTGGGATCAAAATTGTGTGTCCCCATGCCTGGCTATTTATTTTTATGCGTGTGTGTGTGTGTGTGTGTGTGTGTGTGTGTGTGTGTGTATGTGTGTGTATGCCCATGTGTAGGTGCCTGCTGAGTGCTGGGGGGTCTTCTTTCTTGTCGGGTCTTCTTGAGGAGGGTTAAGACTTGGTCTTACAAAATTCAGGGGTAAGACTTTGTCTTACGAGATATTTAGGGTTGCTGTATAATAAAAAGTTTACTTATCAAAGTCTAAGTTACTATGCTACTGTAGCTGACTTGCCTTCTGTGATCCTCTGAGGTCAGAAACTGCAGTTTCTGGCACTGAGCACATTTTTCTCAAACCGAAAAGGAGTAAGTAAATAGCCTTTGGACTATCTCAGCGGGAGTTGTGTGGCTCTAACTTTCAACCAGAAGTCACTGGAAGATAAGACACTTAGAGAAGTGAAAATAGAATTTATTACTAGGTTGTAAAAAGTTTCCTATGAAAGCTATCTAAGAGGAAAAGCGAAAAGATCCTAAATGGGGAAAGGGAAAAAATTCTCTAAGTGGGGAAAGGGAAAAGATTTCTACTCTAAGTGGGAAAAGGCAAAAAATTCTTCTCTCTTCCTTATCTTCATTACTTATACATCTTTCAGAATACATGATTACATGTTACAAAGTTCATCACAAGTTCACACAAAAAATCAAATCATAAGTAGAAATAAAAGTTTACAACAGAAAATGTTTACATGCATACCATTAGGAGTTTAATTATCCGGCTAAACATCCATCACCTGCTCGGCTCCACAGGATCACTGAAGGTTTAAAAACCATAACTAAGTTATTAGTGAAGTTTTGTACAGATAAAACCAGTCAATATTTTATGTTCTGTCCTAGAACCTATAATAAATTAGTTAGTTCCCTTTTTATGACCTTTGGTTAATTGTTTTACAACCTCTTGGAATGTGTTCTGAGTAGGAGAAAGTCTGTTTGCCATCTAAGAGCAGTTAACTGGTGACACTTGGGAGACTGGCAGAGTTCCCATTGCAGTTTTGATTATCAGTAAAGGACCTGATAGCAGTCCCACTATAAAAGAGCTTAAAAATCACTGATTTTAGGAATTCTTATAGGATCATCATTAAGATTTAAGTCATGACACTGGGCATATGATCAGTGGAGCAGCGGGGACAGGAGTCTTCCCTTCCAGCTGCCATTTGCAGCAGGGAACTAGACAGCTCCACAGCCTTCTGTGCACAGACCCTGCTAGAAGAGAGTTGGTCTCCCAGGAGTACAGACACAGGTTTACAGGCCCATAGGAGGGGTAAGCTCCAGCCAGAGACAACAAGACCAACTAACACCAGAGATAATCAGATGGCAAAAGGCAAGTGCAAGAACCCTACCAACAGAAACCAAGGCTACTTGGCAACATCAGAGCCCAGTTCTCCCACCACAGCAAGTCCCGGAAACCCCAACACACTGGAAAAGCAAGAGTTGGATTTAAAGTCTCTTCTCACGATGCTGTTAGAGGACATCAAGAAGGACATAAATAACTCCCTTAAAGAAATACAGGAGAACATGGGTCAAATGGTAAAGGCCCTTAAAGAGGAAACACAAAATTCCCTGAAAGAAATACAGGGGAACATGGGTGAACAGGTAGAGGCCCTTAAAGAGGAAACACAAAAAAATCCCAGAAAGAATTACAGGAGAACACAAACAAATGAAGGAACTGAACAAAACCATCCAGGATCTAAAAATGGAAGTAGAAACAATAAAGAAATCACAAAGTGAGACATCTCTGGAGATAGAAAATCCTGGAAAGAATTCAGGAGTCATAGATGCAAGCATCAACAACAGAATACAAGAAATAGAAGAAAGAATCTCAGGGGCTGAAGATACCATAGAAAACATTGACTCAACAGTTAAAGAAAAGGCAAAATGCAAAAAGCTCCTGAGCCAAAACATCCAGGAAATCCAGGACACAATGAGAAGACCAAACCTAAGGATTATAGGTATAGAAGAGAGTGAAGATTTCCAACTTAAAGGGCTAGTAAGTATCTTCGACAAAATTATAGAAGAAAACTTCCCTAACCTAAAGAAAGAGATGTTCATGAACATACAAGAAGCCTACAGAACTCCAAACAGACTGGACCAGACCAGAAAGTCCTCCCGGCACATAATAATCAAAACACCAAATGCACTAAACAAAGAAAGAATATTAAAAGCAGTAAGAGAAAAAGGTCAAGTAACCTATAAAGGCAGGCCTATCAGAATTACACCAGACTTCTTACCTGAGACGATGAAAACCAGAAGATCCTGGGCAGATCTATACAGACCCTAAGAGAACACTAATGCCAGCCCAAACTACTATACCCAGCAAAACTCTCAGTTACCATAGATGGAGAAACCAAGATATTCCATGATAAAACCAAATTTATACAATATCTTTCCACAAATCCAGCCCTACAAAGGATAGTAGATGGAAAATGCCAACATGAGGAAGGAAACTACACCCTAGAAAAAGCAAGAAAGTAATCTTTTTCCAACAAACCCAAAAGAAAGTAACCACACAAACATATAAATAACATAAAAAATAACAGGAAGCAACAATCACTATTCCTTAATATCTTATAATGTCAATAGACTCAATTCCCCAACAAAAAACATAATCTAACAGAGATGTTTTTCATGTGGATCTTCAATTTTATCAGAAAATGTTTGTGACGCCTCTTTCAATTCAGTAATGCTTTTTGTGTCTACCATTTTGACTGTATTATTTTCCATGGTAATCTTTAATTTTAACATTTTTTCTGTGTATTTCTTTGATTTTGTCGGAGGTATTTTTCATCTAGATCTTCAGTTTTGTGGGGGGGGTGGTGTTTGTAGTTCCACTTTCAATCAATTTAGGAATGTTTTTGTGCCTACCATTTTGTCAGTATAGTTGTCCATGATAATCTTCAATTTTAATGTTTTTCTGTATTTTTCTTCAATTTTGTCAGAAGTATTTTCCATGTGGATCTTCAGTTTTATCAGACAATGTCTATAATTTTACTTTCAATCAACTTAGGAACATTTTTATACCTTCCATTTTATCTGTATAATTTTCCATGTAATAGTTTTAACATTTTTTCTATATATTTCTTGAATTTTTTCAGGAATATTTTCCTTGTAGATCTTCAATTTTATCAGAAAGTGTTTATAATTCCACTTTCAAAATACTTAGGAATATTTTTATGCCTACCATTTTATCTGTATAATTTTTCTATGAAATACTCAATATTAACGCGTTTTTAATATATTTCTTCAATTTTATCAGAGATATTTTCCAGGTAAATCTTCAATTTTATCAGAAAATGCTTATAATTTCACTTTCAATCAACTTAGAAATACTTTTACACCTACCATTTTATCTGTATAATTTTTTCCATGAAATAGTCAATCTTAACGTGTTTTTCTATATATTTCTTCAATTTTATCAGGGATATTTTCCATGTATATTTACACAATGGAATACTACTCAGCAATTAAAAACAATGAATTCATGAAATTCTTAGGCAAATGGGGAACAGGGGAGGGAAGAGGGCTTATGGGACTTTCAGGGAGGGGGGAGCAGGGAAAGGGGAAATCAATTGGAATGTAAATAAAGAATATAGAAAATTTTAAAAAAAGACTTAAGTCATCTATTTGTCTATATAACATCACTACATGACAGTACATCTTCGTGGATCTGCAGAGATCTGCTCCAAAGGGGTGTGCTACTTAGTGATTGTTATATATGTTTAATAATAACAGGAAAAGCATATTAATAGCAGGGATTTTTCCTATTACAGCCTTGCTTAATAAGGGTGCACCTGTTGCAGATTATATAATAATCCGATGCAGGCCATTTCAGGATGATCACCTGCTAGTTATTAGCTTGTCACATTATGACTCTTGACAGTTGAGGACAGACAGCATCATGGTCTTCTGGAACTGTAGTTACAGATGGTTTTAAGCCACCTGACAGGAGTGCAGGGAACCAAACCCAGGTCCTCGAGGAGAGCAGCACTCACTCTTAATCACGAAGCCTTCTCTTCAGTCATGTCATTTATTTGCTTATTTATTTATTTTTAATTTGAAGATTTAATTTAGGGCTAGAGAGATGGTTCTGTGGTTAAGAACACTGGCTGCTCTTCCAAAAGATCCAGTGTGTTATTCTCAAAACCCACAAGGCATCATAACAACTACATATAACTCCAGATCCAGGAAACCTGGCACCCTCTTCTGGCCTCTTTGGGTAGTGCACAAACATGCAAAAAGCAGGCAAAACACCCATAAACATTGATGATGATAATGATGATGATGATGATGTGATGATGTTGATGCAATTTAAATTTGCTTAGAAAAATTACCACTAATAATTTAGGAATAAACTTACTTTCCACAAACGAACCCCTGCCCCAGCCAAATAACTTAAGTCTAAGTGTTGAATTTACAAAATACATTTTATGACTGAAAAATTCGCAACTTTTTTTCTTTTAGTTTGCATCTTAGCTGAACCCCGTCTCTCTCCCTCCTCCCTTTTATTTCCATTTGTATGTAACAAATGGAAATAAAAGCAACATTATTGGAGAAAGAGGAATCTGAGGGACCCAGAACATTAAAACTTTCAAGAGTAAGGAACCCTTTAGACACATTGAAAGAGGTGTCATCTCACTACCAAGAATTCACTGTTACCAGACAAATATACAGACCATTCAGTAAAAGCAGCCAAGGGCCTATGGAGCATTTCATCTGTCTGTAGTTTTCTGAAACATCTGAAATTTATAAAGACAAACTGGCTACTCACACTTCCTAGGTAAGGTCAGAGATTTGGTACTTTTCCTACCTGCTGTGTTTCTCACTTATGAAGTACTAATATTTGTTGAATAAGTACATTTTTCTAGAATCATCAGGAATCATCATAGGTCACAAACTCATGTGTCAACAGATGATGGTTAAAGGTGATAAAAGAGTAATCAGGCACAGGTTAACAATAATAAATAATGATTTGACAGTCACAGGTTAATAATAATAATTTTTTAATTTGAAGATTTAATAAAGGGCTAGAGAGATGGTTCCGTGGTTAAGGCTCCCCTTCCTAAAGATCCAGGGTTTGAAAATAGGAGAGTACATACCTGTCTTAAGTTGTTTTTCTGAACTAGGCTTTAGATAACAACCTCTTTAGCATCTTTTTCTACCGCTACAAAATACAAAACAATTTCATTTCCAGGGTAGCTCAATTAGGTATAACTTCAAAAACGAAACTGAATACCAGAAACATTCCAGCATTCATTCCAGGATTGAGGATTCTTTCTCCAAATTTGATTTCTGGGGCCCGGGTCATACGATGAATGCTGGCGGGAGACCTTTGCAAAGATCTCTTCTAGAAGCTCTTTGTCTCTAGACACTGGAGGTCAGGCTAAGTTTAGATTCAGCGGCAGCGAAAATGCGACGCTGACCGTCTTCTGCGAAAGCATTTTTCAGATGTCTACAAGTCTTCGGAGAGAGAGCCTTGGCTCGGGTACAGACAGGGGAAAACGACGCCCAGCACCCTCAAGTCAGTCCCCGGAGCGCCCCTTAATCCGCCATCCTGCTGGCCCGCAGCCGCCGACGCGCCGAACCTACGTTGGCGAGGAAAAGCCTACGTAGTACTGATGTCCTGGACACAACAGTGGCCCACAGGAGAGACTGATTGTCACCTACAGACCCGGGAAAGGGGCGGGGCGGTGGTGTCTTCCAAAGCGCCTGCGCAGAGTTGGCTTCCTGGGTGTCGTTTGTAAAACCGCGGGAAGACCCGCCCAGCGCCCGGTGTGCGCAGGCGCACACCGTCTTGTAGGCTCTTGGTCTTCTAGGATCTCGGTCTTGTAGGAGGGCTGCTTCCCGAGCGGGTCTCGGGGCGGGGCTGGGGGCGCGGCTAAATGCCGGGGGAAGGTTCGTCTGTTACTCACAGCTCTCCGCTGTTCCACTGCCCCCAAGTTCTCTGAACTGCGAAGGTCATGTTGCCCAACACCGGGTAAGAGGACGGGGACGGGGTGGGGACGGGACAGTCGGCGGGTCGCCCGCGCTATCCAGAGGGCACGGCGAGAATCGGTGAAGCTGCCGCGCGCTCTGGAACTCCGGTTCGCGGAGTCACTGGGACCTGCGCGTGCACGGGAACCCAAAGTTTTGTACTACAGGGACTCAAAAAGTTGTACACTGCAGGGGGGCAGCGGTGTCAGATACCCCACAGGGAAAGGTCACGAGGGCAGGTGTCCCCGACGCCCCAGTGTGGCCCCTCCTTGTCTTTAGCTTGGCCTGGTGACAATGTTTTCAGCTTCCAGGGGAAAGGTCGCTGGGACAGTGACTTCAGATTTTCTGTTTGCATGCTTGATTGCAGAATAATAAAAGAATGGTGTTTTGAAAATGCTTTTCAAGTTAATAGCGAGTTACAAATGTTACAATGCTAATATTTCTGGAAAGGGGTTTCTTTGTTTGTTTGTTTATTTATTTATTTATTTTACTTAAAAATGAAGTGTATTTACCCCTGCCTAGCCAGGTGCGGTGGCACCTGCTTTTAATTCCAGCACTCTGAGGCAGGGTCGGAGGCAGAGTCAGAAGGATCCTTTGAGTTCAAGGCTATTCTGGTCTACATTCTGAGTGTGCTAGGTCAGCAAAGGCTACAGAGTAAGAATCTTGTTTATGCCCACCCCCACCCCCAAGCCCACTTATATGCTAACACAAATTGTGCAGTCAGTCACCAGGACTTTACAAAATCAAAACAAATACCCATTAAACAATGTTCTTCCATTTCTTTTTTACCTTAGTTCCTGCCAATCTCAGGTAGGTCCACTATGTTCTATAAAGTTTGAATATCTTTTTAAGCAGAGTGATAAGTAAGTCCATTTTGTTAATTACAGAATTGTTAATTGACACAAATGGACAGCTAAAAGACTTAAATGGTTCAAAAGGGTATAAGTCTCTTTAAAACTCCAACTTCTTTCTATTTGTATTCTAAGTCATTTCCAGCTGTTTGTTATCTTTTTGTTGGCAGTGTTTTTATTCCACCTTTGCTTCCGATATTATTCTTTTATTTGTTTGTTTGGTTGGTTTGGTTTGAGTGTAACCCTGGCTACCTTTGAACTTGATATATAGATCAGACTGCCCTTGAACTCACAGACATTTGCCTGCCTTTGCCTCCCAGATGCTGGGATTAAAGGTTTGTGCCACCATGCCTGGCTTTATTATCCCTCTATGTGTCTGTTCATACATAGGTGAACATACCATCTAGGATAAATTCTTGAAAGTGAAATTGCTAGAACCAAGAGAATTTTTTTTTAATTTTGATATTGCAAGACAGATTAAGTGTGATTGAGAGTACTGAACCCAATCTAGCCAGTCTCAGGTTTTGAAGTTTGAAAAACTAAAGATCCTAGAATAGCCAGAAAGGGGGAAAAAATGAGGTGAATTGGCTTTTCCAGATATTAAAGTAGTTTATAAAACTAGAGTAATTAAAAATATTTCTAATTCAGACTAAGTAAATAAAGTGGGAAACACATCCAGTGGTGGGGGGTGGGGCTCTTCATTATAGTTAAAATTTTTATTATTTTTTCACTAGCGAAGGTGAGACCGTTTGGCAATATCTGCGAAGACTGAGTGTCACATGAGAGGGGATGCTAAGTGGCAGAGCCCCTAGATGAGTGTAAACTACTTACAAGAAGTAAACAGCCCTTGACAGTGGGACGGACGGTTCAGTCCACAGGGTCAGCTCTGCAGAGACTGAGAAAGTGTGGCTGAAAGCCACTTCTGCATCTTTTTACTGAACTGGTTTAACCAATGAGGTGTTTTTGTCATTGTTTTGTGAAACCTGGGACAGAATCCAGGGCCACATGAATGATCAGGCAAGCACCTTTCTAGTCTCTTGGCCCCAGTAGAGCTAGTTCCACCAAGATTTTTGACTGGTCTCTGAGGACTTGCATGTTTATTTGAGAAATCTTATCCTTTATCCTATTTCACAAGTATTTTTTTCTTGAGTTTTCTTATAACATTTGGCTTTGACTATGGTCCTTATTAAACATGAATAAATGTGCTTCCTCAAAGTCAGAATCATCACTCTGTCCTTTTAAGATTGTTTTTTTTTTTTTGTGATGTGCCTGTAAGACCACACTAAGATCTTTTATTTTAGGTGGTATTCTGATATCTTGCAATCTCACACTGTCTTATTTACTTATTTTGTGATGCTGGAGATTGAACTCAGGAATTCACATGCTTTAGACAAGTCCTCCCAAGCTACCTGCCCCCAACCCTTACTTTTAGACTTTTAATAAATATTTCATATCTTATGGTGAACTTATACTACATATGTACTGTATTCATCTTTTCCCATCCACCTGAAATTTATTTTGGCCTAGGAAGTAGGTTAGGAACCCACTTCATTTTGTTCAGATGACTTCCCCACCCTCTCAGCCACAATGACCTAATTATTCTTTTTTTTTTATTTGTACCACTATATAAATGAAGATTTTGTGTGCATAGGGATCTGCTTCTAGACTTCAGAATCAAATAATTTAAATTACTCTAGCTTTATAAACCTTTTAAAATCTAGAAAAGCCAATTCTCTCCATTTAGTTTGTGTTTCACAATCTTCTTGCCTGTTCTTGGGTATTTAGTTTTTGAAACTTTAGAGCTTGAGACTTGCTTGTATATATTTTAATTGTTTTTTTTAAATGGTTAATTGTTCATCACATTTACTCTAGTTTTGAGAGGATGTTAGTAAGTTAAAGTATGGGCTGTCTCTGCATTTGCGAGTTCTAGTTACCCACCAGTGGCATTGAGAAGAATGCCCTTGCCATTGGCATTCTGATCCTCACGTTAGAGACCTTCCCAGTAGGACAGATCTGACTGCCTTTGCCTCTCCTGCTTCCAATGCCCCGGACTCTGGGTGAGGAAGAATATGACCTTTATCTTACTGGGATTCAGTCCAGCTGCATACCAGGCAAAGGGACAAGCCCTGCAAGTCAATTCGTGGCAGACATTTTCATGTGGCAACTTAACATTAAACATTTCTGTATTTGTATTTTTATTTTATTTTCACGGGTGTGTTTCACTAGTGTTCAGTGCCCTTGAATGCTATAAGAGGGTGTCAGGTCCCCTGGAGTTAGAATAATGGCTGATTATGAGCTGCCTGATATGGGTGCACAGTATTGAACTCTGGTCCTTTGCAAGAGCACAGAGCTCTCTTAACCTCTGAACCATCTCTATGACTTCTACATCTCTTTAGTTATATATATATATATATATATATATATATATATATATATATATATATATAACTAAAATTTATATATATATATTTATATATATTTTTATTTTTATTTTTTATTTATATATATATAAAAATTTTTTTCAGGGTCTCACTGCTAGCCTGGGACTCAATATGTAGTCTGGCTTTGAACTCACAAAGATCTCTCTTGCAGTGTGCACTACCACAGCTAACTTTGTATGTAGGTGTGAGGTATGGAATTCAGATCTGTATGCTCTTCACTGACTGAGCCATCTCCCCCAGGCCTCTACATATCTATCCCTTGTTCTGTCTTATTAACAGAACAGACAGGATCTTTTTTCTTACTTTTGACATGAGACATTCTTTTTATAGTCTCCAATCTGGTTCCCGGGTCCTTGTCTTCATTTGGAGGATCCATGCCTCTGTCAGTGTCTAGATTTTATTCTCTGAAATCTCAGGGTTTGGATCTCTCTCTCTCTCTCTCTCTCTCTCTCTCTCTCTCTCTTTTTCTCTCTCTCTCTCTCTCTTCCTTTCCCATCCTCCTTTCTCCCCATCTCTTTCCCTTCCTCCTCTCTCTCTTTGTCTTTCTTTCAGGTGAAGTCTCCAACCTAGCCTGAAACTTATTGTATATTCCATGCTGGTCTTGAATTTTTGTTAATTCTGCCTTAACTTTCTGAGAGCTAGAATTCCAGGTGTGTAACCACACCAGCATGAGGTTTCTATTGCCTCATGACTGACCTAGCCGGCTTATTGTTTCCCGTATGGTACTATCAAACACCTAGGGCTTCATGCATGCTAAAGCATGCCCTGTACTATTTACATACAGCCCCAACATTTAATTTAGACTTAAAAATTATCTGTTTTTGAGACAAGGTCTCACTGTGTAGCTCTGCCTGGCTTGGAACTTGCTATATAGACCAGGCTTGTCTAGAATTGATAGAAATCTACCTTCCTCTGCCCCGTGCCTCTCAAATATTGGGATTAAAGGCAGGAACTCCCTTGTCTGACAACCTTTGATTGCCTTATATTCTTGTATATCTGGGAACACTGTGTCTGGCTAAAGTAAATTAAGAGTAAGGAAGGGAAAGTATATGAATTGGACTGAAATAAAGGATGCTGTCATCATATGTGGATGATACAGTTTTCCGCATAAAAAGCTAAAGTAACTTCTGACATTGCTTGGCAAAATTGGACTTGAGTGTAGGCTTCATTTATCTATTGTTGCCTAATAAACTACCTCAAGTTCACTGGATTAAAATGACTTATTATTCACAGTTCTTTGGTAGGCTTGAGGTTTTCTACCTCATGTACAGTATGTTGAGGTCAAATGTATGGACACACTTACCACGCAGCTTGTCACGCACAGGCCTTATAATTTAGCCATGCTGTCTCTGCCTAGCATCTGGCTTCTCAGACAGAGGTAGTAGCAGCCATTGTCGTAAAGTTCCTGTTTCTGCGATAAAGTCCTGTTGACCAAAGTCAACTCTAAGAGGAAAGGGGGTTTATCTCAGCTTATAGCTCCACAGCACAGTCCATCACTGAGGGGAGTCTGGCTTGCTCTTCATGGCATGCTCACTGCTTTCTTATAGCACTCTGGACCACCAGCCCAGAAGCGGTATTGAGAAAGAAGGGGCACTCTCTCAACTGCGGTTTCCTCTTCCTAACTGACTGTACCTGATGTCTAATTGGCATAAAACTAGCCAGCACATCCATCCTATGGCTTGGAAGTCTAAGAATTGGATGGCACCTCTATCCCAGTCTTTTGTTCAACAAAAGCTAGACAAGCCAGAATCCAGGGAGGATAAAATATGCTCCTTTCCTTGATGGGCGGAGTGTCCCAGAATTTGTGGTCACCTTTGAGATTTTCGTTGATCCATAACAGTGTCATATAAGCTCTGGTTGATGTGTCACCAGCACACCCCTCCCCTTTCTGATGGTGGAGGGCGAACACAGGATCCTGTGTATTTGAGGCAACCATTGCCACTGAGCTTGGTGCACTCCCCCCCCATTTCAATTATTTGATTGGATTTAGATTCACCTAGAATCACTCCCCTGGGTGTGTCTGGGTTTAACTGAAGACAGAAGACCCAACCTCAGTACAAGGAGAGGTGCCATAGCACAGGTTGGGGCCTGAACTAAGCAAAAAGAGGAAAGGAAAAGTCAAGCAAATTGGCAGCGGTGTTTGTCTCTGCTAGCTTCCTGACTGCAGTCACACTGTGTGCAGTCACACTGTGACCAGCCACCTCACTTTCTCACCACCACACCTTCCCTGCCATAAATCCCCTCAAACTGGAAGCCCAAATAAAACATTTTAAATTGTATTTTATGTGTGCATAGCTGTTTCTGTGTGTCTGTGTATCCCTAGGGATGCCAGAAGGGGAAGTAGGGTCCTTTGAGCCTGGAGTTACAGGCATTCATAAGCATCCTGAGGTGGTTTAGGGATCCAAATTCTAGTCCTCTGATAGAACAATCAGCGCTCTTAACTACTGAACCAACTCTCCGGCACCCCTCATTGCTCTTAAAAGGCATTTACCAGACTAATGAGACCAGAAACCAATGCATAAGGAGCAGTTCCAAGGGTGGTGTTTTCTCTAGAAACCCTGGCATGTGTGACTGGGAGATAGTTCAGCAACACTTGTAGCTCCACTGATTTAAGATATATAGCCATATTAGAAGAAGTGTGAGGCCTCAAAGCCAAGCTACGAGTCCCAGTTCGAGCTCTCTGCTTCCTGTCTGTAGCTAAGACATGACTTCCCAGCTTCCTGTTCGCCAGCCTGCCTGCTGCCTCCATCTCTCCTGGGAAGGTGATGGGGTTTCTCCCTCTGGAACCATAAGACCAAATAAACTCTTCATCTTCCATCAGTACGCTTTGGTCACGGTATTTTATCACAGCAATAGAAAAGTAACGAAGAAGAAATCGTTGTCATTATTATCACCTAACAGCAGAGTAGGTAGAAATTTTAAAGTTAAGATGGAAGGCATATTAGTTTGGGTTTCTGTTGCTGTGACGAGACACTGTGACCATGGCAACTCTTCATAAAGGAAAACAATTAGGCTTGGCTTATAGTTTCAGAGGTTTAGTCCATTGTGGGAAGGGTGGCCACGAGCAGGTAGACATGGTGCTGGAGGAGGAGCTGAGAGTTCTACATCTGGATTGGTAGAAAGAGAATGGGACACACTAGGCCTGGCTTGAGCTTCGGAGACCTCAAAGCCCACCCACAGTGACACACTTCCTCCAACAAGGCCACACCTCCAATGAGGCCACACCCACCAGTCCCTATGGGCCTATGGGACTGATTTCATTTCAACTATCACAGAATGAAATGAGATCTAGGGATGACAGGATATTTGAATCAGGCCCATTTCTAGTCAGCTCCTGTAAGCTGGTTTAACAGCTTTTCTGAGATGTAATTTGTACAGCAGTCACTCACTGGCTTTGCGTCTGCACAGGAAAGTACTGTGACCACACCCAACACACCCTATTTAAAGCCTTTTTTTTTTCAAGACAGGGTTTCTCTTTGTAGCCTGACTTGGACCTTTGTAGACTAGGCTGGCCTCGAACTGAGAGATTCACCTGCCTCTGCCTCCTGAGTGCAGGGATTAAAGGCGTGCGCCACCACCTCCCTGCATTTTAAAAACCTTTATCAGCCCAGAAAGAAGCTTCTACCTGAGCTGTCAACTTCCAAACCCTCCCACTCCCCTCCAGGGAGCTGCTGATCCTGAATCTCTATAGGTTTGACTGTTCTGTCCTTGCCGCGTAATCGAGTCTTAATAATGTGATCTGTGTGACTGCTTTCTTTTTCTTAGACCATTTATCCATACTGTAGTACATCTTAGTAATTCATTCCATTTCATTACTGACTGAGCACTATTCCATTTTAAGGGTAAACCACTTAAATTTATCCACTCATTAGTTGATCCATATTTGGGATTTCTCCACTCTAGCTACTATTTTTAGAGAATGTTTTAAAGATCAAGTGTTATGTATTTATTATAGAAAATTTGAAATGTACTATAGAATGTAAAGGGTAAGAAAAATCTATGTGTAAGTCTGCTACTCGAAAATACACCTTAGCAGACATGGTGGTAAGTGCCTGTAGACCTAGCACAGGAGGGTTAAGGGAATCAAGGCTGGCATGAGCTGCTTGTCTCCAAACAGCAATGAACCCAAAACTCTCACGGCTGCACCCTAAGTCCCTGGGTAAGAGTGCTTGCCAAGTAAGCTTAAAGACCTTGAATTGAAATCCCCGGCTCCACTGTAAGGAAAGCTGGATATGGGTGTGCTAACCTGTAATCCTGATACTGTCATGGGCAGCAACAGGAGGATCCTTAAGGTGGCAGCTAGTTTGCTGTAGGCTAGGTTACAGCCTAGCTCCAGGCTCACTAGAGACCCTGTCTCAGGAGGCTTGGATCAGAGAGTGATTAGAGAAGGGGACCTGGTCCTCCTCTGCTCTCTGTGCATCCACTAGGTATGTACATCCCCACACACATACATCCTATATACCACACAGCCTTCTTAATACTTATTCTATGGGAAAAAAAAACTTGCATATCTTCTCCTTAAGATTTACTCTGTATTTGAGCAGATTTTGTTTGTTAGATCTCAGTAAGATTGGCCAACTGCAGTTGTCATAATTTATCAGTCATGTATAGAGGCAGTGTAGTGGGTGGAGGTATAGAGGAAATCCTGAAACTATGTACGAGCTGGTATAAATAAGACAGTGAAGTTTCTAATGAGGTGCCTTTGCTCTGCTTAGGAAGCTAGCGGGATGCACAGTTTTTATCACAGGAGCCAGCCGAGGCATTGGCAAGGCCATTGCACTGAAAGCAGCAAGGGATGGGGCCAATGTCGTCATTGCTGCGAAGACTGCCCAAAGACACCCGAAGCTCCTCGGCACGATCTACACGGCTGCTGAAGAGAGTGAGTGTGACAGCCGTCACGCGCGGGCTGTCCTCACAGTGCTGACAGTACATAATCCGCCATAGAGTTTAATTTAAGCTGTTTGAAAGTTACTCTAAAGATAATTGCATTTAGGGCCTGTGGGATGTCCCAACAGGTAAAGAAAGGATCTTGCTGCCCAGCCTGACAACCTGAGCTAGGTCCCTAAACCCACGCCGTGGAAAAAAAAATGGCTTTTCAAAGTTGTCTTCCAACCTCAGCACACATGTTGTGGCATGTGCATGTATGTTAAAGTTAACTAAATGGTGGTACATGTTTTTAATTCCAGCACACTCGAGGCAAGGGCAGGTGGATATCTGTGAGTCCCAGGCTAGCCTGGTTTACAGAGTGAGAACCAGATCAACCAAGATTATATAGACCCTGTCTCAAAAAAAAAATTGTACATTTAAAGAAGTATTTATTTTGTTACTTGAGAGAGGTAGTTCTGGCCATCTCTCACCACTAGGTCTTTTGAGCAATATGAGAGATTCTAATTAAATCATATCTTAGGGCTGGGCCTGAAAATTGGAGATATAAAGGGTTCCATTCCCTGGAAAAAAAATAATTTCTTAGGAGAGTTATTCTTGAGTGGGAGGTGGAGGTGGCCTGGAAGTGAAGAGGAGACATCTGAGGTAGGACCGAGTGAATGTGCTAATTGTTTTTAGATGTATTTGTTTTGTGGGCATTAGCATTTTGCCTGTGTGTATGTATGTACACTGCGTTCGTTCCTGGAGCCCGCAGAGCCCCAGCTGGTCTGAAGCTATATTTAGTCAGTCTGTGGTGGTTGTAAGACCTCGTAATTTGCCTCTGTCTCTCTGGAGAGGGGACCCTTTCTTTGACTGCCTTGGCATCAGAGTGAAGGTGGGACCCTAATACTTGAATGCTTATGTTGGCTTTCTTTAGTTGAAGCAGCTGGAGGGACGGCCTTGCCGTGTGTTGTCGACGTGAGAGACGAACAGCAAATCAACAGTGCCGTGGAGAAAGCTGTGGAGAGATTCGGAGGTAGTCCTTTGATTCTGAAAGTTATTGAACACTGATACACTATAGATGTACCGACTTCCGGCTGAGGCCGGACACCACGGGGAGCGCCCTCCCTGTTTGTACTCTTTCCCCAATCCCTGCATCCCCGTGTAAAGGTCACATGACCCAGGCCCAGTTAGCGGTGATGGCATTGGTACAGGGAGCAGTGAGACAGTGCAGCAGAACAAGGGTCACATGACTGCGTGCTCTCCTCCTCCTCTTCTTCCTCTCTCTCTCCCTCTCTCTCTCTCTCTCTCTGTTGTCACTCTCTGATTGTCAGTTTGGGGTACATAACTCACTGAGGCAAACTGGTATGTAGCAAGTCACAAGCAGTTGTTCCCACCCTAGAGCTAGTTAGTGCCCTCTGTATACGAGTATTTTCACTGATATTTTCATTTAATCTTATTTTTGTTAAGTATATAACTAAAAACAAGATATATTGCATTTACATGGAAACTAGATAGAGTACACAGAAATTGGGATTATTTTAGGTGTGTGTGTGTGTGTGTGTGTGTGTTTCTGTGTATGAGTCACTTAAAAAAGTCTTGTTTGAGATTTGAAACTCAAGATCATTCTCTTTTATTCCCCAGTTCCTAAGACCAGAAAGGAGCCCTTCCCTTTAAGAACAGGAGCTTTGAGGAGAGGGAGACTAGTTTGCTTGGACAGGTCCTGGGTCTTGAGGAGTACTAGAGAGGATTTGGCCCAAGGTTCCTGGAGCCAGTGAGGGAGGACTAGTACATAATGGTTGAAGCTACAACTTGTAAGGACTCGGACTCCTTGAGGTTTTCCTTGGAGCGTTGGTAATTGGCTGTATCTCCACTGTGCCAGTGAAAATCAGAAGCTGCTGTTTTGAAAGAGTTACTGACTCTGCATTGGTATACTGATCACTCAGAGTCTAATTATATCCGTGTGTGCGTGTGTGTGTGTGTGTGTGTGTGTGATAGACCTATATGACTTTATATATGTATATGTGTGTATGTATTTGTGAATCATCTGAGTGGTCAACCTTACAAAGGAAATGCTTTTGTGTGTGTGATGGGGGAAGGGGAGAGAGATAAAGATGAAACTGTGATTTGCATTAAAGTGGAAGTGTTTCCTTTGGAAACAGGAATTGATATTTTGGTGAACAATGCCAGTGCTATTAGCTTGACCAACACATTGGAAACTCCGACCAAGAGAGTGGACTTGATGATGAGCGTGAACACCAGGGGCACCTACCTTACGTGAGTCACAACAAGAGTGTGGGGAAGGAAGGCCCGATGTGTTCTCAGAGAACAGAGGGGAACCAAACAGTAGTTTAAAATCTAGTTGGCATATTTATCTATCTGATTAAGCTAATGATATCAGTGTCTGTCCTAGTTAGGACCCCATTTCAGTTATGAAACACCATGACCAAAAGCAAGTTGGACCAAAAGAGTTTAATTGGCTTACACTTTCACATCATACTCCATATTGAAGGAAGTCAGTACAAGAACTGAAAACAGGGGGCTGGAGAGATGGCTCAGCGGATAAGAACACTGGCTGCTCTTCCAGAGGTCCTGAGTTCAATTCCCAGCAACTTCATGGTGACTCACAACCATCTGTAATGGGATCTCATGCCCTCTTGTGCTGTGTCTGATGATAGATAGCTACAGTGTACTCATATACATAATTAATTAATTAATTAAAAAGAACTCAAACAGGGCAAGAATGCAGAGGCTGGAAGTGATGCAGAGGCCACGGCAGGGTGCTGTTCACTGGCTTGCTCAGTCTGCTTTCTTACAGAACCAAGACCACCAGCCCGGAGGCGGCACCACCCACAATGGACTGGGTTCCTCCACATCAGTAACTAATTAAGAAAGTACACTACAGACTTACCCACCTCCTGACCTTGTGGAGGCATTTTCTTAACTCGGGTTCCCTCCTCTCAGATGACTTTAACTTGTGTTAAGTTGACATAAAACTAGTCAGCACAATACCTAAGTGTTGTGCTGGGAGTTTTCAATATGATGTGTAAGACAAAGCTTGTTTTTATGAAAAGTGGGATGGTGTTTGTAATGGTGATGGCCCGGCTCACTAGCAGAGTGCACTGGCAAGGTCTTGTCCAATAGACCACAGGGAAGCTGATGCTCGAGATCTAAGTGAGAGGAGCTCCTTCTACCGGGAGCAAAGTTTGGACTTATTACCAGAATGGACTCAGTTTTTCCTATTGATTGGTTGAGGTACGGTTTCAGTTTTAATGAAAATCAGCTATAATATAGTTTGTCTATCCTCAAACACCTTTGGGAGAGAAAGTCAACTCATACAAAAGCTCTGAAGTGGTATTGATTATATTTGATGTGTAAAGTGAAAAGTATGCTGAAGAGGTCAGACATGGTGGCGCTCACCTTTAATCCCAGAACTTGGAAGGCAGAGGTAGGCTGATCTCTGAGTTCAAGGCAGCCTGGTCTACAGAGTAAGTTGCAAAACAGCCAGGTTGACACAGAAAAAAACCTGTGTCAAAAAACCAAAAAGGAGGGAAAATGTTGGAATTGATAACAGAGTTTGTATTTAGAAATAATAATAATAATAATAGTTGGAGAGATGGCTCAGTGGTTAAGAACACTAGCTGCTCTTCCAGAGGTCCTGAGTTCAAGTCCCAGAGACCACATGGTGGCTCATAACCCTCTGTAATGGGATCCAATGCCCTCTTGTGATGTCCAAAGACAGCTACGGTGTACTCATATACATAAGATAAATGATTCTTTTATTATTGTTGTTATTAATATATTAATAGCTATATTATTGTTATTAACAATAATAATCTGACCTAAAAGAAGAATGGCTTAGTTCACAATCTCCCTTTTTTACTCCAGTGCTGGGGCTCTCGACCTTTATAACTTATGTATGCATCATAGTCAGATGCTCTACTATGGAAATAGAGCCCCAACCTCAAAACTTCCCTTTGTTGTACTTTTGAGACATTGTCTCCCTGTGCAGCTCAGGTTGGCCTGGAACTTGCAATCCTCCTGCCTCAACCTCTTGAATGCTGGGATTACAGTCTTGTACTGCCATACTTGCTGCCCTTAGAGGTCCTGGAATATGAAAAAAAAGCTATAATTGAGGTACAATATGATGTTATGACTTTAATACCTGAAATTGCAAAAATATTGGAAATAATTTTTATAAAATAAACAATGTACTTTAATAAGCAGTTAAAAATAAAATTAGAGAGCTGGAGAGATGGCTCAGCAATTAAGAGCTCTGGCTACTCTTCCAGAGGTCCTGAGTTCAGTTCCCAGTGACCACATGGTGGCCCACAACCATCTGTAATGGGGATCCAATGCCTTCTTCTGGTGTGTCTGAAGACAGGGACAGTGTACTCACATATGTAGAATAAATAATTATATCTTTTAAAAAATTAGATTTGGGCAGTGGTGGCACACACCTTTAATTCAGGAGGCAGAGGCAGGTGGATTTCTGTGAGTTCGAGGTCAGCCTGGTCTATAGAGTGCGTTCTAGAAAAACCAGGGAAACACCAAGAAACCCTGTCTCCAAAAACCAAAATTAATAAATAAACAATAAACAAATAAATAAATAAATAGCTATCATGGGGCAGATATGTATATTCTTAATACCCAGGGGACAGATGCAGTAAGAATGTTCCACATTCAAGGCTATCCTGGACTACATAGTAAAGTCTAGGCCAACTTGACCTATGTAGTGAGACTATTGTCTCAAAAAGCAAAACAAAAAAACAGTAATCAACACTAAACTTTTAAATTATACATTGCTTTCAAAGGCACGTTGCACTTTGTACAATAAAATAACTAGCACATGCAATGGTGCCCATAGCAGCTTTTTACGTCATGTCCAGCATGTGCACTGTCTGAAGCATCTTATCTAGATCCTTGGATCAGTCCTAGATGGTAGTGGGTGTCACCCATTTCACAGTAACAATTCTGAGAACTAGAAGGCTGTGACATACAAAGGGGCAGAAGCAGGATTTAAATCTATGACTGCCTCACAAGTATGTTAACTACTGCTGGAAATTATGAGTGTATGTTGGAATGGGAGCATTTGGAACAGTTATGGTTGAAGATATCCTCAGTTGAACTTAAAGCTAATATAGAAAAGGATTGATTTTTTTTCCCATCAAGCAGATATAAAGCATGATTTCAAAGCATGCAAATCAGTTCCTTTTATTATCTTCATTCTAGAAAACAAAAGTACTCCACAAGTAAGTTATACCAGACACATCACTGAGCAAGTTCAGTTACTGTGTAGAAGTCCTTTAAAACATAAGCTATTGACTTGACTTGTGTTTCTTTCATTTTCAGATCCAAAGCATGTATTCCTTTTTTAAAAAAGAGCAAAGTAGCTCATATTCTCAATCTCAGCCCACCCCTGAACCTAAATCCACTGTGGTTCAAACAGCACTGTGGTAAGTGTTAGCCAAGGGGATATTTTGTCTGGCCTCAGTGGGAAAGAATGCGCCTACCTAGCTCTGTAGAGACTTAACGTACCAGGGGGTGTGGTGGGGGGTTCCTAGGAGGCCCCATGCTCTCAGAGGAGAAGGGGATGGGGAAGGATTGTGGGAGGGGGTGACTTGGAGGGGGGCAGTGGGCAGGATGTAAAGTAAATTAAAAAAAATTCATCAGGGCAAAAACAGAAACAGAAAATTGGTTGTTTCTACTCAAAAATTAGTTTCTCAACTAAATTATTATTCTTTGTCGTTTCTTTTAGCTTATACCATTGCCAAATATGGCATGTCTATGTGTGTGCTTGGAATGGCAGAAGAATTTAGAGGTGAAATTGCAGTCAATGCCTTATGGCCTAGAACAGGTTTGTACTTAAAAGAAATCACTCAAGACCAGTGTCTCGGTCATGTTTGGTGAGTTCTCTACCAGTGGGCTAGTTCCGCAGCCCTATCTTTTTCTCTTGTGAAGTATCTCAGGTCGCCTGAATCTTTTGGGAAACAAGGCCAACTGTTTACTGTGCAGTGTAGCAGCCTTGCCGTCCATCTCCCCACCTTTACCTGGACTCGTGGCTGACTCTTTGGCAGCAGCCATGATTGGAGCATCACACTAGAACATACGGGAATCTCATGAAAGTCCACAGAAGTGTTTTCAGCAAGTTCTGTTAGATTTTCAGGTCAAAAGGCTTATTAAAGAAGTGGTTGTTGTAGGTGGGTATGTGAACATGCCTATAGTCTCAGCGACACTGAGGCTGAGGCAGAAGGATCACTTGAGTACAGACAGGGGTTCATGGTTAGTATGCCAGACGGTAGTAATGCTTGTAAAAACGAAGCAAAATCAGGAAAATAGCATGTCTCTAACACTGGAGAGAGACGCTTTTAGCAAGCATTTGTTTGTTTATTACTTTTTTAGGCAGAATCTCTTTAATGTGTAGCTCTGGCTTTTGTAGAACACACTATACAGATCAGGCCGGCTTCAGAGCTCCAGAGATCCACCTGCCTCCACCTCTGAGTGCTGAGATTAAAAGGGTGCACCACGACACTAAGTCTGGGTTAACTTCTAACGGGGCGGAAAGGTCTCACCTTTTTGAGAACGTGGCTTTTAAGCATATATTTGGAAGTGATTGGAGTTAACCTTGCTGCTGAGAGAAAAGTGTTCAAGGTTGCAGCCTGTGCAAAGATCCTGTGAATGGAAATGCCTGCTGTGGGGATCCAAGAACAGGGAAAAGTGCAAGAGTAGGAAATGATGTGCTGATATCAGTGAGGAAACAGAGGCCAACAGGGGACTTTGCTGAGTGAAGTGTTGAACCTAGATTCTGAAGAAACAAAAGGAAAAACCACTTAGAGATGACTGAAATAAGTCACTGATGCTGGTGGCCATGACTGGGATGGTAGCAGTAAAGGTGTGGAGAGGTCCGGTGCTGAGGTCATCCTGAGGTAGCACCAGCAGGATCTACTGGTGGACTGGCTGTGATAGGAGAGAGATAAGACAGCATCGCTGATGACTGCAAGACTGGAGTAACCAGAGCAGTGAGTTCCATGACTGGGCTGAAGACAGCTATAGCTGGAGCAAGGTTAGGACTTAACTAGAGACATTGTGTCAGAGCATCTGGTAGAGATTGATGGCAGACACCTGAGCTTGTGAGTCTAAGTGTTAGCTATAAGCCCTTGTAGATCATCAGCAATGACTGATAATATAAAATCTCAAGATTAGATGCCACGTAAGAAGTAGAGAAAGGACTATTGTCATTGCAACATGATGGTTCGGAAAGAAGGGCTCCATGGGTAGATAACGTAGGAAGAAGCTCAATTGTATGAAGTCTTGAAGGCAGGCCACTTACATGAAACGTAATGAGAGCACATGCTCAGTTGTATCAGCCACTAATAGTTCTTACAAGATGAGGAGTCACCATTAGTTTCAATAATCTATCCATCTCCTTTATGTCACTTACAACACTCATAATGCATGATTACTTTACAAGTATGGTTGTCTAATGCCTTCCTTACTGGAATGAAAACTTGAGGATGAAGATGGTGTCTGTCTTACTGTAGTCAATGTAGGTTCCAGTGAGTATGTTCTTAAAGATTTATTTATATATTTTATGTGTGTGGGTGTTTTGTCTGCATGTATGTCTGCATAGGATCCCACTAGATTACAGCAATAGAAATTGTCAGCTGTCATCTGGGTACTGGGAATTGAACTCAGGACCTCTAGAAGAGCAGCCAGGACTCTTAACCACTGAGCCATCCCTCTAGTCCCAGATTTCAGTGAATATTGATAAATAATAAGTGGTGATTGAGTGTGTAGTGGGCCTGCCTCTGGTAGCTCTAAACTAGACGTTCTTAAGCTTATGTAATAGGTAGACTGACAGGAAGGATTGAAGGTATTATCAGGATTGACGGGATTTGCTGAGGCCTTGCTTTGGCTCTGAGGTATTTGTTTTAAGTGTTTTACTTGACACTTCGAAGCCAGTATCATTAGGCCCTAGACATGATAATATTAAATTTACAGTTGAGTTCCTTGTGATGCACGGAATGAGGAATTACATACAGAGTGCTTTTGAAATGCAGCGGGAGGGTCATGCAGCCCATGTTAAAGAGGTAAGAACGAGTTTCAAATGGAGATATAAATTGAAGTGTTATCTCCAGGGAATGTTGGGGTTAGCAGGAAGAAAACTGGGCATGCTGTTCATGGACAGCAGGGACAACAGGCAATGATATGTGGAAAAGCTGTGTGTGGTGGACATGAGGAGATTGAGGTGTGTTACGATAGGCTCTCGGCTGTCTTTTCCCACTGCATCTGGGCTACGCTGCAGGTCCGCTGGACTGTTGGGTGGAGGGTGTGCGGATGGGTGAACTCAGATCTTAGCCTAATTGGCCAGTTTAAGCAACGAGATTCTGTTCTCACTTTTTGGTGCAGGGGTTTGAACACAGGCCTCACATATGCCAGGCAGGTACTCCACTAGAGTTCCTTCTCGAGCCTGGCAGCTTGAATTGCACGCTAGAGTCAGTAGAGAGCTATTGGAAAGATTTTAAAAAGAAGAGCGATAATAAGCAGAGGGGGATGTAGGAGCAGTGAAGCCATACCGTGTTTATGTCAGTCATTTCACACGGTTGGGAAGTAGAGGGAGGAGGTGGCCACAGGAGCTAGACTGCTGCATTCTTCCTGAGTGAGGGAAAATGAAAGTAGGTTGAGGAGAGAAGTAAGCTCACAGCAGGCAGGAGCCGGGTGCGTGGTGGTGAGGTGTCTGGCTCTTCTGAGACACAGTTTCTCTGTGTAACAATCCTGGCCGCTCTGGACTTTCTTTGTAGACCAGGCTGGCCTTGAACTCGGAGAGCTCCACCTGTCTCTGACTCCCAAGTGCTGGGGTTGCCTGGTAGCTGTGAGGTATCTGCTTTCAAAACCACATTCCTCCTGTGTGAAGACCAAGGATGTGTCGCTTCTCCAGACCAGCAGCTGTGCTCTCCAGCTTTAGTACTTTAACTCTGATGAATCCAACACACACAGAGAAGGGCTTGGAGTCCTTATGCTTTCCCCCATTGAGATCTTTTCATAGTTTCCGCTGAGTAAAGGAAGCGACTGCCTCTTCACTCTCGGCTGGTCTAGACCACAGTGGGAATAGGAAGGTCCACTTCTGAGCAGATTTTCTGCATGCAGGCATGTCAGCTACTGATTTGGTAATGGCTGTAGAGAGGAGGGTAACCTCCAGCCTTGACATTGTTTTAGACACTGGGAATACTGTGACAATTAAGAAATATCATCTGTTTTCTAATGCAGAAAGCTCAGACAAAAACAATGGAAAGGGAGCTTCATATTTTAGAAACAGGAAGCTGAGGCCCAAAGGTGTGAAAGTTGCCGATAGTCATGGCCCAATTAGTTTAAAAATCCCACCTTTCAACTCAGTGCTTTTTTTTGTTAACCTGTAACTGGCTTTTTCAACTTGTAAGACTGCTGTACAAATTCTTGAACATTCTACAGCAGAAATCAAATTAGGTTTGCTGTGCTTGGCACAAAGGGCTTCTGCACATGTATCCTGTGTTGAGTAGCGGAGTTTGCTTGTTGTCTCCCGGTTCTGTGTTGAGGAACAGAGTTTGTTTCTCCCGCCCCTGTTGTGTCTATAGAACACTCAGTGAGTTCCCTGGCTGCACTTCCCTTTTCATCCCCTTGGTAACTTTGACCGGGGGACGGGCTTGCTATTCCCATGGAGGCATGTGTGTGCATGTTTTCTCTGCAGCCATCCACACTGCGGCTATGGATATGCTGGGAGGATCTGGGGTTGAAAGCCAATGCAGAAAAGTCGACATCATTGCGGACGCTGCATATTCCATTTTCAAAAGGCCAAAAAGTTTTACTGGCAACTTTATTATTGATGAAAATATCTTAAAAGAAGAAGGGATAAAAAATTTTGATGTCTACGCAATTACACCAGGTAATGCTTGTATTTGTTGAAAGTATTAATGTTGTCCTACATTTTATACAATGAACACACTTGTTTTGTGTGTTTCTTGATCTATATAGAGAGTTCTAGGCTAGGCAGAACTAGTGAGGCTTTGCCAGAAAACAAAACGAAACAAAATTAGATCTTAGGATGAAATCTGTCATAAGGGAAGAGGTAACTGATTTACATAAAAATAATTGAATATATTAGATCAAATAGTTTAACAGTTGCATAGGGGCCCTTTCCATAAACACAAAATGATTTTTTAAGAGATATGAATTTTATTAAAAGGCTGGGAGACCCCAGTGGGGGAGCTGGTGGAAGGACTGGAAGAGTAGAGAGGGATTGCAACCCCATAGGAAGAACAATGTCTGCTGGCTGGATTACCCAGTGCTCCCAGGGACTAGATCACCAACCAAGGAGGGTACAGAGAAGGATCTATGGCTCCAGTTACATATGTAGCAGAGGATTACCTTGTCTGACATCAATGGGAGGGGAGGCCCTTGGTCCAGTGGAGATTTGATGCCCCAGTGTAGGGGGATACTGGAGCCATGGGACTGGAGTGGGTAGGTGGGTGGGGGAACACCCTCATACAGGCAAAGGGGAGGGGGGAAAGGGTAGATGAGATGAGGGGGTTGTGGAGGGGTAACCAGGAAGGAGGATGTCATTTGAGATATAAATGACAGGAATGGTTAAAAATAAATAAACAAACAAATATTTATTTTTAAAATCATTTTATTTTTATAAATAAAATTTTTATTTAAAATTTATTTTAAAAATAAAAAATTATTTTTAAAATCATTATTCTATAATTATTATAACTTGATTATTTGGGGTTTAATTTTCAGGTCATCCCTTGTTACCAGATTTCTTCTTAGATGAATTCCCAGATGCAGTTATGGTGGAAAAAGAACCAAATGGTAAGAATCTAGAGCATATTTTATTTTACTCTTTCTTTGTATGTGTATGGGGATTTTGCCTGCTTGTATGTCTCTGTACTGTAAGCAGGCCTGGTGCTGCAGAAGCCAGAAGATGATTTTGGATTCCCAAGTGGACTGGAGTTAGAGATGGTTGTGAGTGGTCATATGTATACTAGAATTTAACCAGGGTCCTCTAGGAAAATATCCAGTGTTCTTAACTGCTGAGCCATCTCTCCAGCACCAAGATTCTAGAGCTTGCTTTATGTATGTATGTATGTATGTATGTATGTATGTATGTATGTATGTATTTTGGAAAAAGGTTTCACTACGTAACCTTGGCTGGCCTCAAACTCCTAGAGATTCGCCTTCTCTGCCTTCTAAGTGCTGGGATTAAAGGCATGTACCACCATGCCTAGGTAAATCATATTTTAAATAAGAAAATACAAACACTACCTTACTATTTCTTGTAAAACATAGAATTGATGTTATAAAAATGATATTTTTGTCCTCTGCCTCAAAACCACTGGTTCCTCCCTTCCTAATGCTGCCACCCTTTTATACAGTTCCTTATGTTGTGGTGACCTCCAACCATAAAACTGCTTTGTTGCTGCCTCATAACTGTAATTTTACTACTGTTATGAATCATAATATAAATAGCCCATATGTGGATATCTATATGTGACCCCTGCAAAAGAGTTGTTTGACAACCCCCCCCCCCCAAGGGGTCTTGACCAACAGGTTGAGAACCACTGCTCTAAACTATTCTGGAACTTACACACATTATATAACTTATACACATTATATAAAATTCTCAGTTAATTCTAAAAAAAGATGTTTTATTTTTGTAGGTGTCCCAAGTTTTTATTTTTTTCCTTGACAGCTGTCTTTAGATATTTTATGTTGATATTTGGGGGAAAATGTGTCATATTAGAGTGTATCTAGCACTGTTCTCATGACTTGTACAAAGGAGGTTTGAGCATACCCCATTTTTTTTTTATTTGTAACTCAGAGACAACAGGCCTTGAATTGGTGTGAGTGTGTGTGTGTGTGTGTGTGTGTGTGTGTGTGTGTGTGTTACATTTTAATCTTTTGATCTATTGAAAATAACACCTGTAGTTTACTGAAACACATTACAAGAAACATTTTGTAGTAAAGTCTTTAGGAACAAAATGTCCTCTGTGTCTTTGATATCTATGGAACCCTGATGCCTTTACAGGCAAGCTTTATTTCCAGATTAAGCATATCTTTTATATGTCTATGCTTTATCTAAATTTTTGTGATGAAATGGCAGGGATAGATTTATTGTCTTTGCTCTAGTCTGCCCGTCTGATGGAATTCTTTTCTCTGCTGGTTCTCAGCTAGGACCATGGTACAAGGCTGACATAGGCCCATCTTCATTTCTGCTAAGAAAATATCTCTCCTTGCCTTTCCCATTTATGTGTATGTTTTTACCTCCCTGCACATATACATGCCACACGTTTGCCCAGTGTCTGCTGAGACCAGAAGAGGCATTTGATCCACTGGAACTTAGGCTACAGGTGCTTTTGAGCCTAACGGTGGGCATGTACTTTCTGTGATGCACCAGCACAATTCCTTCCCTCACTATAGGCTCAGCACCAGGCTCCTTTCCCATTGGCTCTCCCACCCCCAACTTTCTCCAGAAGACTTTTTCCATCCCCAGTCCTCCTCCTCTACTGTCTGCACTTTTCCTTTGGGAGCTATAAACTTTGAACTTGGAATTAAAAGATAAGAAGGAAGACAAATATTGAGTCATTCTTGAAAAGCAGCATCTATCAAGCAGAAGGATAAGCCCAGACTCTAATCCAGAGCCTTAAATATGCTCGAGCCATTTAAAAATAGGTTGAGCTGTTCCTGGCTTGAGATCTTTCATGAGCCAAAGCACAAGCTGGCCTATGTTTATTATGCTGAATCTGTGTGTCATAGAGTTACTTCCAAAATTCACACAGGTTATATGCAGCCCTGGATAGTGTTTATGTGTGTGTGTCCTGTGCTAGAAATTAAAGCCAAGGCCTCATACATGCTAGGCAAATGTTCTGATGTGCTGAGTCTGCAGCCCTATTTCAGTACATTATAAATTATGTTGGTGTGTATGTATGCATACATGCACGAGCGTGGGCACATGCAAGCATGCACACTTGGGTATGCATATTGTGTGGTACATGTGGAAGTAGGAGACTCCTTGGGAGATAGTTCTCTACTGTCACCTATAGGATTTGGAGATGGAACTTAGGGAAGGATTAGGCCAATACATTTTACTTACAAAGTAATATTTACATGGCTATTAATTCAAGCCAAGTTTTGCAGATCTCTGTCTTTCTTACCATGGCGTCTTTTTTTCTCATTTGGTTTTGTAACTCAGATGGGCCATCCAAAAAGGTGATAAATATTCCATTAATTGTAGTTACTTTGTGTAAACATTGTATTGTTTAGGAGTGGCTTTCTTTGGTTTGGGTGTTTGTAACCTATTTTAAAAGCCAACCTTTTGCTTAGGAGAGAGCTTTTTAGCATTCACAGCCATAACTGACATGGTTGACTGCTTTTCCCATCAGTTATATTTATGCTTCTAGATGCCATTTAATGCATTTAAAATAATTTGGCCTTATACTGCCAAAACTTTAAGGCTCTTTATGTAAATTATATTTTACAGACCCTGTGCCAGAAGTGAAAGAGAAGTTGCAGCAGCAGGAGCAGCCACCCCTGCAGGAGCAGGCACAGCAGCCGCTACAGCAGCGGCAACAGCCACAGCCGCTCGTGCAGCCAATGCCACCACCAAAACCACATTTTGGAGCTGTGGAAGAAACATTTAGAATTGTTAGGGACTCTCTCAGTGATGAAGTTGTTAAAGCCACACAAGCCGTCTATCAGTTTGAACTCTCAGGTGAAGACTATGTCCCATTATCTGGAGCTGTTAGGAAACAGTGGGACATTTTTGTTGAAAGAAAACTAGCCTTTGGTACCCAGATAGTTAGCTATATCTATGACCATTGAATATAGATACTCAAAAACAGCAAGTAACTATCGATTTATATTTTTGAGTTAAGATTTGTTTATATGGAAACATATGTAGAATACATTGTCATGGCATATATTTTCAGTGTTAAATACTCCTTGGCATATATAATAGAGAAGAAATCCTACATAGATGGACAGGTAATGTACAGGTAAAATACGATAATTTATCAGTTGTGGGTAGCTATCCATTTTTATCTTTGAGTTAGGTCAGTATGAATTCAGTCTAAAACCTCTACATATGAGCTAGGCGTGGTCACGCACCACTTAGCATTCCCTGGTGCAGGGGAAGGGGTCAGCAGAGGCAGGTAAATCTCTGAGTTTGAGGTCAGCCTGGTCTCCAGAGTGAGTAACCAGAGCTATGTAGAGATACCCTATCTCAAAAAACCAAACCAATACAAACTCATGTTTTCCTATATAATAAAAATAGCATAGACTAATGATAGTTTTAAGAGCTACTTAGTTCTGTTATGTACAAACTTTTTCTTCCTTTATGCTGTTCTCTGCCTAATTGTAATCTTCCCTTCTTCCTTTTTTGTTTCTGAGCTCATGGTCTGTTGCTTCAGTCTTTGTTTTGCTGATGTCCTAAACTTACTGCACCCTCCATGCTTATGCCGAGACCTATATGTCAAAGGCTTCATTCTGGATGACTCAAACTGCCTGGTTTCCCCAGAGCTGCATCAAGGCTACCAAATCTTGTTAGACAAAAACCAAAGCAGTAATATCAGCTGGACTGGTGGGTTCCTCTCAAATAGGGCTAAGCAGCACCTTAAACTTCTCTTTTGTCAGCTTACTGCCTCATTTTCCACAGCAGATTATTTTTAGAAACTTGCAAGTAGAAATGACTTCTGCTTCCTGCTATCATATGTACATAAATCGGCCATCATAGGCCCTCCTCTCCCTCCCAGGCGGCTGGAGCTTAGCTCCCGGCAGTGCCTCCCAAGCTTGATTAACTCTACGTAGACCCTTCCTCACGTGTAGTTTGATCCAGTCAGTCGGGGTAAGTCTGCCGGTGACAGTGAAGTCGTCCATGGTGACACTAGCAGTATCTGGGTTACAGATGCCATCTCCTCTGGTCTCCTCAGGAACTGTTCTGCTGACTGGGCCTTTTCTTCAACTTGTGCACTTGCAGCCTTCTTTCCAGTGGCTATTTTAATGTTTCCAACTATATTCTGTCTTTAAAACAGAATGTAACAGCCATCCCAGACCATACTCCTGTCTTTCTCTTTCAGAGCCACACTTACTTTTATCTGAAGTCCACTCTATTGAACATAGATTTCTCCCTTCCAGTTTCCCTTGTTCCCCAGAGGTTGTTTTCACAGTCGTCCTAGATGAGGGCTGTGCCTCAGTGGGTTTGTCAGCCCTCCCTGCAGCTGCTCGGCTGGATCCAAGGTGCTTGGGTACTTCTTCCTTCTGGAAATGCCTGCTTCCCTTGGCTTCCTCTTTAACGGCCTCTGTTTTCTTCTTCACTGTCTGTCTCCAAACTGAAGTGTTGCACCTGATAAACCGTCATTTCCTTTGCCCCTCCTAAGCACTGCTGTAACTTCTGTGTGAATTTCACTCCTCCAGCCTTGCTGTCCCTCTATCAACACACCCACATAACCTCTGCTTCCTCTTTGGAGAAGAACCTGACTTTTCTTTTTGTTATTGAATGATCTTCAGAACCTATCACAGTGCTTAGACCATAGTCAGTGCTGAGTCTGATGGGGACCTGAGGATTTTAGCCAGGACAGCATGTTAGGAGATTATTACAACTGTAGTAATGACGATATGGATTTCCACATATTTGTCTGTACAGGTGAAGATGGTGGTACATGGTTTCTTGATCTGAAGAGTAAAGGTGGGAAGGTTGGACACGGAGAACCCGCTTACCCGGCAGACGTGGTGATGAGTATGGCCACTGATGATTTTGTCAAAATGTTTTCAGGTAAGTTTGCTTGTTTCAAGTGGAATATTTTGGATATTTTGCTTGTTCCTTTTCTAGATAATCAAGGTTCAGAAACATTCCCAGCAGTGGGAGCGCTTCGTGCTGAAAAGCATGTGGTCTTGGGAAGCTATTCTTAGGCTGCCTCTGACCTACCTCTACCTCATCTGACAAATGGAGAACTGAGGTAGATCTTTCTCATCACCGAGAAAATAATGATGTAACACTGGAAACAAAGAATAATCCACAAGGATTACTAAGTAGGCTTCATTCTGCCTGAACTAAAGTACTGTATTTTCAGTGTGGTCTCTGGAGGCTAGAAGTCAGCAGTACCTCACTCCGGCCTCACCAGATACTATAAAGGAGACAAGACAAGACTCTCCTGTCCCTAGTGGCCTGCTTTTGTGGGATCTCTATCCCAGAGAATCTTCTGCATGATTTTATGTTCTGCCTAGTTATCTCTAAAAGTGCCAAAATAATTTTAAGGGTGATTTGTTCTATTTTCTTCTATTAGAATACTATTCAAACAGGTAAGTTAACACAAATTCTAAAAATTAGCAATAATACTCTCAACTAAGGCATTATAATATTCTAACCTAAAAATCTTACATGTAATGAATTATAAAGTACCACTCATATGCTTATTCTTCTTAAATCTTGTTAAATGGTATCAAAGTATATTCTGTGCCCTCCAGACCCCCTTTTCCAGTTCTAATAAGGGATGCTAGTGGCCAACACTACATGAGCTAGTTTGTGTATGATGTCTCAATGACTAAAGTGGAACTAGTGTGTGTGCTCTCTATGTGTGTGCTGTGTGTGCTCTCTCTGTGTTATGTTCTCTATGTGTGCATATTCTACGTATGTGTGCTGTGTGTGCTTGCTGTGTGTGTGCTCTTTATGTGTGTGCTCTCTATGTGTTGTGTTCTCTATGCATGTGTGCTGTGTGTGTGCTCTCTATGTGCGTGTGCTCTCCATGCATGTGTAGGTTCAGGTGCAAATGCCACAGGCATGTGCATACGTGTAGAGGCCAAATGAGGATGTCTGGCATCCTGGTATCCTGGCCTATTATGCTCTTCCATATTCCCTTCTGACATGGGCTATCCTGAATCCTGGAGATAGGCTGGCAGCTAGTAAACCCCAGCAATCCTCCTTTTTCAGATCCCCACCTCACTGGAGTTACAGGCATGCATGTAGACACACTCAGTTCTTTACCCAGGTGTTGGGGATTTGAACTCAGGTCTTCAATCTTATGCAGCAAGTGTTCTTACCCACCAAACCATTTCCCTACCCTCTTTAACTTTTACAGTAGTATTGTTTATTGAACAAAACTAGAAAAAGCAACTAAAAAAAATAAAACATTTTTTTACTACACCATTGAAAGGACAACCATCAATTCATTTGGATTAGCATCTTATATGCATATATTTATGTCCATAAACATACATATGTTTATAAAAGCAAAATTATATCATTACATTTGATAATCTTTTTAAAAAATATTTGTTTATTTGTTTATGTATTTATTTATTTAATGTATATGAGTACACTATAGCTGTCTTCAGACACACCAGAAGAGGACATCAGATCCCATTACAGATGGTTATGAGCCACCATGTCGTTGCTGGGAATTGAACTCAGGACCTCTGGAAGAGCAGTCAGTGCTCTTAACCACTGAGCAATCTCTCCAGCCACCCCCACTTTTAAAAAAGATTTATTTATTTATTTTATATCTTTTCAAATTGTACATTATAACATTTTAATTAATTTTGCCTTTAGTCATTTATAGTAGTTTAGAGTATCAAAAACTATTTTTTAAGCTGGGCAGTGGTGGCGCACGCCTTTAACCTTAGCACTCTTGAGGCTGAGGCAGACTGATCTCAAGAGTTTGAGGCCAGCTTGGTCTATAAAGTGAGTTCTAGGATAGTAAGGGCTACACAGACAAACCCTGACTTGAAAAATCAAACCAAACCAAAACAAAACCCTATTTTCTTATTAGAGATTAAACAGCATTTTGATACATTTAATGATCAGTAAATGTTTGTTTGTTTTTGTTTTTTGAGACAGGGTCTCTTTATGTATTCCTGGCTGTCCGGTTCTTGCTATAGAGACCAGACTGGCACTGACTTAACAGATATCAATGCCTCCTAAGTACTGGGATTAATGATGTGCATCACTATATATACTCAGCCTAAATGTTTGGTAAAAATGAATCATAATTTTTTAAAATTAAGAACAGCTTTGATTACAAATGCATTATTCTGGTTAAGGTGGTACATGCTTATAATCTCAGCACTTGGGAAGTGAAGGCTGGGAGATTGTGAGTTCAAGGCTCTATGTAGTGAGTTTGAAGTCATTCAGAGCTATCTAATAAGATTCTGTCTCAATAAACAAAATGAAACAGAAAGGCATTGACAGTATGTAAGCTGAATAAGTTAATATACTTAATAACTACTGTGTAATTGCTGTGGTATAAGAATGGATTTAACTTGAGATAAAGTGTTTTTTACTAGGGCTCAAGAGATGGCTCAGTCGTTCAAAGGACCGGCTGCTCTTTCAGAGGACAAATCCTTGTGGCTGACAAGTCTCTCTAACTCCAGTCCCAGGGGATTTGATACCCCCTTTTCTGGTCTTTGCAGGCACTATATGCACATGTTGTACAGACATATATGCAGGCAAAAACTCATACCCATAAAATAAAAATAAGTAAATCTTAAAAAATCATTTTCATCATTTTATAGAGGCAGTGACTGAGACTCTGATAAATTAAGTAATAATCCCAAGATCAGATATTGAGTGAGTAGATGTTGGAGCTAGGATATGAATCTATATGTATCCATAATTATCATCTAAACTTTATTATTTATGTGTGGGGATGTGGATGGGTGGTGGGGTGTGGGGAGCATGGGCATGCTGCAGTGAACTGGTGGAGGTCAGGATAATTTTGTAGGGTAAGTTCTGAGTGTCTAACTTAGGATTTTGGGCTTGCACAGCGAAGGCCTTTACCCGCTGAGCCCTCTTGAAGGCCACTCTTGCTCTTGGTCATTCTGCTGTTCTGACTGACCTTCTAATCAATGGACAGGACTGCATGTCGTCCAGGCTGGAGATGACTTGAACTAACCCTCCTGCCCACGTTCAGAGCTGGCACCACCACTCATGGTTCCATGGCTGCTTTAACTCCTCCTTCTGTATAAGCTCGGGACCGTGGGCTTTCTGCCTCTTTTTGTGAGTGTGCTCTTGCATTTGCTGGAGTCCCCAAGCCATGAGTTATGGGAGGCACATTTGATACCTGGAGTTTAGACTGGAAAGATCCCGTCTTTCTCCTTTCATTGTATTTATGAATGTCTTCCTTATATGGGTACAGTTTAGATCTTGGAGCCTAAGTCGTCTCTTTTAGAGATCACAGCCATTTCTATATCTATTTATCTAGAAGCATACACTGTAAATAGAAAAACCTAAAAGAACAAATCTCTCTCTTTGGCCTGTAGAGGTCACTGTGTGGCAAAACAGAAAGTAATAAACTGTTGGCAGGCTCAATGGCACATGCCTGCAATCCCAGTTTGTTAGGCTGAGGCAGGCTGATTGCTTGAACCAGAAGTTTGTGGCCAGTCTGGACAACAAGGCGAGGTCTCTATCACTTGAGGAAAGAGGAAAGAAAATTAATTGTTTAAGATTACTTTATCTGAGGAGGGGTACGTACATGTATATTATTACACTGTGATTAGTAACTTTCTTTGAAAGTTTTTCTTTCTCTATCAATATTGTTTTGGTAAATTTTTTTAAAAAAAGATTTTTTATTTTATGCACTTCGGTGTTTTGACCACATGTGTGTATGTGTGAAGATGTCAGATCCCCTGGAACTGGACTTACAGACAGCTGTGAGCTGCCATGTGGGTGCTGGGAATTGAACCCAGGTTCTCTGGAAGAGCAGCCAGTGCTTTGAACGACTGAGTCATCTCTTCAGCCCCCTCATTTTGATAAATTTTTATACTATAAAATTTATTAAAATAAATTAACACGATTCATAGTATATTTTTAGAGTTAGTTATCTACCAATAAGCTTGACTTTGACAATATTTCTATTATTTTGGAAAATTCTCCTTATATAGTCAGTTCCTATTTCCATCCAATCCATAGCTAATAAAATATTATTGCTTCCTGTTTTTATATTCATGGAATAAAAGTGTATTGTATCATGCATCTGGCTTTTTTCAGCTTAAGGCTTTAAGATTCAATTCGAGGCCCATATCTAAACATAGTAAAAGCAATTTACAGCAAACCGGTAGCCAACATCAATCTAAATGGAGAGAAACTTGAAGCAATCCCACTAAAATCAGGGACTAGACAAGGCTGCCCTCTCTCCATATCTCTTCAATATAGTACTTGAAGTTCTAGCTAGAGCAATTAGACAACAAAAGGAGGTCAAAGGGATACAAATTAGAAAGGAAGAAGTCAAACTATCAGTATTTGCAGACGATATGATAGTATACTTAAGCGACCCAAAGAATTCCACCAGAGAACTCCTACAGCTGATAAACAACTTCAGCAAAGTGGCCGGATATAAAATCAACTCAAGCAAGTCAGTAGCCTTCTTATACTCAAAGGATAAGCAGGCTGAGAAAGAAGTAAGAGAAATGATACCCTTCACGATAGCCACAAACCATATAAAGTATCTTGACGTGACTCTAACCAAACAAGTGAAAGATCTGTATGACAAGAACTTCAAGTCTCTGAAGAAAGAAATTGAAGAAGACCTCAGAAGATGGAAAAATCTGCCATGCTCATGGATTGGCAGGATTAATATAGTAAAAATGACCATCTTGCCAAAAGCAATATACAGATTCAGTGCAATCCCCATCAAAATCCCAACTCAATTCTTCATAGAGTTAGAAAGAGCAATTCAAAAATTCATCTGGAATAGCAGAAAACCCAGGATAGCTAAAACTATTCTCAAGAGTAAAAGAACCTCTGGGGGAATCAGTATCCCAGACCTCAAGCTGTACTACAGAGCAATAGTGTTAAAAACTGCGTGGTATTGGTACAGTGACAGGCATGTAGATCAATGGAACAGAATTGAAAATCCAGAAATGAATCCACACTCCTATGGTCACTTGATCTTTGACAAAGGAGCTAAAACCATCCAGTGGAAAAAAGATAGCCTTTTCAACAAATGGTGCTGGCTCAACTGGAGGTCAACATGCAGAAGAATGCAAATCAATCCATTCTTATCTCCTTGCACTAAGCTCAATTCTAAGTGGATCAAGGACCTCCACATAAAACCAGACACACTGAAACTAATAGAAGGGAAACTAGGGAAGAACCTTGAACATATGGGTACAGGGGAGAATTTCCTGAATAGAACTCCAATAGCTTATGCTCTAAGATCAAGAATTGACAAATGGGACCTCATTAAATTACAAAGTTTTTGCAAGGCAAAAGACACTGTCAAAAAGACAAAGCGGCAACCAACTAACTGGGAAATGATCTTTACCAACCCTACATCCGACAGAGGGCTAATATCCAATATATACAAAGAACTCAAGAAGTTAAACTCCAGAGAGGCAAGTAACCCTATTAAAAAATGGGGTACAGAGCTAAACAAAGAGTTCTCACCTGAAGAATATCTAATGGCTGAGAAGCACCTAAAGAGATGTTCATCATCCTTAGTCATTAGGGAAATGCAAATCAAAACAACCCTGAGATTCCATCTCACACCAGTCAGGATGGCTAAGATCAAAAACACAGGAGACAGCAGTTGTTGGCGAGGATGTGGAGAAAGAGGAACATTCCTCCACTGCTGGTGGGATTGCAAGCTGGTACAACCACTCTGGAAAGCAGTCTGGTGGTTCCTCAGAAAACTGGGCATGACACTCCCGGAGGATCCGGCTATACCACTCTTGGGCATATACCCAGAGACTTTACCTGCATGCAATAAGGACACATGCTCCACTATGTTCATAGCAGCCTTATTTATAATAGCCAGAAGCTGGAAAGAACCCCGATGTCCCTCAACGGAGGAATGGATTCAGAAGATGTGGTATATTTACACAATGGAATACTACTCTGCAATTAAAAGCAATGAATTCACGAAATTCCTAGGCAAATGGTCAGAACTTGAAAATATCATCCTTAGTGAGGTAACCCAACCACAAAAGAATATGCAGTCACTGATAAGGGGATATTAACCCAGAATCTCGGAATACCCTAGACACAATTCGCATATCAATAGATTTCTAAGAAGATGGAAGGAGAGACTCCTGGTCCTGGAAAGACTGGATGTAGGGGAATGCTGAGACAGAGAAGTGAGAGGGGGTTGAATGGGGAAAAGAGGGAGGGAAGGGGGCTTATGGGACTATCGGGGAGGGAGGAAACGGGAAAGGGGAAATGATTTTGAATGTAAATAAAAACATAAAAAATATATAAAAAAATTAAAAAAATAAAAATATTATAAAAAAAGACTTTAAGATTAATTTATGTATCAATAGTTATATTTATTCTCCTTGTTACATATTTAGTCGTATGGCTATACCATATTATTTTCTTTTTCAGACAGGTAGCCCAGGCTGTCCTCAAATTTGCTGTATAGATGAGGTTGGCCTTTCACCTCTGAGAGTCTTGTTTCCACCTCCAAAGTGCTGGGTTACGGACACATGCCATCATGCCTCTCGCAGCACACACTGTTTACACTCAGTGACTGGCAGGCATTGTGGAGTGTGGGGACTGTGTTCTGTTTTGGGCTATTCTGTGGTGGTGTCATTCCCATTTCCCCAGGGAATGTAAGACTTTGTTGCTTAATTTTTGCCTCTGACAGCACTGGTTTTTAGTTCTTTTGTTTTTAAAAATGATTACCATCCTACTAGAATCTTTAAGTTTTGGTTTGGATTTCCCCAAATTGCTAATGGTGTCGAACCTTTAAAAATGTGCTTATTGGTTATCTGTGTAATGTCTTAGAGAAATGTTTCTTTAGCCTTTCTTTTTACAAGTTTTAGTATTATGTATATGGGTGTTTTGCTTGCATGTATGTCTGAGCACCACTTGCATGCCTGGTGCCCAAGGAGACCAAAGGAGGGTGTCAGATCCCCTTGAACTGGAGTAGAGTTACAGACTGTTGTGAGCCCCCATGTGGATGCTGGGGAGCAAACCCAAGTTTTCTAGAAGAGCAGCAAGTGCTCTTAGCCACTGAGACATCTCCTTAGCTCCCTACTTCAAACTGAGTTGTGTTTTGTCCATGAATTTTAAGAATTATATTTATATTTCAAGGTATATTATATGCACATACTTCTGTTTTTTATTCACTTTCTTTTTTAAGATTTATTTATTTTCTGTATATAAATGCTCTGTCTGCACGTATGCCTGCGTGCAATAAAGGGCATCAGATCTCATTACAGATGGTTGTGGGCTGCCTTGTGGATGATGGGAATTGAACTCAGGACCTCTGGAAGAGCAACCAGTGCTCTTAACCACCCACTGATCCATCTCTTCAGCCCCTCATTCACTTTCTTGATGATGTATTTTGAAGTAACATTTTAAAAATTTGGGTAGGAGTATAGATTTACCTTTTTGTTGTTGCTTATGCTTTTAGTGTCGTAAAAGCAACTCCCTGTCAAACTTAGGGTTACAAAGCTTTACCTTTGTGCTAGTTACTTTTCTGTTGATAAATATGTTAAAATGCCATGACCAAGGTAACTTCCATAACAGAGAGTTTATTTGCCTCATGGTTCCAGAGGAAGTGCCCATGGGGGAGGCATGGCAGCAGATGCACAGAAGCAGAGAGCTCACATCTCAGCTGCACATGAGAGGGGGAGCGGAGGGGGAGGGGGGACTGGGAGTGGGTAGGGCTGTAAATTCTCAAAGCCTCCTTGAAATGGTATGCTTCCTTCAGCAAGCTTCACATCTCACAAATTCTGTACCCTCATACCTAACCAACACCACAAATTGGAAACCAGATGTTCAAATATAGGAGCCTACAGGAGACATCTCCATTTAACCCACAATATCCCTGTGTTAAGACTTTAAATTTTTACTTGATATATTTAAGTCTAGATCCATGTTAATATTTTACTATGTGAGGGGGGGTGAAGTGTGTGTGTGGTGTGTATGAGGTGCATGGGTGTACATGCCATGGCACTTCCGTGGAGGTAGGGGACAACTTTATAGATCCTGTTCGCTCCTTGAACCTTTATATGGGCTCTGGATATTAAACTCTGGTCACTAGGCTGAGCCATGTCTTCAGCCTCAATATTGTTATTTCTTTATTATTACTACTAATCTCCAAAAGCATGGATTATTTATTTTCTTCTGAATCTGCATTTCTTATTAACTTCAAATCACTTCTTTTCTCTGCGGTTCTTGCTTTGTTTTGAACCTGCATATATCACAGAGCTGAGAGTTGAGATAGGTCACTAATGTACCAGACATATGTTATTCCTTATAGGAGATATGAGCAATGTCTCAACTGGCAGACGTTAGAAGTCATAAATGATAGTTGGGCATACCTGAAGCATTGTTATGAGCTGTGTGGCTTTGGCCAAGTTAAAATCCTCTTTGAGCCTCAGTTTTCCTATTAACCTTGTGCTCCAGATTGAGCTGACACTGAATTAATAGTAAAAAGAAAAAGGGAAGGTATTTTTCTCTATAGACTAATATTGTTTGTCAGTTCTTTCTTTTTCTTCTGTCTCCCTCCCTCCCTCCCTCCCTCCTTTCTTTCCTCCCTTCCTCCCTCTCTCTCTCTCTCTCTCTCTCTCTCATTTTAATTTTTGGAGACAGGGTTTTTCTGTGTAGCCCTGGCATCCAGAATTTGTTCTGTAGACCAGGCTAGCCTTAAACTCAGAGATCCACCTGCTTCTGCCTCCCAAGTGTTGGGATTACATAGCTATAATTCTGTTTGTAATACCTACATTTCTCTGGTTGAAAAATGCTAACATGAACTTTTGTGTTCATTGACTGTACTTAAAAAATAATTTCTTAAATATTGTGTGTGTGCGTGTGTGTGTGTGTGTGTGTGTGTGTGTGTGTGTGTGTGTGTGGGTATGCCCATGTGTGTACAACCATCCTGAGAGACCAGAAGCATCAGATCCCTTGGAACTATGATGAGCATTTGTGAGCCACTGGACATAGATGCTAGGAAACAAACTCAGATTTTCTGAAAGACCTCTTAACCACTGAGGTATATATCCATCCCTACATACACTATACTAAAAATAAAAATGTTTAGTATATGTGTTTCCATGTTTATATGAGTACACATGTTCAGGTACCACTGTGCATGCGTAGATGTCATAGACAGCCTTGGGTGTCAGTCCTCACCTTTCAGCTTTAGACAGGTTGTCTTTGTTGTTTATTACTGTATATGCCTTGCTAGCTTTCTACAAGCTTCCATGGAAAGCTGTCTCTGCTTCCCATCTCAAAGTAAGACCACTAGAATTGCAGATGTGCACTATAGTACCCAGTTTTCCTTGGGCTGTGAGGATTTGCACTGAGGTCCTGACACCTGTGCAGCAAGTACTTTACCCAGTGAGTCATCCCCCAGCTCCTAACCATTATATATTTAATGGTCTTAGTTGTTTGTCTTGACACAATGTCACTGTTAAGCTCAGGCTGGCTTTGAACTTATGATCCTCCTGACTTAAGTCTCCAGTGCTGGGGTTATAAGATGCATGCTGCCATGCCCAGCTTAGTAATCATTTGTAAATATTTTATATATTTTCATACCATTTGATTTCCTGATTTAAACTTGAAGTAGTTAAAGAGTTTAATGAGCTATAACAGATTGGAAAATTAAATAACATAGTATTTGCCTACCAGAATTCACTGGGGGCTATGTTTCTTTAGGACTGTAACCAGCATATGTAGCATCTTCAGTTTCTTGCCATTACCTTCTGATTCTTATGTTATCTTTTGTATTGTAGAATATTGTTGACATCCAAGTCAGGAAATGAGATTCCCTAGATAGTAATATGAAGTGCTATGTAGACATCTCTGTGCTCTGGGATTTATCTAACTCTGGGAATTCTTCCTAGAGTGCATGTTCTTCAAATAGCATATTCCTTAGGACACTAATGCTGCTTTCTCTGTCTTATTTCTCATTTTAGGGAAATTAAAGCCAACCATGGCATTTATGTCAGGAAAGTTGAAGATTAAAGGAAACATAGCCCTAGCAATCAAATTGGAGAAGCTAATGAGCAACATGAATTCAAGACTGTGAAGGACAAGAAGTAACAATGTTGGCTCTTCTCCTCAGAAGTGAAAAAGCTCAGCAATTAGAAATCTGTTCTCTCCCCCACTGTCTTATAAGGACATATAAGTGTTTTCTGGAAAGAAGTAGAATTTCTGTATCTATAAGACTTGAAATTGTAACTAAAACAACTAACTAATCAAGTACAAGTTTAATTAAGTGACATCCTAATATATTGTGGTTTTTCCCAATTTTCCCTTCTATGCCTTTATTTCATTCATTGCCTTCTTGCAGAAAAGTATGTATCATGAACAACCAATTGGTATCAAGCAATAAACTTAGCTGTTTACAAAACTTCTTATGTAAAATGAAGCCACGTTATCTTCATACAGACAGTTGGGTGAAAGTTGGGTGAAGGACTGCAGTATCATTTCTTCCTGTAACCCTGATTGGCTTGGGACTCACCCTGTAGACCAGGCTGGCCTCATACTCAGAGATCTGCCTGCCTCTGCCTCCTGAGTGCTTCGATTGAAGGACTTTTGTTTTGCCTGGCAGTGTTTTATAAATTTCAGTGCATGATACTTGCAGGCAAAATTTTGTTTAAAATTTTCAGCTTTTCCCTTTTTTCCAAATGGGTTAACCTAACCCAACTAGCCTTAAACTCGGGTCAGACCTCCTGCCTCAGCCTTCTTAGTGCTATTATCATAGACATGAGATACAATGCCTGGCTTTATTGAGTTTTCAAGAATTAACATACAGAAATATAATTAATTTTGAGAGTATGTATGCCTTATGCCCTACAGTAGTTAGATCTACTCATTTCCTTTAGCAGCTTCTTAAAAACTGATTCTTTAAATCATGTTATCATCAAATAAAGATGAATTTATCTTTTTTTTCATCCTATGTGCCTTTTATTTCTTTTTCTCATCATATTGTACTGACCCACCAATATAATGGTGAATACTGATGGAAAGAACGGATTTCCCAACCTGAGGAATAAAGTAAGACCTGTCTTGAAAATTGAATAATACAAAACAAAACCAATTTTATTTAATACAGAGATCATTATATAATTTATTCACTACCGTATAATATAATGTTCCCCCCCCAAGAGTTAGGCAACCATCATCACAAAGCATTAGAACCTTTAAAAAAAAACTTACCTTTTCCTCTCCTTCCATCCCTTCTTTCTTTTGTATCCTGTGTGGAGTTGGGGAACCACTTGTGGGGAATCAGTTCTCACCTTCCACCATGTGGGTCCTCAGGATTGAACTCAGGTCATCAAGTCTTTATATACCGAGCCATCTTGCAGGCCTCAATCAGAATGTTTTATCACCCTTCCACAAACATACACTTTATTATATGTCCCCCATCAACAAAAGATTTCAGTCCTATGCAACTTCCTCTTGCTACTGACCTGCCTGTTCTGGACATAATGTGGAGAGTCACACTTCATCACTTTTCTAATAGGCTTCCTTCACTTGGTGCAATATTCTTGAGGTTTATTCATACCCTATAGATGTCAAAGTTTGTTTGATACATTTGTTGCATTGACACATGCATTTGGGGGCTTAACCTAAGTTACTTGAAATCCTGTGGTGCCCTGTCACCTTTGGCCGACTCAAACCTTTCCTTCTCACACAGGAATTCACACCAGGTATAATGGCTCTGCTAAAATTCTGCTACAGTGGGTGATGATATAGTCTACTTGTTTTTCATACCCGTGACTCAAACCAAACATACTTGACAGCTACTAACCACAGTTAAAACAAAAACAACAAATCTAATAGAACACCATCATAGAGTCTTGGAAAAAAATCTCTTTGCTAATGCTTTCAAAAACCACCCAATCTGTAACCTGTCAGTGGACCTAATGAACAAACATGTTACCAAAGATTTCATTTCTTTTTAAAAATTATGTTTATGAGTGCCGTATACCATGGGTGTGCTTGGTACCCATGGAGGTCAGAAGAGGGCATCAGGTTCCTGGAACAAGTTACAGATGGTTGTGAGTCACCATATGGGTGCTGGAACCAATCCTAGGTCTTTTGCAAGAAAATAAGAGCTCCTCACCACTGAGCCATATCTTCAGTTCCAATTTCATTTCTTTCTGCCTCTTTCTTGCCTACTAGTTAAGTGTCCTGCTCTCTCCAGATGTGTTCGCCTCCTGTCAGCACCTCCAACCTTCTTGAGATCTGAGAAGAATAAGTTCATGCTTTATTCATTTTGGATCCTGAATCTAACTTTTGCTCATGGCTCTAGGAAGTCACTATTGTGGATTATAGTAAAAAAAACCCACAACAAAATCACAATGAACATTACTTCATTCCTGTTTTCTGTCAACTAAACTATACAGATTGATGAACATTTGAGTTTTTCCAAGTTTGGGGTTATTATTCATAATGCTGCCTGTGAATGTTCATTTAAATTATTTGTGCTGATATATTTTCATTTTTCTTGGTTATATACCTAGAAGTTCTGCAGCATTGTATGGTAATTTTACTTAACCTTTGGCAGAATTGCCATTTCCAAAGTGCATAGCACCCTTCAATCCCACTAGCACCAAAATGGAGTTCTCCTACCCACATCCTTATCAGAGAGCATTTCCTGCCTGTGGCATATTCATCTTAGTGGATACACACTTGCCATCTGTCTTAGGGATTTACTGTTGTGAATAGACACCATGACCAAGGCAACTCTTAGAAAAAACAACATTTAATTTGGGGTAGCTTGCATGTTCAGAGGTTCAGTCCATTATCATCAAGGTGGGAGCCTGGCAGTGTATAGGCAGGCATGGTGCAAGAGGAGCTGAGAGTTCTACATCTTCACCTGAAGGCTGCTAGGTGAAGACTGACTTCCAGACAGCTAGGACTAAGGTATTAACACCCACATCCACAGTGACATACCTATCCCAACAAGGACACACCTCCAAATAGTGCCACTCCCTGGCCCCAATAGGCTTGTTCAAACATATGAGTTTATGGGGGCTATACCTACCCATAGCATAATAAAAAATACATTTAGTTCAACTTCCAAAGTCCCCATAATCTATAGCAGTCTCAACAATGTTAAAATTCCAAATTTCAAAGTCTCTTCTGATATCCATCCAATCACTTAGCAGTAATCCCCAAAGCAAGACAGGAAACCAGCTGGGCAAACTCCAAACTCTACGTCTTCATGTCTGATGTCAAAGCAGTCTTCAGATCTCCACTCCTTTTTCATCTTTGTTGACTGGAACAAAGTTCTTTCTCCTGGGCTAGTTCCACTCCCTGTTAGCAGCTTTCCTCACAGATAGACCACAGTTCTGTCATCTTTAACATCTTGGGGTCTCCAAGGCAACTTCAGTGTTATAGCTTCTTGTTCCAATGTCTGAGATTCACACACGATCTTTTGGGCTCCTCCAAAGGGCTTGGGTCACATCTGCTTTGCTCTCCATAGCACAATAGGCTCTGGTTGACTCCATTCCATCACTGCTGCTGTTCTTTGTGGTCATCCCATAGTACTGGCATCTCCAAGACTCTGGGGTCTTCTTTTGCAACTAGGCTTCATCAATAGCCTCTCATAGGCTCTCTTCATGGTGCCAAGCCTCAACTCGCTTGCATGACCCCTTCAGTTCTGGGACATAAATTAGAACTGAAGCTGCACCTTCACCAGAGGCCTTCCCTGGCCTCTCACAGTGTCAAGCCTTAGCAGCTCTTTATGACCCCTTCATACCTTCAAAACCAGTACCACCTGGGTGACTCTTACACAGTACCAAGTCCAGCTGCAGCACGAGGTACAACCTTGGCTATCTCTGGAACACAGCCTTTTGAGATCTCAGAAAATACTTCCCAGAAAGTTTCACCTTAGTGATGTTGGTCTCTTCTTAATCACAGCTTTCTTAGCTCCAGCTAACCAGCACCAATTGTCCCAGTAGTCCCTTCTGTTCTGGACTCTAAAGCCAGAACCTCATGCCTGAAGCTGCCAGGTTCTGCTGCTTGCTGGAGCTGGAACATGGCCCCCCTTATTCTATTTCCAGATTTCTATTTTCCAACTCTTCCACTGCCTAAACTTGGCTGTCAGGGAACTTGCTCTGTAGATTGTCATTGAACTCAGAGATCTGCTTGACTCTGTCTCCTGAATGCTAGGATTAAAGGTGTACACCGCCACACCTGTACTTAAGCTTTTCTTCACTTGCTCTGTCCCAGGCTCGCCTTGAACTCAGAGATTTGCTTGGCTTTGTTTCCTGGAATTAAAGTAGTGTACAACCCGGCCTGAAGCTAAATTTAGCTGGGTGGGTCTTGCCCCAAAGTCCTACTCCCTTAATCTCTTATCTCCTAGAACATAGGATTCAGCTCCATTCTACTTCCTAGTGTCCTTTAATACTTAAACCATATATACTTTTCTTTCTCAGCTTATTCCTTTTCATAAAAATGCTCTTGGTAAGAGTGAACATTAGTAACCACATGACAGAATTTATAGCAGGCTCTTTTGAGATTTCCTTTTTCAAAGTAACTAATCTAAATCTCTTCACCTTAGTCTCAAGCAGACTCTCTGGCCAATGGCAAAAAGCAGTTACATTCTTAACCAAAATACTAGAAAAACAGTCTCTATGCCACATAGTGAAATTCTTCACTGAAACCTCTTG
Source organism: Tokudaia tokunoshimensis (assembly GCA_036184795.1). Classification (NCBI taxonomy): domain Eukaryota; kingdom Metazoa; phylum Chordata; class Mammalia; order Rodentia; family Muridae; genus Tokudaia; species Tokudaia tokunoshimensis. Next base: position 46,840,694 of record BTHU01000005.1, read on the forward strand.
GGCCTAGTCTGCCCAGTTCAAATCACTCTCAGCAACAAAGTCTTCTACATTCCTACTAGGATAGCCCATTAAGCCCCACTTAAAGGATTCCACTGCTTTCCAAATCCAAAGGTCCCAAATCCACATTCTGCCAAACAAAAGCACAGTCAGGCCTATCACAGCAATACCCCACTCCTGATACCAACTTCTGTCATAGTTAGAGTTTTACTGCTGTGAACAGACACCAAGATCATGGCAACTCTTATAAGGATAACATTTAATTGGGGATGGCTTACAGGTTCAGAGGTTCAGTTCATTATCATCAAGTAGGGGCATGGCAGCATACAGGCAGGCATGGTACAGGAGGATCTGAGAGTTCTAAATCTTCATTTGAAGGCTACTAGGAGAAGACTGGCTTCCAGCCAGCTAGGACTAAGGTATTAAAACCCACAGTGTCAGGGCTGGAGAGATGGCTCAGCAATTAAGAGCACCAACTGCTCTTCTGAAGGTCCTGAGCTCAAATCCCAGCAACCACATGGTGGCTCACAACCATTCATAACAAGATTGACTCCCTCTTCTGGAGTGTCTAAAGACAATTACTGTGTACTTACATATAATAAAATAAATAAATCTTAAAAAAAAAAAAACTCCACCGTGTCACACCTACCCCAACAAGGCTATATCTTCAAATAGTGCCATTCCCTGGGCCAAGCACATTCAAACTATCACAGCACCCTATTGTGGTTTTGGTTTATATGTCCCCAGTGGACTCTATTTGGTTATTTTAAAATCCTAATGTGTACTAAAAGATTCCATTCTGTCATGTATGTCTTGATCATATTAATCACAGCTTTTATAAGGGTCTATCTATTGACCAGGACATCTGGGACATATGTAAATGTTTTGACTGTCGTTTTCATTTTGGTTTTTATGCTTTTTTTTCTTGTCATATATGTGATGCCAGATATTATGTATTAAAAAATTTTAAAAGCTCCTCCACCAAAAATTTATTTTTTGCAGACAGAATATTAGAACTTCATCAACCAGGGATGGAAGTAGTTCAAGGCTTAGTTGTAGGCACTGGTGGGACCAATTTGATCTGATTTTTCTCAAGACAATCTGGTTCATAAACAGCCTCAGTTGAGACACTGAGGTATTTAACCAGGACCACCTTCCTATTTAATAACTCTTTCCAGTAGTGTCTTAGTTAGAGTTACTACTGCTGTGATGAAACACCAAAAGCAAGTTGGGGAGTAAAGCACTTATTTGGCTTATATTTCCACATCACAGTTTATCATTAAAGGAAGTCAAGACAGGAACTCACGAAGGGCAGGAATTTGTAGGCAGGAGCTGATGCAGAGGCCATGGAGGGGTGCTGCTTTCTGGCTTGTTCCTCATGGATTGCTCAGCCTACTTTCCTCCAGAACCTGGGACCACTAGTCCAGGGATGGCACCACCATAGTAGGCTGGACCTTCCCACATCAATCACTAATTAAGAAAATTTCTTAAAGCTTGCCTACAGCCAAGCCTTATAGAAGCATTATCTCAATTGAGGCTACCTCCTCTTAGATGACCCCAGCTTGTGTGACGTTGACATAAAACTATCCAGCACCACGAGACAGCTAAAGATATCTGTAGCCCTGACTGTCCTGGAACTCGCTGTGTAGACCAGGCTGGCCCTGAACTCAGAAATCTGCCTGTGTCTGCCTCCAAGTGCTGGGATTAAAGGCGTGCGCCACCACTGCCCGGCTTGGCAGTTTCTTTTCATTGCTTGGCTTCCTGTTGCTTGTTTTGCAGGTAAAGAATCCACAAGTTCTTTGGAGCAAACTGGCATATAGAATGACTATTTTTAATAGCATATAGTTAATTGTGACAAAAGTAGAATATAAAATTGAGTTTCTTAATCACTTAGTATATACTGGTTATGTTAAATATATTTAAATCTTTTTTTTTTTTGAGATAGTGTTTCTCTGTATAGCCCTGGTTGTCCTGGAACTCAGTAGCTAGCCTCTGCCTCCCAAGTGCTGGGGTTAAAAGTGTACCACCACTGCCTAATTATATTTAAATCTGCATTGCCACTGTTGGCAGAGTTATCTAATCTGTCATAGCTGTGAATGCAGCCCAACAAAATAGTAAACTAACTTAAAACTGTGAGATTTAATTTTTATTAAAGATTTTTTTTTATTTCTTACTTATCTGCACATGTCTGTTTTTGTGTAGTTGGGTACTCATGGAGTCTAGAAAAGTGTGTTGGCTCCCTTGGAGTGGAGTTATGGATGTTATGAGCCACAGGATGTAGGTGCTTAGAACTGAGCTTGGGTCTTCTGGAAGAGCAGGAAGAACTCATTACCACTATACCCTCTCCTGCCCTGAGATTTGCATTTGTAATATTTACTTTGTGTGTTTCATGTGTGGTATGCATGTGGAGGTCTGAGGACAACTGAAAGGGATTGGATCTCTTCCTCCTCTGTGTGGGGCAGGGATTGAACTCAGATTGCCAGGCTTATAGGCAAGCACCATCACTCACTCACTTAGCCTGAGGGCCCATTATAAGATTTTGTTTTTAATGCCGTATGTATGTATGTATGTATGTATGTATGTATGTATGTATACATGTATACATCACACACATACACACACACATACACACTCAATTGTGCATTCTTGAGCATGGACTTTGTAGGTGGTGGTGTGTTACAGTGTCAATGTTGGCTATGCCTGATAATAGGCCCTGTCACTTCCTATTTTGCCTTTTCCCATGTGTACTGGCTGGTTTTGTGTCAACTTGACACAAGCTGGAATCATCACAGAGAAAGGAGCTTCAGGTTCGGTAGTGCCTCCATGAGATCCAGTAGTAAGGCATTTTCTTAATTAGTGATCAAGTGAGGAGGGCCCCTTGTGTGTTACAATCCTTGGGCTGGTAGTCTTGGGTTCTATAAGAAAGCAAGCTGACCAAGTCAGAGGAAGCAAGCCAGTAAGTAACATCCCTCCATGGCCTCTGCATCAGCTCCTGTTTCCTGATCTGCTTGAGTTCCAGTCTGGACTTCCTTTGGTGATGAACGGCAATGTGGAAATGTAAGCTGAATAAACCCTTTCCTTCCCATTGTGCTTCTTGGTCATGATGTTTGTACAGGAAGAGAAACCCTGACTATGACACCATGATTTGGGCAATGTCAGCTATCTCAGGAACATGAGATCATTTAGAATTTGTCCATTTTTGCCAAGTCTGACATGGCTTTGGTAGGGACAGAATGACATGATTCTGTTGTGCCTTGTTTGAGAGTTTAAAAGACCAAGCAGGAACCAGTTCCGGGATGTAATCACATTTATAGTCTCTTTATTATAAACCTGAGTTTGAGCTTACTCACTGCCAGCCCACAGGACAGTGTGGTGAAGCAACCCCGAACTCTCATCGGAACAAGGCTTTATAGAAAATGGAAGCAAGCGAGGGGGTATCCATCCTGGCAAGCATCTAGTTGAATGACTATTGTAAGCTCACAGGTGGGTGCTCTGAAGCAAGGCTGTATACCATCACACAGGGTCTGAAAGTACATCTGAAACACTCAGACGAATCTTTGATTGACTGTTGTTAGGAAGTAGCTAGGGAGTAACTCTAAGGACAAGCTGTGGGATCCTTCTTGGTTCTTGGGTGCAGCTTGAGTTCAGCTGTGGGTCAAGTTCTCAGGTCTTGTTTTTTTCTTTTAAGATGGAGGCTAGTAGCAAGATGTTCCTGACCCTGGAACAGGGCCAGCACGCGTGGGCCTCCACAAGTGTCGATGGCTGCCATGGCGTAAGGTTTGTTTGTATAATAATGTTCATATTTTCTCGTTCCTCTGAGGAATGTCCTCTGTGTTAACGTTAATGACTCCATGAAGAGACAGAATGAGTCCAGGAGGCAGAGGTGTGGCTTTTGCAATGTTAAGAGAAAAAAAAAAGAGGAGTAGAAGGCAGGAAATCATCAAACTCAGGGCTGAAATCAATCAAGTAGAAACAAATAAAACCATACAAAGAATCAACAAAACGAGGAGTTGGTTCTTTGAGAAAATCAACAAGATAGATAAGCCCTTAGCCAGACTAACCAGAGGGCACAGAGATAGTATCCATATTAATAAAATCAGAAACGAAAAGGGAGAGATAACAACAGAAACTGAGGAAATTCAAAAAATCATCAGATCCTACTACAAAAACCTGTATTCAACACAACTAGAAAATCTTGAGGAAATGGACAATTTCCTTGACAGATACCAAGTACCAAAATTAAATCAGGATCAAATAGACCATCTAAACCGTCCTATAACCCCTGAAGAAATAGAAGTTGTCATTGGAAGTCTTCCAACCAAAAAAAGCACAGGTCCAGATGGTTTTAGTGCAGAATTCTATCAGACCTTCAAAGAAGACCTAACACCAATACTCTTCAAACTGTTCCACAAAATAGAAACAGAAGGAACACTACCCAACTCGTTCTATGAAGCCACAATTACACTAATACCAAAAGCACACAAAGATCCGACGAAGAAAGAGAATCTCAGGCCAATCTCTCTTATGAATATCGATGCAAAAATACTCAATAAAATTCTTGCCAACCGAATCCAAGAACACATCAAAACGATCATTCACCACGATCAAGTAGGCTTCATCCCAGGGATGCAGGGATGGTTCAATATAAGGAAATCCATCAATGTAATCCACTACATAAACAATCTCAAAGAAAAAAACCACATGGTCATCTCATTAGATGCTGAGAAAGCATTTGACAAAATTCAGCATCCTTTCATGCTAAAGGTCTTGGAAAGATCAGGAATTCAAGGCCCATATCTAAACATAGTAAAAGCAATTTACAGCAAACCAGTAGCCAGCATCAATCTAAATGGAGAGAAACTTGAAGCAATCCCACTAAAATCAGGGACTAGACAAGGCTGCCCTCTCTCTCCATATCTTTTCAATATAGTACTTGAAGTTCTAGCTAGAGCAATTAGACAACAAAAAGAGGTCAAAGGGATACAAATTGGAAAGGAAGAAGTCAAACTATCAGTATTTGCAGACGATATGATAGTATACATAAGCGACCCAAAGAACTCCACCAGAGAACTCCTACAGCTGATAAACGACTTCAGCAAAGTGGTCGGATATAAAATCAACTCAAGCAAGTCAGAAGCCTTCCTATACTCAAAGGATAAGCAGGCTGAGAAAGAAGTAAGAGAAATAATACCCTTTACGATAGTCACAAACCATATTAAGTATCTTGGCGTGACTCTAACCAAACAAGTGAAAGATCTGTATGACAAGAACTTCAAGTCTCTGAAGAAAGAAATTGAAGAAGACCTCAGAAGATGGAAAAATCTGCCATGCTCATGGATTGGCAGGATTAATATAGTAAAAATGAGCATCTTACCAAAAGTAATACACAGATTCAATGCAATCCCCATCAAAATCCCAACTCAATTCTTCATAGAGTTAGAAAGAGCAATTCAAAAATTCATCTGGAATAGCAGAAAACCCAGGATAGCTAAAACTATTCTCAAGAGTAAAAGAACCTCTGGGGGAATCAGTATCCCGGACCTCAAGCTGTACTACAGAGCAATAGTGTTAAAAACTGCATGGTATTGGTACAGTAACAGACATGTAGATCAATGGAACAGAATTGAAGACCCAGAAATGAATCCACACTCCTATGGTCACTTGATCTTTGACAAAGGAGCTAAAACCATCCAGTGGAAAAAAGATAGCCTTTTCAACAAATGGTGCTGGCTCAGCTGGAGGTCAACATGCAGAAGAATGCAAATTGACCCATCCTTATCTCCTTGCACTAAGCTCAATTCTAAGTGGATCAAAGATCTCCACATAAAACCAGACACACTGAAACTAATAGAAGGGAAACTAGGGAAGAACCTTGAACATATGGGCACAGGGAAGAATTTCCTGAACAGAACTCCAATAGCTTATGCTCTAAGATCAAGAATAGACAAATGGGACCTCATTAAATTACAAAGTTTTTGCAAGGCAAAAGACACCGTCAAAAAGACAAAGCGGCAACCAACTAACTGGGAAATGATCTTTACCAACCTTACATCTGACAGAGGGCTAATATCCAAGATATACAAAGAACTCAAGAAGTTAAACTCCAGAGAGGCAAGTAACCCTATTAAAAAATGGGGTACAGAGCTACACAAAGAGTTCTCACCTGAAGAATATCTAATGGCTGAGAAGCACCTAAAGAGATGTTCATCATCCTTAGTCATTAGGGAAATGCAAATCAAAACAACCCTGAGATTCCATCTCACACCAGTCAGGATGGCTAAGATCAAAAACACAGGAGACAGCAGTTGTTGGCAAGGATGTGGAGAAAGAGGAACACTCCTCCACTGCTGGTGGAATTGCAGGCTGGTACAACCACTCTGGAAAGCAGTCTGGCGGTTCCTCAGAAAACTGGGCATGACACTCCCGGAGGATCCAGCTATACCACTCCTGGGCATATACCCAGAGACTTTACCTGCATGCAATAAGGACACATGCTCCACTATATTCATAGCAGCCTTATTTATAATAGCCAGAAGCTGGAAAGAACCCAGATGTCCCTCAACGGAGGAATGGATTCAGAAGATGTGGTACATTTACACAATGGAATACTACTCTGCAATTAAAAACAATGAATTCACGAAATTCCTAGGCAAATGGTCAGAACTTGAAAATATCATCCTTAGTGAGGTAACCCAATCACAAAAGAACACACATGGTATGCAGTCACTGATAAGGGGATATTGACCCAGAATCTCAGAATACCCTAGACACAATCAGCATATCAATAGATTTCTAAAAAGATGGAAGGAGAGACCCCTGGTCCTGGAAAGACTGGATGTAGGGGAACGCCAGGACAGAGTAACAAGAGGGGGTTGAAAGGAGAAAAGAGGGAGGGAAGGGGGCTTATGGGACTTTCGGGGAGGGAGGAAACGGGAAAGGGGAAGTGATTTGGAATGTAAATTAAAAAAATAAAATAAAGTAAAAAAAAAAAAAAAAGAGAAAAAAAAGTACTTGTCCTTTCTTTTCCTAAGAGTCAAGGGGCTAACGTCACAGAATGCTGATTCATGGGGTGGCCAAGAGGGAACCTGGAATCAATAAATGAATTGATATGTAAATAAAACGTGGGATTTTGGTCTGCCAGAGGTGAGCTAACAAAGCATTAACAGTTCTTTTTTCGAATGTTTTCTCTAGTGAGAACTGAGCTGTCTGGAGATCTCTGAAGAGTGAACACAGCTCTTCAAGAATTTTTTTCCAACAGGATTTCTGATTTTGGTTGGGAAATCCATGGAAATTGAATACAGCTCTTTTAGAATTTTCATAGCTCTTTTAGATTTTTTTTTCTAACATAAATTTGGTCAGAAATCCTAAAGATTACCTAGAGAGCCGCCAAGTGTTTAGAATGTTTTCTAGCAGCTATCCAGAGAAGGCTGTCTGAAGAGCAAACTCAGCTCTTTTAGAAGTTTTTCTGGTTTTCTGATTTTGATCAGAAAACCCAAGAATTACTTTTAGAATTTTTCTAACAGGATTTCTGACTTGGTCAGAAGATCCAAGTAATTTTTTTATAGTAGTTTTTCTTACTTTGGTCAGAAAACCCATTGAGCTAACCAGAGGGTTTTTAGAATTATTTACTAGCAAGGAGAAAGCAGCAAGTTAGCTCTCTCAAACCAGAGAGGGTTTTTGTTTGTTTGTTTTGTTGTTGTTTTGTTTTGTTTTTGTTTTTTTGTTTTAATAGCAAGAAAAAGCTGTCTAGAGTAGAGCAGAATAAAGAAAGAAAGCAGTCTGGAAAGCCATCTCAGCTGAACATAGGCTGCCATCTTGGACCCATGATTTGAATTCCAGTCGTTTGGTTTCACTACTTCCAGACACTCCCTCTGTCAGGAACTCAGACCTAGCCAAGGCTGGTCCTTGGCACATTTTCATTTTGTTTTTTGTTTTTTTGAGACAGGTGTGTGTGTGTGTGTGTGTGTGTGTGTGTGTGTGTGTGTGTGTAGCCTTAGCTGTCCTGGAACTCACTCTGTAGACCAGGCTGTCCTCAAACTCAGAGCTCCACCTGCCTCTGCCTCCCAAGTGCTGGAATTATAGGTGTGCAGCATTTGTAATAGGGCTTATTTCACTGAGAACAATGTCTTCAAGGTTCATCTTGTATTATGGGACAAGATTTTTAACAGATGAATAATATTTGCATTTTTATTCATTATCTCTCAGTGGGAATCTGGGCTGCTTCCACATCTTGGCATACTGTGGTACTGACACCTCTTTAAGACTTTGTCTTTTGGACACATACCCAGAGGTGAGAGCACTAGTTCATATACTTTAACTGTTTGTCTTTTGAGGGTCTGCCTTTTTTTTTTTTTGCATTGTGGCTGAGCCTTCTTATATCAGCAACACAAAAGGATTCCAATTTCTCCACAGGAGTACATTTTAGGAAGATGTAGCAATTAACTATGTAAGGCACTGTAGATTTCACTTAGTCAAAGTATTTACATAAATGTTTTTATTTAGCTCGGACCAGAGTGTTGAGGGGCTGGGGAGGTGGTTCAGCTGTGGGGAAGACTCAGGTTTGATTCTCAGCACCTACATGGCAGCTCACAAAGATCTCTAACTCCAGCTCCAGTGCCTTTTCTGACCTCATTGGGCCATCCTGCATATGGTACACAGACAGACACAGGCAATACATGTAAAATAAAATACTTAAAAAAAATGTTGGAGCCGGGCAGTGGTGGCACACGCCTTTAATTCCAGCACTTGGGAGGCAGAGGCAGGCAGATTTCTGAGTTCGAGGCCAGCCTGGTCTACAGAGTGAGTTCCAGGACAGTCAGGGCTACACAGAGAAACCCTGTCTCGAAAAACAAAACAAAACAAAACAAAATGTTGGGCTGGAGAGATGGGTCAGTGGTTAAGGGCACTGCCTGTTCATCCGAAGGTCCTGGGTTCAATCACCAGCAACCGCATGATGGCTCATGACTTTCTGTAACAGGATCTGATGCCCTCTTGTGGCATGTCTGAAGACAGTGTGAGTGTACTCAACATACATAAAATAAATAAATTAAAAAAAAGTATCAGCTTTAAACACCTCAAGATTGTGAGGGGCTGGTGGAAGTTGCCGCGCAGGAAAGAACTGACTAATGTGGCAATTGAAGTCATCTGATATGTCCAGGATGCCCCTGGATCCTTTGTTTACAAAATGTCACATTCTCATCTGTCACCTACCTCAGAGGTAGGAATAATTTAGATTTCCTATCTCAGGAGGAGTAAGACCAAGATGTGGATACTACTCAAGGCTAATCAGGTTATTTCTAAGTATACTTCCTACCATTATACATGTTTTGGAAAGGGCTCAGTGCTGTGAGGAGAAAAGGGTGTCTGGAACTAGTGGATGAATCTGAGCTCCAACAACTATGTACTCAAGGTTTCGTAGTTTCTCTAAGCCTCAGTTTTTGAAAACTAAAACTATAATCATTTTTTTTTTTCGAGACAGGGTTTCTCTGTGTAGCCTTGGCTGTCCTGGAACTCACTCTGTAGGCCATGCTGGCCTTGAACTCAGAAATCACCTGCCTCTGCCTCCCAAGTGCTGGGATTAAAGACGTGTGCCACCGCTGCCCAGCAACTATAATCATCTTATGAATTGCAGTATTACTTCTCAGTATGTACCTACAAATGTGGGGCTGGAGAGATGGCTCAGTAGTTAGGATCACTAGTTGCTCTTCCAGAGGACCTGGGTTTGAATCCCAACACCCACGAGGGAGCTCACAACCATCTGAAATTACAGTTCTAGGGCATTTGACACCCTCTACTGGCCTGCATCTCTGGTGCATGCAGAACACCCACACACATACAATTAAAATTTGTATCCAAAACTTTCTATACAACAGTAATGTTAATAGCACCAGTTTTGTAGAGTTACTAGGACTAATTGAATTAACAATCCCCTAAGTGCTTGGCACAAAGGTATCTGGTCGTTGCTATGAAAGGGTTTTTTAAACGTGCAGCCTTGTCTCAGTAGTGCCATGCTGTGTAGGTAGCTTTCAGTCCCTTGTGTATCAGAGCACCACTCCGAGAGTTTTAGCTGTAACAATGGCCCCACTCCTGAGTGAGGTGGGATGAATGTGTGGATGCAAAAGTACAGCTCTGAGCTCAGTGAGTCTATACTTGAGCCACATACGAATGATGGCCCAGCAGCATAGATTCAGATTGCCCTGAAAGAGAGCTCCGCCATGGAAGTAGTTACCTTAGCTTTTTATTATTAGTTACAGAAGAAAGAAAGTCATAAAATCAAGGCATTTACCAAACAGCAGGAACTTCAGGTTGGTGGATTACAGCCAAGTGGGCCAAACTTACAGGTTTCAGGTACTGATGAGATTTGTAGCTTTTGATTTGGTGGAAGCCAGCAGTCAGCTGACAATGCATTTCTTTCTTCTTTCTTTTTATTACTATTACTACTACTACTACTATTATTAATGGCTATATTATTATTATTATTATTGTTATTATTATTGATGGTCGTCTTGCCTGCATGTACATCTGTGCACCACTGTGTCAGTACTGCGGAGACTGAACTCCAGACTGTTGTGAGCTACTGCTGGGAATCAAACTTGGTGTTCTGGAGGAGTAGCCAGTGCTCTTAACCACTGAGCTGTCTCTCTAGCCACTGCTAAAAAGGCATGTTAAAGGTTTTCCTAAGGTCATGAGGGTATTAAGTTTGATGGGTAGGCAATAAATGGCTTCCAAAGGAACTAACAAAGCCCAAGATAATTTGGCTTTGGTCTGCAACATTTTTAACTCTTCACAATCGTGAAGTTAAATTATTAAGCCTTGTAGAATCTCTAACACCTTGCAACATTCTTTCCCCCCCCCCAGAGGATTCCAGTTTATTACAGGTGTGTGGGTGTGATGCGGTGGGGCATTAGGACACTATGGAGTAAGTACACTGTGGGTCCCAGGTCACCAGGCACAATTCTGGCTGAGGTGTCACACCTCTGAAGCGATCACACTTTGCTTACTTCAAGTGTTTAGGCTGAAGTGCGTGGAGACCAGGACAGCCGACACGCGTGGAAAGTGGCAGAGACCGTGGGCTCTGTACCTGTCGGAGCGGCGGGGGCCGAGCTCGACCGGCTCCGGGCTGCGCGCGTTGGTGGCAGGAGCTTGGCCCGCGCCCCCTTAGGGTAGCGAGCGCCGCGGGTCGAGTGCCTTCCGCGGGCGTCGCTACACACTTCCTGTAGGTCCCGCCGCCTGAGGAGCGCTTCCGGTGCCGGCTGGAGCCGGGGTCCGAGCCCCCGCCCCGCCCCTCTCCGGCCCCGCCCCGTGCGGCCCCGCCCCCGCGCTCCAAGCCGGGCGCGCGGAGCCCGGGGCGCACGGAGCGGCGCACGCCGGTGGCCGAGCCAGGCTGGCGCCTGCGCCCCCCACCGCACCACCGCCGTCACCCGCCGCGCAACCCGCGGGGCGCCCTTCCCACTTCACCGACTCCGACCCCGGGGCCTCCGGCCGTGGTGCTGCCGCCCTCTGTCCCGCCGTCCCTCCCCGTCCAGCTCGGGCCGCCGGGCTCCCGCAGGCCCCACCGCCCGCGTTCCTATGGACAGACGCACAGACACCTGCAGGTGGGTGAGAGCCCGCGCAGGGCTGGGGAGCACGCGGGCGCGGGGCCTCTTTGTGTGTGGGCGGCCGCGCTGTGACCCTCAGAACCTTCCTTTTGTCTGCTCCGGGCCAGCGAGGCGGGAGGGCGCTAGGGGCGGAGGGGTCTGCGGGCGCAGAGCGGGGCGCGCACGGGTTCGCGGCCCGCGGCATCTTGGCGGGGACTGTCCGTTCGCCGGCGTCCCAGAGCCGGGCAGGAGGGCGGGACGAAGGAGGACCCGTCTGCCCAGCTAGTTACAGAGTCCGAGGCACCTCGGGGCTCTGCCGGACTAGCTTGGTTGTCGGGAGGTACCGGGAGGTGCGTGTGGGGCGTGTAAAGGAACGTGCGGCGCTTTGCTCCCTTATTTATTGTTTCTAACGGAGGAGGGCTTTCTCCCAAAGGCTCCCCCCCAGTCTGAGGCTGCGCACAGTGATTTGTGTTTGTTATCAAATAGATCAAGAAACCTAGTGTCCTGGAGAGAGGAGGTTGAGCTGACCAGCAACACATCAAACAAACAAACAAAATAATGTTTGGGTTTTCTTATGGCTGTCTTTAATTTGAAAATTTAAAGGTCAGGTAGTGACTTAAATGGAGAAAATCGAAGATGGTTGATTTTTAAAAAAATATTTTTGTTTTGAAGTTTTGGAGTAAAGTTTTTCCTCGTGGTCGTTAGGATTATCACTGATAGAGTAGTCCACCTATTAAACAGTTAACAGGAGTGTCATGAGTGACAGCTTTTACGGTAGGGCTTACATTAGAGAGTAAAACATAATGATAGTCTTTCCATGCAGGCTAAAACCTTTGTTTTCCGTCTTAAGATAGGAGATTTTTTTTTCATAGCATATGAAGAGAACGTGATCTTAGAAGTGATTTCCCACCGGCATTTCCTCATTTTACATGATGCATTTATGTATTCCATGCATACAAACCAAGGATTGGGTTGTTGTATATTAGAATGTTTTGAAAGGTAGTAGCTCTGATTTTTCTTATTTATTAGCTGGCTATCTTCGTGAACAGTTGTTATGTATTCACAAATGATCAGAATATAAATGAAGTCTAGTAAGCTTTTGTAAAATTCGTTTCACAGACTCACGTTTTCTATGTAGGTATGGGGTTATGCCCTGTGTTAATCTGTTCCTCACTTTTAGAAACTATTTTTGTCTACCGTGAGAATTCATATGGAGGTCCATAAGTCTGACTGTTACCTGGGAGTGATTGTTGTTTTTGTTAATAGTTTTGAGGAGCTCTAAACAGCCATTTGGAGAAAATGGAAAATTCCTTTTAAAAAAAATCTAAATTTGAAGGGAAAAATACTATGGTATGAAAGCTCCTTAAATTTCTATTAAGTTGTTAAAAGTTTAAGAAAAAATACAATTCAATGTATTTTTATTCAAGAACCCTATTTTTTTCATAAAAGAATTTAGTATGCTTAAAATAGTGACTTTTTTGTGAGAGAAAAATTTACCCTAGATTCCTGCCCCAGTTACATTAGATCAACGATATTATATACTGACTTCTTATAAGTTATCAGACTATACGTTTATACACAATGTCTAGAAGCAGCTTCATCTACCATAGTTAATCAGGTTTTGTTGTGACTTCCGGTCTAGATTAGGTAAATGGATTTAAACTACACAAAGGGACAGCCTAGTGTGTAGCTCTGGTCCACCCTGGCCTAAACCTTATAGATAGCTTTAAGAGGAGTCTTGAATCGGGTCTGTCGTTATCAGGAACAGGGAGTTCTAGAACAGCGTGAGAGTTGCAGCTCTGGCACTGGTTGAAATACTGAAGCAGACAGGCTAGCAAACTGAATTGCTTGCTTGTGTATTTACTAGACCGTCAGTGGCAGATAAGACTAACAAAGCATCTCTGTGAAATGGGGGAGAAGTTAACAGTGCCAGGGCTGTGCTGGGAAGGCCTTGGATCAGCACACAAGTGCCTCTATCTGTACTGGCTGAGAGAATACCTTGCCTTTTCATTTCTTTTTGACTGGTGTGTTGATGCTAATTTTTTTTTCTGTATAACTAATAATTGTGTAATCAGAAGCATTCCAGAATGGCTTATATATTTTTTACTTATTTCCCTTTTAGTCAGTTGGTGTCTATGTGGGCATATAAATTATTTTTTTGTCCTGATGGGTTTGTTTGTTTTTTAACCTTACATCAAATAAATGTTTCTTGCAGAAAATGTGTGTCAGTTGGCCTTTAAAATGAAGTTGCCATTTAGCTGTTTTCCTAAGCAACACTAAGCTGTCCTCAGTTAAATCTGGGAGACTTTAAAAGTCTGCAGGCTTCTCAGTACTTTTCCTAAGCTTGCTACTAGCCTATAAAAGTAGGAAACCGGGAGGTAACAGATTTGCTCTGTAGATACCTGTGACTCTGTCTTGTCCTTTTCCTATGACTTGTTCTTTCCTGGGATGACTTTTGGTCGTGGTTGTGTCCATCTCCTGTCTGTATGGTCTCCTCTCCCCCCCCCCCCCCCCAGTTCTCTGTGGCCTGGTGAGAGGTGTGATAGGAACTGCTTATTGTAGGTCTTGTTATTTTGCACTGAGAGCACAAGCCCATGCTGCTTGCTGACATGCAGAATCCATTCTTGGATTAATGTCCTGGTACCAGATGTATGAGGCTGGCTCTGAAGAAGCTTTCCCTCCTAAATACTGTCAAATAAAGAAGCTGAAGATTGGAGAGAAGCCATTTATTTGGAACAGTTTATTTTATGACAGTTTGTGTTTATAAAGAAACCTGCTCATAATATTTACTTGAGGGATCTACACAGTACCCGAAGAAGCCCCACAGGTTTCTTCCTCCCTCCCCCCTTTAAGTTTCCACAGAGCTTAGCGATTCTGTGATACTTCTTGAGTTTGCTTCTGATTAGTTGATTTATGGACTTTATTTACCAGCATGATTGGAGAATTCTTTGGCTAGTCTGAAATTGCACTCTGTCTGTGCTCTGGTCGGTTTCCTAGGAAACAAATGTACTGCATAGATTCCATAATGAGGACTGTGGTTGGCTAGTGACTGTGTAAATTCTGTTGTTTGGTAAAGCTTAGTCTCAAATTCAAATAAAGGTCAAGAAAGCAAAAGTAGTGAAAATGCAAATTTGGGGATTTTATTTTGTATCCAGTGCCAATGCTGCTGCCATTTTAACAGGCTTCTCTGGAGAAAGGCAAGCCCCCCAGCCGTGTTCATTTGCTTTGCAAAGTCTTACACTTGAAGCCGGTTGGGAGATCCTGGTATCTCAGACTAGAGATAGATGCTGGTGGCTGAAGTTGTTGCCGAAGTGACAACAGCAGTGTATTTCAGAAATGTGTGCTTACACTTGAAAATCGTGCTGAGAACAAAGGGGCAGGGTGTAGAGCATCAGAAATATTTTTATACCTAGAAGGAAGTAACATGTTCATTTCTAAAAAATATTATGCAACTTTACATGAAGTAGAACCTTAAAAGTATTAGACAAACTTCTAAAAAATACATTCAAATCATACCATGCACTGATGTGTTTATAATCTAGGTGTTTTTCTTCTGATCTATCTGAACTGCAAGTTGGAGATTGACTTTCCCCTCTTCCTTACTGCTGCCCTTGAACTCTAGCTTCTGTGGCTCTAGACACAGAACGATGAACAGCAAAGTCACTGCAGCTGCTGCTAGGCAGAAAAAAGACAAGAAGCTCACAGAGAGCCAGACCCCCACTATAACCACGGTGAATGTCTTTTTTCTTTTTTCTTTCTTTCTGCTCTACAAAGTGAGTTCAGGGACAGCCACGACTAAAAAGAAAAACCTTGACTCTAGACAAACCCTCTAAGCCCCTCTTTTTCAGGTCTCAAATGGAGGCTCATGACTTATCTTTAACCCCAATTTTAGGGAATCCAACTACCTCTCTGTCCTCCATAGGCTTTGTACACGTGGTACACACACGTCCTGCAGGCATACACACATACATATAAAGGATGTATGTGATGCTTGTGAATTGTTGTTCTGCTAGGACATGGCCTCCCTCTGTACAGCTCTCCTGACAGCATCTCACTGTGTGGCTTAAACAGGAGTTTATTTTCTGTTAATCCTTCATGGTAGAAGCCTGAGGTCTGGCTTTCTGCATGGTTGGTTTCTTCCCAGTGGTTTCCTTCTGCCTGTCCATGTCTTAATTTTATTTTGTAAAGACGTCAATCATTTGAAGGATTATATGGATTAGACTACCTATACAACTTCAGTTTACCTTATTTACTTTTTTTTTTTTTTTTTTGGTTTTTCGAGACAGGGTTTCTCTGTGTAGCCCTGGCTGTCCTGGAACTCACTCTGTAGACCAGGCTAGCCTCGAACTCAGAAATCCACCTGCCTCTGCCTCCCAAGTGCTGGGATTAAAGGAGTGTGCCACCACTGCCCAGCGCTGCCCAGTGTTTTAATTACTTCTTTTGAAGACCTTAGCTCCAAAGATAAGTTCTTTTTCTAAGTGATGGTGGTTAGAACTTGAAAGAGGAATCTGAGGATACAATGTATTCATAGCACAGTCTGTACTTGTACTTACTGGGAGCCCTACATACATACTTAGTTCTGTTTAGTGATTTCTAGTGATTTGTTTTTATTTTATAGTATGTGTGTATGCCTGCAGGATGCGTGTGTACCACGTGTACAAAGCCTATGGAGGACAGAGAGGTAGTTGGATTCCCTAAAATTGGGGTTAAAGATAGTCGTGAGCCTCCATTTGAGTATTAGGAATTAAACACTAGTCCTCTATAAGAGCAGCAAGTGCTCCTAACCACTGAGTCATCTCTCTAGCCCCAGAGTTTACCTTAAAGGAATGGGGTGTGCATGTGCTTCTGAGTGTGTGATGTACACACGTGTGGTTTATATGTATGTATGTATATGTATGTATGCATGCATATATATATTTGTGTGTGTGCATGCGTGCAGGTGGACATGAACATGTGGGTACACTTGTACGTGTCCACCTGTGGAGGCCAGAGATTGATATTGTCTTCCTCAGTTACGCTGCATCCTTATTTTTCGAGGTAGGATTTCTTGCTGAACCTAGAGCTTATTGATTCAGTTTGGTTGTCAGGGCAGTGTGCTCCATGAGCCTCCTGTCTCAGCCTCATCCTAGGGATTGGCATTGCAGCCCTGTACTCTTGTACCTGACTTTTACATGAGTGCTAGGGCTCTGAACTCAGGTCCTCAGATTTGCACCATCTCCCCAGTCTAAGGAATGGATTTGGAGATGGGGGAAAAATAAGACAGGAGTGTGGGATAGAAAATAAATACAAATGTAAGATGTTTTACTAGTTGCTTTTCTAACAGACTAGTACAGAGCAGTCCCTTTACAAAACACGAGGTTCTCATAGCAAGGCTGCTGGTTCAGCCTCTGTTGTGTGGAGTTTGACGTAGGCCTTACATTTAAATCAATCACCAAGTGCTTGGCTCATTCTGTGCTTTTATCAGCTTAGAACAGAGGAATGGACAGTTGGCCCAGGAAGAAGCTGATGGAGTATTTGGCTTTTTGTGCTAACTACCAGAGTTGCTCCCTGGGCGTCACTGCCAGGGGGATTGTACATCTCATCACACTTCTTTGTGTATGACAGCAGTGTTCGTTTCTCGTTTGTATACCTTCAGAGCCCAAGTAGTATGTTCCACTGAATCATTCATGTGCCTCCAGCTTGCTGGCACTTCTGCTCCTGTATTGTACCTGGGTCCTTGGGTCAGGGCTGGTGGCCGGCAGGAGCCCTGTGGCTAGCTAAGCTTTGGGTTGGGTCTTTCTAACCTACTGATTTGTCACGAGTACCAGGCTCAAGTAAGCAATGTGTCAGCTCTATGTGATTAAAAATAAAGTAGGTAAAGACTTTATTTTATTCACACTTTTTATATTTGTTATTAATGGTTAAATTAGAAAATCTTTGGAACACCAGAGTATTGTGTGACCAAATTCAATGGAAGTGTGGATGCTGCTGATTTGTGTCTTCTGAGGACACATTTCCTTTGGTGGTCTGTTTGGTACTATTGTGCTGCTTTCTAGGGAGTTATACAACATCCTGTGGTTAATCACCTAATTCAAATAGGATTTTAGGAGGTGATTTTCCTTATCCTCAGTCCTATCTTCTGCACATAATCAAGTCTCTAGGTTTATCAGTTACAGTTTCCAAGATTTTATCTAACTTTTGCAATTGCTCTTAAGTCTATAGTTATATACCTGCAGGGCGGGAGGTATAGCTAGTGATATAACACATGTTTACCATGCACAAGGCCTGGGACTCATTCTCAGCATGCATGTACACAAACAGTGTATTTGCATTCTTCGTGTGTAACACAAGCCCTTAGACAGCACTGTAGTTAGAAGCTCACCAAATCCCCATAGACGACTCATGTGAAAGGTACTTTTTGCTTTTTATAAGTAAAACTGTTTATACATTTATACTTTAAAGGTACAGTTTGAATAAAATTCTTATATTTGATTCACGCTTTCTTTGCTCAAGTATCTTTAAGAAATGTTACTTTACTATAGTGATGGCCAGATGTGTGAAAGGTCAGATATGACTACCTTGTTTTTTCAGGTCATAATTATAGTTATTAACTGAGCATCTCAGAAGCAGGCAGGGTAATATGTAGTGTAAACACACTAGCACTGTTTGTGCTCTGTTAAGAAGGGTTTGATTGGTAAGCCAGGCTGTGAATTGCACTTGGTTACAGATCATAGTTTACAGACTCTTACTCTGTTGTATTCTGGTGAGATGGACTATTGACACAGGAGGACTGGGGTTTGAACCAGCGCCTCATGTGTTCACTGGGGGCGGAGTGCCGTAGAGCTCTGTCTCCGGTTTGGATTTTCTTACAGGCAACTTTATCTCTACCTAGATACCTAAAGGGCATTTTCCCCACTCTGAAAAGGCAATACTTTTACTGGAATATGCCAGAGTATTAACTTCTTTTTGTTAATTTTCCCAGATATATAATGTATTTTGCTATATCAGCTCAAATATGTTAATCTATTATAACTTTTAGTATTAATTGTATTTTATTTTTTATTTGGGGAGCTCCTGTGTTATACATACTAGATCATCCTTGCTTATCCTTTATACATATACCTTTTCTTTTCTTTCTTTCTTTCTTTTATTTTTAAAGTAGGGTGTCAGTGTGTAGCCAGAGCTACTCTGAAACTTGCTATGTAGACCAGGCTTTATTTTAGTCACACTTTTCATATTTGTTATTAAAGGTTAAATCAGAAAATTTTTAGAACACCAGAGAATTGTGTGACCAAATTCACTGGAAGTGTGGATGCTGCTGATTTGTGACTTCTGAGGACACATTTCCCTTGGTGCTCTGTCTGATGCTATTGTGCCCTAAGTCACAGCTCTGGGCAGAGATGGAATATGCTGATGTAAATCTGGCCAATTACATTTTTAAAAATAATTGTCCTCATACTTGCTTACTTGTAAAAAAAAAAACTACACTTTTTATTTAAGTGTGAAGCGTTGCTTCACATGTAGAGGTCAGAGGACAGCTTTCTGGGGTAGGTTCTCCTCTCACTGTGGGATCGAACTCAGCTGGCACCCACTGAGTCACCTTGCCAGCCCTGCTTCACCTTTTCTTTTCTTTTCTTTTCTTTTCTTTTCTTTTCTTTTCTTTTCTTTTCTTTTCGTTTCTTTTCTTTTCTCTTTCCTTCCCTCCTTCCCCTCCCTCCCTCCCTCCCTTCCTTTCTTCCTCTCCTTTCTTTCTTTCCTTCCTTCCCCCCCCCTTCTTTCTTTTTCTTGTATGTGAGTACACTGTCACTCTCTTCAGAACACACCAGAAGAGGGCATCAGATCTCATTACAAATGGTTGTGAACCACCATGTGGTTTCTGGGAATTGAACCCAGGACCTCTGGAAGAGCAGCCAGTGCTCTTAACTGCTGAGCCATCTCCCCAGCCCTCACTTTTTCTTTTAAACTATTTATTTATTTACTTAATTGTGTGCGCGTGTGTACCACATGTGTGAGGTACCCATCAAGGAGGAGCTCCGTGGTTACAGGCAGTTGGGAGCAGCATGGCGTGGGTCCTGGGACTCAGGTCCTCCAGAAGAGCAGCCAGTGCTCTTAGCTGCTGAGCCATCTCTTTACCCCACCCCTCTTTACTTTAAAAATAGTTTATTCTTGAATGTGTGTATGATGCGTGTATGAGTGAATGAGACAGTGCATATGGAGGTCAGAAGACAACAGTGTGGAGTCAGAGCCCCATCTCTGCTGAATGCTGGGATGACTGTGTGTGCCACTATGCCTGCCTATTCCCTATCCTTTAGTCCCTTTACTAGTCTTTCTGTGACATACGTCTACTGAGTTTTAGTGTTCCTTTCAGTGTTTCTGGTCTTTGTTCTTTTCTTTCTTAGTCTATCCTAAATTTTCTTTGTGTATCCTTTGTCATCTAACCATTGTGTGTTTTTAGCTTTTTTGTGTCTCTCTGTCCCTCCGCTCCCTACCCCAGGTGTGCTGTTCTTTCTGTCTGTGTCTTTCTTGTCTCATGTAGCCCAAGCTGTTGTTAAACTCCCTAAATAACCAAGGACTGCTTGAACAACTCCTCCTTGCACTCCCAGGGGCTGAGAGTACAGACACTGGAATATTGGACTATGGTGCATCTGCTTTGTACCATGTTTTGTGGTAAACCTTTATTGGCTTTTTTATTCCGTTCTTGTTCAGTATTTTCACAGTACCTTTCATGGGATAGCTTGGCTCTTTTCTCATGTTCCTATTAAATAAGATACCTATGCCTATATTTTAGAATGAGCTTGATGTGCTAGGGATAGGAAGTTGTCTTAGATTCATGGTTCAAGATTTTTTTCCCTTATTGCTTTTATGAAGTACCTTTAAATATGGCCACTCAAAAATCTAAGTGAAATACACTCATTAGAATGAAAAAAGATGAAAATTTAGCAAGTGTGAGAAAACACAGCAACTGAAATTCTGCATTGCTGTGGGAATTATACATTGGTATGAGAATGTAAATTGGAATGAACAAATTGGAAAGCTGTTTGGCAGTATCTACCAGAACTAAACACTTGCATACTTTACAGTTCAGCAATTTCACTTGGAGATACATGTAAATGTACTAGAATGAATGGTCATAGCACTATTTGTAATATTCCCAAACGGATGCTTCACAGTGACCATCACTGCAGTATATGGCAAAGTGTTACACTGATATAACAAAATAAATCACATCTCATAGTATTGATATCTTTGTCTCCTTCCTTAGTAGTTTGCTTTGGTTAACTGGATATTAGGAAACCTTACTGGCATAGCAGCTTCATAAATGCTTAGACATTGAAGAGAATACTGTCCTGAGACTGTAGCCAGACCCCTAGCCCAGAGTCTGTGTGTGTCTCTCTCTGTATGTGTCTTTTTACCTAGGGGAAGTGGTACAAAGAAAGGAGAAATGGGGGCTCCTTGAATGCAAGGAGTGTTCCGTGATCTGGTTGTAGGCTCTGTTATAAAAATTTGTGAAGTAGTAGGAAGACATATACTCATTATTTCCTGATTGCATATCATGTTAGAACACAAACGGAGATAAACTGAGCCTTTCATGTAGCCTGTTCTCTACTACTTACTGTCTGAGGTTGACTTTTCCTGGTGTCTGTCCCTCCTTTGTGTCACCCAGTCCTCTTTGGTTGGTTGACTCTTGTGTTAACAGTTCTCTTCCTGGGGTCTCTTAAGTCAGTGTTACGGTTGGAACATGAAGTGTCTGTCTCAGGCCGGCGTGTTGAGTGTTTGGTTCTTAGCTGACGGTGCTGTTGGGAAGTTCTGGGAACTTTTGAGGTGAAGTCTGCTGGAGGCAGAGAATCACTGGGCTGTGTTCGTGCTCTGGCCTCTTCCTTTGTTCCTTCTCTCTGCTTCCCGGTGGCTTGGAAGTGTGCAGCTCTGCTCTGCTCTGCCAAACCCCTAAACTGTGAGCCAAAATAAGTCCTCTCCCCTTGAGTCGTTTCTCTCAGATCAGGGCAGTAGCTGAGCTAGTGTAGTAATGTGGGTGCTTTGGGATGGGGTGGCCTGCAATGTTGAGCAACTTGATGATGCAGTTTTACTTAAATGAGGGCTATCTTGGTAAAATTTGGAATTTTCATATTTTCACACACACACACACACACTCACTCTTGATCCTATCTGGATGATCAGTTTTTCTATTTATCTAAATAGGTATCTAAATGATATATTTCATATATCTAATATCTAAATTATAAACCAATACTGAAGGTAGTTAAATTCTTTTACAATGACAGGTTTATTAATGTTTTCATGGCAGTTTGGGTTTAGAAATTCACTTTATCTAGCCATTTTCAGAAAACTAGGAGCTCAACATTAGTGGATTTCTCAAATAGTAAAAATTAACATTGTGGAGAAAGCTCACTGTTTTAACTTTTTTGTGAACATATTTCCTCGAGTTTAAGTGAAAACATTATGCCATTATTTGCCTTTGGAAATGTAGATTAACAAGCGGAAACCTTTAAAATTATCTTTCTTGTTTATCTCTTTCTTATCTGGACAATGTCTTCTTATTTTTGAAGCTTTGTATCTTTGGTCCTGTTTTCTGCAGTCAGTTCCAGAAAGCATCAGTCAGCCCTACTGACAAGCCCATTAAATTGACTGATTTATCAATCTGATTTGACTAGCCTTTGATGATGATCCTGTGAAATGTTAGCTGAAGTTTCCCTGTGCTTCCCGCAGAGCAGTCCTTGAGAGATAAGCATTGTCTGATGGCTTGGTCGTGCAAGTATCGTCTCTCTTGAACATAAGGAAAGATGCGTAGCCTTATAAATAGCATTTTGCCTATGAATATATTGTACTTGTGAACATATTTGATATATGAATTTTTGATTTGTATGTATCCTACTTAAATTGCGTTTTATCCAACTGGCTATGTTCTTTCTGGCAGTCAAAAGTCTTACCACAGAGTATGTTTTCTATATACACTGCTTTATTGATGTATATACATTGATACAAAACCTCTACCTTTCATAAAGGAATTGATTTTCATATTAAAACTTAGTTTTAAAGCCAAGTGTGGTGGCACATGCCTGTAATGCCAGCACCAGGTACAGTGAGGCAGGGGGATTTGTAGCTGGAGGCCAGCTTGGAGGTTGCATATGGAGATCCTCCCTAAAAAAAAGTAGTAATAATTTTATAAATTTACACTGTTGATTTCCTTTTTTTAGGTCATTTTTTTTTGCTGTTAAACAAGTATGTGCTTTGTGTGTGTGTCACATTGAAGAGTTGAACGTGGGTGTGTGTGCATGTTGGAGATTAGAGGATAACTCTGGGTGTCATAGGCACCTTCCACCATGTTTTTTTTCATGTTTTGAGAAAGGGCCATTCAATGGACTGCAAGTAGACTGGACCTACTGGCCAACCATACCAGGGGTGATTTGAATAAGAATGGCCCCATAAGCTCTTATAGGATAGGTGTGGCCTTGTTGGAGTAGGTATGGTCATGTTTGAGGAATTGTGTTACTGCTAGTGGGGCTTTGCGGTCTCAAAAGCCCACACCAAGTCCAGTCTCAATTTCTCTTTCTGCTGCCTACAGATCTGGATGTAGAACTCTTGGCTGCTACTCCAGCACCATGTCTGTTTGCGTACAATCATGCTCCTCACTGTGATAATGGACTAAACCTCTGAGACAGTAAGAAGCCCACAGTTAAATGCTTTCCTTTATAAGAGTTATCTTGGTCATGGTGTCTCTTCACAGCAATAGAACAGTTACCAAGACAGATTGGTACCAGGGAACAGGGTATCGCTGTCTGTGCTGTTTGTTGGCAGAATATAGAAGACATTGAGACTTGGGACTAGAGAAACATTTAATTGAGGGCTTGCTTTCTTTCAGAAAAGTTGCCTTGGTTGTGGTGCCTTCATAGTGACTAAGACAAGTTGCAAGGTTCCACCTGCCTGTTTATGCCTGTGCTCAGCATTTTGTTGTTGTCGTTTTTTCCTTTCCTTCTCTTTTGCTTCCCTCCCGTCTCTCTTTCTTTCAGACAGTCTTACTATGTAAATCAGGGTGGCCCCAAGCTCACAGAAATCCACCATCTTCTCCCAGTTTTTTGTTTGTTTTTTAAAATGTTATTTCTGGGACTCAAACTCAGGTCTTTGTGCAATGCAAGGCAGGTACTGAGCCATTTCCCAACCCATATCTGTCTTCTTAAGAGTATTCTATTGATCTGAGAAATAAATATTTCCTTACATGTAGTAAGCAACAATATGAGGTTCTAGATAACAGTTTTGAGAAAGGTTCACCAAAAAAAAAAAAAAGATCGATTTGACTAAATACTTAAACTTTGCTATTGTAAGAAAACAATTGCATCTGAGGGTTTAGCTCAGTGCTGTAGAGTATTCCCTATCATGCACAAGGCCCCTCCATGTCATCCCTAGCACTGCAGATCCATCCATCTATACATACATACATACATACCATACAATTTTAAAGAAGGAACAATCAGGAAAATGATGTAATGATATAATAAAGAATTGATGTCTTTTGGTGGGGGTGGCAGGGGTTGAGACAGAGTTTCTCTGTGTAGCCCAGGCTGTCCTGGAACTGGCTCTGTAGACCAGGCTGGCCTCGAATTCACAGAGATCTACTTGCCTTTGCCTCTGCCTCCTCAGTTCTGGGATTAAACGTGTGCACCACCGTCACCCGGCCAAGAGTTGATGTCTCTAGACATTGTAAATAATAAATTATTATTATAAATGTAACTTATTTAATTTTTAATTTAATTTGTTCTGTGGTGTGTGTGTGTGTGTGTGTGTGTGTGTGTGTGTGTGTGTGTGTGTGTGTATGTGTTCACCTGTGCATCCTATCAGTTCACCAAGTTTTAGAATTCACACCCCACAAGGAGGGTCTAGTTGCTGTATTCCTTGATTGTCTTTGGAAAGCAATTTGACAGTGTACAGACTGAAGAGTTTTGGCACCAGATGTATAAACTGAGGACATGACTGCTCCAAGGTATGTTTGAGGACGAGTACAGCCAGAGGCATTTGGAAGAGTTCATAGCAGAGAGAAAATAGTAAACTGAACATGGCCAACAGACTAGACTGGGTCACGGGTGTGGTTGTAGAGCAAGAGAGGAAGACAGGGAGGGGCAAGAGAGGAAAAGAAGAGAGTGTATAGCTGAAGTAGTAGGTTTAAGGGAATGAGAAATGGAGAGAAAAACCCATGAGCTAGAGAAGCTTTTTAGGGTTGATGACCAGGTAAGAAGAGCTTAGAAGAGTCACAGGTACACAGTGAGAGACTGGGTGAGCCGGAGGCCAGCAAGCTCTTTGGTATGCTAATAGGCTCCACAGATGGCCATTTGTCCCTGCTGACAGTGATAAGAAGTGGCTCCTTTGCTGGAGGAGAATAGGTCCCAGAAATTGGGGGAGTGGAGTTTCCTTTGGTCATAACAAGAAGTTTAAAGAGCCATAAGTAAATGCAATCATACTAGTTTAGTAATTCTAATGTAAGGGATATAGAAGAAAGATACACATATAAAGCTGATATTCCCAAACCAGTTGTTGTATGTGGTTGCTTGTTTATTTGTTTGAGTCTTGTTACTTAGTCCAGGATAGACATCAATTTGTTATGTAGTTCATACTGGCCTAGAGTTTGCATTCTTCCTGCCTCCACTTTCCAATCCTGGGATTGCAGCGTGCCACCATGCCCAACACTGGTTACTTCTGTGCTGTTGTGCAGAATTGAGTAGTTATGATAGAATCCAATCAGAACAGAAAATATTTATTAGGCAGTTGTTATGTGTTGGGTACTTTCCTATGAAATGAGTAAAGACAGAACCATCTGCCTTTATAAAAATTTCAATTTGAGTAGGGCAGAGAGACCAAACAAGATAAAAGAACCTATAAGAGATATAGGTGTTTAGGAGAAAATATCAGAGAAGAGGGATAGGAGATATCTCAGGCTTAGGACTTGACATTTGAGATAAGAGTTAGCCAAAAAAGAACTCACTGAGCCAAGCACACCATAGTCTAGCACTTAGCGGGCAGAGACCAGTAGATCTCTGTGGCCAGTAGATTTGAGGCCTGCCTGGTCTACATAGTGATCTCCAGGGCAGCCAGGAATACATAGTGAGACCCTGTTTTGAAAAACAAAAAAAGAACTCACTGAAAAAAGCGCCTTTTGTGTTAGAACTTAAAGCAAGGTGTCTAGAGGAAGTTCATAGAAATGTGTCTGGTGAAGCTCAGGACCCCAGTGGAGTGACCGAAGTGGGTGACAAGCGGGTGCAAGAGGGGGGAACTGGAGAGATGATTAGAAGGGACAGGGAGGGTGTGTGAGACGGCCAGACTATGTAGAGGCCTGTGGCAAAAGGAAAATTCCTGCTGTAAAGTTGTCAAGTAGAAAAAGGAACAACACTTGTCTTCTACACCAGCTTAATCATGACAATTAACTTAAATATGCATAAAGAAAATATACCGAAAAACTTAAAAAACCGATATAGGCCGTTAATGTAGAAGGACACAGTAGAGAATTCACTGAAATGGCCTCTGCGTTAGAAGGTTTTGGTTGTAGATATGAGAGAGAGAGAGAGAGAACAGCCAGAGGCTTCTGGAAAATTGCAGAGCAGAGAGAATAAACAGGCTGGACATAGGCTATCTTCCATCGGAGAGTAGAGGGTGAGGAGAGTGGAGTACGGCTGCTGTGAGGACTTTGCCATTATGGAGGAGGTGAGAAGGGCTAGGGTGCTAGCTTGGGGCTCTGAAGTGTGTGATGGGTACTTGTGACTAGAGACTGTAGGAGCCTGGAGGCCACATTGGCTTGGTCCACAACCACAGGTGTATGTCAGAGTTTGTGTCCCTCTGCCACAGGCAAACAAGGCAGGTGACTCCTTTGGCAGAGGGAACCTTGTCAAAAGTTTCTAAGGAATGCTGTCTATTATCTAACTACCTGAAAACCCTTGTACAGTCCTGTCCTTTCTGGGCATATGTACTGTTTTTTGGAGTTTGGGAATTGGAGTTTTCTTTGGACCCGACACTGTAGTATTATATATTTTGTTCTTTTGCTGTACTTCTGGAATTTTGCTGTATTTTATTTGTTATTATGTAATTTTAAAAGTGTGTATATAGGTCAGAGGACTCTTCACCTCTCCACAGGGTTTCTCTGTGTAGCCTTAGCTGTCCTGGAACTCACTCTGTAGACCAGGCTGGACTCAAACTCAGACATCCACCTGCCTCTGCCTCTTGAGTGCTGGGATCAAAGGTGTGCGCCACCATCTGACTCAGAGTCTGGCGTTTTAGGAGTGTGTTCTTGCCTTTTGTTTTGTGTTTTGGGGCGAAGTCTTTGTTGTTTCTGCTGCTGGTCTACACCCCAGGCTAGCCCTCCTTGGACTGCTGTACCTTCCTCTAGGAGTACAGAGGCTGGGGTTAAACGGAGCCACACATCCAGCTTTCCAACTGGGTTCTGGGGATTGGATTAGGGTTGTCAGGGTTGCCTGGCAAGCTCAAGGGTCCGCTGAAGCATCTCACCAGAATTTAAAAAAAAAAGTATTTTTAAAAACACAAAAGATTTTTTATATTTGTGTCTTTGAAAATCTTTGAAATCGAGTATTTTTGATCTTCCCAAGGTGGATGTGATGTGGTTACTGAGAGCAGACAACGACAGTGTCTTCAGATAGGGACTGTAGAAATTATTTTCTACCCTCACTTTATGATGCGGAAGCGATCTGGAGAAGCAAGCAGGCTTCTGGATCCTTTTGACAGTGTTTACATCTTCTGTCATTTAATCTGTGGCTTTCTCGCTCCTGAGTGACTTTTGTGATTAATAATTTAGCTAATCTTTGTTGAAAAAATAAAGTCTTTTGTGGAGAAAAGAAATCTAAGTCTGTTTCATAAACCACCCCAGCAGCTCTGGTATCAGTAACAGGCACTTTTGCCTAGTTAAGAGCCAACTTTGGATTCAGTCTTACTGGCTTTAAAATGTATTCTTGATCCCTGTTAACTGCTTTCTGGCCTTTAGGAATGCTTGACTTGTGTGCTTTTGTTCCCACATTTACAGAGATGATGCTAAGTACATGCTTCATAGAGTTGTAGTTAAGAATTAACTAAATTCATGTGGGGAGAGTGCCAGGCACATAAGATAATTATTACTGAAGTTTAAATATTTGGAAGACTCTCATCATTTTCCTGCCCTCACCCCACCCCCACACACCCCTGGATGCCGAGAAAATTGAATTCAAGAAATCTTTAAGCGCTCAGTGGTTAAAGAGCTCTGGCTGTTCTTCTGTAGGCCTCAAGTTCATTTCCCAGTAATCACAGAGTGGCTAACATCTCTAATGCCAGTTCTAGGGTTTCTAACTCTCTCTTCTGGTCCCCTTGGGCACCAGGCACTGGGGTGGTGCATATATGAACATACAGGCTACACTCATACACATAAAATAAAAATAAATAAAACCTTAAATCTTCACGTATTTATGTCTTTAAAGCCATCTCACCAGGCCCCTGAGTATATATGTCTTAAAGCATTCTTTATTTAAAATATCGTGTTTGTGACTTTAACAGGTAATTTAGTATGGACATTTTAAAGCTAGCCCTCTTAGTGCAGCAGTATCAAATCATGCACACTTGTGGACTGAGTGGCCACCTTCTCAGTTAGTATTGAGTTGTGAGAGAAGGATGCTTGTTTTACTGGAGTTAGAAAGGCATTTAATGTTCTTCGAAGTGACAGTGTTCTGAAATGTGGGGCAGGGCTGAATGGCCAGAGCAGCTCCTAGAAAGGCTGCTGATTTGCTGGAGCAGGCAAGGACTTGCTCTGTGAGTATCCAGGTCAGGGTGGTGAGGAGCTTTTAAACAGACACAGGGGTAAGGAGCATCCTGTGGAGAATGGTAGATGGAGATGGAGCCACCCTTCAAACATGCCATCACAGCTCTGGTATCTACATATTCTCTAACCCCAGATGCTAAAGACCACTGAACTCACAGAGTGAATGTAACATAGGAATAAATCATTTACAAGTTTAAAACATTTAAAAATATGACAGTGGTTTGATGAAATTGAAGGATGGAGAAAATGAAATTTAACTCTGTGTACTATGAATGTTTGTGGAAAATAATCTGAGATTTTATGTCTTCATTGTAGTTAAGGATAGATAATTATATCCTTAGGCTGTCTCTAATCTAGTTTGTGTTTGTGGCTATTTGGGGATTGTGTAGAATTCTATTAGTTTCTATTAAGAAAAGTGGGAATAATACTTTTAAGTGGTTTCCTGGCCCCTGTGGTGAGATCAACCATTGCAGCCTAAAGCTGTGGTGAACAGAGTGATCTGGGGGCAGATGTGAAGCCAAGCATGGGGAGCTCTGGAACACAAACTCTCCTCAAAGGCAAGCTGCCACCGGTGGCTTCCCGTCTCTTACCAGGCCCCATCTCTCAAGTCTCCATCATGGCCCAGTAATGAATGCTTCAAGTTATAGCTCCATTAATGGGTTGATCATTGAGAGTCCAGAGTCCTCAGGGTCCAAGTGCATCATTTGGCTACCAAGCCTTCAGTGCATGAACATTTTGGGGGAACACTTTATATGTAGTCCATAATGCACTAGTTTAACCCTAAAAAGAGTAACAGGACATATGTAAATAGAAATCATATATTTCTACTGCACTAGTTTACTACAGACATGTTTATTGTCTTTGCAGAACCATAGCTTGTAACGCAGGGTTTCTGTGGGCATGTGAATTGTGTCTAAGACCTGAAGGGTACTCACCTATTAAGTGTGGTTTTGTAGTGAGTTCTAACAGGTCTCAGGTACTTAGACACTCAGTGATTATTGCTTTTATTAACAGTTGTGGTATTTAATTGAACCTAGAGATCACTTGAAATTTTCCTTATGACCTATTACAGGCCTCTGAGAAGTTATTTTTAAAGTGTGATTAATATTTATGATTTAGTAGGTAAACTAAGGGTTTTAGTGTTTGGGGGTGGAAGGAAGGAAACAAGGAAGGCAGGCATGCATCAACAAAGCCCCTCATGAGTCATGAAAGGATGACATGGAATTAGCATTTCCCCTACCTCTCCTACTAAGCAAGGCTCAGGTCCAAGGACGACTGGCTTGTGACTTGGATTGCTGAAGAATACCTTTGATATCACTTTCTTCTGGGTTTGGGTTGGTAATGTGTGCATAAGAATGTTCAGAATTTGTGGGGATAGGAAAATTACTATGAATGAATGTTTTGGCTTAGTTTTTTTTGAATGGGGAGTTTTTGTTCTGTGTTACAAGAAGTATTAGCACCGGGGAACTTCTGGACACCAGTCCTGCTTTCTGCCCTGGCAGTGACTGAGTGTTACCCAGAGACACTGTATCTCTTAGCTTTATTTGCTGCTTAGTTTTTCTGGGTGTTTTTAAACCCCTTTGAGAATTGGTTAACAACTTTGTGTCAGGCACACTCTAGCCCAGGCTAACCTGAAAATCACTGTAGTACAAGGTGGCCTTGAACTCACAACAGTACTCCTATCCTCAGCCTCCCTAGTGCTGGGATTTCAGGCATGAACCATCACGTCCAGCTGGACATAGTTTGTTTTAGTGCTAGAACCAAGCCCAGGATTTCTACTTGCTAGGCAAGTGCTTGGCCACTGAGCCCTACCTTGTACAGTGGTGTATCTGTGGACTCCTCTGGTCTGGTAATGCTAACACACTCTAGTTTGTGTGCTTGTACTTCAGCATATGTCTTTCCTCTAAAAATAGAAACTTAAGGTATAAGATAAGGATATGGAGAATGAGCTGAACTTCTGGGAAAGTGTACTTTTTTGAGAGAAGAAAGACTAACATGGTATTTTTTCATAAGAAATCTATTCAAAAAAATTCCAGATTAAAAAGTACTAGTAGTGTGCATGCGATTAAATAATTCTTCTGCATTATATAAAGACACAGTGTCTTCCTACTGGTGTATTCACAAAAGCACTCTAGCAAGGAAAAATTAAAAAGCTTACCTTCTCATTTTCATTTCTAAGGGAATAAAGAGGGAGAATTCATTATGTAAAGCATTACAAACAAGCATGCATTAAAGCGCTACATATGATGATGGCATATTGTTGAACACCCCAAGAAAGATCATTTGCATGGAAGATGATTATTCAGTAGGGCTTTAATTTACAAGAAGTGTTCCGTCGTTTAATTGAGCCCCTTTCCGCACACTGCCTCGCTTCAGTGCGTTGCATTTGCTGCAGCACATGTACAATGCCATCAGGGTGGTTAAAATTCGATTCAGTCTAGCTGGAAGGTAAAACAACAGCTGAATGCCATGTCATAAAAGCATACATTATTAAACATCCCAAGATTGGTTTTGGAGTCAGTTTTCTATTGGCTGGTTTGTACTGTAAAGCTGATGGTCTGATCCTTTTTTTCTAATAAGATTTTTATATAAGATTATTTGTCTCTTTTGGTCACTAGTTAAATTATATGGTTCAATTTAACATTTTTTCAGTTTTATATGGCCATTTATCTGTATTGTGCTATTGTGAAGTGATCAGACATAGACAGTATTCATAGCTATTACAAAAAGAAAACTATTCAGTAAAAAAAAAAACACCGAAATACACATTTCCACAGTTAGCTGACTTGTGATTAAAATGCCCAGAAAGATAATATGTTGTAAAGTTTTAAAAATATTTTTTTATTTTGATTTATTTTCTTGTGTGTGTGTGTGCGCGCGTTTCACTTGTTACAGATATTGAGGTCAGAGGATGGCCTGTAGAAGTCAGTGCTCTCCTTCCATCTTGTGAGGTAGGTCATTGGGCTTGGCAGCAAACATCTTTACATGAAGAACTGTCTTTTCCAGCCCTGTAAAAGAGATTGTTGACTGGGTGATGGTGGGGGATGCCTTTAATCTCCCAGCACTTGGGAGGCAGAGGCAGGTGGAGCTCCGTGAGTTCAAGGCTAGCCTGGTCTACAAAAAAAAAAAACAAAACAAAGCAAAAAAAAACTTTACTGCCTCTTCCTCTTCCTCCTCTTCCTCTTCTTCTTCTTCCTCCTCCTCCCCCTGTAGACAGAGAAAAGATTTTGAATGAGCCAGGAACTGACTCCCTGAAGATATTTAGTCTTTGAGACACTTAAAGTAATGATTGTGAGAAGCTGGTAGCCAAGCCTATTCTTTTTTTCCCCCTTTGGAGTGCTTCATGAATTTGCGTGTCATCCTTGCACAGGGGCCATGCTAATCTTCTCTATATCATTCCAATTTTAGTATATGTGCTGCTGAAGCGAGCACGCCAAGCCCATTCTTAATGTAGGAGCACTGAGCTTGTGTCAGGGAGGAGACACTGAAGTCCTGCGAGCTAAGTCAGCAAAAGATAAGGATGTCAGTACTATGCAGTCCCTGCGTAAGGCCCGCTGTGTAAGAAAGATAGGCAAGGGAGGAGATAGAAATCTTGGACTGGAAACCATATGCTGATTACCATTTTTATGACAAGAAATGGCAAAGAATATTTGTGAGAATAAGAAGGAAGCTTGAAGTGGAGATAGAGGAGGCTAAACTTCTTTTACAGTGTGTCCACCATGTGTTTGATGAGTGAAGTCTTTTTGCCAAGCACAGGGAGGGAGTGAGCGAGGGTGAAATCGAACAACTAATAAAACTAGGGAGAGTGGATTTTAAATGGCCGCTATGTGAAAAGGA
Source organism: Tokudaia tokunoshimensis (assembly GCA_036184795.1). Classification (NCBI taxonomy): domain Eukaryota; kingdom Metazoa; phylum Chordata; class Mammalia; order Rodentia; family Muridae; genus Tokudaia; species Tokudaia tokunoshimensis. Next base: position 46,872,881 of record BTHU01000005.1, read on the forward strand.
GCTTGACTGAGGGCAAATGATGAGAAGACATAGCAGTTAGCCCAAAGAGCGCATTGCAGTAACTACCTGCGTGGCTCACTAAGCCGGTCCACCTCTTCCTTAGAAGTTTGCTTCTGAAAGCTCATGTTTGATTGTGTAACACCCTGAATTTTGAGGCTCTATAGGGCTAGTTATTCTTAAGGTAAGAAAGGTTGAAATTGTTTAGGAAAAGACTGGATGAGACTTTTAATTATTATATTATTTGTTCTTTGAGAATTTCATACATGCATGTAATAAATTTTGATTATACTCAACCCACACATACACTTCCCTCCATTTCCTCCCAGATGCCATCCTACATTTCCCTCTCAATTTCTTCTCCTCCTCCTTCACCATCATCCTCTTCATACCCGCCCCTCCCCTGCCCCCCAGTGAATCCAGTTAGTCTGGTCCAAATATGCACGAGTGTAGACCACGGTATCTTTATACTGGGCAAATCTGTCAGGATTTTTTTTTTGGCTATGTACAAAAGGCCTAGATAACTGTATAAACTTTCAGCACAATACCTTACATAGTATACACTCTTAGTACCTAGCTGTTCTGTTGTTCAGCTGTTTTTCTGTTTATGAGTGTGTGTGGTTGCACATTGTATGTAATGGGCGGGAGGGAATGTGTGTATTCTTGTTTGTGTGTTTGTGTCTGTGCTGTGGTGCTTGTGTGGAGGTCAGAGGACAGCCTTTGGGCGCTAGTCCTCATCTTGCTCCTTGTTTGAGAAGCTTCTCTTGGCTGCCGCATCAGCCAAGCCGACTGTCTTTGAGCCTCTGAAGTCTCTTGTCTCCCCTCGCATTTCTCCTGCAGTGTTACTGTGAACTGTAGATGTTTGTGCTACCAAGTCTGCTTTTACTTGAGTTCTGGGGCTCTGAGCTTGGGCTGTCAGGCCTGTGTTGTGCACAAGCGCGTTTACAGTGAGCTGTCTTCCTGGCCTTAGACACCTCTTGAAAACAAAAAATCTGTTGAAATTTGTTTCTTCTGAGCATTTAAACAATTGTATTTACTGTAATGACTGCTGTTCCTGCTGCTGCTATTGTATGTGGTACTGGAGGCTGACCCCACGACCTTCCAGATGCTGCTGGGTCAACACTAGTTCTGCCCTGCCTTTACTTCTGTCTCTGTATCTCGAGGTACCTGTTCTTGAGCCCACAACAGCATATTGTTTTATTTGATGAACACGTATCTCAGATGAATGGGCTGCATGCAATGTTTATTTTCCTACCTTTACATCTCTATTCTTAGAGAATTGGACAGCTTCTTTCTTCCTATTCAAAGCTGTCACATAGCTGAACATAGACAAATAAACCTAAGTAAATCACTGGATGACAGTAAGTATCTCAGGTAGGATAGGGAGCATCAAGTACATGTGGGAAAGGCTTTCTAATTTTTGTAAAAAAAATTTTTAAATTTATTTTTATTATATGTGTATCAGTGTTGTGCCTGCATATGTATTACATGTGTATGTGTTGCTTGCAAATGTCAGAAGAGGTCATCAGATACCCTGGAGTTACTTTCAGTTGTGAACCACCATGCTGAGAACTGCATCTAGGTCCTGTGTGAGAGCAGCAAGTGTTCTTAACTGAGGGCATCTCTCCAGCCTCCAGGTTTGCTGATTTCTGTAGTGCAGTGGGAAGGCCTTTCTGTGGGGGCGCTTACCTGGATTGAAGTTGAGGAACAGAGCGTGCAGGTATCTGTAGCATGCTCAGCAGTCAGTATGAAATCCTTGAAGTGGGAGCAGAAATGTGTTTGAGGCTGAGTGAGGGAGGGTTTTGCAGACTAAGCAGAGTAACCTGAGGGGCGAGGATAGACAAGTAGGTAGGTTGGGTATTGGGACAAATAGATGGATTCTTCTGCTTACCTACTATTGTCTCTGTAAGAATGAAGCTGGAAACAGAAGGAATTGGAGATTTGAAGAGATGTCTTTTATCTGAGCATGGTCCCTGGACCCACAGTCCAACATCTGAGAGTTAAAGATGCTTAGGGGCCAACTTAAATGTGCTGATTCGAACCCTTTGAGGCTGAAATTGTTTTCTTAAGCCCACTGGGTTACTTTGGTGCACAGAAATTTTGAGAGGCACTGGATAGAGGTAAGAACAATTAGCAGTAACACTAAGGACTCACTTGAATTTAGCCATCTAAACACTGACCTTGGGTTATATTGAAGCAAGAGGGAAAGAGGGAGTTGAGTGTGTACATGGGGTTGTTATAGATGATGTCCTGTAAATGCTAAGGTGCAGTAAGAAAGAAATGAGGACAGGCCAGTGAACAAATGACAGGGTCAGTCGAGTCAAAATAAGTCCATGAAAGAAACTCAGACACAGATCTGACTGACTCAATCACAGGTGTTCCCCGCCCCTGACCCTCTTCTTCCTAACCTGTTTTTTGACTGTAGAATGGTTTGTTAGAAGAAGCAATATCTAATTGAGAGTTTGTTGTTTCTTGGATTAGTTTTCTCCCTGTATAGTCCAGGCTGGTTTTGAACTTTGAGTCTCCTGTTTTCCCCTCTTGAGTGTTGGGATAAAGCTGTGTGCTATACGGCATTTATTTTTATCTAGTCTTGGGTAAGTCTTGTAACAACCTCTGAACCAGTTTTGGTATCACTGTGCAGCTTGAGTGCCTAACAGTTGAGCCTTGTTCAGAGCATGAAATTGATGTGTGGAGATATCCTGTGAACTCTGAAGTGCTTTGCCCTAGTCTGTGTAACACTATTTTTCATACTACTTTTTTCCCTTTTATAGCTTGTATTTTATTCATGAGGTATTCTGCCTCATAGCTATGACAAAAGTATAAATCTTGGAGAAGAGCATGGAAAAGGTATTTGTGACTATTGTAACCATTTGCCTCTTAATAAAATACTATCTTAGAAATGTACCAGGCTTAAACTGTACCCAGACACACAACCAGTATTGTCATGTTGGCAGTGGTGGGTCATTTTGTTGATGTTTTTGTCTGTGCTTGCATGCGTGCATGTATATATATGTGTATGTGTTTGTGAAGAGGCTTTATGATGATAAAGGATTGACTTACATGGTTATGAAGACTGGGAAATAACAGTTACCTTGAAGCCCTAGGAAAGTCAATTACATAAGTTCTTATTGGAAACTTTAGACTTGGGGCCTAAGGACTGGTGCCCCTGTTTGAAGACAGGGAAACAATGTCTCAGATAAGAAAGCATCGAGCTTCCTCCTACTCTGTCTTATTTCTTTGTTTGGAAATGTCTAACATTTTGGGGGTGGGGAGCAGCCTGCTTTACTTGGTTTAGATGTTAATTTCATCCAGAATTACTCTCGTATACATACACAGTAATGTTTGACCAAATGTCCAAGTACCCACTAGTCAAGAGAACACCATCCAAATAATGGACAAAGTTGATAAGATATTTTTTTAAGATAATGGACATCATCAGATAACAAGGATAGTGATCTCTGAGAGATGACAGACGTATGACAGACTCAGTGGCTGCCTCACCATGAGCCGTGGTGGAAGCTGCATAGCTGCCAGAGTTAAGGAGGAACTGAGAGCTGAGGCAGCCAAGCGCACTGCTGCATTCATAGAGCTAGGAAGATTCATGGGAAATGAAACCGGCTGCCCCTGTTAGGGTGTTACTGCTTTGAGTAGACATCGTGACCAAGGCAACTTTTATAAAGGCAAATATTTAATTGAGGCTGGCTGGCAGTTTCAGAGGTTCAGTCCATTATCATCATGGCAGGAAGCATGGCAGCCTGCAGGCAGACTTGGTGCTGGAGAAGGAGCTGAGAGTTCTGCATCTTGATCTGCAGGCAGCAGAAGGAGACTGTATGCCACACTGAGGGTAACGAGCACATAAGACCTCAACCCCCCCCCAGTGACACACTTTCTCTAACAAAGTCACACCTCCTTTTATGACCAAGCATTTAAATGCACGAGTTTTGGGGGGGCATGCCTATTCAAACCACCATATTGTTGTTGCTCACAAATAACATGATCCATAGAGAAGAACCCCAAGAGATTCAGAAGGAAAGAAGGAAGGTGCAAGGTGTAAGGTCAGAACACGTAGATCAGTCGTGTTTATATCACACAAAACCCAAAAGGAGAAAGTTTCATTTACAGTATCATCTCAGAGAGCAAAATACATTGAAATTAATTTAACCAAGGTGGTAAAAGATTTGTACAGTGAATATTATAAAATATTGCCAAAGTAAAGAATTCCTAAATAAATGGAAATATGTTCCATGCTCATCAGTGGAAATGCAACATTGTTAACATGCCAGGGCTCTCCAAAGCTATTCTATCTGAACTGTAACAGCGGGTTTAAATAGAAAACTACAACTCTGAATTAATTTGGAATTACAAGAGGCCAAAATAGCCTTGAAAGAGAACAGTGAGATGAGTGTGATGGCGCATGTCTTTAATCTCAGCACCAGGAGCCAGAGGCAGACAATCTAAAATTGACAGGCCATGAGTACAGTAGTACCTGTCCAGTTGGATTTCGGAGTGCGGGCCATGTCTGCTCGGTGAGGGAAAGAATAGTTTCACCATGTCATGCTGGAGTGATTGTATTTTTGCATCCAAAAGAATGAAGTCATACCTGTCCTTCGCCCTTATATAAGCCGTACCTCAAAATAGATCAGCCACCTAGATGTGAGTTAAAACCGTAAAACTTTTGGAAAATAGAAAGGAATAAATCTTCATAACCTTGATTTGTGCAGACTTTAGATGTGATACCAAAAGTGCCAGGACTAAAGGTTAGTGGAGGGAGGGGGTTAGCTAAGTAGAAATCATCAAATTTTAGAACATAAAATATCAGAGATACCACAACTAAAACTGATAGATAAGCCAGAAAATCAGTAAGAATGCAAAAGACTAAACAAAAAACCATCAGCCAGTTTCATGATAGTTGTAGAACATTGACAAAAAGGAAGCTACATCCTGGCCTTAAAAATGACATAATGTGACTTGATAAATTGGAAATATTTGAATTATGCAAAGTAGTTCTGTGACCACAGTAGGAGTGAAAGATACCTGGGAAGTCCTCAAATACTTAGAAAGGCCACAACACTGCTTTGAGTAATTCTGAGCCAAATAAGAAAAAGAGAAAAAGGAGCCAGTGTGGTGGCATGTCCCAGTGGTCCCAGCACTTGAGAGCCTGGCATAGGGGCATGTGAGCTTGAATCTAGCTAGCCTGGATAACATGATGAGACCTGCCTTGGGCATGTGAGTTAACAGGAATTATTTTGAGCTAAATGAAAATGAAAACACAATCAGGCAGAGTGGTCCATCACTGTAACCCCAGCATTTGGGAAGAAGAGGCAGGAAGATCAAACCTTATCTCAAAATCAAACTCTAAAGCAAATGCAAACCTAAACAGAACATGGAAACAAACATTTGCTAGAAAAACACTTTAGGAGAAATCTATAGAAAAAAAAACAACACAGTAGTCTGAACATTCAAGAAAACGTTCGAGAAAAAAGCAAATGATAACTGAAAAAAGTAGAATATCAGAATTAAAATCTGAAGGAGAAAATGGAAAAAGAAAAGAAATCAAGAATTAGTTCTTTGGGGGCTCAGCAGTTAAGAGTACTTGCTGTTCTTGCAGAGACCTGGTGTTTGGTCTCCATTATACGCTTGGCGCCTAAAACTATCTGTAATTTCATATCCAAAGAATCTGATGCCCTGGCCTATCGTTGCACTGTCTCTGACCGCCAGCTGAAAGCTGGGCCTGGCTTGGGCTTGTTCCAGCTAGCTCTCAGACTTACTAGCCCGGCTATTCTAACCTGCAGTCTGTCACATGGCTTGTTACTTTTCCTCAGTTTCCTCCATGCCTGATTCTTTCCCAGCATTCTTACCTCTGCCCAGAAGCCCCACCTATCCTCTCCTGCCTTGCAATAGGCTGTCAGCTCTTTATTAAACCAGTCAGATGGAGCATTTACACAATATGATGCAGCCATAAGAATAACAATAGCAAAGTCAGGCCTGCAATCAGGTCTCTGCTGGTACAGAAATCAGCATTTGGAGTAGTACAAAGACAACCTTTACATAGTGCACAAAAAGATTCCTGAACACTTTTCTGACTTCCATGGGCACCAGGTGCACACGTGTGCACATATATACATGTAGGCAAACAGTCAAGCACGTACAATAAATATATAAGTAAAAGAATGAGTTCTTTGAGGAGCCTGTTGATAATTTTAGAAAACTTTAGAAATACATTTCCCATCTGACCAGAAAAGCAAGAGGAGACACAGACCACAGTACTGGGCATGAGAGAGAATATAATCTTTAGTACCTGAAGGCACTAAAAAGGCAGTGACAGATTATAAGGAACAACTTAAATCTGTAAATCTATAGCCCATGATTCCCAGACTTCCAGAGCTCTTACCCTGTCATAGGAAATGCATTTGTAGTTAAGAACCTTACAGAAAAAGCTGTAGACGGAGGTGACTTCATCAAGGAATTCCTCCAAAGATTTAAGGAAGAGATAATACTAATTATATACAAACTTCTAGACTATTGAAAAGGAGAGCATACTTCCCAGTGATTGTGTAGTACAGATACTACAAGTCAGTCTTATAGACTGGTGTCTGTGTTATAAATATAGCTAGACTCTTAACAAGATTATTACAAATGGAATTCAGATAATTATAAAAAAGAAATCTATATTATGACCAAATGAGGTTTACCCCCAGAGTCTAAGGTTGTCAGAACACTCAAGATCCAGAAATGTAGTTTATTATCCTTATTATCTTCACAGTGTAGAAGAGAAAACAATATTACCTTCTGAGTAGAAAAGAATATTGACAGAATTGAACCTTCATTCCTGATTAAAAACAACTACTATGTACAGACTAGCAGAATAAGGGTTCTTCTCTCCCCTGTAAAGGCATGTCTATGAAAATTATGTTAATATCTATGAAGATTATGTAGCCAGCCTCTTTAGTAGTGAAACTGTGAATAAGGAGCGTCCAGCTTTTACTACAGCTTCTAGTCAGTGAGAGTAGAGAAGAGATGAAAAAGTAATGTAGTAGAAGAGTCTCCCTCTGTGTTCACTGGCAGTGAATTTTGTCACATCTTGCAGCATGTATGAAAGCCTCACTGAGACCGCTTGGCTTGAGAAGGTTGCAGAATGTAAATTAAATCCGTAAAACTCAATTGCCTATCTGTAGATTAGCCGAAACTATTAGGCATTGGAATTTAATATACTATTTCCAGAAATATCCAAAAAAGTAATTACATAGAGATAAAGGTAACAAAATGCACGTGAGATTATATACTTTGTATTATAATGCACAGCTGATAGAAATGTAAAAGTTTAAGTGATATAACTGAGCAGTCTGCAGTAGGAGATTAGTTCTCCCCAGCTGGATACTGTAGTTTCCATGCAAGCTCAGTCCATACCCCAGCAAAGTATTGGTTAGGAATGGACACAGTGGTACTCAAACCTCTTCAGAAATGCAGAGGACCTAGGAAGTCATTCAGAGGGTGAAACAAACAGTATGTAGTAGTAATTTGATGGCAGTGGATTGTATTGATAGAATTGTTAGATTATTACAGTGATATTTCTGTAAGTATTGATAAACATCACCTTGTTCCTATGATGTTGCAGAAAGTGGACCATGTACAAGAAAAGGAGGGGTTCAACCTCTTATGATACCATCTTAATTAAGATTAAAGAGTACTTAAGTTCTGTTTGGGAAAATGGCCAAGTGAAACAGTTGTTGGTCATTGAATACTTTGGCTCCATTGATTAGATTAGTTACTAGAAAAGGCAGAGTGAATTAAATGCTCTTGCATTTCCAAGCCTTAGATGGAACTACACAAGACAAAGGAAGATAATCGTACAGCATGCATTTACTGTCACGGGCGTCTAACTCATTCTTCCTCCGTGGCTTGGAGGCAGCTGAGGGCAGCCTATGAATGTGCTAATCTCAAATAGCTGGGGACAGAATGAAATTGATATCTCACATAAGTTGTGCATTATTTATTGTGTCTGATAAAGCAGCAACATATGTTTAGTGCTTTTACCTCTGCCTACATAATACTCTGTATGCTAGGAGTTATAGGTCCTATGTCAACTCTTCTAAGGTAAGAGCTTTGGTATTCTATATGAATTACTGAAACCTAAACTCCAGAGGAAGGAAGTCCAGTGAGAGAGAAGTGCAAGACCAGAGATAGACACTGTGCCACTGTGGGAAATGGAATTTTCCCACTATAGTTATTAAACACTAGAAGTGATTCTGACAAAATCAGATACAAACTTTTAGTTTTTAATAACAAAAAAATTAAAGTATGAGGAATAGAAATTGTAGCTGGAGATGCAACTCTGTGGGAGGGGCTTCACGGGGAGAGGGGGAGGGCCTGGGACATCCTTACCCAGACTAGAGACTAAAAGCTCAGCATCCTAACAGAGGAGGACTTGGGCAGTTGCAGGAGCTTATTCTTGTGTGAACCCCAACATCTAGCACCTTCCTCTTCACAGTGGGCAGAATAGAAATTTGAAATGACGTGGTCTAGATTGCTTTTAGAATGGATGGTGAGGGCGGGGGATATCCCCAAGTTAATGGACGTAGATGGCTTGAATTAGCAAGATCTGGGATATTTGATGATAGCTGGGTGGTGTCTTCTGTGCCACAGTACAGCTGCTTCCATCATCACCACCTTCGTCCCAGCTACCCATTAGAAACTGTTTATTTTCCCTCCTCACACATAGCTCCTCATCTGAGAAGTGACTCAGACACACATGCTTGGGGCAGAGAGAGGTCTTGGTAGGACACTGGGGATGCACTGTTTTGTTATTGTTCTTTGTTGGTCAAGTGTATCCCATCCATACTTTCTTTTTCTTAGAAAGGCCCTGAATTTAAAGTTTCAGTGATGCACACAGTTCTAAAAGAATTGTATATGGGAAAGGTTTAAGAAGTTCTGGGCATAACATTGTTTTACAATGGTGAATGGGTGTAGAGGGTAAGAGGTCCTTGTGCTCACAGATAACCATTAGGGGAACCAGGAATGTTAAACAAGAAGGGTTGTTTTTTCCAAGGAAGAGATGTATAACCTGCTTTCTGCATAGCAGTCTGGGAATGGACGTGGTTAATAGTTTGGTGACTTTTGCACTATCTGTATGACAGAGACCACACCGGATCCTTTCCCAGACCTTTAAGATGTCACATGTAGTCAATCCACAGAACCCATCTTTATGGAAGAGGCCCTATGAATTTTTTTTACAAAGAGTTTTGATGTAGTCATGCCTTAAGCTTTATTGTACACATGGGGTTGAGTTGATTATACCAGGAAACTTTTTTCAAATTGTGTTGTACTTAAATATGTCTAACATAAACAGCCTAGTGTCGGACTCTGAAGTTTGAACCAGCCCCTGCTACTGGGTTGTGGTGAACCAGACTTCCTTCTTGCTTCATGCTGATGACACTCTGCTAGCCTCTGTAGTTGCAGAGACCCCTCACAGATGGTTTTAAGACCCTGTCACGGATGTGTGAAAACACAGAAAACCAGAGTGCAGACAAGGTAACTGGACCACGGGAGTTTGATCTTTTGTCTAGTTACAGCCATTCATAAATCTTTGCCTTTGGCTGTTCCATGCTCCAAAGGTATCTAGAGTGCCTTAGGATACACATTCAGTATGACAGAGATGCTTTTTAAACTGTATATAACCTAACATTTATCATCTGAACCATTAATGCATTGTCTACATCTGTATTTTTTTAGGGGAGGGGAGGAGCAGAGATCACATAATCCAAGGTGGCCTCCAAAGAGATCTTAATTCTTGATCCTCCTGAGTGCTGGGATTAATGGTATAAGTCACCATACCTTTAATACCCTGGTACAGGTGCTGTGGATTGAACCCAGGGCTATATGCATGCTAGGCAAGTACTGTACCAGCCAAGCTACTTCCCTAGCCCAGCGAGAGAGAGAGAGAGAGAGAGAGAGAGAGAGAGAGAGAGAGAGAGAGAGAGAGAGAGAGAGTGTGTGTGTGTGTGTGTGTATGTGTGTGTGTTATACATGCTGGGCAAGTGTTCTTTCACTGAGCTTTATCCCAACCTTTAGCAAGTCTTTAAAGTCCATCTGACCCTGGAACTCTTATAGTTGCAGGTGGACTGTATTTTCATACCTTCAACCTGTCAAGAATCTGTTACTTTAGTAAATGAGGATTGCATTTTCTCATAGAGATAATAAATCTCTGATTGATGCTGTTACATATTAGTATTAGTTTTATACTCTGGTCGTGAGAATCACTCTATTAATAGTATATTTATTTTCTAAACCAGTTGTTGACCATCTTTAGACCTTAGATTCTTTAAATTTTTTTACTTTATTTTATGTGTATGGGTGTTTTACATGCATGTATGCCTGGGCACCACTTTCATGCCCGGTACTGGGGGGTATTGGGTGCCCTTGAAACTGGAGTTACAGATGTTTCTGAGCCATTTTGTGAGTGCTGGGAATTGAACCTGGGTCCTCTGGGAGAGCTATCCATGTCTCCTGGACTTGAGATTGTTTAAACAGACTCACCCTGTGCTTTTTTCCTCAGAATTACCCACACAGGAGATTGCAACCATCATGTATAAGAAAGGATATACTCTTTCAGATGTTGGGCAGATGTAATTTTGTCAGAGAAGGTTAGGTAGGTATTCTTCTCAGTGATGGATCAGATGGTGTTGCTACTGTGCAGTTCTAGAGTCCAAACCTGATGTTTTTCCTCCTGTCCGCTCTGATGCCTGATCTTATCTGCGACCCATCTTCTTAGGACTATAAGCACTACAACTCTTTCTCCCTGGAGTCCACAGCCAATGACCTCCCTGGAAGCACTGCACGTCTTGAGGAAACAAGCACTTCCTGTGGTTTTCACTTATTTGTAATGGTATGTTTCCAGCTATGGTGAAGTAGTTTGATTCTAGAGACGACTGGTGGTCTGTTCATTACCTGAGAAACTCTAGTATTCCTAATAATGCCATCACTACTGGTTTACAGGTGTTTATTGACTGCAGTTATTTATATGTAAAAGGAATTGTCTAGTATCTGTTATATAAAGTAGAGTTTATTATATGTTTCTTGTATAGTTTCTAGCTTTCATGGGGCTTTGCAACTTTCTTGTCTCTGAATGACAAAACCCATGTCCTTGATTATTATTAGTTTTGCACTTACTACATTGTATACCCACAGTTAAACAGATCTCAGTTTACATGATGTGGAGCACAGAAAAGAAGGAAAGACAGGTTTTGGGGTGGCTGTGACCCTGGTTGTTGGATGTGAGTTGGAAAGGTCCTTCCGTGTTCTTTATTTTGTTGTTTCACCATAAGGAATTCATCTATGTTGTTGACTGTTCTGGGGTCTTGGCATCCATGCTAGTGCCTCATGCACCAGTATATCAGAGCACCTGAAACGGGGCCTTTTATAATGAGCGCCAGAGGTGACGTTTGGCAAAGGCCTCGCTGCATTGTAATATTGCAGAACATGAGTAGGTGAGGGGCCCAGAGGAGCAAACATTCCCCTTCATTAAGGCACCAGTCCCACTGTGAAGACACAACGTTCATGGCCAAACACCTTCAAAGTCTCACATTAAATCAGTGGGTTTTGGAGGAAGCAGACATTCAATCTATAGCAGTTTCCCTTGGCTTTCAGGGAAAGAAGTCATCGAGAAATCTCTGGGGAGGTATTAAAGAAGTAGAAGTCGCTCCTTCTGTAAGCCCCCAGAAGAATTTTTAGTGACATTATTTAGACATTTAAGGCATATTCCTACTCCAGAACTTTCATGCTTACGCTTTGTCTGGAATGTTCTATGCCCTGAGTGTCATATAATTTGCCTTTTGCATCTCTTAGTTTTCAGTTTAGTCACTCCCGTTTGAGAATGGCCTCCTGACCCTCCTGATTATGGTTTCTGATTATGATATAAGTCTTTCTCCGTGCTTGGTTGCGGAGGCTGGAAAGTACTTGCTGACAGGAGCCTGATATGGCTGTCTCCTGAGAGGCTCTGGCAGAGCCTGACAAATACAGAGGCGGATGCTCACAGCTAACTTTGCAGGGTCCATGGACTGAAGGAGCTGAGGGCTTTGCAGCCCCATGGGGGGAGCAACAGTGTCAACTGGCCAGACCCCCGGAACTCCTGGGAACTGAACCACCAACCAAAGAATGTACATGGAGGGACCAATGGCTCTGGCAGCGTATGGGCAGAGAATGGCCTTATTGGACATCAGTGAGAGGAGTAACCCTTGGACCTGAGGGGGTTCGATGCCCCAGTATAGGGGAATGCCAGGGCAGGAAGACGGGAATGGGTGGGTAGGTGGGAGAGTATCCTCATAGAGGCAGGGTTAGGGGGGATAGGATGGGGGTTTCCTGAGGGGAGACCTGGAAAGGGGATAACATTTGAAATGTAAATAAAGAAAATATCCAATTAAAAAAAAAAAAGAAATGTTTTTCACCAATCAGCCATAACATTCCATCTTTACATTTCTCCCATGATGTATGTGTGTAGCCACCTACCTCTTACACACTTACACATTTATTTTCTTTCTTTATTTTTTTCTTTTATGTGTATGAGTGTTTTGCCTGCATGCATGTCTGTTTACCATGTGTGGTCAGAAAACGATGTTGGGGCACCTGGAACTTGAGGTACAAATGATTGTGAGGGGCCATGTGGGTGCTAGGAACTGGAGCAGGGTCCTCTGGAAGACTGCACTCTTAACTGCAACCTTTCCAGCCTCACGTCTACTCTCTTGACTGTCTACTTTCCCCATATGCTAGAGTACACACAGTCCTGGCCTGTTCCCTTGACCTCGTGGGTTTATAATTTTAAAACAAACAGTGTTAGTCAAATACAGTCAGTCCTCATTATTCCCAGCTGAGTTTCGACAAACGTGCTGCTTCTTGCTTTGGTTCTCACATTATAAACAAGTATAATTTTGTGCTCTACGTACTCCCATGATTTTGACTTCATTTGTTTTGTTTTGGTTTTTTTGTTTGCTCTGTGTAGACCAGGCCGGCGTGGAACTCAGAGATCCATCTACCTCTGCCTCCCGAGTGCTGGGATTAAAGGCCTGTGCCACCGTGCCTTGCTGATGTTGACATTTTTGTACTTTGTGTGTTCATTGTTGCTCTTCGCACTGGCTGCAAGTGTATGTTAAAGTGTGGTAGTGGTCCCGAGCAGAAGCAGGCTCTGATGTACTCTACGTGCTTGGTAAGCTTTGTTCTGCCGCTGTTTAAAGTGTTTGCCCACAGGTTATATGCTAATGAATCAACAGGGTTCATATATTGACGTGTTTGAAACAAAGGTTATGCACTGATTGTTTGGCAGAAACTAATGAACATATGCTAGTAGGAACACCAGTACTCCCTCTAGAGTAGCGGAAGATACTTGCTAATTTGCTAATGAAGTGTCTCCTTTAGGAGCAGTGGTAAGCTAGGCGCAGTGACTTTATAGAACATAGCTGCCACAGAGATGCATACCATTTGCATACTGTTTAAATGTAAAGGAAAACAGAGGCTGCTACAGGGAGTGATTATGGAGGACAGAGGCCTCTTTGGTTAGTTTAGAGGACCAGACTCTGGGAGTCAGAATTTAAGTTGAGGTCTGTGCACGATGAAGCATTTTAGTCAGGAGCCATGCCCTCCCGTAAGTCCTGGTCAAACCCTGTTCTCTGCAAGCATTCCACCCTTGCCTTGTGTGTGATCTTGCTGCTGTTGTTTTGTTCTCTCTGTTGTTGGTTGGAGGATAGCACCGGATGAAATTGGGAGAGAAAGCAGAAACTTGACTATGACTTTTAGAGGTGCTGCTCAGGAGCTTGGAATGTGTAACGGGAGTGCATTGGAAAGTTTTAAACTGGGAGTTGCCACGGACCACCCCAGCCGAGTATGGGGGTCCCTGGGATGAGGGTCCTCGATGTCCAGGTGACAAACAGAAACAAACACAGAGGCAGGTTGAATCTGAGTGTATTTTGCAGTTCTCAAGCAGGGGAGTTTATACATTAAACCAAATATAACTTAGAAACTATATCCAGCGAAACAATCACGAATACCAACAAGAATCATTTGGCATAGTAAAATACAAAAATCATCTGAGCATTACGACACTGAAACTACATGTTCAGTGAATCACAAACAGAACAGGTAACATCACCATCAAAATATAACAATTTTAAAAGAACATATTCAATAGGGCAGTCGTCCAAGGCTAGTGGCATATTCCCAAGAACAGGTTAATAAATCTTTATGGTCAGTGCTCTTAACCGCCGAGCTAACTTTCCAGCCCCTATGGTTAATTATTGCTTAACATCTAATGCCTGATTTTTTATAAATCTTCAAAGCATAAATTTAAACTATTTTAATTCTTTCTAATTAAGGCTTTCTTTACCATATACCAAAACCCACCTCCGATGACATACGTGTAGCCATATGAAATTTTATTGCTGGGAAAGTTTTTATCTATCATAATAATTTTGTAAACAATTTGAAAAGTAAAGCGTTGGTTTTCCTGGAGATAAGGTCATGTTAGTGACCCATCTCAAGGGATGGTCTCGTATCCATTATTCTTGCTTAAGATCATGGTCTTGGCTACCAGGAACCTGTAGGTAAGAAAAGGAATGAAAGAGAATAAAACAGAAAAATTGTCATGAGAACTACGACACAATATGTTTGCTCTGGCCAAGAGTTCCACAACCGGTTCCAGGAGCCCTCCTTCTTTTGAAGTCTAATGCCTTAGTCTGTGGAACTTGTCACACAGATCCTGCTGGGGTCAGTGTGGCAGGGAGTGAAGTGATCTGCTTTACATTTTTGAAAGGCAGTCTGTCTTCTGTGGGGGGAGTGGTTTGAAGAAGACGGGTGATAATGAATTAGAAGTTAATTATGTTATAATTTAACAACGGCTTACTCTGTATTTGCTCACTGTTGCAGTTTGGCACCCTTTCCCACTCCACTTCTGTAAGGCTATATGGGTCATTCTGCCTCGTCCTTGCCCCACTAAGTCCCGAGTCTGTTGTGCTGCAGTCTGTTGATGTCACCACCTTACTTCCACTGCCCTCTTTAACCCCCACCCGCCCCCGACTCTGCAGACCTCTTGAAGGCCTGGTGTCTGCCTCCATTTCAGTCATTGCCCATCACTGTGTTTTGCTTAGCATTTAATTTCCCATGTGACAGAAATACCCACACTGTACACCCCAAACTTTACCTGTCCAGTGCCTGTTTACCCTGCTTTGCTTATGAATCCTTTGTACTTATCATTCTGGGGCATTGGTGTGTAGGCGCTCCTGATATGCTGCCCTATGGTACCCAAAGCAGGAACTTTACACTCATTCACTATTCTGTATTGATTCTCATTTGTGTATCACTGTCTTGAGGTGGCAGCATCTAGATAAATCTTCTGTACAATAGTTATCCTTTTCCCACTAATAAATTAAGCATTTATTTCTGTCAACATGGACATGTGGTGATGTATAACTGTTACCTCTAAATTGAAACAGTCCCTGGAGGTGGGGTTGGGGCTCAGCAGACTGTGTATATTAGTTACTTTCCTGTTGCTGTGATAAAATACCATGGCCAAAAGCAATTCACTGGAGAAAGAGGCTTTGTTGTTGTTGTTGTTGTTATTGTTTTGTTTACTGTTGCAGAGGGCTAGAAATCTAAGGTAACTGGGAAAGCAGTGCAGCCACATCGGAAGCAGGGGGGGGGAGGAGAGGAGAGCTAGTGCTAGCGGGAACACGCATACTGAGAATGAACCAAGACTGAATCCTGAAAACCTGCCCCCAGTGACACACCTTCTCCAACAAGGCCACACCTCCTAATCCTTCCCAAATGCTTCCACTAACTGGGGACCAAGTGTTCAAATAGCCAAGTTGTGGAGGCTATTTCTCATTCAAAGAATTACACTCGGGACATTCACAAAACATGTAAGACCTGGGAAGCCTGCTTGAAGGTGACAAGCAGTAACTGCTGAGGTAAAGGAGAGAGACTCTTCGGCAGGACTGCCTGCAAGTTGCTTAGAGAACTGTAATGATGTTTTGAGTTGGGCTTTTGAGTCATGCTCCTATAATTAGCCCTGGTAAACTCATTGGTTCAGTTATCAATACTGGAATAGAGCCATTTCTTTTGTCTGTGTATCTTCTATTTGGTGTGAATTCAGGTTCGTTCATGTCTCTAGGAAAAGTCACGTAACACATACTCTATCTTCTTGCTCAACTCGTCCTGGCTTTGTTGGCTTTGTTTGGCTCTTTGAGTCAGCCCCTCAGTCCTTTGTTACAGTCTGCTTTTTTGACCATTTTTAAAATTTTCTGGTACCCCAAGGTTCTCAGCTGTCAGTATGGAAAATTTAAATAATCTCAGTGATCCTGTGTAGGATTTGGGATATGTGGATTTGCATGAATGAACCAGGATGTAAACAGATCGGAATATTTTCAATATTGTTGGGTATGATAGAGTATTCCCTTAGTCCAAAACTTGGGAGGCAGAAGCAGGTGGACCTTTGTGTTTGAGGCCAGCCTGATCTACAGAGTGAGTTCCAGGACAGCTAGGACATATAGAAAAGCCTTGTCTTGAAAAACGAAAAACAAAATTAATTTTTTTCAATATTGAATTTTTGTGATTAGTTGTACAGATAAATACTGTGTGTATGACCACAGGTTTTTTAAGAATATTTTTCAACTTTTATTGGTTCTTTGTGAATTTCACATCATGCACCCCAGTCCCACTCATCTCCCACCCCCCCCATACCCACCCTCCACTTTTGCAGTCTCCCCTGCAACAGATAAAACAGTAATCTCGTAGAACTGTAGTGTCACAATGTACCCACAGTATTCCCTTTTGTCTACACTTCTTTGCTTGCAAATCTTCACTGCAATGACTCAAGGCCTCTTCTGCTACTTTATCAATACTGGAACCTCACTGGGATATCCTGTTGTTGCCCTATGTCATGGAAATTCTATAGTTTTAGACTGGCCCCTTCATGCACTCCAGCAGCAGTTCATTGATGGGGTAGATGTTGGGGTGGGCCAACTCAAAGCCCTGGATCTGGGCCTGAGAGGTATCAGAGATGGTCAGACCATCAGCTCTCTCGCCACTCTAATGCCCTTTGTGTCAGCTCCCCCAAACCCCTGCAAACCAGGGCCAGCTCTACCCTGCTGCTAAGGTGAGGTGCAGGGCATGTTCTCTGCAGTAAGGCCATGGCCAGTGAGGAGCATGGCCAGTTCTACCACTTACAATCCTGGGGCCAGCATGAGTGATGAGGGAGGGGAGAAAGGTATCTCTCCCTTGTCCTTGCCACTACCCAGCAGACAAGACATTGGGCCAACTCTCCTATGCTCCCACGCTTGGGGGCTCTCCTGTGCTCCCACGCTTAGGGCCAGCTCACCTGCAACTCCCACATCCAGGGCCAGCTCTACTGTGCTGGCCAGGCAAGGTGCAGGGCCTGCTCTGTGCTGCAGCAGGTGGGGGAGGGCTTGCTCTCCTGCTTTCATGACCCCTGGGCCAGCTCTCCTGCCTGCCGTATGTAGATGCCCACAGTTTGTGCTTTCTCAGTTTGTTGAGATACAAGTTTTGCTTTCCAGGTCATATTAGAGAAGCTTGATGTGTCTCCTCCTGCTTTCAGTAGCTGAGCAGATACCGTTCTTCCAGAAGTGCACCAGTGATTGCGTGTGCTGAGTGGGAAGATTGCTTCATCTAAAAATGGACTCTACAATATTTGGCTTTTGGTTGTAATTACCAGTCATGCTTGCCAGAAATTAAGTTTAGCTTTCAAAAGCCTAGAATTCTTAATATGTTTTTTCTCTAGCTAAATATCACCAAGTCTGTTATGAAACTCAGTAATTCCATTATATACCCAGGCTCTGCTTCTCCTGATACACACTGGTAGAATGACATGCAGTGCAATGCAGGCTTTGACCACAGCCTTGCTTCAAGGAAACTGACTCTAAGAACAAGTGAAGGACTAGAAGAAAAAACCAAGGTGTTAATAGTGAGGGCTTCTAATAGATAGTGTGACGCCTCTCCTGTTTTTAAAGTAGAAATGAATTGTCATGTATTACTATGTAAAGTTTTTTTTTTAAGCAAGAGTTATGGGATAGAGTAGTCTGTTGGTTCCTCTTTTGAGTTTATTCCAGATACTAAAAGTTAAAAGAGGCCTTTTGAAAAATAGCCCTACTTGGTTTTCCATATTATTCACTGACTCATTTTTGTAATATGTTAATCTTTTCAGATTTCTCTTCATCTTGTTTATAAAAATTAATATTGAATGGCTCCCCCTTCTATACAAGGCAGTGATCAGGTAGAAAGGTTAGCGTCCAGTGTTGATGTAGTCCATGGCTCCGGTGTCTGCCTCACTGGAACAGAGGTTGAGAATCTCGGGTTAGGGTCACAGCCTGTCACTACTGCAGTGCTGTTGGACACAGAGATAATCTCACATTCCTCCCTGAGGGGCCTAGTGGCCCCGGAGATATTCTAGGAGCCTTAGGAGTAAAAATATCTCACATTGTCTAGCTGCCTCTAGGTTTTCAGCTTCGGGTGGTGTGGGGAGGTGAATAAAGTTCATGACTCAAGCTTGGAATTCACAGAGCAGCCTTTTCAGGCTGTTAATCCTTGGGATGAGCATGCGAGTGTGTCCGTGCATGCATGCCTGTGTGTGCATTATGTGGTTTAAAGAGCTGTGTTCTAGTCTTCAGATATGTTCAAATTAGGGCAATTAAAGATGGATTTTAAATTTCCTAGTAAATTACACTTCCTCCTTTTCTCTCCATTCACTTTTGTTTCTTTCTCTCTTAATGAACAATACTTTTTGACTTAACATTTAGAAACATATTTAAAGACACACCTCATAAAAATGACCCTTGACACTAATGTCCAGCACCCTGTCTCTTCCTCTTTCTACCTGGGAAATACGTGCCAGAGAGTGGTGGCAGGGCAGTCTTTTCCTTGGATGTGTACTGGTGTGGGATGGCTTACCATGTATGTAAAACAGTGGAGGGATTATCAGAGCATCTGGTAGTCCCAACTGGAGTTAGGATTGTCACACTAAACCCTGAGTCAGCATTTGCTCAGGCTTGTTTCACTCACAGTGTTGATGGGATTAGGGCCTGTGGACTACAGAATGTCACAGTGCAGTGCAGCAGCAGTGGGTGAGTGCTCCCGCCAGAGGACGCCCGTGCCTGCTGTTTCCAGAGTGGGACTTGTCAGTACCCTAGCATGCTAACCAACGACTGTACAAAGCACCTCTTTTCTTTGACGCCACCAAAGTAGGTTTTAAAAGCATTTGTAGCCACTTGTCTATCTACAACACTGTCCCAAAGTTGAAAAATAGCATATTATATAATAAAACAATATAACCTGAAATCTATGCAATTGTTTTTTTTAGTTGTTTGTGTGTGTATGTGCACACACACACACACACACACACACCCCCTACAGAATGCATATGTAACCTCTGTGTGGCTTCTCAGCTTCTGTCTGGTTTGAGGCCAGGTCTAGTTGTTTGCCAATGCCCTGTGTGAGCCAGGCTTGTGAGTTGGGGGTGGGGCAGGGATCTCCTGTCTCTGCCAAGAGCACCAAGGCTGGAAAGGTGCTGGCTATTGCTCTCAGCCTTGCACAGTTTCTGGATGTTTGAACTAAGGTCCTCATACTGCTTCACCTACTGAGCAGTCTCCCAGCCCTAAGTGAATATTTTCTAGTACTCATTTTTTAACGTGCAGATAGTACAACAAAATTCAAACATGTAGATAGTATAACAAAAATAAAATCTCCCTAAATAATTGCCAAAATGAAGTATATTCTTCCAGATTTATGAAATAATGCTTATATGTATATTAAAGTATATATAACCTGCATTTCCACTAAATAGGTGATTGTAAAATAGCTTCTATTCTCTCATGGATTTTAGTCTGTGGGGTGGGTCATGCTTGGTCCCAGAGCTTGTATTGGGAAAGAGAACAAATCTTTCCACTCAGGTTGTCAGGCTCAGTGGCAGGCATCTTCCACTGCTCTTGTTTTTGAAGACAGCATCTCACCATGTCGCTCAGGCTGGCTTCAAACTTGCTATGTAGCCCAGGCTGACACTAAACTCTTGTCCTTCCTTCCTCTCCTTCCCAAGTAATGGTTTTACAGGAATGTACTGTCATGGTTAACTTCTCTTACTTTAAGTAATGGGTTAGCAAATATATATATATAGTTGTTTTTGTTTAGGGTAACTTGCTAAAAGAAGATATTCTGGGTGAGCGTAGCTCCTACTCACATTATTAAATGTATCTCAAGATTACTTTTCATGAAGCTGCATGTTGAGGGGTGTTCTCACCATATGATTATAGCGTCAAGAGAGGCATGCTGGGCAACACAGAAAGCCGGCAGTAAACCACAAGGCCTCTGGTTTCACTTTTGCTCTCAGCACTATTATCTCATTTAACATTTGGTATGACATTTACTAATTTGTGCATATGCATGCATGCGTGCAAATGTACATGTCATGATGCATATGTGGAGATCAGAGGACAATTTGTAAGAGTTGGATCTCTCTAACCACCATGTGGATTCCCATGTGAGTTCAGGATCAAACTCAGATTGTCAGACTTAGTGGCAAGTGCCTTTACCTGCTGAGACATCCTGTCAACTCAAAGTGAGTACTCTTCCTTCTCTTCTTTCCCCTCCTCTTTCTCCCACCCCCACTTTCTTCTCTTCCTCTACCTCCCTGTTTCTTATTCAGTGTGTGTAGGAAGTGAGCATGTGGAGATCAGAGTAGCTGTTCTCTCTCCCATTCTGAGGATCTAACTCAGGTTGTCAGGCTTGGGGGCAAACACCTTTACCCAATGAACTATGTTGGCAGCCCACACTTAATTTAAAAAAACTATATGTTTTCTGGTTGTAATGTCATATGCCCTTAATCTTAACACTCAACAGATATAGGTGAATCTCTCTGAGTTTGAGGTAAGCTTGGTCTACATAGTATAAGTTCAAGACCAGCCAAGCTACATTGTGAGACCCTGTCTCAAAAAAGACAGACAGAAAGACAGACAGTGAGTGAGTGTATGGCTATGTATGGGTGTCAGAGCCCAGAGGTAGCAAATCCCTTGGAGCTGGAGTTAGAGGATTGTGAGCCACCTGATATGGGTCCTGGCATCCAAACAGGAGGGGATTTGTGAACATACTGAGCATAAAGGGATTTGGCTGCTTTCCTTTCCTCACATTTCCATTCTATCTGCAAGTTAACTGCTCTTTTCAGTGAGAAGCTGGATGTAACAGAAGCCTTTGGCTCCATCACAAGTGAATATAAGAGAAACTGGCTTTCTCCCATGAACATTTTGGATCAGGAAATAGTGGATCTTGTATGGACTTAGTTTCAGATTTAGAGACAGACTCTCTCAGATTCCACTGATACCTAGTTATCCTAATTAATTTAAAAGTGTGTGTGTGTGTGTGTGTGTGTGTGTGTGTGTGCGCGCGCGCATGCGAAAGAGAGAGAGAGAGAGAGAGAAAGAGAGAGAGAGGGAGAGATCAGTGAGTTTATTATGAAAATTATATGGCTGTACAAATGACCAAAAGCAGGATGAAACACAAAGTTGTAGGACCAATGCTTTAGACAGTAGCAGGGTCGCTGTACTTTTCCTCTAATGAGCAAGATAACTATAGTTTAGATTTTACCGACATATCTTGATCTTATGAGATTCCTTCTGCTCTGCAGGATATCAAGACGTTGTGAAATTGTCTAAACAAGGTAAATGCCAACAATGGATAAGCCGCTGGGAAACCGTAAACAACCCAAATGTTTGTGATACCATCAATGAATTGTACAGATCAGTTAGATATTCATATGGAATAATATTAACACTAAGCTTAGACACTAGAATTCTAAGTGGGATTTTGGATCTAAGTGTTTAGTGTAAAAGCAGGGAAATACCCACGGAGCTGACATATCTACTTTATGAGATAGGCGCAAGTATCTGAAACAGTAACGAGAAGCCATAATCATCAAGGAAACATACAGAAGACCACTTTGGTGTTAGAACTACCTTGTTGCCAGAGAGTGCGATGCAAGCCACACAGTGGGGCAGGTCACTTCAGCACTTATAACTGACAATGTGATTCATATGCAGAACCTTAGTGGAGTGAGTTCCTGCAGCCAGGTAAGATAGACAGTGCTACAGAAAGTGTTCTCAGTAGCCGGGCGGTGGTGGCGCACGCCTTTAATCCTAGCACTTGGGAGGCAGAGGCAGAAAGTGTTCTCAGTAACTGCAGCGTGTAGGATCCAGGACTGGTTAACGAGGATGTGACAGGGAAGCCCTACAGGTAGGTAGGAGAATCTGTTACAATTTCTTGGGAAAACTGTAGTCACTGAGTATAGAAAACATCTCCTCAGTTGGATAAATGGAAATTTTGTCTTGAAATAACACCCAAGGCAAGAGAATGAAAGAAGTTGTCTTTCAAACAGGAAAATGTAATAAAAACTTCTATAATAA
This sequence comes from Tokudaia tokunoshimensis, assembly GCA_036184795.1. Classification (NCBI taxonomy): domain Eukaryota; kingdom Metazoa; phylum Chordata; class Mammalia; order Rodentia; family Muridae; genus Tokudaia; species Tokudaia tokunoshimensis. Next base: position 46,895,317 of record BTHU01000005.1, read on the forward strand.
TAAGAAAAATCATGGTAACAAGTGTAAGCAACTTAACAAAAATAGGGAAATGGGGAAATACTGCAGTCATAAAAATGAAGTAAAAGAAATTGGACTGTATGCTAATTATTGGACTAAATGTGAATAGATTAAATTCTCCCGTTAAAAGGTAAACCACTCTGTGTGGTTGCAGACTTTAATTCTAGCACTGGGCAGGCAGATCTGGGGAGACAGAGGTAGGTGGATCTCTGAGTTTAAGTCCAGACCCATTTCAAAGAGGTGCCAGGGAAGGAGAAGTGTTAAAGTACTGGAACCTAAATGAGTAGGAGAAATAAAGAAGAAATTAAAAAGTACAGAAACAGAAAACACAGTAAGTCCCCAAACAAAAATCGTAGGTTCATGCACTTGAGATAGACAGTTCAATCCGTAATCCTGTATGAAATGTGCATCACAGCAGGCAAAACGAAACAGGTGAAGGGAAGTTTGGTAACATTCCGGTATTGAACACTGCTTTAGTGCTCTTTCCATATGGGATTCAGGTACTAAGTGCAGTCAGGAATTAGGATCAGATACGTTAGCTGGGCTACGTTGGTGCCCACTCTCTTACTTTTGCTTTACACTGTTAAATGGTTGATCTTTCTAAAACTTAGGAGACTCAACAGTCATTTTTCCAGAGAGGATAAACAATAAGCGTGTAAGCTCCAGCCGCTTTTGTGTCGCGGAAGTGCAAACCAAAGCGGGAACTGCTGCTTCCTAGACACAGGGTGTGTGGTGAAGAGCTGTGGGGTGCTGAGATGTGAAAGATATTACTCTTACAAATGTCGGAAATCGTCTGGCCCTTTCTTAGAGGGTTATAATTCAAGTTCCACTCCTAGATTATTAATTTCTAAGAGTATTAAAAGCAGATGTGGCGGTGAGGTGTCAGTAAAATGGCACAAGTGATTTGATACTTGCTGCCAAGTCTTACATGAGCCCAGTCCCCATAACCTACGTAATGAAGGAAGACAACTGACTCTGGCAAACGTGTGTGTGTGTGTGTGTGTGTGTGTGTGTGTAAACTTATATATGGCTAAGAATATAGTCATAGAGCACTTGGCTAGCCTGTACAAGGCCCCTGGATTTGATCCTTAGCATTACATAAAACATCTTGTACTTGCATGTTTATAATCGTGACATTTATAAAGTAGAACAGCCAGCGCTGCAGAGAGGGCTGTGATTAAGAGCCCTGGTTTATCTTCCAGAGAACCAGCTTCAGTTCCCAGCACCCAGATGGTGGCTCACAGCCATCTGTAACTTGAGTTCCAGGGGGATCTGACACCTCTTCTGGCTTCATGAATGACAGGCACATATGGCACACACATACATTCATGCAGCTAAAACACTTGTACATATAAAATAAACTAAATAAATCTGGGGGAGGGGTGCAAACAGTCTAATGTCTGTCAACTAACAGGCAAGTAAAATGTGGCACTCTGTATAGTGGGGAATTGTTTGCTTATATGAACTGTAATATAGATGCATCTTGAAGATACGCTAAACAAAAGACTGAAGTGATAAAGAATTACACATTTCATTTACACGAGCAGGTAAACAAGTCTCTGAGCATTACAGTGATAAGTGGTGGAGCAGAAGTACATGCCACTACGTAGAGGAGCTTTCTTCTAAGGGAGGTAAAAATATCTTAGCTTTATTTACTTATTTGTTTAGAGATGGTCAAACGATTTAGCTCAGGCTGGCCTGAAACCTAGGGGTCTCCTGCCTCAGTTTCCCGAGTGAGTGAGTGCTGCAGTTAGAGGTATGTACTGCCACATCTAGCTAACACTATTCCAAAATTGATTATGGTGATTGTTTTGCAAACACACACAATAACTATTGAATTATATGCTTGAAATTGATGTATTTATAGTATGTAAAATATGGTATATAAAATATATCTTGATACAGTTGCTCTCGACAACAAGATAACATGAATTAGTTATACATACTTGTTGACTTTAAAAGAGCTCACCACTGTGTGTTTGAGTAAGGACAGTAAGGGCCGTGTGGGGTGATGGTGTAGTGAGCAAAGTGCTTGCTGCACAAGGAGGACCTGAGCGTGGATTCTGAGCAGTCACCAAAAGTCGCCAGCAGTGTGGCCCAAGCGCTAGCAAGGAGGAGCCAGTTTGACAGGCAGATCCCTGGGCCCACTGGCCTGCTAGTCTAGCTAAAACAGTGAGCTCCCGGTGCAGTGAGCCACCTGCTCAGAAATCAGGTGGGAAAGGAATTGGGTAAGACACCCAGAGGTAACCTCTAGCCTTCACATGTTCCCACAGAAGAGCTCAGCTGTGCTTACATGTGCACATATGCACAGAGTTCATACAAATATTGAAGACTGTGTCTGTAAGATGGCAACACTGCGTAGAATAGGTGTGGATGTAATTATATGAACATGTAATGCATACATGTAGATACATAAACTAGGCTGCCAATATGGGTCACCCAGACTGGGAAGTCTGTTAGGGCTCTCTGGAGAAAGAGATGTGGTGACATTTTAGGGGTTGGCACACATGATTATGGAGGCTAGAAGTCTCATGACCAACTGTATTCAAGCAGGGAACCCTGAGGTGCCAGTGGTATGACTGCATCCAACCTGAAGGCCGCAGAACCAGAGAAACTGGTGGAATCCCCACTTCAGGACTGAGAACTGGAGAGCCCAGGGGCTGCCACTCAAGTCCTAGAGTCAAAGACCATAGAGCTTATGTGTCTATGTCCAAAGGCAGGAAAGGAAGAGACCAATTTGCCTTCTGTATTTGCTTTCTCCATCTATATAGAAGTCAGTCAGTTTACCAGATAGAAGCAAATGATGCTCATAGCCCTGCTTTAGAGAGTGTTCATTTTGTCAATTAAATGTCTTAGTTGACTTGCAAGAGTACTGTTCTTAAATATATTCAGGGGCTATGAGTGCATTCTTATGGATATATTCCTAATGAATCTATTAATATTTATCAGATTTTAAACTGAGTTCTAAGCTTTTCCAATATGGTCAAGAATACAGGCTATGAATATGAATATATGCTGATGAAAACATGAATATATTCTTGGTGAATATATTGATATTCATTAAAATTTAAACTAGGTTTTAAAATGTCCCAATATGGTCAAGAACATAGTTCATGAATATGAATATAAACTTATAAAAATGTTCATGAATATATTCATGTTCATTAATTTTAAACTGTATTAAAAAAGTTTTCCCAACAGGGCAAGCAAGAATGTATTCATGAATATATTCATAAGGAGGATATATTCATGAATATAATCATTATAGAGAATATATTCACATTTATTGAATATATTCACAAAGAATATATTCACAGGAATGCTAGCTTATCCGAAAACCCTGTGCTTCTTTGCAATCCAAAGAGTTCCTGAAAGCGGCTGCAAAGCAGAGTGAAAAATCAGTGCACTACAATTTCACCGAAGTCTTCAAAAGGGAAGAAGTTAAATTTGATACGTTCAGCAAATTGGTCTGCTGATAAATTGGCTCCTAGCAAATGATTCTTGCAAATTAATTTAGAGCCCCCTTTCTCAGCATAAAATGAATCATCATTTATTATCTCATCTACCCTAGGAAAACAAAGAGAAAAGGAAAGGGGTTTTGTAAACAGCTGAATTATGTGAGTGCCGCATGAGGAGACCATGGGGAAGTGGGAGCATGTTGTGGCCTCTAGGTGTGAAGTGCTCCAGGGGCAGCGCTGTGTGTCGTGTGTCGCTCTGTGACAGCGGTAATCCATTTGTTTTTTTTTTTGTTTTGTTTTGTTTTGTTTTTTCGAGACAGGGTTTCTCTGTGTAGCCCTGGCTGTCCTGGAACTCACTTTGTAGACCAGGCTGGCCTCGAACTCAGAAATCCTCCTGCCTCTGCCTCCCAAGTGCTGGGATTAAAGGCGTGCGCCACCACCGCCCGGCTGTGACAGCGGTAATGGACAGTGTGCGCCACCACCGCCCGGCTGTGACAGCGGTAATGAACAGTGACTTCTAGGGTTAGATGCCTGTATTTGGGAGCAGACTCCACTCACTGACCCTTTGGCTAACCCCCTTTCCCCAGTGAGGTATGTTCTACATGCGGTAAAACACAGAACTCTGTAAGTTGCTACATATGTATGAAGGCGCACATACCATACCAGTAATCCACAAAGTGCCCTTCGCCCTCCTAGTGATAACAAAACTCTAGATTTCTGTCACGTGGAGTTTTCTGCCTGTTCTTGAAATTTGTATAAATGGATTATGCAATATTCATTCTGAAATGTATTAGCAGTGTATTATATTTGTGATGCTAGGGTGTGAACATACAACACATTTTAATTCTCATAATGTGGATTGTTTGTACAGTGGTTTGCACAGTTTGTCAAAAGTAAGACTACTATTTATATTTTTGTGGGTTTGGGGATACTTACACTTATTTTTTAGTACACACACACCAAGCAATTTATCTTAAGATCTGCTCTGCTTTAAGACAAAAGTAATAAAACAGGAAATTTAAAAAATAAATATTTGCATATGTATAAATACATATTTTGTTTTTACTATAATTTATTTTACATCTCTAGCTCTTGATCTTCTGTAATTTACTGTCTTGTTGATGGTATTTGGTTGTACTTAGGGGCTGAGGACTTTAGTGTAGTTACCATCTGCACAATGATATGAGTTAATCTTACTCTAAATAGAAGCAGGCTGAGAAGTCACGTGGCTGGCTGCGTGTTCTCACTTCAGCTCAGTGTCTCAGAAATTCACAGAAAGAAACCCCAAGGCTTTAGACAGTTTGCTGCCCTGAGACGGAGTGTGAAGTGTTTTGCACGGCTTGTTTCTGCCCTGGGTGAGGCTCTGAGCAACTGGGACACTGTCGCCAGCAACATTCTAGATCTCTCAGCCCATTTAAGGACCTAAATGTTAGTGAATCTCTTAACATTTTACGGGTCCCCAAAGTAACCATCTATTTCACTAAGCAAAAAATTGATGATTAAATATAAGTGGATATTGAGTTTACTAGAGCCCACTCCTTTGTTATAGACTTTGTGTATAATATTAATTGTCTAATGTTTATACAAAGAATGAGAGACTCACTTATCCTCATTATGGACTTTACTATGAAATTACAATCTTCTTCAGTCTGATTATATTGTCTATGTAGTAAGAATTACCATTTCTGATTAAACATACTTTATTGTATGTAACAGATGCTAAATGTTTACATTTTAATGACTACATATTAGATTCTTAGAGTAACCTCTTTATAAATAAATAGTACTTATAAGAAAATTTAGCTAGGGGATAAGAATCATTTGAACATAGTTTGGTTTTTTTTAAGTAATAGTTTATCTTTCTTTATGATGTTTGTGCTACTGTCTTTTCTGTTAACTAACAAAGGATAGGGACACGAAGCCTTTTGTGTGCCTATTGTTGTGATAAAGATGCCTTCTTTTCTTCTGTGTGCCTAAAGACTTCTTAGACTTTGCTCCCATTTTCAGGCATTTTCCTTTTTAGTTAACGTTTTCAGTTAGTGCACACACTAGTGGGTTTATTGGGACATTTCATCTGTATTGTTTTTCTTTGCTTATGTTTGTTCTCCCAATGTCCTTCCCAGTCTCTATTCCCACCGTTCACTGTTTGAGCTCTCATCATAGATGCATATATCTGTACGTGTACACACACACACACACACACACATATACTATGCAGTTTAATTTAGATTCTGCATATGAGGGAAACCATGCGATGTCTGTTTTTCTGAGTCTGGTTTATTTTGATTAATATGGTGACTTCCTGTTCCTCCTGCTTCCCTCAGATACCACGATTCCATTGTCTCTACAGCTCCTTAATGAGACCCCACTGGGCGTAGGTATCACATTCCCTCCTATTTCTTGGCTTCTGTGAGTTAATTCTATAAATATGGATATGTGAGTGAGGGTTGGCTGGCTATGTCTCTCTGTCAGGGCCTCAGGCAACCTGCGCAGCCTATGTCATCATCTGACCAGAGCATTAGGGAGGGAAGAGAAGTTTCCTTGTTTTTAAAATGGTGAAAACAAATGTACTTAGGTCAGGGATTTTTTCCAACATATCTGAATGTCTCACCAGGATGGGAGAGAAACGTTCACCATTTTATATATTCTTTAACCTCTCCACTAAACAGTGACTGGAGCTACAAAATGGGTTCCCAAACTCTGGCACTCTATTTTTCTACGTATATTAAACACTAAGTCTCTGCACACTTTGGGTAGGTTGCTTTCAACAGTGTAAGCTGGTTTAGCTTTAGAAATGAGGCTTATAAAGACTTAAAACCAAAGATCCGTAGTTGCCTGAGTCATGGGGCTGTGTGCCCTTGGAGCAGCTCCCTCCCATCTGGTGGGGCTCAGGTTGGGAGCACCATGGCGGGGGGGTGGGGGGTGGCGGCAACTGACAGGGTTCAGGATCTGATCACTGTGGTAACTAGCTTTGGAGTAAATCTTTTTGTTTCCGTGTGTTTTTTGAGACAGGGTTTCTCTGTGTGGCCCTGGCCGTCCTGGAACTCACTCTGTAGAGCATGCTGGCCTCCAACTCCGAGATCTGCCTGCCGCTCCCTCCCTCTCACTGTGCCTCCACTGCTCAGTGAGCTTTGAATGAATCTTTGCTTCCTTATATACCCAGTCTGTGACAGAACACATTCTTATTAACCATCCTGACTTTGTTCTCCCCTTTAAAGTGAAAATGATACCTCCCCATAAAGGTCAATGTATCATGACATCTACTGTGTTTAGAGTAGTGCTTCCTAAGACATGTCAGTGTGTGCCATTACTTTAATGTTCATTGAAGCTCTTGGGACCTTCTCCTACATCTCACAATTGCTTAGAAAAGATGGACTTAACATAACCACCACAGTATTGATGAGAAGGACTTCTCGCTAGCCTTGTTTGTCTGATTATTGGATCAGTGTTACTTTCTACAAAAGAGAGAGAACAGCCCTTTTGGACTTTGCTCACATTATTCACAAGTCATTGTAAGTATTCAAGAATTACTTATAGAATGAGGATTTCTACATTTATAAGATAACTCAACAATCAGACGCCATTATACTTCTAAAGCTAGCAAAAGTTTTTAAAATAAGGCAATTGGGTAGAGTAGAAAGGAAACAGACATGCTTTAAAAGAAATCAGGTAGATCTGCTCTACCTCAGTTTGATGAAAAGAACTAAAGAATTCTATTTTTATTCTATGTCTTGGCATTTATCACAAAACAGAAGTCTGTTAAAAAGATGATATGGAGTTGGAGAGATGGGTCAGTGATGCTCTTGAGTCTTGAGATCAATTCCTAGCTCCAGAAGATCCAACACCTTCTTCTGGTTTTCTTGGGCACAAGAATATGTACATACACACATAACATTCACACACACACACATATACTCACACACACAAATACATTCATATATACACACATTCATATATATACTCACATATGCACACAATAATAAATAAATGAAAATGAAATTTTTCTTAAAAAAGTTTACATAAAAAGATGCTTATTGTTACATTATTAATCAATAAGCAAAATCAAGCTAAGCAAAAATAATTAAAATTCAAGGCCTGATAAATTATAGTTATTGTATTGTTAAAAATTTTATTGGATTAGGGTGGAGAGATAGCCCAGCAGTTTAGAGCCTTTACAGCTCTTAGAGAGGACCAGAGTTTTCAGTTCGTGGTATCCATGCAAGGGATCTGACTGCCACTTCTATTACTACAACCTTCAGAGAATTTGACACCTGCTCTGGCCCCTGGGCACTTGTACACGTGTGCATACACAGACATAAATCTTTTTTTAAAAAATCATACAGAGCCATGGTGTTCTAATGCTAACTCTTAGTATCAGCTAAAAAGTTGGTATAAGCACATCTTCCCAAGCCCAGCCTCCTAGTCAGTGTATCAGTGCCTAGGGTCGCCCCAATAAGCAGGTCATGTACCCTAACAGCCCTAGGTGGTGTCAGCTGGCATGATTGGAGGAGCACTGCTGCTTGCTTCTCAGTTGTCTAGAGTCAGCCAAGCCAAACATTTTACTGTCTCTTAAAGCCAAGTGGAGGGTTCACTAAGAAAAAAGAATCAAAATCTGTAGGAAGTCTGGAAACTAAGAAAGGAAGACTTCACACACGCACAGATGTACACAGACTGGAAGATGACCCAGAAAGCTAATTAGCCTTGAGCCAAAGAAAAGTCTTTCTCCCTTCCACCCCCCACCATTTCCCAGACAAATTAGAGGTGAACTTTCCAAAAAAGACCACAGGCTGTCCCATAAATCATAGCCGCGGGGCCTGGTTTGGAGTTGCTGCTGCAGCTCCTTGTACTGACCCTTCAGATTAGGGCTGGCTGCCCTCCAGGCACCATTTTGAAATGGTATTAAGAATAAGTGAACTTGGGCTGGAGAGATGACTCGGATTGAGAGCACTGGCTGCTCTTTCAGGTGACCTGGGTTTGATTCCTAGCACTCACATGGCAGCTCCCAAACGTTGTAACTCTAGTTCCGGGGATCCAGTGTCTCTTCTGGCCTCTGCTGTACCAGGCACACAAGTGACACAGACATACCTGCAGGCAAGACACTCATACACATAAAAATACAGTTGATAAAATCCGTATAGCCGGTGGTGGCACATACCTCCAATTGTTGCACTTAGGAGGCAGGTGGATCTCTGAGTTCAAGGATAGTCTGGTCTACAGATCGAGTTCCAGGACAGCCAGAGCTACACAGAGAAACCCTGTCTCAAAACCAACCAACCAAAACCAAAACACAACAAAAAGTTCACAAAAGAGAAGAAATGAGCCGGGCGGTGGTGGCACACGCCTTTAATCCCAGCACTTGGGAGGCAGAGGCAGGAGGATTTCTGAGTTCGAGGCCAGCCTGGTCTACAAAGTGAGTTCCAGGACAGCCAAGGCTACACAGAGAAACCCTGTCTCGAAAACCAAAAAAAAAAAAAAAAAAAAAAAAGAGAAGAAATGAACTAGTTTGTAGCTTTAGCAGAGACGTTCCTGAGACTGAGCAGACTGGGAAAGTTGGGTGGGGGTGGGGCAAGCTAAAACTGAGGCTTTGTGTCACAGTGTAGGAGATCATAGTATTTACCCTCTGGCTTTATTAGGTACCTCTTAGTGCCAAGTACTCTAGTTGTTTACTCTGCTGTAACAAAACACAGGAGACTGTGTGACTTACACAGACCAGAAATGTACTCTTACAGTGTAAAGGCGGGAAGATGAAAGGTGCTGTCAGATTCGGTGTCTGGTAAGGAGGGCTGGCAACACCCTCACATGGCAGAAGATGTAAGAGAAAAGAGGCAAACAAGTGCCTCTGTGTCTTCACACAACACCAAAGCAGAAATGCAGAAACTACCTAAGTTTTCTGTCTGCAGGATACTATTTCCGTGGCAAAACCATGGTTCGGCCATTTTTTCAGGGTCCTCTCTTAATACTATTACAGTGGATATTAAACTTCATTGTGATTTTGGAGAGGATCAAACAATGCCATCACCTGAACTTCATAAACTAGACAGAAAACTGATGTGTTCCTTGTACCTGGGTGTTCCAGTCAATACCCAGGAGGGAGCAACAAGGGGAAGGAGGCCAGCCTGGGCTACACAGAGGGAGAGACCCTGTCTAAAACCGCATGCATGGGTGCATGTGCACACACACACACATAGAGAAGGGGTAGGGTGTGGTAACTATTATTTGGATATAATATTTACTATTATAATATTTAAAAATATTAAAAATTATATAAATATATATTTATCCCACCATAGGTCATTTAGTTGCCAAATAAAAGACACAAACCTTTATATTTATAATAAGCCTTAAAGCACTAGAGCTGGGCAGATATCAGCCTCTTGTGTCATTTGTCTACTTCCCTGCCAGTAACCACAAGGTATCACTTGCCATGCCATGCCTGGGCCGCTCCTACCCCATGGTGGTGACTTCTTTCTTCCTCCCCACCCCTTGTCATCTCTGCCTCTAACCCCAAGCCCGGGAACCTTCTTTCCACCCCCTCTCTTCTACCCAGCCCAGACTGTAGGCATCTTTATTAACCAATCGTGTATAACTTGGGGGCAAGGTTTGCACAATAAAAGCTGGTATACATGGGGATCTGCTTGTCTTGGAGCAATCAGATCTTGGGGTACAGAATTTAGCATTTGAATACAAGCAGCATTAGACCAACCCCTAAATTTCCCCCTTTTTGTCTAAATAGAAAGGAATGTTCTCTTATAGAAATAAACAAATATACAGTAAGAACTATTGTGAAATCTGTGGTGTAATAGTTACATTCGTAATGTCCACTCTACTTGTATTTGGCAATTTAGGAGAAAATATTCTATCATTTGTCCTACCTTGGTGAGTTTAGAGTTTTGTATTTAAATCATTTTTTTATTACCATCTCAATTTCATTACGTCTAATTTTCGTAACTTGCAATTACCAATCTTACATTTCTGTCCTTGTCCATATTGCTCAGACTGCAGATGTGTGCGCCGCCGTATCCTGCTTCTTATGTGGATTCTGTGGATTGAACTTAGGTCTTGAAGTCTGCATGGCTAGTTTGTGTCTTTAACCTTCGAGCCAGTCTCTCTGCTTCCAATTTCTGAATCTTAAACAAATTAAAAAAATCTTAACTCCGGGTTCAGTCTTTAGCAGCCAACAAGACAGTGATACCCTTTACAGAGGCATCAGCAAGCCATTCAGACAGAACACATTCACAGAGCTGACCAGACCCACAGAGGAACTATGAGTCAGGAGCAGGAGACAGGACCCATGGAGGCTGGGGGACACTAGCAGTGACAGTGTAAGATCTGTAGACACTGAGAAATCTTAGGTCTCACACCCTGGGCAGAGGGCTAACTTGGGTGCCTGTTAACATATTAAAGCAGACTCTGGCCACCCAATTCTCCCAGCATCCCTCAGTCCCTACCATTTTCATGGTCTTCTTGGGTAGCATATCCTACCTACTACCCCTGGCCTTACCTTCTCCAATTCCTATAGAAACCAGCCAGTTTGGTTATGTGGCCTCTTTGCCTCCTAGCCTCTTCATTCCTGGCTCTCCCCTCTCCCTTCCCTCTCTTCTCACGTGACCAGTCCAGTCTGCTGGCCATGTCCGCTCTGGACTCCCCGACCTATCTCTGCCTCTACCTGTGTTTCCCTTATATCTATAATAAAAACCTCAAGCCCTTAGGAACAGTCTTGTCTTCCTTCTATTTCTTTTTTTCATTCAGTAACATATTGTTCACTATTTGACAAAATTAATATACCTTTGAATTAAGAAACCTCAAGTACTTTTAACATAGCTGAGAAAATTTATTCAGAATAAGTATGGAGTATAATTTTTAATATGGAAGTTTCATCATGAAAATTAGAATTAAAAATGTTTAAGCATGAATAAATTAAAATGGTTTTCAGGAAAATAAAGATTTGCCTTCATGGAACTAAAAACAAAGTCAACTGGAAGAACTTCAGACAGTGTGTGTGTGTCTGATTGATTTGATTGAATTTGATTGAATTCACATGGGAGTGAGTGTGGGCATGCGGGCCAGAAGTTGAGTATTTTCTTGAATTGCTCTCCAGTGAGGCTTTGAGGAAGTGTCTCTCAGTAACCTTGGAACCTTTCCATTGACTGAGCTGATGGAGTGAGCATTTCCTTTGACCCCAGGGCTGCTGTTACAGATGTATGCCACTGCGTCTGGCTCTGTGTGGTGCTGGGGTTAGAATTCAGATTCTCATGTTTGAGCAGCTGGCCTTCACTAAGTCCTCCCTAGCCCAAATGATGTACAATAGAGAAATAGATCAGAATATAAAATCTGGAGGCAAATGAAAAAGTGAAAAGTTTTGTGCTTTTACGAAGGGACCATAATATTCAAACAAATGATTTTTAATTTTTTTGCATGTTTAGAAAAATGGTCTTCCTCCAATATTTTCTAGATGAATGCTACAGTCCCAAGTTGGTGGGATTTGTCGCATTAACAGTATCTTGAGAGTCAGACCATCTTGATGTTTATTGAACTTATTTCAGAGTTTGTTATGAGTGAAAATAAGTTACTCACACCCCAGTGTTGCTGTTGTGTACCCTTCTCTTCTGTAACAACTAGCATCGCATTCAGCACTTGTCATCTTATTCCTGAAATGAGTCAGAAGAGAGGAGTTATTAGAACGAGATATGAGTAGCTTCAGGTCCCACTCCCATGGGCAAATATGTCAGGGTAATGAGGCAGAGGCCTCCTCCCTTCCTGAGAGCCAGTGATGATCAGGAGGTAATTGATGTAAGACGCTGTAGACAGAGTGTTACCACGTTTTTAAAAGGTCAGCAACTGCGTAAGAAAGAAAACACACCTTTGTTTGACTGCTTCATCAGTTTCTGTGAGTTTCAGAAGGGTTGCAGTGCTACAAACCACAAACTCTTTTAACACTTAGTAGTTTTGAGAGCCAGTGGCTGGAATGAGTTTCCAGAATTGAACCAGGCCTGCTGGATCCTTTGGATGAATAACAGCGTATGTTGAAGTCAGCTCTCCATGGGTGGAGAACCCTATCTAGTGAAACTGTAATCTGAGAAGAAAACACTGCGAACTACAAACAGGAAAGAAATAAGGAGCAAACCGAGCAAGAATGGTAGAGGCGGTACCTGGAGTCAAAAGAAAGAGGGGTAGACAGTAGAGAGCCACTCAGGCCTGGGGAGGCCAGAGGCCTGGGGACTGGCACTGGGCTTTTTTTCCTGTGGAGGATGTTGGTGAAGTTGACCAAAGCCTTTGGGATGGAGAGGGTGCCTCTTCATACTGTTCTCAGAAATCTGGCACCAGATGCCTTTAGCTCACTTACAAGGTGGGTCTTTAGCCTCTAGGACAGATTCTTTGTTTGAAAGATATCATTGCTCTCTTAATTTCTACATTTTCATCTGGGCAATGAAGATGTATAAATTTAGAGGCAGTTTAAGACTACATGTATCATTTACTATGAGAAAGAATTTTCAGATTTTCTGTTCACCGTACTTCTTTTCACGGGCTGTAAGACCGTGAAGCATCGTGTCAGATCATACCTATTGATGGGAACACCACTTTTTAAAATTTCGTATATTTTGCCCCTTCTCTTCCCTTCATCCTCTCCCAAGTTTTCCCCTTCTCAAATTCATGGCCTCCTTTTCTTTAATTTTTATTGTTACATATGCATAAATAATACCTGCTGAGTCTATTTTGTGCCACTTATAAGTGTATGTTTTTAGGGCCTGACCACTTGATGTTGGATAACAACAGGCTGAGAGTTCGACCCTGGGGAAGACCTAATTCCTCCCTTCTCAGTAGTGATTGATTGAGGTTCTTCATGTAGGGTGGGCCTTTGTGAGAGTCCTCCTGTCGGTGCTAGCTTTTCACCTGCTGTTGTAGCTCTATTGTTGAGACTACATGGGTGCAGTTTCCCTGTCAAATCTAGAAGACTCAGTCTTGCAGCAGACTTCCTAGCCCCCTGGCTCTTCGACTCTTTCCTCCCCTCTCTCTTCCTCCATCTTCCCTCAGCCTGAGGTGTAGAGGTAGCGCTGAAGATACAGCAGAGATGCTTCAGGTACCCGGTAAGTTGTTCTCTATTTCTGACCAGTTGTGGCTTTCTGTAATGGATTCTGTCGCTGCAAAAATAAGCTTCATTGGTGAGGGGTGAGAGCTTCACTTATCTGTGCCTATAAGGCTGGGTATTAAGAATGCAGTGAGATTATACGGGCTTGGAAAGGTAGCAGCTTCCATGGCCTCACAGGACCAGACATTCCTACTCAATGGGGGCCCTAAGTTCAGTTAGACAGCGGTTGGTTACCCCGAGTTGAACCCTTGGGGCTATCTTGCTGTGCTGGCCATTGTGATTTATGACCGTCACAACTAGGTAGGACCTTTGGTTCCTTTCCTCCCTGCAGCCTGACTAGGTGAAAGCTCGTTCTCAGGGGGAGGCCTTTGGGTCAGACTTTTTTCTTCCCGTCCCGTCAGAGAGTGTAGAACAGCACATATAATGTGATCTGGTGATGCCGCAAGTGGAAAGGCTGGTGTGATGCAGTACCCTTCTTGTAACTGCCCTTTACCCTTCTCTGATGCCACAGAATAAAGACATCTATTCAGTGTAAACTGTGAAAACTTAAGACCGTGAATAATTAGACTTGAATTTTGAAATATTGGGAATTTTAAAAAAGATTTTTATTTATTTTTATGTGTATAAGTGTATTACCTGTACGAATGTGGGTGTATTAATCACACTTCATGCTTGCCTAATGCCAGAAGGAGGGCATTGGATCCTCTGGAACTGTAGTTAAGGACCATTGTAAGGTACCTGTTGTTTCAAGTATCCAATCCTGATCCTCTGAAGCTGTGACCCAGCCCAGCCTTGGTTGGTTTTTTTGAGGTGTAACTAGTTAACAAAGTGTGAATGTGTATCTCAGTGAGAGGGTGAGCAAAACCAGAGCTGTTGCCCTCCCACACCCACCCATCCCCTTTTATCTTCCTTCTACTTAGTGTTTAGATCTGTTCTCTTCCCCTCGCCCATCCATCTGCCACCCTTCAAGGCTGGTTATTGTTACATCTCGCTTGAATTCCAGCTTCTATAATCAGAATGGCTCAAAAGTCACTGTCTTGTTACAATCAAATAATGCTTTGCTGTTATCTCTACAACAAAGTCCAAATATATTTCCGTGACCTGCAATGCCTTTGTGGTTAGAATTACATTGTATCTACAGATGGATTAGGAGACAGTCTAAGTATGCTGAGTTTTGAAATACATTAATATGGTTTACCTACTTATCTATGACATGCTTATTTTTTCTTATGTCTTTGTACTTTAATTTTCCCCTTCCTGGGTAGCCTTGGCTGTCCTAAAACTTGCTCTATAAACTGGGCTGGCCATGAACTTAGAGAACCAAGCACCTGCCTCTGCCTCCCAAGTGCTGGGATTAAAGGTGCACGCTGTCACACCCAGCTTGCTTTGTATTTTTGAGTATAGGAGTCTTCAGCATCTTTTATTATACTTATTCCTGTTGATTTTTTACAAAGTTTAGTAGTGTTTTCCAGCAGTGTGTTATGAATTCTCTTAATCTTTAAACCTAAACAGCCCTGCCTGCCCTTTTCTGATAGGAAGGGTCTGATTTCCTCCGCTCTCACATGAGGCCTTCTCTGTCACCTCCTCCATTTCGAACTCTCTTAGTGGCTAGGTCTCCCAGGGCAGTGTTGTGTAGAAGTGAGAATAGGTGGACATTCATGCCACATTCACGCAGAGGAAAGGATCTATTCTTCTACACTAAATGTAAATATTAGCGACATATGTTCATAGATGTCCTTTGTCCATTTGGGGCAGTTTTTCCAACAATTATCAGTTTGTTAAGAGGATTTTTTTTCTGCATTTGTTGAAGTGATCTTTTGGATTTTCTCCTGTAGACTGTCAATACATTGAATTATGTTTATTTGTTTATTTAACTATTTTAATGTTCTACCTTGCACTAGTATGTTTTGCTTGGTGACAATGTGTTACCTATATTTGCGTTATTGGATTTCTTTTGTTAATGCGTTGTGAGGGATTTTTACATAAACATTTGAAAGTAGTTATAGTTTATAACTTCATTACAGTAACGTCATCCATAAGGGTTAGGCTGTCCTCCTTAAAGCTAGTGAGTACTCCCCCCTCCACCTCCCTCCCTCCCTCCCTCTCTCTCTCTCTCTCCCTCCCTCCCTCCCTCCCTTCTTCCACCCCCCCTCTCCCCCCTCCCTCCCTCCCTCCCTCTCATTTTATTTTGGTTTTTCAAGACAAGGTTTCTCTATGTAGCCCTGGCTGTCCTGTAATTCACTCTGTAGACCAGGTTGGCCTTGAACTCAGAGATCCTCCTACCTCTGCCTCCTAAATTCTGGGATTAAAGGTGTGTGCCACTGCGCCCCACCCCTTGTTTATTTACTTAGAAATAGGATTTTGCTATGCAGTCCAGGCTAGCCTCAAATTCATAACCTCCGTTCTTCAGCCTCCCCACTGCTAGTATCATAAGCATGGCCTCTGTGCCCAGCTTCCTGGGGTTTTGTTGTTGAGTTTTTTTTCCCAAATACTTGCATATTTTTAAATGACTTTTCCCTAGCTTAACAGAATTTACCAGTAAAACCATCAGAGCTTTTACTGAAGAACATTTAAAAAATGTGTTTACTGAAATCTTATATGTGAGCAACTGAGATCTAGTAATTTTAAAACAAGTAATAGAAAAGGCTTTGAAGAGTTAGAACTTGTAACGATTGTCCAACTGGGTGTAGCATCTGATGCCAACTGGAAGCCAGCTAGGTTTTCACTCCAGGCTGACTACTAGCTAGCTTTCTTGGGTTCGGGGAAAGTGGCATAGTGCTTTTAGATCTGAATATTATTTTCTTTAAAACAATTTCCTCAAACTATTGAAAAAATTACTCCCGTGGTCTGCCTTCCCTCTTTAAGGTTGATGAGTTTAGTTATCTTGCTGTTTGCAGGGCTGGGGCAGGGGCTCAGTGGTGAACACAAGGCCCTCAGTGTGGATTCTAAGCACCCAGCTCTACTGACACCCACCTGTAATCCAGGGCTGGAGACAGGACAGTGTCTGTAGTTCATAGGCTAGAGAACCAAGCCAAATCAACGAGCTGGTTCAGTGAGACTGTCTCAACTGGTGGGGTGGGGGAGGGGAGCAGGATCTGGAGTGATAAATAGCTCAGCAGTTAAGACCAAGTGGCTGCTTGTTCAGGGGACTTAGGTTCGATTGTGGTATACAGATACACATGCAGACAAAATGACAATATACATAAATAAGATAAGTAGGATTAAAAAGCAATTGAGGAAGACCCTCAGTGTCAATCTTTGTCACCCACAGTCATGCATTACATCCATGTCCATATGAACACATACACTACACATGTACATGCAAATACATGCACATACACAAAATGAAGATGAGCTTTCCATATATCTGCTGCCATGAAGAGACAGAGCTGGATGCAGAGGCTGAGGGGAGCAGGAAGAGCCAGAGACTGCAAGAAGCAGGTAGTGCTGGGCAGTGTGTGCGTGGGTCTCATCCACAATGCCTGTGCTCAGGACTGCATTTTGTTAAGAAGGGATCTCAGTATAGTAAAGGACTGTGCTGAAGGCTGGGTGGTATTCAGGACAAGTGCATAGTGCATAGCCAAACAAGGAGCAACCAGACTCCAGAACATGTCCTTGGGTTCTCCAGGAACAGTCAGTCTCCGTCATATGATCTATGGAACCCCAAGCATTTACACCATTTTACTTGGTTCCATTTCAACGAACACTTTGCTTTTTAGTGGAGGTCACCCAAGCAAAAGTGAGAGACTGAGATCAGTCTTCAAAGAACAATGCCAGTGGGGATCCTTGCAGCTAATGCTCCCAGGTGGCTCCTAGGCATTTACTCAATGCCCCACTGAGCAGGAGCTGAGGTTCCAGAAGGCAGCTCAGGCTGAAGGGTGGGAACAAGTCCTGGCTACTGCCTGAGATCCCTGGCTACTGCCTGAGAGCCCTGCTGCTGCCTGAGAGCCCTGCTGCTGCCTGAGGATGGGCTCTGCTCCAACAGAGGATTCCTTGCCAGGATCTTTGGAGCCCTCTACAGAGAGCAAGCAGTAATCCTAACTTAGTCAGCGTCTCCCTATAGAAAAAGAAGCTCCTCGTGCCTACAAGCCTTGCCCTCTTTGCATCTGCCTCCTGTGGGGTAACTGACTATCCAGGCTGATGTCTTCTCTGTTCCTCAGACCTGGAGTCCTGTGAAAGTCTTAGGAAGTTTTCCAGGCCTCCTTTACCCAGCTTCACCAAATCCTGTGAGCGCCTGGCGGTAACCTTACCGCCAGGACGAGGACTACTGCAAATACCTGTTGACTCTTGTTTGACCTCTAGTTGCCTGCCTCGTTCCCAGTGTGCTCCTAACAGAAGTTTCTAGGTCAGGTCTGGTACTGTTTCTCACGGGAGGAGCAATGGTAAGCCCACTTGCTCTGTGATGAGGTCTGTGGTGAGCCCTCTATGGTGAGGGCAGAATTAATGGCCCAGACTGGGTTGGGTGCTTCAAAATATATTTATTGAAAATAATATATTAAAAATGATAGGCAAATAAATAAATCTAACTCTAGGAGCTTATAGTTCTGATTCAGGCATAAACCTAAACAAATGTAAAATTCAACTTAAAGTAAATCTGTAAAACAAACATAAATTCAAATCAACATGAATGTGCTAGTGACCCAGACTTGAGGTAAAATCCTTCTGCTGCTGTTATGCTGGCTGGTTATGTTGGTACACACTGGTAGATACACTAAAAATGGTGGTGGAAGGGGATCGTAGTTTGACGCCAGTCAGGCTATACCTTTGAAACTGGAGAGATGGTTTTGGGACTGCGAGTTTGCACTACTCTCGCAGAGGAAGCAGATTTGGTTCCCAGCAGCCAAATCGGTGACTCAGGCTCCTATAACTCCAACTTTGGGGGAACCTGATGCCTTTGGCCCCCAAGGCACCCTTACTTAAACACGTACACCTACACACAGGCACACACACATGTCATTTTAAAAAATGTTTTTAAAATGCCAGAGATAGAATGTTATAAAGAACATATACTCTAGAGTACAGCATAAGGTCAAATACTAGGTCTGGTACTTACTTTGTGTGAGTACCACAATTTCTTCTCATTTATAAAACGAAGGCACTAATCTAAATCACTGAATCAAATTGTAATTATTTAAATAATTAGGTTGTTTATATGTCAAGCCCTACAACAGTGCCTGACAATAATAACTGATAAATATTAATAATAAGTGGTTTTACATTGTTGGTATACAAACCTGTAGATGGAAGCTCGTGGCAGTAGCTGTGCACACCTTTAGTTCCAGCACTCAGGAAGCAGAAGCAGGGAGATTTCTGTGAGTTCCAGTGCATCCTGGTCTACAGAGTGAGTTCCAGGACATTGAGGGCTATACAAAGAGACCCTATCTCAAAGAAAACCAGAAAAAAGAAATAGTATTTCCAGTAGTAGTGGCCTACACCTTTAACCTCAGCACTCCCAGGGAGGCAGAGGCAGGTGAATCTCTGAGTTTGAGGTCAGCCTGGTCTACAGAGTGAATCCCAGGACAGCCAGGGCTACACAGAGAAATCCTGTCTTGAAAAAGCAAAAAAAACCAAAACAAAACAAAAAATCAAGCCTATAATGGTGTTGGTGTTGGGCTTGTTATTAGAACATCTGCTTCTGTGTTTCAGATTTTGAGTTTAATAGTACATGTCTCTTGCTTACCATACAGGGTGATATTAAAACGTCAGAGGTTGGTTTACTAGTTTGGGGTAATCATATCTCACACATAAATGGACTCTTACAGCCAGGAATCCTTTGGTTTTAATATTTAGTGGCGTGTCACTTAGTAACTGTATAATGCTGAGTATCTATTTTATCAGCATGTGAGGTATGGAAAAATACCGTGTGAAGACAGTTTCAGTTTTTGAGAATGACCAGGGCTGATAAAGCACTCATGAAGGGCTTTGTGTCTCCTGTCTAGCTCTGCTCTCATCTGAAGACTCCACACGACCTTTGCACATTCCCTCCCCGTCCTTCTGTCCCTACTGAGAACCCAGCCAGGACTTACAGCCATTCTGACTCCTACCAGTTCAGGAATGATTTGATCCTGTTTCAGTTGTTTATCCGTGGGGCCCTCAGAAGGCTTTTTTATCTCTAACTGGAATGAATGGTGTCCTTTCAGGAATGTGGGAAGGCTGTGATATGTGGCTGCCTGTTCCTGCTGCTTTGCTCTCACAGCGGTTTTTCCCTATTCTGTCCTTCCGTTTCCTCAAAGACTTTCTTCTTCGCTTGCTAAGTTTAATGCCTCAGTCTCTCCGTGGACTCAGCTGCCTTGTTCTCTAGAGTCCAGCAGATTTGTCCTCCCCACCCTGACATTCGCCCTGCAGTGGATCCACACTTTGTTTTCAGCTCTGCCTCCAGTAATATATACTAGAAGATGACATTGAAGAGCAGTCCTCTTGGCTAATGCGAATAATGCACAGGTTTTTTGAAGGACTGAGCGACTGAGCCTCCTGTCACAATGGGAAGAGAGTACACCATGAAGAAACACACCCCCACTCACTGCCCCACTTTTCTCTCTTCATTGTTTCTTTCTTTCTTTGCAGGAATTGTTGTAGCAATAAAGGAAGCTAACAACATTCTCTTGGAACTCCATCCCGTGTGGACAGCTGGCTGTCTCACCTTTTCCGTTCCTGTGCAGTGATGATATCTACATGCAGCTTACAAGCACATTCCTTTTTTATACCGAATGATTATAGTTGGAAAAGAATGAGCTGTGATGTGGGAATGTCTTGGGTAATAACAGTTTCTCCTTTGATTATTTCCCTTTAGGAAAGACACTGCTGATCCTGTATCATGGAGGATTGTCTTCATACCTCATCTGAGAATCTCTCCAAGTTGGTCAGCTGGGCCCACAGCCATGGGACCATTTGCAGCCTCATTCCAAACCTGAAACATTTGCTTTCTGAAGGTTCCCATGGGAACCTGACTGCAATGTGGGGCTGTAGTGCCGGCCATGCGTACCACTGGCCACTAACAGCTACTTGCAGAGCTGGGTCCCAAGAGAGGGTTTGTTTCCAGGACAACCGAAGTTTTAATTCTGATAGTCCCAGTATAATCGGGGTGCCTTCTGAGACACAGACTAGCCCCGTGGAAAGGTACTCTGGGAGACCTGTGAAGGGAAAGCTGGACTGTAACCGGACCAGAGACTCTTGTGACTTCTCTTACTGCAGTGAGCCCTCTGAACTGGATGAAGCTGTCGAGGAGTATGAAGATGAAAACACGCTGTTTGACATGGTTTGTGAGTCTTCTGTTACAGATGAGGACAGTGACTTTGAACCCCAAACCCAGAGGCCTCAAAGCATTGCTCGCAAAAGGCCAGGAATAGTCCCATCTTCCATCCATTCAAGTTCCCAGGGACAGATGGTCGATGAATGCAGTAATGATGTCATCATCAAGAAAATCAAGCAAGAGATTCCAGAAGATTATTACATTGTGGCAAATGCAGAGCTGACTGGAGGAGTGGATGGACCAGCCCTTTCCTTGACACAGATGGCAAAACCCAAGCCCCAGACTCATGCTGGTCCCTCCTGTATAGGGTCTGCTAAACTGATTCCCCATGTAACATCTGCCATCAACACGGAATTAGACCCACACATTATGTCAGCGTCCCCCTCTGTGATCTCCAGACCGATCATCCCAAAGACTGCTAGGGTATCTTTGGCTTCACCAAACAGAGGACCCCCTGGTGCCCATGGCACTGCCCACCAGGTGACCATGCAGATGCCTGTGAGCACATCACATCCTAACAAACAGATCAGTATTCCTTTGTCTGCCCTGCAGCTGCCTGGACAGGATGATCAAGTTGCTTCGGAGGAGTTCCTGCCCCATTTGCCTAGCCAGGTCTCATCTTGTGAGGTAGCCCTTTCTCCCTCTGTTAACACAGAGCCTGAAGTGAGCTCCAGTCAACAGCAGCCCCCCGTTGCTCCAACCATAACCACTGAAGCCACTGCACAGTGCATTCCAGGTATGGAACTCGAGGTGACTGTAAGTCCCTCATTCGCGTACCTAAGAATTCTGCGCCGTCAGTGTTGTAAGACAGTTGGTTTAGTTTGCTAGGGTGCAGTCATTTTTATTCTCAGGAAGATAGAAATAATGAACTAAATTACATGTGAGGAATACTATGAAGGAATGCCATCTAAAGAAGACTGTCCAGATGCACCTTAGGGCTGAGATGGCAAATATAAGATTGTGCTGTTGATGATGGCCAGACTTAAGGTTCATATCCAACCTTAGCTAAACTTTTGTTAGTAAATTTATTTTTGAAAAAAATTGTTTCTCCTTTTGGTATCAAGGTAGTTAAGCCAACTGATGTTGAATAAGGTATATGATAATAGATTTTTTTTGGTTATTTATTTGAACCAATTTCCTATTGTCATTCATTTTAGTGTGATGATTTAAACTGATTTTAAAAAAAAAAAAAAAAAAGCAACAGGTAACTTCTTAAACAAGCATTTGATCCTGTCTTAAACTTAACAAAATCAGATAACACACATTTCTGAGGTAGGCTAGCATAGCTCAATGCCTTCTCCTTGACAAGAGTGTGGGGTCATCGTTCATGGCTGCTACCCTCTGCAGTTCTAATTCTAGTGCTCTTTAGTTTAAATAGCCATTGCTTGTCTGAGCTAGGATATAAAGGGGTCTGATGCCCATGCTTGAGGTCCACAGTTCAAATCTCAAAGGACAGACACAAGTCCTTCTATGGACAAAGGGTGAACAGGCACAGAGAATACAGAAAGCAGAACACTGTAGCACATTTAATCCTTTTCAAAGAGCCATGGCTTGGGAGAAACATCCTTCAAAGGCTGAGGTGCCAGTGCCTATGGCCTGAAACTTACTAGAATTCAGTTGCTTTTACAAATACACATTTACAGTCGGCCCCCAGGTCTCCAGAGGGAACTTAGCACCTTTCTATTACAGTCCTGCAGCAGTTAGGACTCCTGCTGAGAGTGTCATCAAGTTGCTGTGAAAAGTATGCTAGTTGAAAAATCATAGATTTTTTTTTTTTGGTGGTTTTTCTTAACAGTTTTATTGAAATGTGATTCACATTTTATAAAAGACAACTTTTTAAAAAATGTATTTTATGAGTGTTTCTGTGCATGTATATATGTGTACTGTATTCTTGCTCCATGCCCAAGGAGGTCAGAAATGAACGTTGGTTTGTGAATCATCATGTGGGTACTGGGAACTGAACCCTTGCAAGAGCAGTAAGTGCTGTAGCCGCCGAGCCACCGCTGGCCCTCTGGCTACTAGAAGCACGCTTTAAAGTGTGTGCCCAACAGAAGCAGTCACTCTGTTCTCCTCTCAGTTCTTAAGGACAACAGCTAATGTGCTTCCTATGAATTTACTTATTCTATATATTTCATATAAACTATAACCTTTGTGACTACTTTCTTTGATTTAATGTCATACTTTATTTTCCTTCAACTGGTGGTCAGACATTTGGGCTCTTTCCACCTTTGATCTGTTTGCTGCTATGAACACTTATATACAAGTTACTATGTGAGCATTTACTGTGATTGTGTGTGTGTGTGTGTGTGTGTGTGTGTGTGTGTGTGTGTGTGTGTGCGTGGTAATGCCTGTAGTTAGACCTCAGGGTGGGACTGCTGGGCATATGCTCACTGTGTTTTAAGTTTTCCAGAAGCCACTAACCTACGTTCTAAAATTTGATTTAAAGTCTTAGCACTAATGCAAAAAGGTTCCTGTTTTATGTGTGCCACCAACATGTTATTTTCTGTGTTTTAAAAATTGCTCCTGTACTCTCAAAAAACAGGAGGCAGAGGTAGGCAAATCTTTGTGGATTTGAGGCTAACCCTGGTCTACAAAGCAGGTTCTAAGCCATCCAGGGCTACATAAGAAGACCCTGTCTTAAAACATACAAACAAAATTGCTATGTTATCGTACCTGTATCATTCTAATAACTAATGATATTGAACATTTTTGTGTTCTTATTGGTCATATACACATACTATATATATATATATAATATATATACATATGTATATATATACACTATATATATATTTTTGAAAGTTTTTATATTCTTTGTTCATTTTAAAGTTAGGTTCTCTTTTCTACTTTGAGTTGTAAGAGTTCTCTGGAGTTGTCTGTATTCTGACATAAGTCCCTTAAATGGCTTGCAAGTTTTCTGCTATTTTCTAGGTTCATGTGCTCACCCATTATTCATTCATTCACTATGTATTCATTCATATATTCTTCCTCCTCACCTCCCTCTCCCCTCTTGTCCCACCCACTTCTCATAGGAAAGCCTTGAACTTCTGATCTTCTTTCCTCCACCTCCCAAGGGCTAGAATTATAGGCGTAACCATGCCCAATTATGCTTTCTTTCTTTAAAGTACTTTATACTTTAATTATTGTATAATCCTGTAGACATAGGCCAATCTTCACACTGCAGGACAAATTTTTATCAGGTAGCAAACATCTTTACACTAGGAAATATAATCTTTAATATATGGAGGGTATAAGAAGTACTTTTCACTTAAAAGGTTGGTTTATCCTCTCATTTTTTTTTAAATAGGAGACAACCTGGCAGAGTTTTCTCTATTCTCAAATTGTATTTAATGAAACAACTCAGAAATACATTTTCTCCACACTATCCTGTGAAGCAAGTTGTGGAACCCAGCTGTAAACCACATTTGAGTGTCACTGTATAATGATTTGGAAAAGACATTCAACCTATTCAAAGAAGATGTGGTTTTTGTTTTTTGAAAGGGTTTCTCTGTGTAGCCCTGGCTGTCCTTGAACTCACTCTATAGACTGTGCTGGCCTCAAATTCACAGAAATCTACCTGCCTCTTGCCTTCCCAGTGCTGGGATTAAAGGTGTGGGCCGCCACCACCACAGCCCAGCAAAGAAGTGGCTTTAATTCTTCCTTTAGTACACATTAGTGTCACATTAGGGCTCTCTCTCTCTCTCTCTCTCTCTCTCTCTCTCTCTCTCTCTTTAATTGCGATCGCACCTCTTATATCTGCTGTAAAAATTAGGCATAACCAAAGATAGCATATAATGTGTCCAGCCATGAGTTGATCTGACATTACTCCCACAAGGGATATTTGACCAGGGGAATTTGTTTGGTCTAGAGTAGAATGTTCAAGAAAAGCACTCTGAAGTAATGGCAAGTTTCCAAGGTGGTTCTTGTGTTCTGGCCCACCATTCTGAGGAAAAATATCAGATTTCAGCACGCTGTTAGCTTCAGAGAAACTGGACTGGAAACAGCAGTGAGATTAATAAAAACTTAATTGACATTTCTGTTTTTGTGAGAGTTACATAAACTTAACATAATTCACTTTGACTTCCTAGAGTCCAACCTAAGTTCTATATTCTGAATTTTAAATTTTAGCTTATTTACTTATCTGTTTACATATTTATTTATACTTGATCACACACATACAAAAGTATGTGATTACAGTATAAGTGGGCTCTACACAGTTAATGTATCAAGCAAGCACAATTGGGATTAAACAAAAGAGAAAAGCCCGGGTTGAGGGGGGGGCAGCCAAAATTAAGAACAGGCACTGAACACCTTGGAAGCTTAAGTCTTTATCAGATCCTTACAATAATACTACATGACTTTACAAATTCTATTTAAATAATAACAAACTGATAAATGACTCCTGGAATCAGCATAAAACAAAGAGAAGTTATTCCATTTTTAGTGATATCGTGTAGTCCATTTGAACACATTAAGCTGAGAGTCACCAAGGATATGTAGGTGTGGCATCAATGAAATCAGAGCCCCTCCTGACGGAGCCATCTCACCAAAAAGCCCAGATGCGATTCTTTACTTCATGCTCCACCTCTGTCTGTCAGGAGTGTGCATCTGTACCCGCCTGAAGGTGGCCTGTGAATTTGTCTCTGTGTCTCTCCCTAACAAAGGGCTTACCTCTCGACTTTATTAAACAGCACAGAAAGCATTACACAGGGAAAGAATGAGGGATAGTTTACAAAAACTTTTAGCAGATTTTTACATGGAATTACATCACTGATCCTGGCTGACCCAGATTACAAATAGTATTACAGATGTCATTGTTTATCAAGCAATATCCACCTGTTACGTTCAACATTTATGGTTGATATTCATTTTATAAGATGACTTTCAACTTCTGTTTTTGCTATTTTAAGCAAATGATTATTAAAACACACAGGTATTTCTCTAGGAACAAGCAAGTCATGGTGGTGTATGCCTTTTAATTCCAGCAATCCAAGGGGAGGCAGATCTTTTAAGTCTGAGGACAGCCCGGTCTACAAAATGAGTTCTGGGAGAGAGACCCTCTCAAAATAAATAATTAATAAATAAATAAATAAATAAATAAATGATTTCAGCGATACATTAACTTAGGTTGTAAAGGTTGATTGCATAAAAATTCCAAGACAAGTAAGGTTGGTTGTTACATTGTTTTCTTAAAGGTGGATCAATCACGCAGGCTGAGTACTCAGTAGGCTAGCAGTCTTAGTGACCTGGAGGTATATTATTAATTTTGTCTGTGGAGTCCAGGAATAGTTCCAGTTCCAATCTTTTCTTGTGTTTTAGAGTGTAAGAGATGTTGCTTTAAATCGTCTTGCTGATATTTCTTAAGTTTTGTTCCCTGGTAGAAGATCATCCTTGTTTGAGTTCAGAACTGAATTCCTAAAGTTGTGAAATGCTAAGGTACAAAGCATTGTCTTTCACATCATTTCTGTTGTTTCACTCAACAGACTTTAGCAGTAAGGGAAGTGGACAGACTATATTAGAATTACTAGCAGTGGCTTTTATTCCATTAACTTTCAAGGTTTCTATGAGTATAGTTCATTGGATTTAAAACCCTGTCCTGTCCTGAGTTACATTTTTGTTTGTTTCTTAAATATACTCGTGTGTAACCTTCTGTGAGGTTGTACTGACTGGTTTTATGCAACTTGACACAAGTTAAAGTAATCCTAGAGAAGGGAGCCTCAGTTAAGAAAACTTTTCTATAAGATCGGGCTGCAAGCAAGCCTGTAGGGCATTTTCTTTATTAGTGATTGATGTGGGAGGGCCCAGTCCATGTGGGTGAGGCCACCTCTGGGCTGTTTGTTGGTCCTTGGTTTGGGTTCTGTAAGAAAGCAGGCTGAGTGAGCCAGGGAGGGAGCAAACCAGTATGCTGCACGCCTCCATGGTCTCTCCATCAGCTCCTACCTCCAGGTGCCCGCCCTGTTTGGTTCCTGTCCTGTCTTCCCTCAGTGATGGACTATGTTGTGGAAGTATAAGCCAAATAAAGCCTTTCTTCCCCAGCTTGCTTTTGGTCATGGTGTTTCATCATAGAAACAGTAACCCTACTTAGGACAAAAAACAATATTATCTGTCTGACAGGATTTAGAATCACCTAGGAGACACACTTTGCCAGAGAGGATTAACTAAGGAAGAAAGACCTACCCTGAAGTGGGTGGTACCATCCACTGACTGTGGGTTGGGGCCAACTTAAGAAGAGAGAGCCAGGTGCACAGCAGCATCCCCTGTCTCCGCTCCATGTTCTGGCAGTTGCCGCAAGCTCCCATTGCCAAGGAACCACTCACAACCATGCCTTCCCCACCATAATGGACGGTATCCCACACATACAAGACAAAGGGAACCTCTTCTATGATGTTGGTTTTTGTCAGGTATTTGCTCACAACAGTAAGAAAAGTAACATATTTTCTTTAAGGTTCCCTTTTTTATTTACAAAGTAATTTTTATGTGTGTGTGCTCCAAGACTACAAACTTGTATAACATGCTACTATAATGAGAAATGGAGATAATTGCACGGTGGCAGGTGCTTCTGAGTCTAAACATAGCTAAAAATAAAAAAGTGCCATGAAAATATAATAGATAAAAAATAAATAGTGTGTCTTTTTAGATCACACACTATGCATGGGGTTTGTAGGACCCAAGTTGCTTTGGGTGAGTGAGTAGGGGCCAAGCATTAGCATACTCTTTTGGGGGAAAGTACATCTCAGATACATTTATTGATGCCATATTGTAAATAGTACTTAGATAAGTATACATCGATGTTCTGTGTTCCCATGTAAGCTTTCTAAAGCTTAGCTGACACGACTCATCTTGAGTGACCTTGGTGAGCAATGAATGATGGCCATGGGCAGGTGCAGGATGGGCTAATGTGGGTATTTATTTCTTGGGTTTTAACTAAACTATCTGAGCTTAGTTAACAGTTTATATCTTTTATCAGCACTCCTGATTTTATGAAGGTCATTAACCCAGTTCCTACACAAATTTTCTGGTAAACCTGGGCCTAGCAGGTTTCACAGGACCCAGGCATTCTTTGTAAGGCTCCGAAGGGTGTCAGCAGGATCGAGGCCGCAGGCCACAGCAGATGACTGTACTCTGCTGCAGGCTGTAGGTTGTACTCCATCTGTGTTCAACTCACTTTAAAACCGTCTTCTTCAGTAAAAACATAGTCTTAGCTTATAGTGTTAAACCTGAGAATCTTGAGAAAAGACCAAATCCACTATTCAATTAAAGCAAGCTGCATTTTGAGGTGCTCCTGGGACTGGCCAGCTGGCTGCTTCACCCTGAGTCGGGGATTTGAGGGAACAGCCCCTGCTGGCTCTTGAAGTCCTTTATAGAAGACATAAGGTGTTCACAGTGGAGAGAGAGTCGGCTGTTATACATGGATAGAAAGATACAGTGGAAAGAGAAGGAACAAAGTGTGTGCATCATGTGGATGGACCCCAAACACTTTACACCACATCTGAGAATCAGGAACACTTCTTCATTACAGATGGAAACCCTTACCTGCAAGGACTTAATACAGGACAAACAGGAACGTATTGTCAACCTTCTTAACTGCACGCTGAGCCCTAGCCGACAAGGCCTGTTTCTCTCTTCTGGTGCCCATTACCTGCAAGGACTTAATACAGGACAGACAGGAACGTATTGTCAGCCTTCTTAACTGCACGCTGAGCCCTAGCCGACAAGGCCTGTTTCTCTCTTCTGGTGCCCATTACCTGCAAGGACTTAATACAGGACAGACAGGAACGTATTGTCAACCTTCTTAACTGCACGCTGAGCCCTAGCCGACAAGGCCTGTTTCTCTCTTCTGGTGCCCATTACCTGCAAGGACTTAATACAGGACAGACAGGAACGTATTGTCAGCCTTCTTAACTGCACGCTGAGCCCTAGCCGACAAGGCCTGTTTCTCTCTTCTGGTGCCCATTACCTGCAAGGACTTAATACAGGACAGACAGGAACGTATTGTCAGCCTTCTTAACTGCACGCTGAGCCCTAGCCGACAAGGCCTGTTTCTCTCTTCTGGTGCCCATTACCTGCAAGGACTTAATACAGGACAGACAGGAACGTATTGTCAGCCTTCTTAACTGCACGCTGAGCCCTAGCCGACAAGGCCTGTTTCTCTCTTCTGGTGCCCATTACCTGCAAGGACTTAATACAGGACAGACAGGAACGTATTGTCAGCCTTCTTAACTGCACGCTGAGCCCTAGCCGACAAGGCCTGTTTCTCTCTTCTGGTGCCCATTACCTGCAAGGACTTAATACAGGACAGACAGGAACGTATTGTCAGCCTTCTTAACTGCACGCTGAGCCCTAGCCGACAAGGCCTGTTTCTCTCTTCTGGTGCCCATTACCTGCAAGGACTTAATACAGGACAGACAGGAACGTATTGTCAGCCTTCTTAACTGCACGCTGAGCCCTAGCCGACAAGGCCTGTTTCTCTCTTCTGGTGCCCATTACCTGCAAGGACTTAATACAGGACAGACAGGAACGTATTGTCAGCCTTCTTAACTGCACGCTGAGCCCTAGCCGACAAGGCCTGTTTCTCTCTTCTGGTGCCCATTACCTGCAAGGACTTAATACAGGACAGACAGGAACGTATTGTCAGCCTTCTTAACTGCACGCTGAGCCCTAGCCGACAAGGCCTGTTTCTCTCTTCTGGTGCCCATTACCTGCAAGGACTTAATACAGGACAGACAGGAACGTATTGCCAGCCTTCTTAACTGCACGCTGAGCCCTAGCCGACAAGGCCTGTTTCTCTCTTCTGGTGCCCATTACCTGCAAGGACTTAATACAGGACAGACAGGAACGTATTGCCAGCCTTCTTAACTGCACGCTGAGCCCTAGCCGACAAGGCCTGTTTCTCTCTTCTGGTGCCCATTACCTGCAAGGACTTAATACAGGACAGACAGGAACGTATTGCCAGCCTTCTTAACTGCACGCTGAGCCCTAGCCGACAAGGCCTGTTTCTCTCTTCTGGTGCCCATTACCTGCAAGGACTTAATACAGGACAGACAGGAACGTATTGCCAGCCTTCTTAACTGCACGCTGAGCCCTAGCCGACAAGGCCTGTTTCTCTCTTCTGGTGCCCATTACCTGCAAGGACTTAATACAGGACAG
The DNA here is from genome assembly GCA_036184795.1 of Tokudaia tokunoshimensis. Classification (NCBI taxonomy): domain Eukaryota; kingdom Metazoa; phylum Chordata; class Mammalia; order Rodentia; family Muridae; genus Tokudaia; species Tokudaia tokunoshimensis. The sequence goes on from BTHU01000005.1 coordinate 46,925,276, forward strand.
ACAGGAACGTATTGTCAGCCTTCTTAACTGCACGCTGAGCCCTAGCCGACAAGGCCTGTTTCTCTCTTCTGGTGCCCATTACCTGCAAGGACTTAATACAGGACAAACAGGAACGTATTGTCAGCCTTCTTAACTGCACGCTGAGCCCTAGCCGACAAGGCCTGTTTCTCTCTTCTGGTGCCCATTACCTGCAAGGACTTAATACAGGACAAACAGGAACGTATTGTCAGCCTTCTTAACTGCACGCTGAGCCCTAGCCGACAAGGCCTGTTTCTCTCTTCTGGTGCCCATTACCTGCAAGGACTTAATACAGGACAAACAGGAACGTATTGTCAGCCTTCTTAACTGCACGCTGAGCCCTAGCCGACAAGGCCTGTTGCTGCTGTTTTGTTTTCACAGCTGTTAAGGTTTGTTCGTTTTTTAAACTTCAAATTTTAGAAAAATTTTAAGCTTTTGACTCTTGTAATAACATTGACCTTAAGAAACAATTCATTGTAGAAAGATGAAACATCTTCTTTCATTAAATTTTCACTATCTTTAGTCTGAGGTGGATTTTTCCTTTCTTTTTTTTCTCTCTCTCTCTTTTCTCTTTTAGGCATTTTAAGCTAGTTTAGTTAAAAACCAAGAAATAAACACCCACATTAGCAGAGGTTTTCACAATCAGAATAATTAATTTTACTGTCTCCCTCCTCCTCCTCCATATCTTGTCTCTTTGGAAGATCTTCCGGGGGCCATAAAAGGTAGAGCTACTGTCTCTTTCAGCTTCCTCTTTAGTACTTGTTGGGTTTTTTTGGGTTTTTTTTGGTTTTTCGAGACAGGGTTTCTCTGTATAGCCCTGGAACTCGCTCTGTAGACCAGGCTGGCCTCTGGCTCCCAAGTGCTGGGATTAAAGGCGTGCGCCACCACCACCCCGGCTCTTTAGTACTTGTTAAAGGCTGTTTTCTTCATCTTATTGTGTGTCTGTGTAGGCGCACATTAAACTGGTTAGAGAGTTTTAATTAGCATATAAAGGGATGCACGTGGCCACCTCCAGGTGCTGTGCTGTGTACAGGGTGTGTGCTGCACTCTGGGGTCTGTATGCACAGCCTCACCTCACAGGCAGCCTGCACACTGCTCTGTGGCACTGCGAGGTATGATGACCACTAAGCAAGAGGAAGTTTCCTGTTGTGTGGTGATCATGAGACAGCTGTTATACACAGCCTGTCATTGGCTGAAGGGTTGACATGTGAAACATGAATGTATTAGAAATAATAGCCCAGTCTGGCATGTCTATTGAAAGTATATTGGGTGCTAATTTTGTTGGTGCTATCTTAAGAAGTATAGATTTTCTTAAACTTCTTGTGATAATAATTCTTTCATTCTTTTTTGTTTAATCTGACATATTTTCTGCCTTTGGTATTTTATTCAGAATAAATAAAATACTTTGAGATCAGATAAATAGTTAGGTGATGTGGTGTGTCTCAGCAATAGAGTTGGCATTGATGCCAGGCATTTGCAATGATAAAAAAAAAAACCATTTTAAAAATAGTTACCTGGAGCTGGAGAGATGGCTCAGCAGTTAAGAGCAGTTGTTGCTCTTGCAGAATAGGATGCACTTCTTAGCACCCACATGGTGGCTCACAACCACCATGTCATAACTCAGCCTTCAGAGGATCCGGTGCTGCCGTCTGCATACATGCCGCCAAAACACACACTTAAAAATAAAAAGAAGTAAGTTTTAGTTATCTGTTTGTTCCTCTGCATCTTCTATGTTCCCCTTTTTCTTCACTCTCTTTTGACATTTAAAACTCTAAAGTAGAATATGTCAGGGGTGGAATTTGATAATATTTTCTGCAAGGTTCTAGAATAATTTTTTGAATAGTTCCCATTTCCAGTGATTTAATGTATCACATTTTTGTTTTCAATTGAGTCTGCTTCTAGTTTTTACTTTCATTGTTCTCCGTGTACTTTTTTCTTACAATTTTACCTTATGGTTTTGTTATGAAACAAAATATGTTCAGAAGGAAGTGCTATAGTCTCAATTGTTCACTGTCCTTTTTGAAAAATTACTAATGTAAAATTGAGTTTAATGAGCTTCTAAAAATTAATAAAGGTGTATGTTGCTTCCTGTTACTTGGTTCATGATGACACAATAATTAATGGTTTCTTTTGTCAGAAATAAAAACTGAGTTAAACTGGAGGAAAAAATTAATTGCCTTATAGATCTTTAGGCAAGCTTTTCTCCAGGGTGCAGAGGCCTTCTTGTTTCTGCAGTCTTCAACCTGGGCTTCCTTGGTACAGATTTGTTTCATTTCCAACTCCTGATTTAAGTGTGGAGTGAAGTTAGTTGTGCTAGCTGCTGTCGTGTCTGTCAGTTGATAGAACCCATGTCACAGCATATGTACTAACCCCTGATCCAGTCTTAGGAGCGTCAGGCCTCTCTACCCTAGAAATAATACTAATATTAAGTTCAGTCCTTGGTTATCACATACCTACAAAGAGGTGTCAGGACGAAGTTTTCAGGACAAGAATGTTCTTGAAAGTTCTATACTTGAGATGGGCACAGCAAGTGTAAGATGTTCATATGGGCAGAAAAGGTTATTCCTTTAGAGACATACTGGCATGTACTTGAACAGTGTACTAAAGGATAGGAATATGTAAAATGTGTACACTTACGTGTGCACATACTCGAATGTACATATACATGTACTCTGCTTCTGTGTTGCCATATTCCTGTAAGATGTGTGTGTGTCTTCTTCCAGGAAGGTTCTGTTTACCCTTTCTCATATTTATTACAGGAAAGCGTGAGACAGAAGTGTTGAAAGATATGAGAGACCGTCAACAAATTCAAGTCTTTTTTACCATCCTTTTCCCTGTGAAAAAGTTCTTGTCTGAGAATTGTGTAGCAGGCAGCCTGGCTATACAGAATTTAGAATAATATATTTTTAACTCGATGCCTCCTGCTGACTAGCAACCGCATTTACAAATTAACAACAATACCTTTATAAAAACCAAATGCAAAAATTGTAAGGTGAGGCACTGAGGAGAGGGCCTGAGCTCCGATAACACTGAGTCATCCAGTACTTCCTGCCAGCATTGGTGGGTCTTGTGTCTTTAGAGCACTCTGCTCCCTTGCTTGGGCACTCCTTAGGAAGTGAAGCTGATTCTAACTGTAGCCTGAACTGTCGCCTTCTGTCCTCCTTTTATCTCCAGGTCGTGCCCATTCCTTGTCCACAGGTTAGGTGTTAGATTATATCCACAAAAGATGTAAAGAAATCATTTATTTTTCTGAGAAGCCTTTTTAGAAGGAGCTAGACTTTGACATAAAGATTATCTTGTATATCAGGAGCAAGAAATCCATGTGTCTTAGTTTCCCCCAACCCACCCCCACTAAGCCTGTAGACAAGTCATTTGCATTTAACAATTTTCAAGATCAGCTAGCTATGTGATATGACAAACACTTGAATCAAAGGTGAATGTCAAATTCCCTGTCCATGGGGATACCATTATTTAAAGGGGGCAGACAGACCACCTATTTCCAGTGCCTAAGTTGTAGTGAAATACATATGTGGAACAGTTGATTCGGCCTTCAAGAGCCCTTGTGGACACATAAAGAGTATCAAAGAAGGCAAAGTTGAGTGTGGCTTGAGAACAGATTCAAGGGAGATGGCAGGCTCGTGCTGAGTGTCAAACTGGGGTCCGGTATGAAAACTGTGAGTATAATGTCATTGTGCCCGAGCAGCTCATTGTCTTAGAAGAACATGTTTTACAGGTGTTAGTGACTCAGGAAAGAGTGACTGCTCACATGCAGCAGGCTGAAGGCATTTGGAGAAGAGGGGACAGATCATTTCAAGGGCAGAGTGTAGAGGGCTCTGGGGGCCCTCCTTAACTACACACTCCCTGTTTAAAGGCAACATCTCCAGGACCCAGAAATCTTCAGTAAAGCCATGTGTGCAGTTTCGTATGTAGACGAGGGTCTAAGGCATGCTACAACCATTCATTCACCTGCTAATTAAGCAAACGCTCACTGTGAGGCTCTGGAGGCTCCGGATGTGGTCAGGGATGACACTAACAGCAGTGAGAATGACCTCTTCCAGTCCTACCCTCAGAATAACCTGGGTTGTTCTGAGCTGGCCTGGTGACTCTGCTTGTGATCCCAGCAAGGCTGAATTCAGCAGGATGGCTCGCTTCAGCACAGTGTGGGCTACTTGTCAAACCCCAGTCTCAAAAAAAATTTTTAAAAAAATTTTTTAAAGAACAAACTTGGTTCCAAATAATTGCTAAAGCGTGATATTGTTAATTGAATTGAATAACTTTGTAAGACTAAATTGGTCACCTTTAGATAACATGTTTATTAGGACTGTTTTGGGGTGATTTATGACTAAGAGGGAGTGGTTAGATGAGCAATTAAGCTGCAGTGATAAATGAAAGCCAAGGCTTTCTTAGCCAGTCCTCATAATTTATTCAGGACACTTTCTCCTCGGCTACAAATGAGCCTGGTTGTGTTAAAATTGTAAATTTATTTTTGCAGACAACTGGTAACCTGGCTCTAAGATTTAAAAGTGCTGTCATTTACTGTGTAGCCCTGGATGATCTGGAACTCAAGAAGTCCTCCTGCCTTTGCCTCCAAGTGCTGGGATTAAAGACATGCAGCACCATGCTTCACAGGGGCTATAATTCTTATGTCAACACAACATGGGGGTGAAGTGAGTCTTTTTGGTGTTTATAGCTATATTGTTAATACAATAGAAAGCAATTTCAATTTTTTTCGATTATTTTATTTCATGCATATGAGGGTTTTACTCAGATATATGTCTATGTACTACATGTGTGCATTGTGCCCAGGGAGGTCAGAATAGGGCATCAGTGCCCATGGAACTGGAGTTACATGGTTGTGACTCACCATGTGGGTGTTAGGAATCCAATCCAAGTCCTTTGCAAGAGTGGCCACTGCTTGTGGCCACCGCTTTTAACCACTGAGCCATCTCTCTGGCTCTTAAAAAGCAACTTTTAATATTGCAATGTACAAGCTATGTCTAACATTTTATAGCTTTAAAGCCTTCTTTTACAGGGTCTCACTAGGTAGCTCTTGGCTATTCTGCAACCTACTATGTAGATCAAGATGCAGAGATTTGCCTGTGCTGAGACTAAAGGACATTCTCTATCTCACCCAGCTTTTAACTGACTTATTTGTGGTGGGTACTTCTGAAAAATGAGAACTAAGGACAGACTTTTGAGCAAAATCAGGTAGAAACATTTTTCTACTTTCATTTTTTACAATGTATTCTTAAATTTAAAGTAAGAGTGTTTTGTTTTGTTTTGTTTTGTTTTGTTTGAGACAGGGTTTCTCTGTGTAGCCCTGGCTGTCCTGGAACTCACTCTGTAGACCAGACTGGCCTGGAACTCAGAAATCCGCCTGCCTCTGCCTCCCAAGTGCTAGGATTACAGGCTTGCCCCACCCCTGCCCGGCTAAAGTAAGAGTATTTAAATGACAATAAAACAAAAACTGAGAAAGTGATTCTTTGTTTCTGTTAGGCTTTTTCCAGCTCCTCGGAACTCAGAGAGCTTAGCCAGCACATAACAAGTTCAGGGACACAAATTCAAAGGCTGAGGAAAAATCAACACAGCTGTAAATGATTTTTATACAGAATGATTGATTCAGCAGTAGCAGGAAGCCCACCCTTTCTTCATTTAGATTATTAGTTTCAGAACCGACAAAGTTTGAAAGGAATGAAAGGAATTTGTTTGACTGGACCCTGTGAGTCTGCAGGTTGGACAGGACTATGTCTAGAGGTAGCAAGTCAAATGAGTTGTCACGACCAGAGCCAAGTGCAAACAGACTCAGATGACACTGGAGGGAGAGAGCCACTCTCAAGCCCCACTGTAAGAGACTTAGACATGCATAACGGGCAAGTTTTGGAAATGAGGACAGTGGCTTTGATAAACAGCCTTGCAGCCTTTGCCGTCAATTCATGTACATAAAATTGACCCATCTAGGTCCACTGACGGTTTCTAATATAGTCCCAGAATTGTGCCTCTCTCACCAGTGGCTAGTGTTCGTGAACTCCATTCTTCTCGCTCCTTTCCCCACACCGTTACCTTCAAGCCTTAATTTTTATTTAGGTTCTTTTGATTATTTTTTTAAATGTCATTCTTTAAGAATCTCATCCATGTTTGTGAGATGTATTTTTTATTTTATGTATATGGTATTTGCATATGTCTTTGCATCCATGGAGGCTGGAGAAGTGTATTAGATCCCCTGGGACAGGATTTATGTATGGTTGTGAGCCACCACGGGGTGCTGGGAGTCGAACCCGAGTGGGTGCTCTGGAAGATCAGCACTGCTTTTAACCACTGAGCCATCTTTCCAGCCCTACAATGTATATTTTATTTGCACCAACTTTTCCCTCTGATCCCTCCTGGACTCTCCCCCATGTCTACCTCCCAAGTCCATATCCTCCTTTTGCCATCAGTAGCTCATCAGTTCAATTAGTGCTACAAGCGCACGTGTGCATGCGCACATGCACGCACACGTGTTTGGGGCAATTCACTGCTTGTTTCTGCCTTTTATCTCTTAATGGAAACATCTCAGTTGTGAACACTCAGCTTCAGGTTTTCATGTGGACAGATGTCAGTTCTGTCTCTCGGCAAGGACCTGAGGGATGAGCTTGGCAGATCACACAGTTCCTCTGTGTTGTCACTGTGAGGATTGCTGAACAGTTTCTGTAAATGCTTGTGCCATTTCATTTCAGCATTTGTGGCTCTAACTTCTAGATCCTTGCCAACGTATGTTGCGTTTTGCCTTTAATTATAACTAAATCAAAACTGGATATGAAGTGCTGTATCTCATTGTGGTTTGAGTTTACACTCCTGTAATGAATGATGGTCGTGAGCATATTTTCATTGTGTGGCCATATTTAATACGATAATTCTAAAACATTAGAAGCATCCATATGTTTCTCACTCGGCTCAGCAGTGACTAGTAAATCTTGCTACTTGGGTGTGATTATGTATGTACAAGTCAGTAAACCATTATTCACCTCTTTCTTCATCTAAAGTGATTTATAGGAACAAAATTGTTGATTTCTATAGAAGTACATATAGCTCATAATAATTGAAGAATAATAAAACATAAGTACAAAATAATACTGAAGTAGCAAATCAGTGTCTTCGAGCATACAGCTCAGTGGTCTACAATATAGTCACGTGATGATCTGTTACAGTACCCCCAAGAAAATATTAGATTTGCCGCTTTTTATTTATACTAAGAATTCAACTTCATTGGTTGTTATTGTATTGAGTGACAACAGGGTGGGTGGAAAGGCAGTGAGGTGGGCGGGGCACCACTCCTGGAGGAGTTAACTCAAAATAACTTTTACCAATGGTCTATGTGTTTGAAATGTCATGATGAAACCCATTATTTTGCATACCAACTAGAAAAGTTATTTTAAAAAATCAGCTTTTCCATAGAGATGTACAATCAAGAAGGTTTGCAGGCCTCTAACATAGTAAATAAAGTAGTTAAGTGTAGCTGAGAGTTAAAGTAAACTTACAGAACTCACTTTAATGACTAAGTTTCATTCAAGAAGAAAAATATGACTATATAAAAATTATAATAGCTGTTGTTTCTATGAATCTGACTGAGATTTGATTCAAAGCACACAGTTATGTCTTCTTTGAAAACAATGTCTGGAATCTTTATTTTCCAGATCATTGTAGTCTTGAGTATGTAGTATTCACTGTGTACTTGTTCACTATTACGGGAAAGAGTCATCTCATTGCCAAAGGCCTTAATTTTCTCTTTTGCTCTTATGTATTACTGGGTGGTAGAATGCTGATCTACATAGGAAAACATTTTTTATTTTATGGTGAGGTTTTCTAGAATATGCTGTATTGTCATCATTGACCCACTTAGAGAAATTAGCATCTTCCTTCTGTCCATTAGGTTATTACTTCTTGGGTGGAATTTAATGAATATTAATAACTCAATTCAGAAGGAGGTAATTTATTAGAGTTTTACACATTTCCATTTTTATGTTACTTGTTTTCCTTGTGCTTTATGTACCATACGTCTTTTACTTCAGGTTGATTAATAGCTGCTTTTTGTTTTTTGCATTATTATGCATTTTCTATATGAGATGTCTTCATATTTTTATTTGTACTTACTAAAATATGCAGTCATAAAATGAGGTGTAAATGGAAGAGAAGAAGTGGTTTCTACTCAGAAGTTTCTGGTAACTTGTGTAGTGGATATCATGATTCAATTCATGCCCATTGTACGATGCCTCGTGTTATGTTTGTTCTCAGTTGTTGAAGCCTGAGAAATTGGACAAGCTCATGACAGGTACTGTCACATTCCTCACTTCTGTCGTACTGATGAACTGATGACAGAACTCACTCTTGGATGTTTTGAGATGGGTTGCCCCACATAGGCCTAGCTCTCCTGGAACGTGCTACGTAGACCAGGCCAGCATTGAACTTATGGAAATCCTCCTGCCTTTGCCTCCCAAGCGTCATGCACCTGACAGAGCAATGCTTACCCAGCCCCTTTTCAGGATGTAAGTCATTGCTGGTTAGTTGACCAGGAAATGTAAGATAGCAGCAGTAACAGCCAGCACTGCAGTCTGGTGCCCAAGGTGATGGTTCTCCTGTGTCTCAGCAGCCTCCTTACCTACTGCAAAGCGGTGTTCTACGCCTAGACTAGCATCTTCTCTGTTTGAGTCCTCCAAACACCTCACTGCCAAAGTTCTTTCTTTCCTACTTCTAGTCTCCAACTACTCTGGTTGTCCTCACAGAAGGGATGAAATCAGGGTCTGACAGCTGCAGCGCACATGCTCAGAGCACTGAAGCTGTGCCTCCCATGTTGCGCCACTGAATGTATTTTGTTGAAAGCTGAAACCGACAAATAGTTAAGATTTCTAGAAAGGAAAAGAAAATATGGCCTACAAGGTGGCTCAGCAGGTGAAAGCACTTTGTTAACTAACAGTCCAGATGACCTGAGTCCAGTCTCCAAGGCTCACACGCTGTAAGGAAAGGACTGACTCCCAAACATTGTCGTCCTCTGACCTCCACACACACCATGACACACACACACATTCACCAAAAGTAATAGAAAATCACTTTTTTTCATAAATCTTTTTTTAAAGATTTGTTTTATGTATATGAGTATACCGTAGCTGTCTTCAGACACACCAGAAGAGGGCATCAGATCCCATTACAGATGGTTGTGAGCCACCATGTGGTTGCTGGGAATTGAACTCTGGACCTCTGGAAGAGCAATCAGTGCTCTTAACCACTGAGCCATCTCTCCAGCCCAGTAAATCACTTTTAAAAGAATAGCACATAACTTTCTGTTTCCTTGTGACTTTATATTTTTCCTAACAGTTTTACTGTCTGTGTTTTGATACTCATTAATTCACTTACATGTTTATCAATTCCTGCTCTTCACTTCTTCAATCATGGATGCATCCATGTGAAAATACAACGCCCCTTACTTCATGAAGCCTATACTCTAAGGTTCTGTCACAGATGTTAGCCAGATGTCACACAGGTATGTCACACATTGTTAGAGAGGCTGCGGTAGGAGAGATGTGAGGATCAGTCGTGGTCAAGGGAGGCTTTGGGAAGATCCCTGTGGAATGGTCTTTGACTGTCAACGAAGGTAGAGACCACGAGATATGGAGGGCAGAGGTGTATTCCAGAAAGAGGACTCGTGTTATACCAACTCCTTAAATAGAGACACTCCTAAATTACTGAAAGAAGAGGATGTTTGAAAACTTGAACAGACGCCACTGTGGGCGGGAGTAAAGACTGGGACTGGTGTGGATCAGGGCTTGTGAGAGGACTCTGAGGCTGAGCAGGAGAGCAGCCAGGACATGTGTGGAATTTAAAAGACTTTTCTGTTTTAACCTTTCCCCCATTCTTTGTGAATTTCATACTGTACACTCTAATCCCACTCACCTCCCTGTTCCCTCACACAGCATACTCTTTTGCCCAAACAGCTTTGCGGCAAATGTTCATTGCAATGAGTCGTTGGTCTGGTTCTAGGCCTCTGGCTTCTGCCACAATATTAATACTGGATCCTCACCTGGATTCCTCTGGGATATCCTGTTGTTGCCCTGTGTCTTGGAGATCGTGTAGCTTTGGATCTGTAGGACCAGCCCCTTCATGTTCTCCAGCAGTTCATAGTGGGGTAGATATTGGGGTGGGCCAACTCAAGCCTTGGGTCTGGGCCTGCACGGCAGCTGAGTTGGCCAGCCTGCCAGCTCTCCCACACCCACACCACCAGGGTGGGCACTCCAGCACTGCCCAGGCTACTCACGTAAAGCTGCAACCTTCAGTGGGCAGGACCAGCGATCCTGCTCTCCCAAGTGCTGCAGGCATCTCTCCCTCACCCATGCCACCATACAGTATGAGGGACCTGCTCTCCCAAGTGCACAGCTCTTAGACAGTAACCTGGTACCAGGTGGCAGCCCAGACCAGGAACTTCTGAATGACCTTTGGTGGTAAAAGGAGCTAGAGACATTGACACAGACCCCTGCTGCTGCATGGCCAAGGACCCACTTGGTCTTGAGTGGCAGCCTGGCCAGGGCCTCAGGTGGCAGGCAGGCTACTCACATGAGGCTATTCCTATCCACTCGCACATCTCCAGTTCCACCTGTCTTCACAGTGCTCAGTGTTGTGCCTCTCTCTCGAATCTGCCCAGCACTCCCTGGCTCATCATAGTGACTCCCTCTGTGGCTTCCCTAGAAGTCTTATTCTTGCTGCAGTGTGAACAGTTGAACCAGTGTGGTAGTGGGCCTAACGAGTGTTCTAGAGTCAAGTGAGGAAGAGATTTCTCACTCAACTGTGAATAGTAAGTTCAATTCCAAATCCCGAGTGACGGGAAGGAATGTATCAGGAATGGTATCTCAGCCAGGCTATGTTAGCAGCAGATTTCCTCTTGAGTATATGAGAAAGCAGTATTTCCAGAGAAAAACAAAAAAGACACAAAAAGAAAACAAGGACTGCAATTAGAACAGAGTGGACTCTATTCTTGGTAATTAGGGGGTAGTATTTGTAATTAAATTTTAAATTGAGGTGTGAGGGTGTGGGTCAAGCCGTAGAACATTTTGCTAGTTATGTGCAGCACCTTGGGTTCTTCCTCAGCATGGGTTAGATTTTTTTTTTTTTTTTTTTTTTGGTTTTTTTGGTTTTTTCGAGACAGGGTTTCTCTGTGTAGTCTTGGCTGTCCTGGAACTCACTTTGTAGACCAGACTGGCCTCGAACTCAGAAATCCGCCTGCCTCTGCCTCCCAAGTGCTGGGATTAAAGGCGTGTGCCACCACCGCCCGGCGGTTTAGATTTTTAATAAGGGTTCTTAAATGCTTTAACCTCCCTTCACCAGAGGTAGTGGAAAAGAAAGGTTACTAGCATATGGGGGAAGTGGACCTCTTTATAATAGTTCTTTAAAGCAAATCCAATCCACTTTATTAGGATATCAGCAGTTCAGTTTACTCTAGTCAGCAGCAGTAGCTTGATCCACTCACACCATTCAGAAACCAGCAGCAGCAGGTCCATCCAGAAGAAGCCTCTAGGCTCTGCGGTATGCTGTTTAGATGGGAGTTCTTCCTTGGGGCGATTTTAATCTCCAGTTGTCAGGACACCAGCAGTCTAGTTGTAGCGTCAGGATAGTAAACATGACCCAGGAGAAACAGCCAGGTCTCTGCCGGATGGGCACGAGTCAGCAGGAGCAACCAGGAGAAGTTCTCTGTCCTGCCTCTCTCAACAAAGTGAAGATCAGCAAAGACTTGAGACCAACAAAGCATTGGGAAGCGCTGTGTAAGCCCACCCTCCATCACTGTCTGAGTCCTACTTATACTCCCTCCAAACATCACCTGCCCTCCCGCATGTCTTGCCGCAGCAAAACACATGAGTCTGTATCAACTGCCATATCCAGAAACTTCCACTTCACTCTGCCAGTCCTCCCACGTCCACAGAAGGGGCAAGAAGCTGCCAGAACACTACCAGAAGTTTTTTGGCATATTTCTTTCTATGAAGTCATGACAAACGATGACCAGTAAGGAATAGCAAAGCGTACAAATACCATCTAGTGTCATCCACCATTTGCTGAGTTATATTTATATTCCTTCTTAACATCATATGTTCTTTCACCTGTGTGCCCGAGCAAAACATCATCTGGCATAACTGCCTTTAAAAAAAAAAAAGTCAGAAGTTTCCACTTCACTAAAGGAAGGAGAATGTAATTGGAAAATCAAAATGTATCCAATGACAATCTCTTGGGGAGGGATTTATGGGTAGGGTTTTTGTTTGGAGAGAGGTTGTTTTGTCTTGATTTTGTTGTTGTTTTAATTTTTGCTATGTTTTTTTATTTCCTGTGGGGGGATTTAAATTATCCTAAAATCCCTTTATCGTATATGAATAATTGCTCTTTTTTTAAAAGATTTATTTATTTTATTTATATGAGTACACTGTAGCTGTCTTCAGACATACCAGAAGAAGGCATCGGATCCCATTACAGATGGTTGTAAGCCACCAGGTGGTTGCTGAGAATTGAACTCAGGACCTCTGGAAGATCAGTCACTGCTCTTAACCACTGAGCCATCTGTCCAACCCCATAATTGCTCTTTTAAAACATCTATTTCTTTAAAGTTGAGCTACTTAGAAATTAAAAGTTAGGTATGCACAGCAAAGTCAAGGAAGTGGCAGCTCACTGAGGTGCGGTGCTGTCAATGCTGAATTCTTGAACTCTGGGAGACTAATTTTTACTCTGGGAAATGATTTACTATTGAATCTTTCAATGTTCCTTTTAGGGATCATGTTAAAAAAACTGGAAAAACATGTATGTGTTGATTGAAAATGCCTGTGTAAGGTACTCTGCTGTATAGTTAAATCAGTAAAGAAGGAACTGTAGAAGGACTATTGGTGTGAGGGGACAGCTGCGGCTTCAGTACTGAATCTGTGGGAAATGTAAATGTTGACTCTGTAATGAATTTTTGTGGAGCCCTGCCTCCAGTCTAGGAAAGTAAGAGTGACAAGCAAGATTGTCTCTGGGAATTGTATATGCTACACTGTATTTCAGAGTCTGCTGGCAGCAGCACACTGTATAGTTTATGTATTACACCAGTGGCAGATATTCAGACACATCAGAAGGTATTCTTGATTCAGTGCCTAGCAGTGTAATAAAAAGGGGGTGATGGTAGGGGTGTTCTGTGGTCTCTAATAAGCAATATCTCAACGGGCCCTGTCAGATTCTATGAAAAGTCCACAAGATGATGTATTATGTTAATTACCGTCCTGTGGCTTTCATGCTGTTAAGCCTACAAATGCAGCTACATTTTGAAGTTGATTTAAGAATATATTTCAGCTAGGATGAAAGCGCTCCTTATTGTGATTAATGTCATACAATATTTATTCTCTTGTTCTCCTTTTGCCTTTGCTTTGGAATGCTTAATTTCTCTCCATAAAGTAGGAATTAGCCTTGAGATTTAAGCTTTTTCTAGTTTATTTTTAAACCTATTAGATGATCCCCCTTTTGGCTTTTAGTGTCTTATTTTGTTAATTTTAAAGGCCAGCATTTTAGAGAGAATTCCATGATTGTACCGTTGTTTAATTCCATACTGAACTCGTTCAAGTCACCATACCGTTTCTCATAGCAACACCATAGACCTGGAATGGATATGGTCTCCAGAAAGCAAACTTGAGTTTGCAACTGCCCATAACAAAGTATTTTCTTACACATGAAGAGCTTATAAAGGTTTGGGGAAATGTTTTGCTGTGAATACACATCAACAGCGGGACTCAGTTGAGACAGAAAGACTGTTGGGTTTATTTGGTGGTGATCAAACCAAGGATTCCTGCTTGGCAAGTGCTCGCTGTATCGTTGCACTTCATTGCTAGCTGGGGTAGGGAGACTGGGCTCAGTGGGGCCGGAACACATTTTCTAAGCAGTGATGCATTTAAAGGGCCGAAGATGCATGTGTGCCCAGTACTGAGCTACTTTGCTATCCTACTTCACTTCCATACAACTCTTTTAAGAGATACAAATTATAACCACTTAGGTTTAAAACAGACATGATTTTATGAAGTTGAGCTCAAGCATTGCTTCTAAGATTTGAAAAGGGTGTTATGTTAGCAAAGATCTATTAACCATTGGCTACACTGCCTGTGTCAGATCAGCTGGGCAAGTAGATGAAGATTTTAAAATGGTCTTGCAATTAGGTAAACAGTGTTAATAACTTAATGATTCCAGGGGCTGGAGAGATGACTCAGTGGCTAAGGGTGTTTACTGTTCATGCAGGGTTCAGTTCCCAGCACCCATGTTATGGTTCACAACTGCCTATAACTCCAGTTCTAAAGGACCCACCCACCCCTCTCTTCTGTCCTCCACAGTCACATACATAAACCTAGTAATCCACAACAAGCAAGCCTTATAGTGGGACTTTCTTCAACGCACCTGCAGTATAATAACACGAGGCTTCTCGTATAGTTTTAAGCTTAGGCTTTTGCTGGGGCAGTCTCCCAGCTACCGTTTAAATTTAAGCTTAAAGATCCGCCTGGTGGCTAGCTCTATAGCCCTCTCTGCTCCCTGCTGTTTCCCTATGAGTCTGCTGCCATTTCTCCCTCTTCTGCATTCCTCTCTCTGGACCACTCCTCTGCCTGGAAGATCTGCCCCTACTTCCTGCCCAGCTATTGGCTGTCAGCTCTTTTTTTTTTTTTAATAACCAATCAGCAGCAACACATCCTCTGATAACATCTCTAGGCAGATGAGAAAAAGAACGTTTACAAAATAGAAAACCCAGTGACTGGCCATAGAAATGACAATACCATAATCCTGCCTGCACTTGGCTCTCTGCCAGTACAGAATTAACTATTGAAAATACAGAGGCACGTCTTCATACAAAGTGGTGTTTTTTTGTTTTGTTTTGTTTTTTTAAGTCACTCCAACAAAACCTCCCTAGTGTTTAGCAAGTGTCTTGCCTGGGAAGTGAAAATCTCAGACTATAAACCCTGCCTGCAAGTAATGTGTCTCAGACAGAGCTTGGGCATGGACTTCCTAGGAAGAGGAGAGACCTTTCCAGGCACTCAGACAGTGTACTAATGGGCCACACCAGGGTTAGAACCATCTCAGGACTTGTTTAAAATGCAGACTCCTGTACCCTTATAGCCATAAATTAATTCCGTGCTGTGGTCTCACCCCCACTTCTCAAAATACAGCTTTGTGGTCTGGTTTAGTTTATAGAGAGATAGCTAGTGGCACAGATAGGAAAGAAACAGGCCTTTCTCTTGCACTTGACACCCCTTGTGTTGATTTAGTAAATAGTATGACATTTTGTGGTCTATTTGTTTTTCTAAATTTCTGCCACAGGCTGTGTAGTCACATGGTGTACCCATAAGCAGGTGATGGATACCATTGAGTGAGTTTTGCTTCAGTAAAAGAGACTACCAAAAATCACACTGGATAAACTGCACTATTCCAGACTTTATGTTCTGAGAGAGAGAGACAGAGACATAAAGAAAAAACACACGCGCGCGCACATATGAAATGTGCAACAATCGGGAATAATTTACTGGTCAGATGACTACAGTAGCAGAGACACCTGGCTTCACTTAGTGACGTTAACAGTCTTAGAAAATAGCCTAGGTTTAAAGTTCTAGCAAAGGCAGAAATCGAGCAAGGAGCAGGCTTAAGAGAGAAGAAAGGCAGTGACTTTTTAATGTATTTTATGGCAGTTGTAAAATTTTCACTATTTCTTTTCTATATTTAAGGCAAGCATAGCTTACTGTTGTAGATATTAAGAGCTGTGGCTACTTTCAAAAATGATGCATAAATGTTGCCAAGTAAGTTTTTATGGCCACAAGCAAAATTTAGGTTGCCTGTTTCCTAAGATTGTCAAACAGGAATCTTATTTCTCCAACATAGAAAGTCATAAGAAATTTGTTTCTCTCAAACGTCTATGAAGAAGTAAGTATCTCATCAACATTATCAGTCAGTACATTATCTTAGTAAAGATCAGAAAAGGAAGAGGGAGCTGTCATCTACTTTTATAGAAACATATATTCCGATACAGACTTTTGTTAAAGCATTATTCATTTCTTATCCTAGTAAGATGAAGATGCTATCTTTTTTTTAGAGATTTATTTATTTATTTATTTAATGTATATGAGTATACTGTAGCTATACTGATGGCTGTGAGTCATCATGTGGTTGCTGGGAATTTGAATTCAGGACCTCTGCTCATTCCGGTTGATCCCACTTGCTCAGGCCTAAAGATTTATTATTTCTAAGTACACTGTCTTCAGACACACCAGAGGAGGGCGTCAGATCTCATTATGGATGGTTGTGAGCCACCATGTGGTTGCTGGGATTTGAACTCAGGACTTCGGAAGAGCAGTCAGTGCTCTTAACCGCTGAGCCATCTCTCCAGCCCGAGGATGCTGTCTTGTAGCAGTTTGTGTTGTTTGAGTTGGGTTTGCTTTGTGCGTTTGTTTGAGATGGTTTTACTATGAAACCTAGGCTAGCCTTAAACTCACACTACTGGCCTCAGGTTCTGAAGGGCTAGGTATATAGGTTTGTTCCACCGTGCCCAGCAAGCAGTTTGTTGTGATGGCCGGTAATTCTAATTTCCTAGGGAAATATCCCTGAGGAAAGTCACTAGGGCCTCTTAGGCCATTTCATACCAATTTCATTATGGATAGTCAATTCCACCAACCTCGACCCCAGCTGACTATTAACAGTCTTAAAAATGGATCAGGTGAGGCTTTGAATTCTGATTGTGACATCACAACTTAAATTCCTGATCCTTGCTTTATTCTTAATGCTTTCTAAATGCAGTCAGCACAGTTTCTGAAGTGAACTGAGTGACCACCCAGTTATGTTAGTTAGTGCCCTTTGACCTCAGTGCTGACTCAGCAGCAGCATTCGCTGACCACTGTTCCTTCTCCTGCATTTCCAGACTTGGGCTGACACATTGAAGTCAAATGTGTCCACTGCACAGGGGGAAATGGGTCTAGAATGACCAACACGTGCCAGGTGATGATGGGTGCTGGAGGCCGCAACGGCAGAGAAGGAAGGAGTGAGGGACAGCAGGGGCAGGGGAGGGATGGCTGGCGGGCGGGCGGTCGGTCGGTCGGATTTTTGACATTTGGGGGTTCTTTGCATTTGGCTCTGTCTGTCTGCTCCCCCACCCCACTGGTCTAACTCTCCCCTCTTCTGACTGTCCCCTAAACTAGAGCCAGCACTTTGCACTCAGGAGCTCATCAGGGTTTCCTCAGGGATACACCACTGTCCTTTGTGGCTTAATCAAGTGCTACCTGACCTTCCAGAACATCTTTCACTCCCTCTGTAGGTTAGAGACAGATGAAGCTCCCTTACAGCCGAGCTTGAAGATCTCAACTCCTATAGAATCTGCAGCACTTCATAGTCATGCCTGGCCTATTGAACGAGTTTTCCGTGCGTTGCTGATCTCCCTAGCTGTGACGTCATCTTCACAGTGGTTAAGGATTTGTCATTTTACCCACAGAAGTTCTTCAAATGCTCGAAGCTAATGGTACCCATGAGTATGGAGTCATTACTGATTCCAACCTCAGCTTCCTGTATGTAAATCTGCTCACCAGATATTTTATTTTTTGAATGTAAAATGCATTCTTATTTAATAAGCTCATGGGCTTATCTAGTTTATAGAGAATTAAGTGAAAGATAAGACAAAAATATTCCTTGTTGTACATGAAAACAATAAAGAAGTTAAACATCGGGAATTGTTTGATATCACTGCAGATGTATGGCTTTAATAACAGTGCACAGGGATGTGATCGCTGAGTTTGTGCCTGTTTTAAATTGAATGCAGCAGCAACAGAAGCAGATGTGTCTGGGTTTAAACCTAGCATAGATCTCCTCAAATTAAACGAGAACATAAGATACTGCACTAATTATGTGTGTTTCCATGTCATCTCCTAACAAGGAAGGGAATAATTGGATTAATGGAGCATGGAGACAGTGAGCCGTGGGGAGCTGGGAAGTGTTCTGGGCGGCTGGCTACATTTGCTGAAAATGCTGGTTTTCTTCACAGCACTTGGGCTAGTGTACTGAAGATTGACTTCCATTACTGTCCCCACACTTGGGGATAAATCCCCCAAAGTCGTCTAGCCTGCTTCCGTCCTGGCCTGTTGCTTGGTGTGTAGGTGAGGCCCAGCTCAGCTGTAGAAAAAGGGAGAGAGTTCTAAGCTTTCAGGCTGCTGCCCAGTGGGTAGGCAGACACTGAGTGGGAGATGAAGCTTTGTAGGAAAGCTCCTTAGATGCTAAGGGACATGCTAGGTCCCTCTACATACAATGGTTAGGCTGTCAGGCATACAGGCTGGTGAAAGCAAGAGACATTATTTTCGTCTCTTCATGTTTACGTGATTCAAATACTTGATCTAGGAGCTAGGGATATGGCTCAGTTGGCAAAGTGCTTTCCATGCAAGCACGAGGACCTGATCAGATCCCTAGTACCAGTGTAAAAGGTCAGGTATGGTATTGTGTGCTCATAATTCCATTCCTGGGGAGGCAGCCAGGCCAGCAAATTGGTGAGTTCTAAGTTCAGTGAGGGACTCTGTCTCAAAAACTTAAGTAGAAGGGCTGGAGAGATGGGTGAATGATAAAGGGTTGACCGTGCAAGAATGAATTTGAATCTGCAGAACTAAATCTAGATCTGATGATCTAGAATACCAGGCCTTTTGCTGTGAAATGGAAGAAAAGTTCCAGATACTTGCAGGCTAGCTAACCAGGCATATGCAGTGGTGACTGCCTCAAGGTAGAAAGAAAGCTGAAGGTTGTCCTCTGACCTCTGCGTGTGCACCCACACTTGTACAAGTGAGTATGCACACACATACACATCACAGTCAAGTGTAAGGTGGGGAGCAGTTGAAGATACCCATGGTCAGCCTCTGACCTGTACCAAGTACAATGCACACACCTGCATGTACTATGCACACATGCGCAGGTTTGATTGGAAGAGGATGACTTACATCTGCATGTCCTTGGCTGCCATACCCTGCTTTGTTAACTTTTCTCGGCCTTTGGGGTTTACTGAGATGTTGGATTTATATGTAGTGGAACATCATACTGCAGAGAGGATGAGGCGCCTGCCAATGCGCAGCCATGGGTGAAGCTGAGAAGAAAAGAAGCCGGGCCCAAGGTTCCGTTCATAGGCATTATAGCAATAGACCCGCAAGCCAAACTGTGATATTGCAGATCAGGTGCTAGAGAGTGATAGAAGAAGGAATTCTTCTACTATGGTTCACAGGTTCACTAGGGTTACAGATATTCTGTGTATGTTATACCTAATTTAAAAAACAAACAAACTTTAAAAAGGAATGGAGTGGAAACTTCTAAAACTGGACACAAATGCCTGATAGTTGCAGTTGTTTTGTTTTACTGCTGGTTTATTATGGCCTTACTTGATTTTGTTATTAGCTGAGAACGTATCATTTGTACAGGGTTTGAAAACTATGTCCTTGCTCTATCCATGCAAGTGCGGGAGAGTGTCTTCCCTTTCAGCTGCCTCCTGGGGTGCATTCCAAGGAGAGGCTAGCACAGCTCCCTTGGGCTGTCTCCAGCATATGAACATCTGCTTCTTAAGTAATCTTGAGACCCAGCAGAATCTAGGGAAAGCATTTCGAGAAAGGCCGGGCTGAGGATGCCTGGAGGAGGTCCGCTCAGAGTGCAGTGGGTTGGAGCTGAAATGTGGCCAAGGCAGATGGGGAGGAGAGCTGACCTCCTGGTTGGGGACCGTGACCCGTGCCAACTCTTGCAACACATCAGCCCGGTTCACAGCCATCCTCAGCTGCCCTGAAGCAGCTGCTGGGGCTTCTCTGAGCGCAGTACCTATATGTATGCTCGCACGTCCTGAAATCATCCCTCATTTTTAAATAAATACCCAAAAGGCTTTCAAATCAAATTTCAACTTCTCTCTCTCTCTCTCTCTCTCTCTCTCTCTCTCTCTCTCTCTCTCTCTCTCTCTCTCTCTCATTAAATGCTTTACAAACTAAAAATGAGCGCTGGCCAAGTAGAGTCTGTCCCTCAGAGCGGGGCTTTGGTGGTAGCTACTGAGCACCTGTGGATACACACCTAGTACAGGTGTGTAACACGTGTGATGGATTCAGGTGGCAGGGGACACAGACAGTCTCAGAGCACATATGAACGAGAGGGGCTGGAGGGTTCTTCCCTGAAGTTGCCTGTGAATGTTTATTTCCTGGAAAGCCTTTGAAGTTTGAAAACTGCTTTTAGATATTTGCATAGCAGCCAAAGTCAACACGTGCTGGCCTCTGACTTTCCATGTGAATAGTCCAGGAAACCAGCTGGTGAAAGGTTACACTCAACCCCTGCCTCTTTGTTTTTAATGAAAGGGAAACTGGCCGGCTTTGTTAATGTATAAGCAATTTCAACTACAGAAAGAGACTGAAAGTTCAGCTCTTGAGGCATGAAGTCTGTTTGTGTGCTTGAATTTTAGAAATGTCATATCTCAGGTGTGCCTGTGTACATAAGAAATTTGGAAATCTGTCTTAGAATTGTCATTTAAGAGACGCACAGTAATGTATGATAATGTTTTACAAAACGTAGTTTATTCTGTGAAAAAAAATCCAGCATATTAAAACTCCATTGTGGGGTATAATAATTAAAAACACTATCACAGAGCAGTCTTGCAAATTAATCTAAAGTTTCCTTTATAAACATTTTCAATAAACAAAATGCTATTGCCTTATACACAAGAGTCCTGAGTTGTATTTTTTGTTTTAAATTAAGTCCCGTGCTTCCCTCTTAAAATCAATAGGAAAGCCAGTTTCATTGCCTATCAGGAGATAGGCTGGTTTTCTACTGTGTGATTCTGAGTTTTGTCCAGACCATGTTTGATACACAGAAAAGGGAGTTTTTAAGCCAAGTGGGGGTTTTGTTTTGTTTTTAGTTAGTTTTTCTGTGACTGGGTTTCTCTGTGGAGCTGGCCTCAAACTCACAGAGATCCACTTACCTCTGCCTCCCAAGTGCTAGGATTAAAGGCATATGCTACCACCACCTGGCTAAACCAAGTATTTTTATTAGTAAAATTAAGATCTCAAGTTTAAATGTTACTAAAATGAAATCCCTTAAATAGTGTTTCTTAGACTTTTTTTAAAATGGGCAAAATAGAGTTTCTTATACAGGATATAGGCATAGAACTCAGTTTTTCTGAGTCTGGGTAGACTTTAAACTTGAGACCCCTGCCTCCTGAGGGAGCTTCCTAGGGAACAGGGATTATAGGCTGAGCCTATGATTTTGGGTCTCATCAGGAGCATAGAGGTACTGGTTAGAATGCAGATTCCGAGGCGCGCGGCCTGGGAGCCCACGTTTGCTGAAGCACCATACATAGGTGTCTGTATGGTCAAGTGTGAGGCCTGCCACCCTGGACAGTGCCACTTCATGGGGATCATAGCTTGTGCCACAGTCCTTCGGGCAGAGAGTAGATACTAAATCAAGAAAACGAGCCACTGAACCAAGAGAGGCCCTTTCTTTCACCTCAGTAATAGCGTTCACATTTAATTCTTTCTTGTAACCGTGAAGCTCAGTCCTGGTTGTCCTTTAAAATAGCAGATAGATTCTGATCACTTCTTTACAAACTTTTATTCTCCATAAGGAATACTTATAAATTGTGTTGTCCTGAATCCCTACAGAAGAGCAGGTACCTAGCGAACTGCCATCTAGTGCCCTTTGAATAGCCTTCCATGATGCGCTACAGTAGCAAAGCAGCTGGTGGAACCAGTGCTACCCCAGTGTTGCAAATGAAGTGATCTCTTGGGGAGGGGCGCCCCACATATGCACAGGACAGAACGCACATCTCCGCCCACGGTTTTCCTCAGACAGAGGCTGCCTTCAGTTTCGCCCTTACTACAAACTTTCACTCACTAAGCTATGTGACTTGGGGCTATACAAGCCTGGGGACCTGAGGTCAGTCCCTGGAACTGTATAAAAGTGGAAGGATCCACACCTAGACCCACTCACACGCATTGTGCATGCACACCACACAGTAACAACAAAACATTTTTAGAGAGGTGTTCTCTCATCGTCATGAGGGGCCATATCTTGTCTAGTACATTTGTGAATCTGAATTTGGCCTCAATAGTGCGATAAGCACAGCCCATCAATACCATTTATCGCTGTTCTCTGAAAAAATGATCCTTCTTTCCCTTTTTCATTATAAAAGGAAACTTTATTTCAGAGTGGCAAGTGCATTGTCTGAACTCATCCACACCCTCTTTGTCCCTCCCCTCCCCCGTTTGTTGCAGACCAGGATGAAAGAGCAGCTGAGCTCAGCAGAGAGCAGAATGAGAAAACCATCAGGAGCACGCAGACCGCGCTCCGCAATTTCCGGGAGTTCCTCATCTCCAAGTACCCTTCCGAAACCAGAGAGATCTATGTCATCCCTTGCAAGGAGCTAGATGCCTACCTTGCCTCCTTCTTCGTGGATGCCAGGCAGAAGGATGGGTCTGAGTACGAACCCAACAGCTTGGCGAATTACCAGTGTGGGCTGGAACGGTACCTGAAAGAGCACAGGTATGGCTACAGCATCACCAGGGATAAGGAGTTCAAGCGTTCCCAGGAGGCCCTGAAACAGAAGCAGATTGAGCTTCGCTGCAAAGGTAAAGGAAACAAGCCACACAAGTCCATGAAGCTCACCTTTGCTGATGAGCTCAT
Source organism: Tokudaia tokunoshimensis (assembly GCA_036184795.1). Lineage (NCBI taxonomy): Eukaryota > Metazoa > Chordata > Mammalia > Rodentia > Muridae > Tokudaia > Tokudaia tokunoshimensis. Next base: position 46,947,959 of record BTHU01000005.1, read on the forward strand.
CCTGCGGAAGAGGGGACTGCTGAGCAGGTACAACCCCGAGGGTCTGCTCAACCTTGTCTGGCTCAACAATACGAAAGCTTTTGGGCACTGCACAGGCTTCCATGGATCCACCTTGAAATGGGGTGATATCCGGCTCCGCGTCACAGAAACTGGGCTCGAGTACTTGGAGTGGATGGGTCAGGACACTGGTGATCTGAATGCCAAAACCAAGAGAGGAGGAACAGACTCGCGAGTTTATGCCACCCAGCATGCCCCACAGACCTGCCCAGTGCAGGACTATAAGGAGTACGCCCAGCGAAGGCCTCCTGCTATGCGCTATGAGGATGCCCCCTTCTACCTGTCCATCAAGCCAGTTGTGAACTTGGCAGCTCTTCACTGGTACAACTGCCAGGCCCTTGGCAAGAACAAGCTAGCCAAGATGGTGAAGACCATGTGTGAGAAGGGCAACATCCCCGGCAGGAAGACCAACTTCAGCGTCTATCAGAGCTGTAGCACCTTGTCTGAGGCCCAGAGCAACCAGCTGGTGCTCATCTGCAACAACCTGAGCCAGCAGGCTGCCCAGTCCGTGGCTGGTCACTCCAGCAGCGGCAATTTCATCGTCTCCTCCTATGACTCCTCCTCAGACACGGCCTGACCAGGTGGCTCGCTCAAGCCCTCACTTTGGTTTCTGTGTCCCAGGAAACCGTCGTGTGTACTGCATTGCGTCCCTTCCACCTGACCTCACTGCTAACTTTATAAAATGCAAATCTCTATTTTTCTTTTTACAGATAAGCCAATGACAATAGTTTAGTATTACTAACCCAGTATTTATAGGCCTGAGACAGACAAGTGTGCTTGTGGGTGATGACATAGAATTGCTGTTACAGACTTGGCAAAAACCATAGCGGTTCTCAGGCAATGGTAGAGAAAGAATTCCGTTTAAAAACAAACAAATCAGAAAGGAAACCGAGAGTCATTCAAGACACTGTGCCCTCAGCGTCTCCTCCTGCCTCATCTCTCGCTTTTAGTCCCCTTCATAGATGAATTTATTTTTTTAATTTTTAAAGATTACATATGAGTCAGGAGACAGCTTTACTGCCCGTGCAGTATTGTTGAGCCAGATCAGAAAGTAATGTCATAAGCTCAATGTGAAGTTATTTGCATATATTTTTTAGTATAGAGTTTTAACTGTGCCTCATTTTCACCAGATAATGGAAATCCCAGCACGTAAAGGACTTTCCTTTGGGGAGGTGGGGTATAGAAGAGGAATAAAGGTGCCATTCTTTTTTTGGAGATGTCTCATTTAAAAAAAATATGCAAGGTCTGCTATGGGTGGGAGGGTGGGTAATAAAAGACTAGCTCATTTTTAGTGTGGTGCTTGGACCTGAATAGAATGTTCTTTGTCCCTAAGTCAGTAGAAATGAGTTTGATCATCAGATTTACAAGAAATTTAAAACTACCAAAAACTTTGAGAATATTTGAGTGTTAGATTGTATGTCAAGCATGAGAGAGCAGGTAGAGAATAGAGGCCCCACTCAAAAAGTCTGCCGCCTTGGAAGAGCCAAGCTGCTGTATCCTCTTACTGTGTCTAAGCATTTAATGCAGCTCTTCCCTAGGGGTTACTTGACTCTGAGCTTAAGATCAAAGGAACATTGACACCCATTTTAAATCACAGTATTTTGTTACCAGGCTTAGCAGAATTCAAAGCATTCTTCAGTTTCTTCTCAATAAATAGAAATGCATTTATCTGTGATTCTCTGTAGTTTGAATAATTTTGGTTTAACATTTGTCATGGTTTTTTTAGTCTTTGTTTTCTTTCTTGAAGACTGTAGTACATGATTAGTTAAGTTTTTAGAGCTGCAGTGAGGCTGAGCCGGGGTCCTCCCCATCCTGTGCACTCAGTAATGTGTAAGAACTGCAAGCCATGGTTGGTTTGCCACGTCTGAGAGCCCTATTGGGGCAGGGCAGGTGTTTATTCTTCAAGTCAATCTTGTAACTCACATTAGCTTGGAAGGTAGGTGGTATTTTATATTATGACAAAAAGACAAATATTTTTATTTGCTTTACTAAGTTGTCACAGAGCCAAGCTCTCCCGTGGCTAGGTGGCTCTTTGCATCAATAAATGATAAGGACACCAGGACTTCTAGGCTGTGGTCTTCTAATGAAGGGCAGGTCTGCGTGGGGCATTGTTGAGTAGAATATCTCCATGAACTTGTCCTTCCAAGAGAAGTATTGGTAAGAAAAGGTGTATATGTTTCTATGCAAGTATTATCTAAATCTTTTGAACAACCTTAAAGAGAAAGTAAGTTATCTTCATTTTAGGATGAAATTATAAGTAGTCGGCTAGATAAAGAAGGAATGGTCTGCTTTCTCACTCCCAAGCTTTTTCTATTCGCCCTTTTCAGTATGAGCTAGGTGTTGGTTTGAGCCAGAAATGAGAGCAGTGTCTTTCCAGTGCTGAAGGCTGTCTGCTTTAAAGGAGCACTGGGCAGTGCGTCCTGGCTGCACACTGTCCTCTCACCCAGCTCCCTCCCCCACATTGCCCCCACTTTTAAACACACAGGGCTTTCTCCCAGTTCCTCTGCAGAACTCCCCACTCTCCTTCTCTAGAGCTGGTCCGTGAGCTCATTAGAAGGGAGCTTTGTAAAAGGCCTTTTTTATGTGGTATACCTGACATTTTCTATAAACTCTTATCTGAGACATAGTTTGTGAATCCAGATTGTGTTGACAGCAGAGTGTTTGAGAAGAAGGCCTGTCACAGCACTAAACTGAGAGAACAGACTAGCAGTGCCGAGTCCCTGCTGGTGTGTGCTGCATACTGACAGAAAAACCTGCCTTGCTTCATCCTCAGTACTACATCGGGACAATATTACATCAATAATGTGAACTTTTTATTTATTTATGTTTTGCTATGAAAACTAACCAAATAGGAACACTGTGATATTTAGATTAAAACAACCTTTTGAAAAATGGCTTCCTAGAAGAAGCATAGCCAGTTTAGAACCTCTTTAATTAAATTATAAGAGTCTGTGACTACCTCTAAATTCCGTGTTTTTATCTAAACAATACTGAGGGCATACCACTGCCGAAAGCCTTTTTATTATTTGAAATTTTAACTTAGAAAAATTATTCTACTCTGGCAGAGGCACGTGCCAACATTTATTGTGGTTATTGGGGCTAGTGTGGAATGTTTCATACATAATATATGTCAACTGTTAAATATTTATTTCATAATTTTAACTATCTTAAATGTTCTCTGTTAATTCATTTTCTCTTAGGTTTTTTGTTGTGTTTAGTTCTGTGTGAATTAGGGTTTCACCACATAGGCCGAAATGGCTTTAAACTCCTAATCCTCATCCCTCTACGTGAGTACTAGAGTTGCAGCAACACTGTATACAGCTTTTTCCCTAAATTAAGGTATTACCTGGTCTATAATATATTGCCTGCGTTTTTCAGTTAGAGTCTTATTAGTGGAAATGCTGGCATTAACTAACATTCAGAGCTGTGATACCAATGAATTTATTGAGATGAAAATTTATGGCCACATTGGTGAATATTTATTGAATATTTAGTCGGTAAGAAGTCTGTAAAGATGTATAGAATTCTTCCTGTTCTCAAAGAAAATGTAAAGATGATGTAATGAAAGCTTCATTTTTGAGAACCCAGCCTCCGCCCCCCCCCCCCCCAGTTTCTGTACTGATCCCTTTCTGTCTTATCTTCTGCAATTACATAAGTCCTTGAGTATTCCACTTTGCTGCAGTATACCCCACTTCTTTGAGTATTTTATGAAGACTTTTCATTAGAGCTTGTCTTAAAATTAGTACAGGGAAGCCATTTGTGTGGTGGTCCCTGTGTTCGCACAGGTGCATACACAGGAGAGAAGGGATCTGTTGTGGCAGTCCTTTGTTAGAACATAGTGTGCCCTGCAGCGGGTGCTTCTAGTTGCCCATGTCACAGAGCGAATGGGTAAGAGCAGCTGTCCTGAAGTACGTCTAGATCTAGTCATACCCTTCGCTGTGGCTTCTTCCTGGCGAGTCTTGCTTGTGCTCCTGGTAATTCTGCAGTAGGCTCTCTGAAGTAACAGGCTGAAGACAAACTCCCAGGTGTTGAGACAGTTTTTTTGAGAAGGGGCCCAGCAGGTAGGCTAGGCTGGAGAGATGGGGCTGCCGTGAAAACTTTAGCAATCCTTGCCATCAAACAGGTCTGGGAACCTAGACACACTGCAGATGCTGTCCTTCCATCACTGCTGGGTTCCTACAGATAAAGGGGAACAGTGTCATTAACTTACCAACAACTCTGAACTTACCATTCGTTCTAAGTAGAGAAAAGGAAGAGAGATCTCTCAAGGTCCAGTATAACTTAAAAATTGACCAGCTGAGTTTGCTGGAACTCGGTGAAAGATCCTATTTAGTATTGAAGAAGTCGTTTCTTAAAAATATGCCATTTTGAGACTGGAGAGATGGCTCAGCAGTTAAGAGCACTGACTGCTCTTCCAAAGGTCCTGAGTTCAAATCCCAGCAACCACATAGTGGCTCACAACCATCTGTAATGATATCTGACACCCTCTTCTAATGTGTCTAAAGACAACTACAGTGTACTTACATATAATGATAAATAAATATTTTAAAAATGCCATTTTTATATACTAAGTTGAGATTTAGTACAAACCATGATGAATTAGAATCAATATTAGTTAGGTCTTATTAATAAAACCATTGTCTTTGTTGAATTGTGACCTCAGAGGCTACCCCTAGAAAGGACCTAAGAAGGTCTCCAGTGATTGCCAGGATTTAGACTAACCCTCCTGCATGGAGGTGATAAGGAAGACTGGTCCCTCAGACAGAACATGCACGTGTACACCCACACACTCACTGGGTTCCTCAGGACATACACACGTGCACACTCACACTCACTGGGTTCCTCAGGACATACACACATGCACACTCACACTCACACTCACTGGGTTCCTCAGGACATACACATGTAGACACACTCACTCACTGGGTTCCTTAGGACATACACACGTGCACACTCACACTCACTCACTGGAGACATCATTTCCTTAGGCCATTTCTCCTTTGAGATGCTGTATTGAGTGGGTCCATGTTTTCTCTGTTAGACACCCTTCACATGATCTTCCTCACAACAGGAAACAAACCCCTGGAGAAATGAGATCAGTACCTGAATCTTACCATTTTGTTGGGACTAGAGCCAGTGAACCCAGGCACCCAGAGTCCCTGTCCATTTATAAAAATGATTGAATTTAGAAAATTATTCCTACCTACATGGACGTTAACCCTGATTAAAGTGTGTTTTTCTTCTTTTCTAAACTGTATTTTAAACTCTCACGTTTTTTCGTCTCGTTTTTTAAAGACTAGATTTCACTGTGTAGTTTGGCAAGCTGGAACTCCCTGTGTAGACTAGGTTGGCTTTAAACCCGTAGAGATCTAACTGCCTCTGCCTCTGCCTCTGGAGTGCTCAAATCAAAGTTGTGCACCACTAAGCCCAGAATTAGCCCTCACATTTTTTATAGGCTGTTTGGATGTGAAACTTAACTTTTCATTGCATAGGATTATACCTTGACTTTAACCTTGCTTCATTGTGAGATGTGTTAGAATGACCTATAATGTAACTGGTTCTTAATAAATGTCACTCAATTTGTTCCGCTTACATTTAGTTTCCAGTTGCACATGGGGAGGCAGACTACCTGCATCTTAGAAGTATTGGATTCCACTTGTAGATCATGGACCAAAAGGGAATTTCTGTTCATTGGGATTCTCTGGAGATCAAACTGTATAGTGTCCGCATTATTGGTCTGAGACATAGTTTGTACAACTGACTATTTGGGACAGACCTTCAGTAAAAATGATTACATTTTTATCAACATAATTAAGATTTTCTAAAGTGAATTTGTTTAGTGAGAAGGGGAAAATGGTAGCCGATGATACAGGTCTCTAGCAAGGAGATTAGAAACTCGAAGCGTGGTTCTTGTATTAGCTTGACTTTTCTGAAAAGAAATTCAAGCATAAGAAATTTCCCAGACATAATTTAAAAACTTATCAGAATCAGTAGAGACAATATAAAATTTTAGGATTTTTAAAAAGTACAGTGTCAGTGTAATTACTTGTCGTTTTACGAACTGTTTGTCTTGGGATGACACTGGAATTAGCTTTCCTACCATTCTGTGTTTATTTCAGTGGGAGCTTTAAGAATGCTGTGGTCTGGTTTTCTTGTTTGTGGTAGGTAGAATTAGGAAGGCATCGGTGATCTAGAATCCTAACAATTATTGTGCTTACAGTGTTTATAGTGGCTGTTGGTTTTCTGTGTTATAACATTTTATAAATCACATACCTTAGAATACTTCACTATTGATTTATAACTAGCTATTTATACTGGGTGTCCATATTTAGTATTAGACCAGCAAGATTGACTCTATCTAACTGAACTTTTATACCTATAATCCATATGTTACAACTTCTAAAATAGCATTTATAATTTTAAAAACTCTGCTTTATAAAGCATTTGTTACAAAAAAAACTTACCAAAAACCATTACAATTTCTATGCATTGTGTGATAAGCGAGATTTTGCATGTTGTTCTAGGTGCTTGTTCACGGTGTTTAGAATGTTGTTGTGGGATTGTTAAGCATTGCTGCTGTCACTTACTGTAGTTAGGCTGTGCCGCCCACGTGTGTGTTGTGTGCGACCTGAGAAAGTAGTGGTTCATCTAGTATTTTGAGCCAACACTTAGTGGCGTCTTCAGAAGGAAATGTAGTTGTCATGCTGTGCCAACCTACCGTTTCATGTGTGTTGTTCCATTCCAGAGAGAGAGAGAGAGAGAGGACTTTCTTGCCACAAAACTTGCAAAGAAAGAAAACAAAAATTCTGTTTTGTTTTAAAGTTTTCTGTCACTGAGAATTTTCTTCTTTTAAACGAGCATATTTACAGCAAAGTCCAGTAGAAGACAGTGGGGCAGCACAGCCTTCCTGTCAGGTATTTTTAGGTTGAACAGTGTAGCAGCAGAAGCCTGCAAGGTGCAGCATGGCTCGCTGCTAGAATTGCATCTATGAGAGTAACTAGTAGTTTAGGGGCTGGAGAGATGGCTCCGTGATTAAGAGCATGTTCCTCTGGAGCTGACACGTCAGGTGTCTGTAATCTAGCTCCAGGCCAAAACCTCTGCACATACTTACACATAATTAAAGATAAGAAAAACCGAATCTAAATAAGAAATTTAATATTAATTTATACCTTATAGTTCCTAATATCAGCTTTTATGTCAAGCATTTACTTAGGGCTGAGGGTTTTCCAGCCTGATGTCCATCGGGTCTTTTTACCTGTCTGTCCTTCAGTCCCTGATGTTTCCTTCTCTGCTCGGTGGTACCATACACACTAAATACAAGAAGGAAGCTGCTTCGGCAGATTAACTCCATCTACTGAACTCACTCAAAATTCAGCACGGAGAAAAATATCATTACACTCTTACTTATAGTCTCTTACAGCAGAGGTTAAACTATCATAAAATATTAAACAAAGAAGGCTGCTTCTGAAAGAGCCTTTTACACCAACATGCCAAAATCCCTCACTTACTGCAGGGTTCCCCCCATCAGTTCAGTAGGTAATAATTACAAGATTCCTTTCATGAAGGAATAATCTCCTTAGTTATGCAGAGGCTTTTTATGTGTCTGTCAGGGGCATAGTGACAACCAGTGCTGTGTTTGGACACATTGGTGCTAAAATTACTGATTTAATTCTAAGATTATTAAAACTAATTCGTCAGGACCCCTGCCATGTCTTTGCTTAGAGCAGCAGTTCTCAACCTATAGGTTGTAACCCTTTTGGGGATGTTGAATGACCCTTTCACGGGGTTCACATATCAGATAGCCTGCATACCAGATATTTATATTACAATTCATAACAGGGAAGTAGCAATAAAAATAATTCTATGGTGGGGAGGTCACCATTACATGAGGAACTAATAAGGGTCAGCATCAGGAAGGTTGAGAACCACTGGCTTAGAGTAGAAAGAAAGGCAGATTTACCTGAGCATGCCTTCCAGAATAGGCTTTAAATGTCCACCCCTCCATGAGGTGAGGAAGCAATCAAATGGAACTGAGGTCTGTGTTGTGCTCATGCTGGGAGATTTCAGACAGCAAAGACTGGCATGGTGGTCCCAGTGATGAAGTCTCTGAGTTCACAGCGGGCATGAGTTGGAATCCTGCTTTCGGCTGCTTTTTTCTCCCTCGGATCTTCTGTTTTGAATATCTCTCTATCCTAAGACCTTTATGTCTTCAGTAGTTTTTTTGAACAAACTGTATGTATACTTGGTATGTTTTTAATTTATTGTTTCCATTTCCCCCATGACTATAAATGTATTTGTTGCTAAAGTTGGACATCGAGTTGTCAGATCAACCTCGTGCTAAGGGATTGTTTCCCCTTTCCTATGCAGTAATATAAAATTTTATCTAAAATCTCATAGGTCTGGCGAGGACACTGGATAGGATAGCCATGCTTAAATATACCAGCGTCAGCATGTGATGCAAGTGTCAGCTACAAGGAAGAAGCTCATGCCTTAGTGGAAGGGGGGCTGTGTTCAGCTACTCTTCTTCCGTCCCTGAGGACTTAGGGAATAAAAAGACAGACTTATTGTAGTTTTATGGTTAAGACCAGGCGTCTGTTTGGAAATAATATAACCACAACTAATGCTTATGGAATATCATGAAACCAGAGGGCTGTGCCGTGCTTTGGGGGAGGGGGTGACTTGGCATCTTTCTGTATGTTTTTTAGCCCCTGGCTTCTATATGGTTTATGTGGGGAACATGTGTCTCTGTCACGTATGCCATATTTTAAATTTTCTTTAAGCTGCTACAGTTATAACTTGTGGCGGGAAGCAGAGAGGGGTGAGTCCACGTGGAAGGAACTTGTGTTAAGGTGTCGGATGCATGATGATGCTCTTCAGTCAGGCATCCTTTGCCTGTCGGTGTTCGTAATAATGCAGAACTTTTGTGACTACAAGTGTATGTGGTATCACTTTCATTTTCCTTTCACTGCGCACTGACCTTTTACACTAAGGTGTTTGGTTTCTCTCAGCTCATGTCCTGCCTTCATTACTGTCTGTGTACTTGTGCTCTAAATAAACCTCTAGTGCTGTGTCCCAGTGCTCGGTCCCATCATGTATATGACGTTGCCTCTGATGTAGTGAGGTTTTCTGTTGGTTTTAATATATATATATTTGTTGGTACAGCCTAAAATTTATGGAAATAAGCAACCCAATAAATTCAGCCAATGCGTGTTGATGGCGTCTCCAGTGAGGGCCTGTTCAGTCGCTGTCTTTTCTGTATTTGGATATGACAACCAGTTTTCAGTTAATAAACTATTTTATGCAAAGTAGCTGTTTTTCTAACTTTACCAATTTAAAAAGCAGGTCTCAATTTGAAAACAAAATCAAATTGTTGGCCTGGTATACTGCAGTGGTCCTGGGATGTTGTCACGATGTACAGAGCCAGGTACTCCACATACATGTATCTAACCATGAAGGGAACAGCCCTGAAAGAGGAAGCATTTATGTGCACAGCTATTTACACAAACAGGTAATAAAATTCTTTAGTAATGGCTCTCTAGCTGGTTTATTCATGAGCTTCCTGTAGCTACAGGCCGACTATGGAACAAGATGCTCCACGGCAGATATTTAACTATTTATTTGTTTATTTGTGTATTTATTGTCAGAGGGTATACAGGCACGCCTGTGCGTGTGTGCGTGCGTGTGTGCTTGCATGCGTATGTGTGTGTGTGTGTGTGTGCGTGCGTGTGTGTGTGCATGCGTGTGCGTGCGTGTGTGTATGTGTGCGTGCATGCGTGTGTGTGTGTGTGCATGCGTGTGCGTGCATGCATGTGTGTGTGCGTGCGTGCATGTGTGTGTATGTGTGCGTGCGTGTGTGTGTGCATGCGTGTGTGTGTGCGTGCATGCATGTGTGTGTGTGCATGTGTGTGTGGTTTGCATGTTCACACACACACGCGCACCAACAGTCAAAAGTCAAGCTCTTGTCAATTGCTCCACCTCTTAACTTCTTAGACTCCTTAGTGGGCCAGGAGCTCAACATTTTAGCTCAGTTTCCTGTCCACTGGGCCCTCAGGATCCTTTCGTCTCTGTCCCCCAGCTCTACATGTGAGCACTGAACCAGGTTTTTACATGGCCTCGTGTTTATGGAACTCCTTTTTATTTTATTTTTTCCATGTTTGAGACAGTATGTATCTCAGGCTAGCCTCAGATTTGTTACATAGCAGAGGGTGGACTTGAACAAGTGATCCTCTACAACCCACCTCTCATGTCCTGGGGAGGGGGTTGGGGAGAGACAGAGAAATGCGTGCGCACATGCAAACACCAGGTCTGTTTTCTCTCCGTGTGTAGACCTCTGTTATCCCCTTACCTCCACAAAAGGATTCCATGCTTTTTAAATACATCAGAGTTGCACAGGTCTAAGTACATAGTGGCAGGTGGAGAGATGGTTCATAAGTTAATTAGCACGTGCTTCCAGAGGACCTGGGTTTGCTTCCAGGCACCCATGCAACAGTTCACAAGGGGATCTAGTACTCCTCTGATGTCTGTAGGCACCAGGTACATACGTAGTGCAAACATACATGCAGGTAAAACCTTAATACACATTAAAAATTTTATGCTATAAAGCTGGATGTCATGACACCTTTAATTCCAGAATCCAGGAGACAGGCAGGCGGATCTCTGAATTTGAGGCCAGCCTGCTCTACAAAGTGAGTCCAGGACAATAAGGGCTGTTATACTGAGAAACCCTGTCTCGGAAAACAAAAACAAAAGAAACATATACATCAGGTCCTAGGTTTCCTCATTTTCAGGAAAATGTTTTTAGTCAGATAGGATTCTCCATGTGTTGTTTATTACATTTAGCACGTTTTACATTCCTCTTTAAGCAAAATAGAAATGGTTCCTTGGTGCTTAATCCCAGACATCTTTGTTGGATCACTAAAATTATTTGATGATGATGATGGTGGTGGTGGTGGTGGTGGTGGTGGTGGTGGGAGCTAGGGAGATAGCTCAATAGCTAAGTGTATATTCTGCTCTTCCAGAGGACCTAAATTCAGGTCCACGCATCCGTGTTGAGCAGCTTATAATTTAGTTCTAGGGGATCTGATACTTAGGGGATCTTATAACTTAGTTGTAGGGCATCTAGCTTCAGAGGGCACTTGTGAGCATGCACTCACATGCACACACATGATCAAGAATATTTTTAAAAAATCGGAAAATAGAATATTCACAAACACTTTGCTAAAATAAAATGTAAACCTGTTGAATATCTGAGTAATTCACCAGTCCTCTCAGCTGAATATTCCAAATAGAGATGGCTGTATCATTGTAACAGCAATGTGGATGGTCTAACTAAAGGTTATGCCTGTTTTCATAATACTTCAAGAAACAAGAGGCCTGTCTTTGAATAAGTTTGCAATTTGTAGATTTATGATGAATCTTATTTTGTTTATTGGGAAAGAACATTAGAACTCAAGTTGACTTAAGTACAAATCTTTAAATTGTTTCTATTTTTAAAATTTAAAAGTGATTTTATTTGACTAAAATGGTTAATGCGTATAAAATACACATTAGTTAAAAGATAATTTTGAAAGTAAATATTGGAAATGGCAAATATTCAGAATAAACTTGTTTTTAAACAAGTTTTTAAGCTTGTTTTTAAATGGAAATAAAACCAGCATTTGCTTTATTTAGCATTCTAATGCTTTACGACTGGTATAGCAGTAAACAGTCATTTCAAGTAAGGAACAGATAGTGATAGGATACTGGGACTTGACTCTTGGATACTGCCACACAGATAAGACTTTCTCCTAGTTCTTTATTTGGGATGTGAATGTTCCATTAATGAACTCTTGAGGGCCAGGAAGTGTAGATCAATGAGAAAGCACCTGCTTTAATAGGCAGAGCCTACTGTTTGATCCCCAGAATGGTGGTGGCAGATAGAGGGAGATAGTTTGAAATTGCAGGTCTTACTTTGTACCCTGGATGACCTGGAACTTGCTATGTGGATCAGACTGGCCTTGAACTCAGAGCACTGCCTTCCTCTGCCTCCCTAGTGCTAAAGGTGTGTACCACCATACCTGGGTGGACCTTAATATTTTAAAGTACATTGTTATTATCTTGTACAAATGTGCCAAGGTCTATTTTAAAATACCTTAATTCAATTATATTCTATTTTTTTACTTTTATAAATTCACATTAACTCATGCATATACTTTTGTATCTCTGATAAAATCCCTTAGACATTTTTTGAAAAGTCTTAGATCAAATACTAAGGAAGTTTTTGTTTTATCCTACATAGTTCTGAAGTCCTAGTGGTTTTTACAATGTGCAAAAATAATATATTCATACTTACAGGACTGAAAATACTATGCAACCAATCGCTAACATGATATGCATCCTTCAGGACTTAGAATGAAATTATAAATAGACAACTTAAATTTATTTTCTTATTAAAATGGTATCGTACTGCACATGTTACCTGAAAGTAAATTTTACTTTTTTACTTTATATCCTGCGGCTTGTTTTCCTAAGCACGTACAAGGGTAGCCCAGCTTTTAATGACAGCCTATAAACATGTGTTCTTCAGTTATTTCTCCATTAATGAGTTCTTTGTAGACATCTTTATCTTTGCATACTTATTTCTACACTTAGCTAGAAAAGACTCCATGCAAGTTCAGGTGTTGACATCATATAACGTTGGCCAAGGATGCAGCTGCTTCTCCGTATTCTGCCCATGCTTAGATGCAGGGTTTGTTTAAGTCTTTGCCAGTTTGCCAAGTAAATCCTTCTTGTTTTGACTGTTACTAATGTGTTTCAGTACTAGCGTTTCTACTAAGCCCATTTCCTAGTGAGTCTCCCTCATTGATTTCTAGAAACTTGTCCTGTGTCCTTTGCTGCATATTTTATGAACATTTTCTCCTGTTTCTGCCATTTAGAATTCCTTCAGCGCTGACGTCTGATCTGCTTGCCTGCCTTTGTGCCTTGTGGGCTGGATCATGGAAAGGCTTTATATCTCTGCACTCCCAAATTATGCAAATCATTGCCTTTGTGAAAACAGCTTTTTAAAAAAGAACCACTTAGAAATGTGTGTGCAGGGGCTGGAGAGATGGCTCAGTGGTTAAGAGCACCAACTGCTCTTCCGAAGGTCCTGAGTTCAAATCCCAGCAACCACATGGTGGCTCACAACCATCTGTAACAAGATCTGACATCCTCTTCTGGAGTGTCTGAAGACAGCTACAGTGTACTTACATATAATAAATAAGTAAATCTTAAAAAAAAAAAAGAAATGTGTGTGCATGGGGTGGGGGTGTTAAAATATGAATCAATTTGGTTTCTTTCTGACTTGACAGGCAATTAACTATTTTTTTTTAATTTTTGTTTGTTTTTTAAAACAGGGTTTCTTTGTGTAGCCCTGGCTGTCCTGGAATTTGCTCTGTAGACCAGGCTGGCCTCGAACTCAGATCTGCCTGCCTTTGCCTCTGCCTCTCTGCCTCTGCCTCCCCAGTGCTGGGATTAAAGGCATTCTCCTTGCTCCGTTTATCACATTCTTGTAACACATTTATATCTCAGGGCTAGACCTCCCCAATTATTGTGTTTATGACTGTCTTCCTCTTTAAAATTCATTTATGAAGCATTTTTACTTTCTCTACTAGCTTTAAAAGTAGCCTATCCAGGGCTAGAGAGATGGCTCAGTGGTTAAGAGCACTGCTGCTCTTCCAGAGGACCTGAGTTCAATTCCTGGCACCCACAGAGTGGCTCACAACCATCTGTAATGGAATCCATCTGTAATGGAATCTGATTCCCTTTTCTGGGTGTGTGTGAGGACACAGCACTCATATACATAAAACCAATAAATATTTCCCTAAAATGTATATTTAAGATTAGCCTATCACAAAGGGAGTAGTACTTAAAGATTACTTGAATAAATTAAATACCTAGTTGACCCCTCCCATCCACATTATATAGTAGTATATAATACTATCCAGAAAGTATTTTTAAAGGTTTGTTTTTATGTAAATGAATACACTATAGCTGTCTTCAGATACATCATAAAAGGACATCAGGGGACTGGAGAGATGGCTCAGTGGTTAAGAGCACCGACTGCTCTTCCAGAGGTCCTGAGTTCAATTCCCAGCAACCACGTGGTGACTCACAACCATCTGTAATGAGATCTGATGTTCCGCCCCCGCCCCGCCCCGCCACCCTGCCCTGCTTGCTCCAGCCCCCTCCAGAAAGTATTTTTAATTTTAAAAAGGTTTGGATTATTTTCTTAATTCTATTACCCAGAAAAGCACACAGATCATTAATTGATTTTTTTCCTGATGTAAACATTTTCACAGCCCCCACCCGGAGGAATAAGAACCTTACCTGAGCCTGGAAGTCTTCTCTTCCTGGTGTTCTCTGCAAGGCTACTACCGTATGACCATCAGCTTGCTTTGTGGTTTTAATTACACAAGCAGCCTTTTCAGTCTACTTTGATGTCTGGCTTCTTTTTTTACTATTATGCTGGTGGGATTCACTTGTGCATTTGCACAGTTTGTTCCGGTAGTTCATTGCTACATTCTCTCCAGGAGAATGTATTGTTAAGTGTTCTATAATTTCAATGTAGTTGGTATTTTATGGACAAAGGACAGTCTTCAGTTTGGGGCTATTATGCTGTTAGATTTTTATGAACATTCATATGTGCCTGTTGATACATATGTGTACACTTATGTTGGGTATGTTGGGATGTTCAACATTAGCAGATACTGCCAGTTAGTTTCAAAAGTGGCCATGGCTGTGTTCTTGCCCCAGCAAAGTGTTCATTTTTAACATCTGGTATTTCTTCTTCATTGAAGATGCCTTGCTCATTGTGTATTCGTTGGATCATTACTAATTTTATATGAAGTTCATTAAAGTTTTATCCTTATGTGTATATGTGTGCAGGGAAGAGGGTACCTAAGCATGTAGTTCCCTCAGAGGCCCAAAGTGGGCATTAGGTTCCCTGGAGCTGGAGTTGCAGGTCATTGTGAGGTGCCTGAAGGGTGCTAGGATAGAACCCGGGTCCTCTGCAGAAGCAGTGAATGAAGCATGGATGATTCTTCTCTCCAGCCCCAGGTTTTCCAGATGAACTGTCTGCTTTCTCATTGACTGGTCAGATAAACTCTGGAGTTTAGACTAGAGTTCCAGATGGTTGTGAGTGACCATGTGGGTACCAGGAGTTGAATCCTGTACCCATTGCAAAAACAAATGCTCTTAACTATTGACCCATCATCTCTTCAGCCCTCCTCATGCTGTTTTAAAGATCTTTGTGTCTGTTTAGTAGCTGAGTTGGTCTGCAGGTTTCTTTATTTTGTTCTGTTTTTATGGGAAAGTTAGACTGTCTTATAAAGAGTTATAGGTAGGCTACAGGAATTGCTCTGTGGATAAGAGTACTTTCGGCCCCTACAGAGGACCTGGATTTGGTTCTTAGCACCCACATCAGGTGACTGAGAACTTCCTGTAAGTCCAGTTCTTGGGGTTCTGACACCCTCTTCTGGTGTCTATTTGCACTATACACAACCACAAACATACACATAATTTAAAACTAAAAATAAATCTTGCAGAAGATGTCTGGGTGTGCTGGTGGTGAATGTACTTGGGAGGCAGAGGAGGGTGGAAAGAAAGAAGAGAAAGAGTAGTTAAATTATTTTGTTCCCTAAATGTAGGATAATTTGCTAGTAAAATCCTTCTGAACCTGGTGCTAGCTTTCAGAGTATTTTCCTATAGATCCACTTTCTGTAAGCTGTGGAAGACTGTTCTAACCTTATAAATTTTTCATAGGTTTTAGCAAGTTGTGTCTTCTTGACATTTGTGCTTTCTACTCGAGTTTTAGGTCTGCTGGCCTCACGTTGTTCATGATCTCTCTTTGTAAGCTCCAGTAATAATTTTCATTTCTAGTGTAAACCCATCTCTTCCCCACTTTCCCTTGCTAGTATTTAAAATCCTATCTTTTCAAATTCGTCTTGGCATTTCTTCTTTACTGCAGGTTTGCTCTTCCACCGCTTTCTGGTTTTATTCCTTCTTTCAACTTCTCTTAGTATAGTTCTGTCTTTCCTTTGTGGAATAGTTGATAGTGTTTCTTCTCCGGTCTACACGGCCAATGTTTATCAATTTCTCTGTGGCACACAGTAGCTGTGTCCTACATCTGGGGCATGCTGTACTGTCCTCCTCATGGAGTTTGAAATACCTTCCTGCCCCATGAACTCTGTCTGTCCTCAGAAAGATGGTATTTGTCATATATGTGTATATGGTTCTTATATATCTGAGTGTAGTTTTAAATATGTTCCCATTTCTTCCTGGGGCTCATCTTTGTGTAAGGATGCCCTATGTTCTCAGTTATTCACATTTGTGGGGTTTTTTGTTTTTGTTTTTTTTTTTCTGTTTTGTGCTTTCAGTGTCTTTGGGGGATCAGTAGGAGTGTGGCCCTCTACTGTTCATATGTATCTTGTCAACACTAGTTTTATTTGTGTGCCCATGTGTTCAGATTCAAGTCTAGGTTATTAGTAGTCACTGGTAGGAATTCAGTTTTTTTGACGGTTCCCATATGATACATTTGGACAGTAATCACTTTTGCTGATCTTTCAGAGGACCCAGGTTCAGTTCCCAACACCCAAATGGTGACTGTTGTCCCAACTAAATTATTGTCACTGAGATTGTGTCCCTACAGTACCTGATACCATTGCTGTCATGGCCAGTGTGTGCTATCAAACTCCAGTCTGGAGCCTGGATCTACCAGTGGCTAGCTCTTAGCTTCAGCAGCACACTTCTTGCACAGTTACAGCTCTGTGCTATACATCTGATGAGTGTGTGAAGCTACCAAGATGTCTGCTGCTGTTTCCTTGTCTGTAAACAGGTATAATTGTGTACTTGTTCACAGATTATACACCAGCTTTAAAAATCAGCCCATAGTAGGCTTCCTTGATGTTAATCTTTTTAATGTCAAGAATGTCCTGCAAACTTTGGAAACATAGCTCCATGGTGCTTCCTTCAGACAGTGCTGGTGCGTGCTCAGTGTTGAGCACGTGCTCAGTCCACGTATTGAGGACGGTAAAGCAGTTTGTGTGTTCCATGGTTGTGGGCAGGATCACGTTGTCAAAAGTGACGTCAGGTTTTTGAGGAGCATAGAGACCATCACCATCAGAGCACATATCTGAGGAAAGAGAAGGCAGATGTGGAAACATGGAAAAGGGAGGTTCTCATGTTCAGACAGCTTCTAGAAGAAAGGATGAGTGTGTTGAGGGGCTGGAGAGATGGCTCAGTGGTTAGAAGCACTGGCTGCTCTTCTAGAGGACCCAGGTTTGATTCCCAGCACCCACATGGTAGCTTATATAACTCCAGTCTTAGGGAATCCGATGCCCTCTTCTGGCCTCTGTGGACAGTAGGCATGCATGTGGTGCAAAGACACAGACGCAGATAAACACCCATACACATTAAAAATAAGAGTGTTGATTGTGTGGCATACACACACACAGACGAGAACATGCACGTGTGCATGTATGATGCTCCTGGGTACCAGAGGATTCTGGGTCCCCAGGACGCTGGGAGTTTGGTACAGAGGAGATCCTCTATGGGAGCCATGAAAACCAAGGTGGATTAGGTAGAGTGAACCAACTTAGAGACTGCACTGGCTTTATCATTCTGCAGTCTCTCCAGGACCAAGCCAGACTGTGTTTGAATATATATTCCTCAGAGGGACACTTGGTTTTACCAAGTATATTATAAGGAAAGGCCAGCTAGTGGTTATGGGTTTGGTTTTCTTTTCAGCAATTTAAACTGTCTTCCTTCTCATCTGAAGGTGAGCTTACCTCTCCATTCCTTAACACTGCTTCCATTTCACCTTCTCCTCAGATCTGAAACTGGTCAGTGGTTTGTGTAAGCAAGGCTTACATCAGTCTACTCTGCCATCATGCCTGTGTGCATGGTGTGGGGTGTAAGTGTGTATATGTCATTACTTGGGGGAGGAGATTGATAGGAATATGCTAACTCCACTTAGTTCAAGGCTGCTCCCGATGGCACAAGTAACTTGAAGCTGTATTAACAAAGGACGAGTGTTCTCTGTGCACTGAAGATTCCTTATCTTCCTCCCTCCCATCTTTTTTTAAAATCTTACCTACTTCCTTTCTTCTCATCTTTTGCTACTGTTAGAAGAAATGCTACTTTTTTTCTAGTAATAAGTTTAGAATTTTCTAGTATTAATTCCATCCTATTATTGAAATGTTTGGATATGGCGAAATGATCAGGGTTAGATACAAGGCATAGATTCTCGTACATTTAACTAGTTTTTGGAGGCAGGATCTCACTGTATAGCCCTGGCTCTCCTGGAATTCACCATGTAGAGTAGGTTGGCCTTGTGGGCATAGAGATCTGCCTGCCTCCTGAGTGCTGGAATTAGAGGTGTGCCCCACCACTAAAATGGCTAGGTATTTCACTTCTTTACTGTTGTTTTGGAGTTCTGTGTTACTGAATATCACCCCAGGATGAAACTCACTAAAGAAGGGGATGGCACATTAATGTCTCTATTGTTTTTATTTCTAGCTTATTCTACTAAGCTCAACAAATTTCCCGTATTTAATATTAATGATGACTTGAGTGGTCTGTGTACCAGTGCAGTGAGCCCAAACACCACCAAAGCCACGAGGTACGCCCTAAATGTGTGGCGCTACTGGTGCATGACCAACGGGCTCAAAGACCACACGGACATCACCAAGGTAAGGGACGCGTGAGTTTGCTAATTCTTTTGGCTGACTACACTGAGCTTCCAGGTGCCAGCCACTGTGCTAACTGCTGCAGGGACCGTAGGTGAAAGGACATGAAATACAAAGAAAATTATCCACAGAACCAAGTAGAATTTAGAGAGTTTTAATGAATTATGTCTGTTAAGATATTCAGGAGAATAAATCCAGCCAAGTTTCCAGAAAGAGGTTGGAGTTGGTAGAATTAGAAAATGGGAGGTCAGAAGAACAGATGATGTGAGAGAATGGTGCACAGACATACATACATACATGTAGGCAAAACATCTATTCACAAAAAATAAATGCCAAAGTTTATAGTGTCCGGCATTTAATGAAAAATCACCAAATATGCAAAAAACTAGAAACTATATCCCTTAAAGAGTGAATCAAGTCTGTGTAGGTGGCAGTCACTTCTAATCCTATCACCCAGGGAGTCAGGCTAAGCTACATTTCAAGACTCTATTTCCAATAAATAAATAAGCAAATAAACAAGAGGGTGAGGGGCTGTAGAGATGGCTCAGTGGTTAAGAGCAGGCTCTGCACTTGCAAAGGACCTGAGTTCAATTCCCAGCACACATAATTGGGTAACCCACTTGTAACTTGTAACTCCAGTTCTAGGGATTAATGCTCTCCTCTGGATTCTGCAGACAGCTCCACTCACATTACTATATCCACACAGAGACATATGACTGAAAATAAAATAAATATTTAAAGGACTCTCAAAAATAAATAGAAGAGAAGAAGCTGTACAAATATATCATAACCATGTTCCTACCCAGCGATAAAAAGAAATTTAAGAACAGCTAGAAGAAGAGGAGAGATTATAGAGAGTCAATAGTAAGGCTGAAAGATTGGTTATTAGAAACCAGGCAGCTGGAAAGTTATTGGACAAACATCTTCATTATTGAAAGGAAAGTAATTTCAGTATCCACAGTGAAGATACATTGTGGATGATGCAATAATGACTTTTGAGACATTCAGAGATGAGGGAATTCAGCAGCAGCAGACGCACACATGGAGAGACATTTGGCCTCCATCCAATAGGGATGAAAATGTGGTCCATCACATAGGGGAGGGAAGTACCGGGGAGAAGGCTACTGGGTAAAAACGTAGGTGCTTTAAATCTTCCTATGTAATCTCACTGACTTTCTAAACAAAACAGTAACAAGATAAAATGGAACAATAAGTAGTGAATTGATTCAGAAAAGAAGAAACTGGGCAAAACCAGTTCTGCATTAGCAAATCTGCAAGGCAGACAAGGGAGGGTAACATTCATAACTAGCTGAAAGAAAACCTGCCCACCTAAAATTTTACACTGCCTCTCCTCTCTGCTCTCCTCCCATCTTGTTCTTCCTTCCCACCCTCCTCTCTTCCTCTCAACTCTGTCTTTCTCCCTGCCTCCCCCTCTTTCTCTGAAAGAAAAAAAAAATAGCCAGGTGGTGGTGGTGCACACCTTTAATCCCAGCACTCAGGAGGCAGAGGCAGGTAAATCTCCAGCCTGGTCTATGGAATGAGTGCCAGGACAGCCAGGGTTGTTACACAGAGAGACCCTGTCTCAAAAACCAACAGAGAGAGAGAGAGAGAGAGAGAGAGAGAGAGGGAGGGAGGGAGGGAGGGAGAGAGGGAGAGAGGGAGAGAGAGAGAGAGAGAGAGACAGGAGAGAGACAGAGACAGAGACTGTATTTTTTTAACTGCAAAGACATCATCAGACATGACAGTAGAGGAAGTTCCATCAGCCAAGAAAGAAGTACTCAGTGACAGAGTCTTGATTAGTATATTGACATTTTAGTGTGTCCCTATCTGTAACAGAATTAAAGTACATTAGTTACAGATCACTAACTAAAAAGACCCCAAACTGGGGAGTTATTAAATGAGTTACAGATCAACAAGAAACCACAAAGGATATTATAACATACCACGAACCAAATGAAAATTACATCACAGCTTAGAACTTATAGAATGTGACTCCTGCTGGGGAATCAGGTAGGCTACCTGCAGATCTGTACCTCTCCCTCCACACCTCCAAGTGCAGTGTCTTAAGTACAGCCCCAGCTCTGTAGCAGTGGCCTGTCCTCATCTCTGCCCCATCCCCAGGGGACTAACACCCTGCTTTCCTCCCTCCTGTGGACCCCCTCATCCTTTCCTCAGGCCGTCTCCATTCCTAAATGTCAGCTCCCAGTATCCAGAACCAGATTTTACCTGAAAAACGAGTGACCACACCTGTCAGAACCCCAGAAGGATTTCCTCACAGCAACCACACTCTCTTGAGAACCATCTTAGGGCAACAGAAACCAAGGAACAAAACAACCACCCCACAAAGACAAGACCAGATATCAGCACCTAGAATTATAATCTTCCCAATCCCAGATGTCTACACACCAGGGTAAAATTAAAAACACAGACGAGCCAGGACAGTATGTCTCTACTGTAGCCCAGCAACCTATCTATACCCTATCTATCACAGCATGCCCTGAGTGAGTATTGTAACATAGCTGAGGCACAAGAAAAGGACTATAAAATAGCCTTAAAAGCATGATAGAGCTCCTTAAAGAGAAATTAATAATTCCCTTAAAGGAATCAATGAAAGCACAAACAGTGGAAGGAAATGAATAAAACAGTTCATGACCTGAAAGCGGAAATAGAATCAATAAAGAAAACCCAAACTGAGGGAAATATGCAAGTGAAAAATTCAGGGACTAGAACAGTAACATCAGAAGCAAGCCTCATCAACAGAATACAAGAGATGGAAGAGAGAATCTCGGGCATTAAAGACAAAATAGAAGAAATGGATACCCCAGACCAAGAAAAAAAAAAGTTACATCTAAAAACTGGCACAAAACATCCAGGAAACTCTGGGACACTATGAAAAGACCAAATCTAAGAATAAAGGAAGGAGAAGATTCCCAAGTTAAAGGCACAGAAAGTATTTTCAACAAAATCATAGAAGAAAGTTTACCTAGCCTAAAGAAGGAGATGCCTATCATGGTTCAAGAAGCAGAGAGAACACCAAATAGATTGGGCCAGAGAAGAGAATCCTGTCAGCATATAACAATCGAAACACTAAAGGTACAGGACAGAGTGTAGGAGCTTCGAGGGAGAAACGAGAAGGACTATATAAAGGCAGACTCTTGGAGTTACACCTGACTTCTCAGGGCCTGGGTGGATGTTCTGTAGACTCTAAGAGACCACAGATGCCAGCCTCGATTGCTATACCCAGCAAAGTTCTCAATCACAATAGATGGAGAAAACAATTTAGTCTATGATAAAAACCAAACATCAGCAATATCTATTTTATATTTACATTATATTATATTTACAGATTCACCCCTACAGAAGGTGCTAGAAGGAAAACTCCAACCTAAAGAGGTTACCTACACCCAAGAAAAAACAAGGAATATATAATCCCACACCTGCAAATATAAAGGGTGGAAATACACACACACATACACACACACACACACACACACACACACACCCCACCACCACCACCACCACCACCACCACTATCACCACCAACAATAACAACAGTGTAACAGGAAACAACATCATTGGTTATTGGTATCTCTCAACATTGATGATGTCAACTCCCCAGTAAAGACACAGACTAACAGAGAAGATGTGAAACCAGGATCTATCCTTCTGTTGCATCCAAGAAACACACCTTAATATGAAGAATAGACATCACCTCAAGGTAAAAGGGTAGAAAAAGACATTCTAAGCAAATGGACCTAAGAAGCAGTCTGATGTAACCATTTTAACATCTGACAGAATAGATTTCAAACCAATACTAATTAGCAGAGATAGAGAAGGACCTACATACTCATCAAAGAAAAAAAATCCATCAAGAGACACCAAGATATTACAATTCTTAACATCTGTGCCCCAAACAGAAGGGCCATCAAGTTTGAACAAGAAATACTACTACAGCTTAAATCACATATTGACCCTCATGCACTGATAGTGGGAGACTTCAGTACTCCAGTCTCACTGATAGATATGTCATCCAGACAAACACAAAGAAATGCTGGAGCTGACTGTTGTTATAAAGCAAATGGACCTAACCGGTACTTACAGAGCATTTCACCCAAACACAAAAGAATATACCTTCTTTTCAGCACCACACATAACTTTCTCCAAAACTGACCACATATTCAGGTACAAAGCAATTCTCAACAAATACAAGATAATGGAAACAACACCCTATCTGACCACCACTTACTAAAGCTAGATATCAGCAACAGCAGAGACAACAGAAAGCTTACAGACTCATAGGAACCAAGCAACTCGCTACTGAATGGAAACTGGGCCAAGACAGAAAGCAAGGAAGAAATAAAAGAGTTTCTAGAACTGAATGAAAATAAATACACACCATACCCAAACTTATGGGACATGGTGAAGGTGGTTCCAAGAGGCGAGTTCACGGCACTGAGTGCCTACATTAAAGAGAGATCTCATGCTAGTAACTTGACAGCACAACTGAAAGCTCTAGATCGAAAAGGAGAAATCACACCTAAAAATAGTAGATGGCAAGAAATAATAAAACCCAGGACTGAAATCAATAAAAGAGAAATGATCAAACAAAAAGAATCAGTGAGGCAAAAGAGTTGGTCATTTGAGAAAACAAGATTGGCAAACTTTTATCCAAATTAATTGAAAAATGGAGAGGGAATATCCAAATAAAATTAGAAATGAAAAGAGGGTCATAAGAGGAAATCCAGAGAATCCATGAGAATGTACATTAAAAACTTGTATGCTGTTAAATCAGAAAAATCTAAGAGAAATGGATGAGGGAGGGAATACAGGGAGAGAGAACTAAAATTAAGGACCATTTGAGGGGTGGTATGGAAACCTAATACACTATAAGCTTCCTAAAAGTTTATACATATATGAAGGCACTCTAAATGAAATTGTTAAATAATGAGGGAGACAGGGCCCCAGCTGGACATCTCTTTTCACCAAATGAAGCCTCTAGTACTGAGATTGGCTTACATCTAATTGAGTTTTTTGTTCCTAAACAACTCAGGCTGTTGCCAAGACTATAGGTTGCTTTCCACAAACTGTCAGCAAATCCTCATTGCTGAAGACAACACCTACACAACTCATTGAACATGGAGAAGTTGACCTAGTGCCTATATATAGACTTCATCCCTATATTATATTTCGGGATAGGAAGTTACTCTGCATGCAAGCTACACACACACACACCAAGTCAGTCACAAACCCTTTAATTCACATGCTGACCTGCCTGCATGCTAATGCAACAATGGCTCAAAGTTTGTGGGAATGACCAACCAATATCTGATTTGACATAAGGCCTACTCCACAAGATGGAACACTTATTGATACCACTTAAATGGCCAAGAATCAGAGACTAGACAGCCCAGGGACCTAGGGTAAGACCAAATACTCCTGTTCTGAAAACAACTATAATAACAACAAAGGTATCAATAAAATGGCTCCTAATGATATTCTGCTATACACGGAAACAAGTGCTTTGCTCAACCATCTGCTGAGATGCTTTCTCCTGCAGCAGATGGGAATAAACACAGAGAACTACACCCAGGCATTACACAGTGAGAGACCTTGGAACGCTCAGTCCTAAAGGGGTTATCTCCATCAAATCCCTCCCCTCAGAGATCAGGAAACCCTGCAGAAGAGACAGAAAGAGTGTAAGAACCAGAGAGGATGGAGGACACCAAGAAAGCAAGGCCCTCTAAATCAACATGAGCAAAGCTCGTACAAAGACTGTAACATGTGCAAGTCAGAACCAGGTCCCCTGCATATACGTTATGGCTTCCAGTTTAGTGTTTTTATGGAATTCTTGAGTGTGCGAAAGAGTGAGTCTATGATTCTTGTGCCTTCCTGTGGGTGTTTCCTTCTGTTTGTCTTGTTTAAATCCAATGTGTTATTTTTTGATTTATTATATTTTATTATTATCCCTTGGAAGCTTGTTTGTTTCCTAAAGAGGCAGGAAAGGGTGGATCTGGATGGGGGTGGGGGGAGGTAGGGAAGGACTGAGAGGAGTGGAGAGGAAGCCCTAACCAGATATGGTACGTGAGAAAACATCCATTTTAAAGAGGAGGAATCGGCTCAAGGTATGTAAATAGTTTAATTGCGTCTCTCAAGTATATGGGTAATGTTCAATCGGGGTGAGTCTCTGGCTATAGAATATTAAGAGACCAAGTGTGGTCACTTAGTCTCACAGCATTTTCTGAGTCTGTCACCCCACAGGCTCATTGAGAAAGAATATAAATCAGTTAAGCATCAACTTTAATTTTTAGCACTCTGAACTCTGAGGGTTACTCCTGGTTTACATATGAAAATAATTGGTCCTGAGAAGACTTAATTTTGAGAAGAGTTCATTCTTTTGCCTAATCCTCAAGTTTCTTTTTTAAAATAATTTTTATTATTTGAGGATTTTATACATAAGACCACTGATGCCTTTCCTCCCCTGGTAGGCTGTATAGTACCTTCTGGCACTATGGAAACTAGCCATTGGGGAAGAGGTTTTCTGGTCAGTCTTAAACTTATTTCTTTATATCTGGCAACTAAGGTGTGTGGTGTCTTCAGCTGTATGTCCTTATCACATTATAATGGGCACCAAAGGATGCAGCCTGTAGCCATGTTGCCTCTGGACGTGGGACTGTGGTGCTCATTCTGGCATTTAGATTTCCATGTAACGATGCATTATTCCTGGACCTGCTCCCCAAATTTCTTATAATAAGTTAAATAATAAGCCAGGTAGTTGTGGCACACACCTTTGATCTCAGCACTCAGGAGGCAAAGGCAGATGGATCCCTGAGTTTGAGGCCAGCCTGGTCTACCAAGGAATTCCAAGACAGCCAGGACAACACAGAGAAGCCCTGTCTCAACCCCCACCCCCATGAACAAACAAATTTAAACAATAGGATAGATAGATAGATAGATAGATATAGATATAGATATATAAGCAAATATGGAGAGGTAAAAAATGCAGCAAAAGCAGTACTTATAGGAAAAATATAGGTTAACTCTAAATGTTTATGTTATGGATACAAATATAAAAGCTACAAATCAATCAATAAATATGATGTTGAAATAACTTATAAAGCAGGTCTGGGTTGGGCCTGGTGGCACACGTGTAGTTTCAGCACTTGGGAGACAGATTCAGAAGGATCGTGGCGAGCTCAGGGTCAGCCCCAGCCTCAGCCGCGTAGCGAGTTCCAGTCTTCCCAGGCCTACTTCAAACACCCTGTCTTGAAAAAAAAAAACAGTTTATACTCAGATGACAAGATAATAAATTGTAAGCAAGACTGAAAGTCTTTCTGGAACATAGCATACAGTAAGATTATGTCCCCAAGTGGGGTGAGCTGGGTGTGGTGGCCCATGCCTTTGCTGCCACACTATGGGGGCAGAGGCAGAATGACGGCGAGTTCAAGGGCAGCCCAGAGTTTATAGTCAGACACTGTCTCTTTTTTTTTTAAGAAGAAAAGGAATTAAGATTAAAGAATATAAAAGAACGTAAAATGCCGAAAGCAGTAATAAGGGGCATATTACTACCAACCTTATGAAAAACCAGAAAGTATTCTGTGAACAGCCATGTGCCAGACAGCAGAACATGGATAAGAGGAACCAATTCCTAGACAGATTTGAAAGAAACAACACCTTCTAGAGCTTCCTTTGCCCTGGAGATCAGTTCCGCCCTCTTGACCTTGTGGGTTGACTCCTCATGCTGAACTGCTCAGGGACAGGGACACAGGGGCAGCCCTTTCCTGTGCCATCTCTCACCAACAAACTTGCTGCTCTTCTGACTAAAATGCCTTTTCTTTGTGGGTTTA
This sequence comes from Tokudaia tokunoshimensis, assembly GCA_036184795.1. Classification (NCBI taxonomy): domain Eukaryota; kingdom Metazoa; phylum Chordata; class Mammalia; order Rodentia; family Muridae; genus Tokudaia; species Tokudaia tokunoshimensis. Next base: position 46,974,564 of record BTHU01000005.1, read on the forward strand.
TTCAGAAACATTCTATGTGGTCTCACATAGAGAACCCAAGTTCTGTCTCTACCATTCTTAAACTCTGTCCCCTCCATCACCTGGGTCCCATGGCCTTTGCATTTGTATTCTGTGCCTAATCCCACACAAGAAGCCACTTACTTGATGGAGGAACTGGTAAGGAATGGCATCAGGGTGAGTGGCTTCTCATTTACAACTGAGTGAATCAGGGTAGAGGAGTCCCCGCCCCCCTTTTCCCCCCTATTTCTGAGCCCCTACCTTCACTTCCTGAGTGCTGGCATCACAAACATATGCTACTACTTCTGGTATATGTGGTGCTATATTGCAGGAAATATTAAAATAGAAGCGCCAAGTTCCCGAGCTCCATCCTGCTTCTCTCTGCCTGCCAACTCTCCGGCGGGGCCAGAGCTCCTGAGTTCCCTTCGCTGCCACACCAGCCCCATGTAACCCCACGGTCAATGGCCACAGCACCCAGCAATCTGGTAGAAACAGAATTCTAGAAGCTTATAATAAACAAGTCAGATTTATGTATCAATAAATTCTCAATTCACAAGGTGCCCACACAGTAACTTCAAAGCCAGTTGATAATGATACAAGCTGCCCACCTAGATCAGACAAGTCATCCCAGTTATTCTATCCCTATAAGATATTCAACTACCTGTGTCTATTTAAAACCACGCGGGATCAGGATCTTCTTCCTGTCCATCTGCCTCCATCTTGGCTTCTCTCCTCTTCTCTGAGTCATCCTCTGTCCCTGCAACTCTTTGCTCCGCCTCCCTTTTCCCTGTCTAGTCACAAGCCTCCTGCTGCACTAATATTTTAATGTAAATGGACAGGGAAAATCCTGCCACAGTGCTGGGGACAGAACCCAGAACTTCTGCTTGCTAGGCAAATAATTGACCTATTGAACTCCATTCCCAGCCCTCCTGTCTCCCTTTTTGATTCAGTCCTGGATCCCAAGGTTGGTGCTGCCTACAAAGCCATAGAAACACCTGCTCTAGTGCCCTGGAGTCTCTCAGTCCAGCTGAGGAGGAAGGTTAGCCAGTGTGCTTTCCAGTGGAGTGATCTTCGCGGATTGCCTGCCTGCTGCCTTGCATGGTCCAAAAGCTCCTTAAAGGCGAGAGCGCACAAGTTCATGACTGGGTCGCCAGCACCAACAAGAAGCCTGAGTGGACGATGGTAGCCTGTGTGCTGACCAACATGTCAAGTCAATGACGTAATCTACTTATCAGGAGCACCCCACACACATAGATACAGAACATTTCTCTTGGTTTCCACAAAATACTACAAGCTAAATAAAATCAAAATAAGGCAGTTTCAGAAACATCTACCCACAGAGAGTATATTGCTTGCAATAGAAGAATCAGTTCATTCTGGCCTGTGCCCAGACTGGTTTGCTTGTCAAATATTTCTTCTCATTACCAAGGTGTCTAGTCTCTTAAAAAAAATATTGCAAGAAGTAATTTTACTTCAACTATTGAGAGTCAACTTACTGTGTCATATGGGGAAAGGCTGGTAGCAGCTTATAAACTTGGCTTCTGTCATGTAAGGATGACTGTGACTAACAGCTGTTACCTAGCAAGGCATGGTGACACACACATGTAATCTCAGCATTCTGAACCGCAGAACCACCTGGAGGAAGTATTTGCTTCTTTATTTTTTTCTTTTCTTTCTTTCTTTTTTTTTGACAAGGTCTTACTGCGTAGCCCTCACTGACCCGTGCTGCCTGCTGTGAACCAGGCTGGCCTTCAGTTCAAAATCCCTCCATAGTGTTGGGATTAAGGGCATGTGCCATCACATCCAGTCATTTATTTGAATTTTTTAGATTGTGGTAGAGTATACATAATATAAAAGTGAACACTTGAACTATTTTTAGTGTAATTTTTTTCTACTTTTTTGAGATTTCACACATAAGTATTATGCTTATATCATTTCCATCTCTCCTTACTGTGATTCCTCTCATCCCCCTGCAACTCCTGCCATGTTCCAATTCCATCTCAAATTCATGACCTCTTCTCTAATTATTGTTTTATTTGTGTGTGTGTGTGTGTGTGTTCTATGTGTCTATAGTAGGAAACTATGGTCTCACAAAATGGACTCAGATTTTGTACCTTTCTTTCTTACATACATACACACATATTACAGACACATACATGACCTGCTGAGTCCGTTTAGCGTTGTGTCTATGTGCATGTGTTTAGGACTGACACGTGGGCCTATCTTAGAGCTCATCCCTGGAGCAGACTGATTCTCCCTCTCTCTGCAGCCATTAGTTGACCGTAGCTCTTCTTCTAGGGGGTGGGACCTTGTAGGATTTCTCCCATCCACATTGGCAAAACAACTATGCAGGTCTCCTTTAGATGACCATTTATGTGAGATTTCATGGGTACAGCTTCATGGTCCTATACAGAAGATACTGCTTATCTCACAACAGGCGTCCTGGCCTCTGGCTCTAGAATCTTCCCTCACCCTCTTCCATGATGTTCCCAGAGTCTAAAGGGTAGAGATCGTATTGTAGATGTGTCACCTGGGGCTGGCAACCCCATAGGCAGCTCTCCCATTTTATTTGTGGGTTTCTGTGATGGTCTTCATCCGCTGCAAAGAGAAGCTGTTTTGATAAAGGATGAGAGATATGCTTAGCTGTGGCTATAAGGATAAGTATGTAGACTGTGGTTAGAAATTACACTGGTTTAGGAAAGTCACCGTAGTAGGTTGTCTGTGGGGTCCATGACCTCACCATCCATGGGTCCTTAGCTAGGCTTACAGCAGTAGGCATAATTCTTTCCAATGAGCTGGCATCAACTCCAGTTCGATGCTCTTTATGGTTCGCCAGATAGAAGGGCCACTGCTGCGCCCTTCGGGTACTTTGCCATGATGTCAGTGTTTAAGTACGCAGCTTAGTAGCATTTATTCTGCTCATCATGTTCTGCAAACCATCACTATTAGTCATTCCTGGGATTTCTTCATCCTTCCAAATAGAAACTTTATACTCACGAAATAATATAAGATAATACAGCTCTCATTTCCTCTTTGCCCCATTCCTGGCAGCTACTGTCCTGCCATCTGCCTGTGAATCTGCTTGTCCTGGGTTTTGCAGATTAGTAGACTCTTCACTGTCCTTTATGACTTACTTGTTCTCTGTGCCTGAAGTGGGAAAAGTGAGCTTTGTTTAGCATAACATTTCAAGATGTCTTGTTATTGCTGAATAAAAATATCATGCAGATGTATGTGCCTCATTTTGTTTGTTTACTTTCCTACTGGTGGACATTTAGGTTCTCCACACTTCGGTCATTATGGAAGACACTACAGTAGAACTTTACACATCATTTGTTGTTTGGGCATCCGCTGTCAGTTCTTGGGGGTATATGGCTTAGACTGAGGGAACGGGCGGTTTCCAAAGCAGCTGCATCACTTCCCATTCCAGAAAGGCGAATGAGCATTCCCGTTTCCTCACATCCCAGCTCACACTTGCTCTCCTCTCTTCTCTTTTCCCTAACTCTAGTCATCCTGCTGGAATTGAGCAGTTCCAGTCAGTGTTCATTTCCCTGTGCCAGAGAAAAAGCATGCACACTAAACAAAATAAAATCATTCAGACTATATAGATTTTCAAACTAATGCACAGGAAGCGTGCAGTCTTCTTCCGTGTTCCTTCCTCCCTTTTTATGTTGTCTTCTTGTTCCTAATATTCTGAAGTCTCCCTCTATGCTTTCTCTCTTCCTATATGACTTGATAGGTCTTTTCAACGGTTGATGTTGAGCCGGGCAGTGGTGGTGCATGCCTTTAATCCCAGCACTTGGGAGGCAGAGACAGGAGGATTTCTGAGTTCGAGGCCAGCCTGGTCTACAAAGTGAGTTCCAGGACAGCCAGGGCTACACAGAGAAACCCTGTCTCAAAAAAACCAAAAAAAAAAAAAAAAAAAAAAGATTGGGATCAACGGTTGATGTTTTCCCTTCATCCTTTATTAATTTAGACTTTTGTTTTTATTGATCGTTTTACTATTTGTGAATTTGATTTACTTTTCTAGCTTTGGGGGTATATAATCAGTTTGCTTACTGAGAATTTGTTTTCTAACAAATTATTCTAGTTTATGTTATTAGAGAATATTTAATGATAATACAATATTAATTATTAATATAACAATATTAATATAATATAATAGAGTATATTTATATCTAATGGTAGTTTAGTCAGTTTTTGTTTTTAAATTGAATTTTTTCATGGATACTACTTTTTCAAAGATTTGTTTTTGCCAGGCAGTGGTGGCGCACGCCTTTAATCCCAGCACTGGGAAGGCAGAGCAGGTGGATCTCTGAGTTCAAGGACTACCTGGTCTACAGAACAAGTTCTAGTACAACCAGAGCTACACAGAAACCTCACCTCAAACACACACACACACACACACGCACACACACACGCGCGCACAGAGTTTGCTACAGGTGCAAGCCCCTGACTGACATCTGTGCTAGGAACTGAACTCTTCTCTGCTTCAGCAGCAAGGACGCATACCTAACTGAATCCATCTCTCCAGTCCTAATTTGGCTAATTTAATCTATAACTAATCTTGTATTTTCTCTTTGACTCTTGGGATATTAGCAGAATGGAGGCTAACGGTAGTTTCTACTCAAACATTTTATCAGAATTTCCATTTTGCCCAAAGAGTACGTAATGTAGCCTGATCCAACAGAGCAAGGCAGCTTGCTCTTTACATCTCCATCTCGAACACAAAGATTTCTCAAGAGTCAAACTCAAAAGACTGATACTGAAAACATACAGATTATTAAGCTAGAGGTATGTTAGGGTGTAGTCAGATAAGTCCTGGGAAGATCATGGAGCAGGATGCTTGTGTGTAAGTAGATGAGTTGGTTCTCTTCCCGAGAAGCCCATGCTCAGTAGTGGGTACCAAACACTATGGGCAGGTATCAAGGATATCAGTGCTGGGATGATTCAGAGGTCAAGTTACAGAATCCTTTAGAGAGGATGCCCGAACTATACTAAAGGAGAAGAAAGCAAAAAGAAGAAAGGACCTTCCAGAGAAGAATGGTCAGTGTTACAGAAGGCCAGCCTGTGTGTGTGTGTGTGTGTGTGTATGTATGTATGCATGTATGTATGTACTTAAGACAAGTTAGTAAGGGTATATATTCATTGCTGCTTATAAACCCTTGGAAGCTCTGGTCCATATCCACCATAAGCATTTCTTGTGCACTTTGAGGCAGTGGCTACTTGTATACTGTATTTTACAGATAAAACCTAGATCATTCAGTTTGAAATCTTCACTGCCTTTCTACTATACTGCATGAAGGGTTTGATCTTCTACAGGTCGAGAAACCGTCCCCTCCATAGTACAGCCCTGAGTGAGGATTGGGGGAAGATGGGGCAGCTGTCCGGGTGTCCTCAAATGTATAACCTCAGTGTTTGTCTCATTTGAGATCCCTGCAGTGAAGCTGAACGAGCTGCTTGAGAACTTTTACGTCACTGTCAAGAAGAGTGACGGCTCAGACTTCCTGGCTACCTCTCTTCATGCCATTCGTCGCGGCCTGGACCGCATCCTGAAGAACGCAGGTGTGGGCTTCTCCATCACCAGCAGCACCTTCAGCTCTTCCACCAAGAAACTCAAGGAGAAGCTGTGGGTCCTGAGCAAGGCAGGGATGTCGGGTGCCCGTTCCCGCAACATCGTCTACTTCTCCCTCTCCGACGAGGAGGAGATGTGGCAGGCAGGGTGTCTAGGGGATGACAGCCCAATTACTCTCCTGTCCACAGTGGTCAAGTACAACAGCCAATACCTGAATATGCGGACACTGCAGGAGCATGCAGATCTGATGTATGGTGACATCGAGCTGCTCAAAGATCCACAAAACCAGCCCTACTTTGCCCGGACAGACAGCGTGAAGCGGGAGAGCCGGAGCGGTTCTGCCAGAGTGTGCCATGGGAAAATCTACCATGAGCACTCCAGGGGCCACAAGCAGTGTCCCTACTGCCTCCTCTACAAGTACATGTACATCCACCGGCCTCCCACCCAGATGGAGGCCAAGTCTCCCTTCTACCTTACAGCCCGGAAGGAGGCCACGGACATGGGCAGCGTGTGGTACGAAGAGCAGAGAATGGGGTTACGGTCTCTCCGGGGAATTGTCCCAAATTTAGCCAGGAAGGTCAAGCTGGAAAACTGTGAGAACTTCACCTTCGTCTCCTTCACTCAGGTCTCCAGGCGGCTTGGCTCTTATAGCTGCTGCCAGTGAGCCCTCGGGGCCCGACCCGGTCTCGCTTACACACACGGCCAAGGCCAGGCATCAGCAAGCAGGTTCCGACGCCAGAGGCTGGTGTCTTCGCTCCGTGACCAGCTGGTCTCCACTACTACAGCCGGCCATTCCTCAGACTTGAGATTCACTTTTACATGAAAGTAGATGACTGAATAATTTGGATGTTTTATCTAAATGTGTGACACCTTGTTAAATCATAGAATATAACACAATATAAAATTACTATATACAAGAGTGAAGAAATTCATTTTATCTAGTGCCTTTTTAGCACAGGTTTTCTTGAAGAAAAAAAAAAAGAAAAAAAATGTTTTGAGTAGTTACTTAAAAAATATCCCAGTAGCCCAGTAGCTTTAGAATGGTATAGAATTATATACACTTTGTTGGTTTGGGGTTTTTTGTTTTGTTTTTTCTCCACATAGGGACCTAGAGCAGGAGAGGCGGACATAGTGGAGTGAACTTGCACTCAGCACCCTTTGTTTGTGGAGACTCTGCCAGGGCCGCAGGCTGCTCACTGAGACAGAAGGTACATTTTTGCTGTGCTGTCCAGAGGGACAGTTTGGTGCCAGGAAGATCAGTTCTCTGAAAGGGTGTGTAGGCGACACCGTGTGCAGTGGACTCAGTGGTGTGCAAGGTGAGGAGTTCTAGTTAGCGGAGGGTGGGCTTGGAAAGCCCCTGCGACCCAGACGGGAACCCTCCTAATGCAGAAGTGCCTGCGTCTGTCCAGTTCTCCTTTGAGAACACTTGCTGTTTGAACTTCCTTTTGTTTGTTTTGCTGGTTAATCTGCTTTTTACATCTCAGATTTCCATCTCACAGTTGTGTTGGCAGGAGTCCCTGGACCTGCAAGGCTAAGGCTAGCAGCCTTGATGCTTGACTAGGAGAGTCAACAGAGTAAGACTCAAGGAAAACACTCCCAGGGCATTTTAAGGCCCCTGGGAATGCTGTAGACTGGCACTGTGCTAGGGACACTGTCTTAGGCAGCCTGCCGGGAAAGCACGCCTGGCAAAGGGACATGCTACTGGGTCAGAGTGTCACGGTAGGTCATCCATGCATCTAAAAATCATTTCACATTCATAAAAGACAACCTGACCATGTGTTACTTAAAAAGCAGACTTTTCTAGGAACTACTGTGAATACATGTTTTTAAAAAGGAGCCCAAAGAGTGCTAATGGATAGTAGTGATTTCTACTCTATTTTCTATCCCAGGAAAGACTGCTTTAATTGTACCATTATGTTCTTGTGTATGCTTTCTAATCCCAAATTAAAATCCCAATGCACATTCATATTGCACACGTCTTTAAATTAGTTATTTCTTTTTTCAAAGCATTGTTTTAGCATTTACTTAAAACCATTGTTTTAAAGTCTCTCACTAGTCACTGAAGTATGTGACTCTTTACCAGAGAAGACTCAGCCAATGCTGCCTTAAGGTCTCATGTTGTTCCCTTTCTAGTGACTACATGTCTATAGTTCTGTGTACTAGGTACTTCCCTGGGTAGTGATGAGTTTTAGTATCTCCCTCTGTGTGTAAATAACAGGTAATTGATACTCAGTGTTCTGATTCGATCCCGTGTCTGGTTTGTAGTGGTTTCCAATTGTGATTTTAGGTTTCGGTTTAGAAGAGATAGACAAGCCAGGTGGGGTGGCACACACCTTTAATCCCAGTACTTGGGAGGCTGAGGCAGGTGGATCTCTACTAAGGCCAGCCTAGTCTACAGAGCTAGTGCCCATACAGCCAGGGCTACACAGAGAAACCCTGACTGGGTGGGGGGTGGGGGAGTGGGAAGAAGAATGGAGAGACACATTAGGTCAGTCTTCTTTAGTTTGCTCAACACCCAAAGGGTATTTTGTTTGTGGAAAGCAAAGAGTCTTCTTGTCAGTTCTGCATGGAAGATGGAGACATGACTTGCATGACCAAGTTGCCAAGCCTGCAGCTCAAGTACCAACCCCTCCAGTTTTATTTTAAATAGCTTCAAAATGCTGCCATTAGGTATGCTGGGATCGTTGCAACATTTCCAGAAGTAGCAATAACTGACCGAAGGCTGTTGATCTTCCTGTTAACTGTAACTTAGCATATCATAACCGGTTCTGCCTCAGCTAGCTGCCTATCACCTATTTGATACATTGTAAAGTCCCAGAATTCAGAAGTGAACAATTATACTAAAACTCAGGGGTCAGATCTTCACTCACACCTGGTGCGATAAGAATTCTTCTGAGTTAGGCCCCCTCAGGTCATGGGAGTATCACATGCCATGTACAACTTTGTTACTTGTACAGATGTGTGCTTGTGAAACACACTTTAAATCAATGTGTGGGGAAGCTGGGCGAGCCCACACGCACAGCAAAGAAACTGTCTGTGTGGGAGGCCATGCTGTGGAGGCCAGAGAGCTTGTGGCTGAGATTCAGATGACGCAGTTATTCTGTCTTTCCAGTCAGCTCCGTACCGTCTCCACAGGAGAAGGGATGCAGCGAGCTACAGCTTTCTGTGCTCCACAGCTGGCACAGTTATCAAGATCTTTTAAGTTTGAGCTGGGGCAGCCCCGCTAGTGGCGGGGTGTTTGCCTCGCATGTGCAAGGGCTTGGGTTCCATTCCCAGCACTAAAGAAAGAAATTCTCTCACTAGTTAACCTAGATGCACGTTGCCCCCGAGCCTTGCATCTGTGTTTTGAGAGGACCCCTGCATCTTGGGTGAGATCAGTCTACAACACCTTTTGTATTGCTCTAAAAGGAGGTGAGTTGGGCGTGGTGGCACACACCTGCAATCTCAGCACTTAGGAAACTGCGGCGGGTTTACTATGAGTCCAGGGCCAGCCTAGGCTACCCAGTGAGTTTTAAGCCATCTTGGGCTACAGAATGAGACTCTGTCCCAAAACACTTACATGAATTAATTAGAGGGCTAGAGATGGTTCAGCCATTAAAAGCACTGGCTGTTCTTCAGAGGACTTAGGTTCCATTCTTGACACCCACATGGCGGTCCACAGTCCACATCTGACACCCCTTCTGGCCCCTGCGGGCACCAGGCACAAACACGGAGCACAGACATACAAGCAGGTAAAACACCCACACACATAAACAATGAATAAAAGCAGTGGTGGGTACTCCCTCCCTAGAGCCCGCAGGCTTCTCTCCGGGGAATGGTTTGCCGGGTGATAGGTCATCAGCCTGGTGTAGGGGATCCCTCTGAACACGAAGAGGCTAGCATCCAGCTGTATCTTAGCCATGCAATGAGCTTTCTTTCTTTCTAATTAAAAATGTTAGTAACATGTGTCACTCATTTCCTCCATGGCTGAGACTCTGTTCCTTACATTTGTAAACTTGAAGAGGAAACCAAACCTGATAATGTGGTCCAGTGAGCACACCCATGCCTGTGAATTCTACCTCCAACACAACCAAGCCCGATACCTCACACACATGCAAAAAAAAAAAAAAAAGAAGAAGGAAGACCAGAGGAGTCTTCAAAGGCTAAAGTTTTTCCACTGTTTTCTGTGTTTTAGAACAAATACTGTTTCTAACCAAAGCTGTGAAAGAAATGTCCTCTGTGGTCAAGCGGCATGGTCCCCTTTCCTTGAAATGTTCTCTTTGGTCAAGCGGCATGGTCCCCTTTCCTTGAAATGTTCTCTTTGGTCAAGCGGCATGGTCCCCTTTGCTTGGATTCCATTCTACTTTGTCAGCTCAGACCCATAAATGGTGTTTGCAAAAAATGTGAAATTCTATTACTTTTTATATTAATTCATCTTATTAAAAGCATAAAGCATTTCAGCATGTTCGTAGACACGCTCATTAGATCTGAACAAGATGGTATTTATGTGGAAGCTGGAATGTCCTGGCAGATCTGGGCGCTCTCACCGCACTCCTGGCAGCTGCTGGCGCCTTCCTCAGCTCTGCCGTGGTACCACTGGGCAGGCTCCTCTCCAGGGCTCACACGTCACACTGCTAGTCTAGAATTTCTCAGTCTACTGGCATGCCTTCTTGAGAGAGATTTTTTTTTCTAATTTTCAAGTTTCAGAGTTTCTAAAGTTAATATGTTATCTCTAGACAACAATGCTATTGTTGTCGGTTGAAGCTGACGGTGGTCATATTGTTACCTCTCAAATGAACAAAATGGTTACAGCTCATCCTTTCCAGCATCCATGACTTCATGGCCTTTATGAAACATTGATTACTCTTTAAAGAAGAGGGGGTAAACTTACTTTATGCATGGATAGATGCAAACTAGTAAGACCTCAAGGCAGTTGGCCGATTTGCCCTCAACCTCTGCCGTAGTCTGAGCTAGGGCTGAGTGAGCCTGGTGTGGAGCTGCGAACAGAACATAGTAAAAATTTCAACTTTGTGTCCAGTTGAAGTAATTTCACTTCTAAACAAAAATTTAATTCTTTGTCAAAAGAAAAAAAAAAACCATTGTGTTGCTTAAGCCTTGTTCCTAAGGTGTCCTTGTATTTGTCACCTGGAACCTCAGTACTTGGGATCTGAGTTGGGGGATTGCAAGTTCAAGGCTAGCCTGAGCTACGCAGCAAGCACTTGTCTCAAATAAATAAAACATAAACTGAAGCAGAATGGGGGTGACTAGCTACCCCTCCTCTCTGAGAGGCCAGGAGGAGGAGCATGAGGACTAGCTTTGGAGATCCCTACACGTGATCTAAGCCACGTTTGACGGCTCCTCACAGTAGTGTGAGCCCGTCTGCTCTGTGCCTGCTGTCCTGGAGGATTTCCTCGAGTTGCTCATCACAATCACATTGTTGCATTTAGCCCAAGTTCCTCCTTGCTCAGCTAGTGCAGCTTATATGGAAATACTTAGGAGCACCCCGCCCCCAAGGAGAGAGTGTCTAATGTGTTGGTAAGTACATGGTAACACCGTCAATACCACACTGACCTCATAGCTTCCTCCTCCCCCACTGTAAAGGAAAATCACTCCTAAGCCTCATTGAATGAGGCTGATAGCTACTTACTACTTCGTCCACTCAGTTTCCAATGAAGACCCCAGTCTGACCAGCACTTGGAAGGACACCCCTGGGCTGCCTAGTTCTCATAACCTTCACAACAGCTCTGCACAGTGTGTCTAATTATTCCCATGTTAAGCAACCAAGACTCAAATAAGTTATTTTTACTTCCCAAATCCTTACAGAGCTAGCGAGTCAGAGAAAGTAAACCAACATCACATCTTGACTCCAACCTGCCTCCTTTAGGCTCACTGAAGTCTATTTAACTTTGAAAAGGTTTGTTTTAGAAGTTTTAGCCAGACATGGTGGCATGCACTTGTGAGCCCAGCAGTTGGGAGCGGGAGGCAAGGGGATCAGGTGTTTGTCATCCTCGGCTACATAAGCTAGCTTGGGCTACTTAAGATCCTATGTGAAGAAATTACTTAAGAACTAACCAGCCAGGGGCAGGTTGCAGAATCAGGCCTGAGGAATGAGTCAACTTGTTCCTTCCAGAGTATAGCTGGAAAGATTGGGACTTAAACATTAATAGCACATTATCTAACTGTTAAAATGTGAACTCTGCTTGATGCCTGTCCCCGCCCCCAGATGTCTCCTCACTCAGACATCTCCCAAGCCAGAGGTGCTGAGGAGACCTCACCTGATACTACACCTCGAAGGGAGGATCCTAGAGCTCACCTTCTCTGCCAATCTACATCCTCATGCACCCCAAGACCCACACCCCCCAGCTGACTCTAAAGCAGAGGGACATACAGGCACTGACGCACTCCTAGAATGAACAGTCATGGCTGGACAGCAGTAAGGCAAATTTTAAGACTTCTTGTATGATGTTGGTTTAGAGATCGGGAATGCCAGGAAGTAGGAGGGTGCGTCAGTCAAGCGCCCCAGGACTTCATGTAGTCACTGACTTGAACTTACACAGTCCTCCTGCCTCAGATTCCATGTCTGACCAAGAGTATTCTTGTCATAATTGTAAGAGCAAAATCTGCTTCTGTGTGATGCTATCTTGCTAATAATGCTAATGCTATCTTAAAGGGAGAGAAAGGCAGCAGAATGGGAGGGAAACAAATGGATCAGAAAGAAGGGCTCTGAGGAAAGTTAAGACAGTAGTAGATTGAAACCCAGGGGAAGAAAAGAACAACACTGAGCTTTTACTGCTTAAAAAGCTTTTGATGAAGATAATTGGATATGAAAAACAACAGTAGCTTGAGCTTGCTTTGAATGGAAAGACTACGTAGAGAGACAAGAACTTTCCTGAACAAGGGAGTATCTGTGTTTATAACATTTGAAAAGGCTTGGTGTATTCCAGCTTTTCTCTCTCTCTCTCTCTCTCTCTCTCTCTCTCTCTCTCTCTCTCTCTAAAATAAAATGTGATTGAAGCAAGTACCTAACACTTCTGCAAAAATATTAAAGCATCTCGGAGAGGGAAAGATCCCTGGGATCCTTCAGACCTCCAGTGGAGGCAGCAAGCTGTCGATAAGGAAACAGCACCAAATGCTGAGAAACAGTAGGAGTTTAAAGAGAAAGATTTACCTTCGGAGTTTTATGTTTTAATATCTAAAATTATTTGTTATGATAAAGTCCAGCTACCCTGCAGCTTACAAAACCTCATCTAAAATAAATAAGTCTAATTTCAGTGTCTGTGGAGTGATAAACATTAGGTCATTATCCACTAGAGGAGAGAATGGACAGAAGCCATGCATCTGAAAATGCCCAGAGTCCTCTCCTGACTGTGCTGTTGTGTAAGGTGTGTCTAAACGTAAATACAGTACTATAGTAATGAATTTTTATTACTGAAATAACCCATGGCAATTAGAAATAAAAAACCCAGATACAACTTTTCAAATAAAACCTAAATTATTTTAGACTTTTCCGACCAACAGTTAAAGCATGCTTGTGGAAGAGACCGTTGTTTTCAAGTGGCCAAAGCCAGGGATTCCTGCCCAGCTCTGTTCTGGAGTCTGAGATGGGTCTGCTCACTCTCACGTGACAACAGGTACAACATTTGACAGTTACAGAATGGGTACATGTCCCTTTTAACTGAATACATGGGGAGCTGGAGAGGTGGCCCAGGGGTAAAGCACTGACTGCCCTTGTAGGGGATCCGGGTTCAATTCCCAACACCCACATAGGAGCTCACAATTGTCTAACTCCAGTTCCTGGGCATCTATCGCTCTCTTCTGGCCCCCAAAGGGGCCAGGCATGCCAATGGTGCACAGATATTCATGCGCACAAAACATCTGTAAAATAAATTTCCAAAAACTAGATCAGGAAAAATGGTATGTTCTGGAGTAGAAACATAAGTTGGATTTTAATTTCAGGAAGCTGGCCAAGGTGGTGCTTTCCTAAATAATACTTGAAATTCTAGACATCTGTCCAAGTTCGAGTATTGTGAGCTTGTGGGTGTAGCTCAGTGGAGGAGCAATGGCCCTTGCTTTTTTGTTGTTTGATACCGGGTTTCACTGTGTAGCCTTGGATGACCTGGAACTCATGTAGACCAGGCTGGTGTCAAACTCATAGACATTCCTCCAGGTGCTGGGACTAAGTGCATGTGCTACCATGTCCAGCCAGGACCTAGTTTTGATACCCAGCTTGGAGTGGCAGGGGGAGCACAGTAAGAACAGAAACATGGAAGACACATTCCTTCTGGACCCTAAGTATTAGTGTTGGCACTAAAGCCGGGTTCTCTCATTGCGAACAGGAGTGAGGGTGCCCTCAGCCTCCTCACCCAGTCCCAGCAGCACCGTGTGCTCCAAGCTGTCTGGCCGGGGTAAGCTCTCAACTAGATTCTCAGTGACCCCAGATGCTTACTTTAAATTAGCAATACAGGAGCTCACAGATCGCTTTGTGTTTGCTTAGTTTTTCGTTCTGGAATGCTGCAGACCCTCTCCTCAGAGGCCCGCAATCTCTTCTGGGTGGAGACCAGGTATAAGCTTTCCAGGGTTCTCTTGCTTAGCCGTGATCCACTAAGTCTGGCTTTACCATACAGAAGTAATCTGTTGTCTTAAAATTTTAGTTTTCTATGTGACCGTTTCTTCTTTTGTTTCCTTTTTTTTTTTTTTTGTAACAAAAACGTGTTTGTAATGTTTTTATTCTCCTGGGTGTTTTTAAACAGAGGTCTTTCTGGCTAGTGTTTATTCACTAAAGGCTGATCTTATTGTACCCTTTCCAACTTTTTCTCCCCTGGTGGCCACACCTGGGAACACACGGCCGCTGCTTGGAAGGTTTTTTTTTTTTACCCTCTGGTCTAGTAGAATCTATTAATACCTTGAAATGTTTGGGCTTTGTTTGTTTGTGTTTTAAGTTGTTGGTTGGTTTTATTCATGGATATGCAGCTTTACTCTTTAACCCAGATTTAAAAAAATAAATAAATAAAAAATAATAATGTACATTTTATGTCTGTTTTCTTAAAGTAACCTAGTTATTCAAACACAATACGCAGCCCTCGGCTCCAGGAATCTTACATCCCGTCACGTCCCTGTAAGTGGTGTTTGGAAACTTTGGCTCATTGGGAGTGGTTCCTTGCCCCGATCTGATGCTCCTGGAGTCATGTTATTTCAGCTGCCTCTTCCTCTGGTCCTCTGAAAAATTTGCTGAGTCCCGTGGAATGATCTCACAATCACATACCAGCCACTGTTCATGCCTTTAATTTATGTTTAATTAATTATATTTAAAGCTTTTTGAGTTTTGTTACTTTGAAGACATTTAGTTCTCAGAACTTCCAAGTAGAAATCTATTGTCTGTATTACAACAGCTAAACTCATTGCTAAGAAACAAAATTTCATAAATGTGTCCAGTAGACTAGAATTGGCGTCTTATTTAGGTTTCTGCTGCTATGGTAAATGGCATGACCAGAAGCAATTTTGGGAGGATTTCAGCTGTAGTACATCATGGAAGGAGACCAGGACAGCAAGCCGGAGGCAGGAGCTGGCGCAGAGGCCGTGAAGGAGACTTACTGGCCTGCCCATCACGGCTTGCTCAGCCTGCTTCTTCATGATACAGAGGACCATCAGCCCAGAGATGGTGTCACCCAGAGTGTGCGGGACCCTCTCACATCAATCAAGAAAATGGACCACAAGCTTGCCCAAAGGACAATCTGACAGGAGCATGTTCTCAGTTAGGTTTCCTCTTCCCAAATGTTCTAGCTTGTTACGTTGATGTAGAACCAGCCAGCACATGTAACGGCGAAAAGATAAAAATCTTTCGTTAAGAATTATTGATCCTCAAACAAGTTAACTGTCTTCTTAGTGTTCCTGTGATGGTTTGAATGAGCTGTTCCTCACTTGCTTGAGCATCTGAATACTTGGTCCCCAGTCGGTGATACCAGGTAGGCTTAGGAGATATGGCCTTACTGCGGAAAGTATGTCACTTGGAGCAGCCTTTGAAGTTTCATAAGCCTCACACCGTCTTCAGTGCACCGTTTTGGCTTCCTGTTTGCAAATGAGCTGTGAACTCTCAGCTGCTTTCAGCCACACTTCCCCACCATGACGGACACGGATCCCTCTGGGACCAGAGGTCAATTAAACCCGTCCTTCTAAGAGTTGCCTCTGTCAAAGTGTCTTATCACAACAATAGAAAAGTAACTAAAATTCTACTACTGCAGTAATCATCTGAACTCAAGTTTTAAAACTTCAATATCGCCTAAGCATCAGCGTGACTTCAGATAGCTTGGCTGCGATCCACTTGTCAGATGACTGCTCTTTCTGTGGCAAGAAGCAGGGAAGACGACATAAACGGTCTGTGCTGGTTGCTTTTGACAACCTGACACAAACATAGACGCATTTGGGAAGAGGGACCTCAGTTAAGAAAATGTCCTACAAACATGCCTACAGGCAATATGGTGGGGACATTGTCTTAATTAATGACTGACTTGTGTGGGTCCAGCCTGGGTGATGCCACCCCAAGCGAGTGAGATTAAGAAAACAGGCGGGCCAACCAGTAAGCAGCATCTTCCATGGCTTCTGCTTCAGTTCCTGTCCCATTTCCTGTGCTAAGTTCCTGCCTTGACTTCCCTCAGTGATGAAGTGTGAGCCAGGAGTTAGAAGATGAAATAAAGCCTTTCCTACCCAAGTTGCTTTTGGTCATGATGTTTTATCACAGCAACAGAAACCCTAAGACTGTTTCTTTCTATCTCAAAATATATATATATATATATATATATATATATGGAAGAAGGAAAACAGAAAATAGTTGGGGCTAGGGAGGATTCAGTAGTGAGAAGACCTTGTTGCTTGTTCCCATGGGTGGCTCCCAAAAGACCACTACTCCAGCTCCAGGGAATCTGACTCTGCCAGCCTTTGAGGAGCCCCACATACACAGGTACAGAACCACACCGGACACACACACATCATCACATACACAGGTACAGAACCACACCGGACACACACACATCATCACATACACAGGTACAGAACCACACCGGACACACACACATCATCACATACACAGGTACAGAACCACACCGGACACACACACATCATCACATACACAGGTACAGAACCACACCGGACACACACATCATCACATACACAGGTACAGAACCACACCGGACACACACATCATCACATACACAGGTACAGAACCACACCGGACACACACATCATCACATACACAGGTACAGAACCACACCGGACACACACATCATTTTTTTAGGTTTGAACTACCTGGGTGGAAAGAGGATGTACCTCTGTGTTAGAATACTTGCCTTGAATGCACCAGGCCCAGGGCTCAATCCTCAGAACCACAGATCAAAACAAAATTAAAAACACTTTTTTTGGTGTACGTTCTGGACCTTTCTTTTTTTTTTAAGGAAAATGCATATGTGCATATTTTACACACAAAAATCTATTTGTCTTTTTTATATACAAAACCTCTCCCCCAGGACTGGGGTGGGGGATGAAGAGTTGATTGGGGGCCTCCATAGCATGCCCAAAGACCTGGGTCTGATGCCTAGCACCGCTTATATCAAGTACATTGGTACACACCTGTAATCCCAGCACTCAGAATGTGGAGTCAGAATTTCAAGATTGTCCTCAGGTATATAAGTTTGAAGCCAGCCTGGGAAAGATACGAGAATATGAGACCATGTCTCAAAAAAGAAAGGAAGGGAGGAAGGACTCTTGTACTAGATATATCTTCAAAGAGAGTTGCTTTATGAGACATCATCTAAAATACTTAATGAAGGGTAGAATAATTGAAGGCACAGATAATATACAAACTGAGTAATTGTCAAAGCAAAGTGGTGTAGGTATGTGAAATTCATTATATGTCTCTGTTCTGTATGTGCTTGGCATTTTCCACAGAACAATTATAAGCAAACAAACACAGAAGACCAAAAGGCTGCACTAGAGATGGTCCGGCCTCAGAGGTGAGTAACTTCAGCTGAGGCCTAGAGACATGGGAACAGTGCTGTTAACAACATGGATGAAAACCGAAGCAGGGCTGGAGAGATGGCTCAGTGGTTAAGAGCACTGACTGCTCTTCCAGAGATCCTGAGTTCAATTCCCAGCAACCACATGGTGGCTCACAACCATCTGTAATGGAATCTGATGCCCTCTTCTGGGGTGTTTGAAGACGACAGTGTACTCGCATAAAAACAAATAAATAAATAAATCTTATGAAAATAAAACTGAAGCAGTTCCAGTTGCATTGTGGGAACATCCAGTAAAGAGAGTCTCTCCAATGACAGCGCTGTCTGTGCCCTCTAACATGATCCCTTTAATGTAGATCTGTGGGTTATTCAGTAGCCCTAAGTCAGATGTGCTGATACACAGATGTGTGTTACATCTGTGCCAATGTTCCTTACAGATTGGCAAGCTATGCAAGAGGATCAAGGAGAGCACAGCACCGAGGTGCTGCTGTGGATAAGGTGCCCTCTCTGGGATGTGGGGTCCAGGGTGCAGGCATGAGGACCGGACTGTGCTTTCCCCATGCCCCTAACTGTTCCTCCCATGCCTACTGCCTCTCCTGAATGTTTGGGCTTCTCTCAGGTATGTGGCCCCATTTCCCTTCCCCAGTACACTTTGCGTTTGCTCCTCCTCTTCCTGTGGATTCTGATTCCTTCTTCTCCTTAGTGGCATTCTCACTACTGTTTTTGCTGGTAAGACACCAGGGACAGATGTGAGTGACATTAAACAAGAAGCATCTCAACAATAAACAAGATTCTTATATTTCTCAGGGGATCCCAAAGAAATAAAGATGAGAAACAAAATTTCCTGCTGGAGTATTTACAGTGTACTCAGCTGCTAAAATGCTCAGCATGCAATCAAAGAAGCAATTTAACATGTTTCTAACACACTTAGCTGTTGTAATCATCGTTAAGAGTTTGGCCAAATTTAAAGGACCCAGTCAATTTTTATAAGAGCATTAGAGAATCTAATGCAGCAATAACACATGTACTTTTGACAGTTAATAGAAATGCTGTGTCTGTTACTGCTGTCTGTTCCTTGGCTAATAGCCCAGAATTGAAAGGATGCAATTTGACCTCTCTCAGGCAGGAAGCGTGGTCCTGCCTCCCCTTTGCACTGTATGTGCAGTCCTAGGCGGCGCACATAATTCAGCTCCACAGCTCTTTGTGCTCTCTCGTTTTTCTCAGTGCAACTGCCAGTCAGCATGCAGTCCCCAGGACTCAGACTACATGCCACTTTCCGAGGTCACTTACTGTGTTTTTTATTCGATGCTTTTTATTTACATTGACCTCATTTTAAAACTTGAATTTAGTGCCAAGTCTAGTGGCGCCTGCCTTTAATCTCAGTACTTGGGAGGGAGAAGTAGGCAAATCTCTGTGACTTCAAGGCCATTAGTTCCAGATCAGCCAAAGCTATAAAGAGGGACCCTGTCTCAGATGGATGGATGGATGGATGGGTAGATAGATAGATAGATAGATAGATAGATAGATAGATAGATAGATAGATAGATAGATAGATAGATAGATAGATAGATAGATAGATAGATAGATAGATAGTCACATAGATAGATAGATAGATAGATAGATAGATAGATAGATAGATAGATAGATAGATAGATAGATCTGTCTGTCTTAAATTTATATTAAAGTCAAAAGTAAATGCCTTAAACAAAAAGAAAAAGTGTCCACTATGATTAATTTCAACTTGCCTCTCAGGTCCAAATTCCAATTCTGCTTCTCCCTAGCTCTGAGATCCTGAGCAAGGAATTTGACCTTCTGTACGGGCTGGTTCTGTGTGTCAACTTGACACAGGCTGGAGTTATCACAGAGAAGGGAGCTTCAGTTGGGGAAGTGCCTCCATGAGATCCAGCTGTGGGGCATTTTCTCAATTAGTGATCAAGGGGGGAGGGCCCCTTGTGGGTGGTACCATCTCTGGGCTGGTATTCTTGGGTTCTATAAGAGAGCAGGCTGAGCAAGCCAGGGGAAGCAAGCCAGTAAGGAACATCCCTCCATGGCCTCTGCATCAGCTCCTGCTTCCTGACCTGCTTGAGTTCCAGTCCTGACTTCCTTTGGTGATCAACAGCAATGTGTAAGTGTAAGCAGAATAAACCCTTTCCTCCCCAACTTGCTTCTTGGTCATGATGTTTGTGCAGAAATAGAAACCCTGACTAAGACACCTTCTATGCCTCAATTTCTTTTTTTAAAAATTTAAAGATCAATTTAAATGTATGACTGTTTTGCCTGTATGTATGTATGTATGTATGTATGTAAGTATTACAAGTTCCTAGTGTTGTTGACAGTAAAAGAGAGCATTGGATCCCTTAGAACTGGAGTTAGACAGTTGAGATCTGCCCTGTGGGTACTGAGAAATGAACCTGGGTCCTCTATAAGAGCAGTGAGTACTTTTAACCATTGAACCATCTCTCCAGCTCCAAAATTCTTTTCTTCATCTTTAAAATGAGGGTCATATCACACACATCTTACCTTACAGGATTGTGAGGATCACGATATATATTATATAGAGATGATCTAGCTATCTATTATCACATAGGACAATGCCTCATATGCAATAACTATCTAGATCTACACTAAAAACATGTAAGTTTCCCTGCCTTATATATCCTTCCTAGTAGCACCGTAGTCACACTTTGGGCAACAGCTTTAAGTGTCCCCTCTCTTTCCCCTCCCAAAATGCTTGTGGTGGCTGAATGAGAATGGTCCCCATAAACTCAGATATCTGAATACTTGGACACCAGGGAGTGGCACTATTGGAAAGGATTAGGAGGTGTGGCCTTGTCTCGGAAAAACAAAACAAAAAACAAAAAGAAAAAAGAAAAAATTCCATTCCACATTCCAAGTCTAGAACCTCTCTTCCTGCACCTGTGGGGTCCAGATGTGATGCTCCTTCAGCAGCATGTCGCCTGTGTGCCACAGCTTTCCACCATAACGATAATGGACTGAACCTCTGAGCCGTAAGCCGGCTCCAGTAAAATAGTTTCCTTGCTAAGAGCTGCCGTGGTCAGAGTCTCTTCACAGCTAGGACACTAAGAATGCTCTTCTGGTTTTTTGGCTGCATCTCTAGATTCTGTCAGGCATCTCATCCTCTGAGATTCATTTACACAGGTCAACCTTACACAGTATGTTAGGGTGGTCTCACCCACTCCCATGGTGTTAGCACATGGAGTCCTAAATTATCTAAATACTTCTCAACTGCAGTCTTTATGTGAAGCCCAGAAAATTACTCAGGGCCTGTTTTCTTGGTTCCTCAAGGTTGACTGAGGTGCATAATGCTAACACAGAGGTCGACACATCCACATAGGAAGTGGCTGTAGGGCTTGCTTCTCTAGCAGAATGCGTGAGGCTTCCGTCTTCCTGCTCGCGCTCTCTCTCTCTCTCTCTCTCTCTCTCCCTCTCTCCCTCCCTCCTCCCCCTCCCCCTCCCTCCCTCTCAAATGGCCATTAACTGAGCAGGAGAACCAGCGGCAGTGTGCTGAGAAGAAGACATGTGCCATCAGATTTGGAGATGTTATGTTTGGGGACAGGAAAGAGACTCCATCTTCTCATAAGAACAGAGGTATATGAATTTATATCTCAGGGTGTACATTTATCTAGAAATGAGCTCAAACTGGACTATAGAAAGATGCAGGGCAGTTAGATGAAAGCCAGCATTCCGAGGGAATTTGTGAAACCATTTTCTGCCCCCAGGAGTCCCTCCTACTTCTAAGCCGCATGGTTTGTCCACCTCATGCCCTTGTGATATCTCACCTCCTGCAGATAGCCCTGGCCATGTCCAGCATGCTTCTCTTCCTCACTGCTCTGGACTCTTCCAGATGCCTGTGGATATTTTCTTATTCACAATAAAAACCTTCCCCCTAATAATGGCACAGTGGTGTTGGCAGTTTCTTTCCTGCACCCCTTTGCATGCATGCATACAAACTGAGACTCACTTTAGAGACTAACCACCACAAGGGGAGAGGTCAGGAACAGTGGTATAAATTGAGAAGTAATCCAATGCTATCACTCACAGCCATGCTACTGGTTAGACTGACACAGGGAATGACTAAGCAAGAGGGTTTTAAAAGTGCATCTTCAAGGGCTTTCCAATATTCTGTACTTGGAAAGAAAAGCTGGCCAGTGGGACCAAGGGCATGGCTCAGGCAGGAGGAACCCTGAGAGTAGAGCCATGGCTCCGGATGGTCCGTAGTGTGAAGATGCTACAGAAAGCACCGGTGAAACAAAAATCCACTACTGGGCTTAAGGGGGTAGAACTTACAAAAAATAATTTTGGTGGATTCGTGTTAAGTCTGACCTGGGTGGGCTCAAGGAGAGAACTGGGGTCTGCCAGCACAGAGCACTCTTGGAATGTGTTAGGTGGGGAGGCAGAAGGAGGGGGTCGGAAGACAAACGTAGAGAGCCTTTACACTGCATTACAGTAGGAAAGCCAGGGAGTGGGAGGGACCAGGAGAGGAGGGAGGAGAGCTGGATGGAAAGTGAATAACTTAATAAAATCAGAGAATGTAGCCACCCAGGACAAGTGGTTAGACATTCTTTGTGGGAAGCTGCTGTAGAAATTGTCAAAACCATCTCCTGGGGAAGGGACAGTTAACCCACGCTTGAAAGGACTGGTCATATTGGAAGGTCTTTTTTTTTTTTCGGTTTTTCGAGACAGGGTTTCTCTGTGTAGCCCTGGCTGTCCTGGAACTCACTCTGTAGACCAGGCTGGCCTCAAACTCAGAAATCCTCCTGCCTCTAACTCTCAAGTGCTGGGATTAAAGGCGTGCGCCACCACCGCCCAGCTGGAAGGTCTTTAACAATGTACACATACACATGCTAAAAACATGGTTATATAAGGACAAAGGTAGGAAGGGAAGGTGGTAACTACAATCTCAGGGTAAGTGGCCTCAGAACACAGTGCAGGCGACAGGTACGAGGACAGGGGCATGCATCTCCAGGTGTTTTCTTCTCCCAGGGCAGCCTTAGAAGCAAAAGATGTCAAGGACCTGGAGTCAAGGACTAGGTATCCACCGGGTCCAATTGAAGTCGCTATGGACTACTGGTGGCCCCACAGCAGCAGCAGCAGTCACAGGCTTAGGAAGGGGCAGCCAAAGTCCTTCCGAAATGTAAAGGACCACACAGCACCTGACACACATGGGGCCTTTTACAAATAGTTATGGGTCAAACTGAGTGTTCTGGGCATTCTACATCCTCACAGTGGCAACGGTGGTGAGGGTCTGAATTTACAGCCAGGATATAGACTCTTATCTGTGTTCTCTTGAGAAGTCCAACCTTGCCACCTCCAAAGAGAGAGGAACACACATAAAAATGGGGGCGTAGAGCACTGGGGTTAGGTTGTGCTGCATGCGTGTATCGTGACTGAAGCAGAAGTCCCACGCGTCACAGTGGGGAAATGATCAGGAAAGGGTGTCATGGAAGGTCAGCAGGTACTGTGGAGGCTGAGCTGCAAGGGAAATAGGAATAAGTGAACAATTTCTGTGGCTATGAAAGATAGCATACTAATGTAGGCTGAAGCAGCACCATGTGGTAAAAAACAAAACAAAACAAAACAAAGATCTAGAGTTCCGAGTTCCCATGCCTACCCCATATGGCAAATTAATACTCTGAATTAAGATCTCTGTAAGACAAGTGACAAAAAACCAGACCCCCCAACCTAAATACAACTTAATGAAGATTCATCACATCTCAAATTGGACATTTAGAAGGGCGGCCAGAATCCTGGGGTTATTTAACTAAGTCACGTGGCGGTCACAGGCCCACGAATGTCACTGACAAGATTATTCCCCTTGCTCTGTCATTTAGGGTGGTACTTTCTTCCTGAGCTTGGTTCTGCACCATGGCCACCTGGCTGTCAACAGCCATCCTTCCTTTCGTCCATTCAAAGAGCATGCCTTTGGAAATTTTCTCAGATTAGAAAATGCAGCTTTTCTAAAACTCCAGCAAATTCTCCGGAGTCTCGCCTGAACCAGTTCTGTGTTCCAGGAACCTGATGACTGTCTCAGGCGGGACTTACCCAAGTGGTACTTTGCAATGGGGAATTACCCTGGTTGGTGTAGCATGTAAGAAAGGCCCACATCTGCAGCCGTAGCTGAGTCAGCTTCCATACAAGGAAACGTGGCCAATAAAAATATGACTGTTAGAAAGAACAGGAAGAAGACCTAGGTGAACATTAAATCAACACCCTCTGACGATATCTGGCCTTTTCTTTTAAAACTTCTTGGAAACATATCTAAAGAAGAAACCAGAAGAGAATATAGGTAAAGGGAATTTTGAGGAAGAACAATTAGGGGAAAGGGTCCCAAGTGAAATGGGAAAGACAGCAAGATAGTGATTAGAAGAGAGCCAAATTAGTCATGTTCTTTCTGTGTCTCCCAAGCTTACCTTTTTTTTTTTTTTTTTTTGGTTTTTCAAGAAAGGGTTTCTCTGTGTAGCCCTGGCTGTCCTGGAACTCACTTTGTAGACCAGGCTGGCCTCGAACTCAGAAATCCTCCTGCCTCTGCCTCCCAAGTGCTGGGATTAAAGGTGTGCGCCACCACCGCCCGGCTAAGCTTACCTTTTCTAAGAACAGATGAGGACCAAATCTATTCATCTCTTTACCTGACATACGTGCCCCTAAATGTTCAGTCTCCCAGCTTATACCAAGGGACTCACCCCAGAATTCAAGTATGAATCCAGGTTCATTTTTTAAGTATCAGTGTGATGGGGACGGAATTTCGGACTTCTTCATGTGTAATACGTTCTCACAATGAACTACATCCCAGTTCACCTAAGAGTCATTTCTAAAATATTAAAATCCATTTTTCAGGTAAATCGTATTTTGGTTGATCCATGATGGCCCCTTACATACTGATATCCTCCTGCCTCCATGGAGACATTGCCTTTGCTTTGAATACTGTTTTTCCCGTCTGAACATGTTCCATCTTGTAAGTGAAGATGCTGTTCTGATACAGCCTTCATCTGTCCTGCCACGCTCAGGTCCTCAGCTCTCTCACCAGACTCACTAGTACTAGGGTATCCGTCTCCGCACGACATGGTCAGATGTAATCATACAATGACTATGCCCTGCCCCCTTTACGGTCCATGTCCATTCTTTGTTACCAAAACCAAACCAAAACAAAAAAAAAACCAAAAACAAAACGGAGTGAGGGAGGAAAACCACCACCACTGTGCAGCACCTCAATGCAGAGATGAATAGGGAAGGTACTTCCTAACTGGTTGACTTTTAACAATTGCAATAGGATTTTGTGTTCACTGGTGAGAATCTGATGGTGGGGTTGAATCAAATTATCAATTCTGTTCATCTTCTGTTCTTGGAACCGTATCTTGCCAAAGCCTTTGCCTAACTAGGCTTTTAACTCATGAGGCTGACTCTTTCCTGCCAAAGCAAAGAAGTGAGATGATGTAATGAAATCGCTTACTGATTCCACGGCAGGAGGAATAAAACAACCATATGTGCCTCTAAAACTACTGAGCCATCTTGGTTTTACTCTGGTATCATAAAAGTGCTATCATTTCAATTATTTGGTGGCTGTCAAAATTTATTTTCCACGTCTCATGTTAAAGGCAAAACACATACACAAACATCTTTTGGGAAGGTAGAGAGAAGGCTCAAATTATAAAACTACAAGCAATGTGGACCTAAATTCAACCTCTAGCACCCACATAAAAGCCTGGTATGTGCCTATAATCCCAGTAGTGAAGAGGAGGATGCCTGGGACTTGCTAGCCAGTCAGTCTAGCAAAATCAGCAGGCTTCAGGCCCAGGGGGAGACTCAGAGAGAAACTCTTATGTGGCAATCAGGGTTGGATGTGTTCTTATATTCATTCCAACAGCAGGAATAATTAATTACCCAACATACCAGGTATTATTCTAGATGGGGCACACTGATGAAGAGAAGAACCAGAGGAAGAAAAACCAAACTCTTTGCCTTTGAAGATGTATAAACTAGAGTAGAACATAAACTAAATACGCACATACAGTCACAGAACATTTTTGAAACTAACGTGCCTATTAACATATGCAGTACACTGTTTTATTTTTCTATTTTTTTATTTTATTTAATGCTGATACAATGCATTAAACCATTCAGCTGCCTTTTCTCATAAACAGGATGAGACTTGTACTTTAAAAAATACTGGCCTAAATTAGCACGGCAATAGTCAGTTGTGTACTGTTCCTACTTTTTGTTTTTGAGACAAAGTTTCTTCTCTGTGTGGCCCTGGCTGTCCTGAAACTCACTCTGTAGACCAGGCTGGCCTCAATCACAGAGGTCCACCTGCCTCTTCCCCTTCTCCCCCCACGAGTTCTGAGATTATAGGTGTGTGCTACCACTGCTTGGCGCTGTTGCCATGTCATAGATGGCATGGCACGCATCACCCACCCGTGCCCCCAGCACTAGAGCTTCACTCAGGGCGTCAATTGAGCCAGTGCTATCTCTAACATTGCAGTTTCATCCCCGAAACTCATTCTTTTTCATACTTCTTGGGGGGGAGGGGGGAGGTTGGGCTCTCACTCTGTAGCCCAGGCTGGCCTTGAACTCAAAGTGATTCTCTCCTGCCTTAGCTGTGAGTGCTAGGATTACAGGCATGATCCGCGACACTGGGCTTGGCTGGAAATGTGACCTTTGTCTGGGTGTCCCTTCAGTCCCTTGCCAGTTCTATCATCTACAAACGTCTAACCCTAGTCAGACCACAGTGTACTCCAAGATGCCTGTCTTGTGCCATAACTGTTCCCTTTATGACGACTTGAATGCCAGAGTGTGATCCTCAACGTCACCTCCCATGTGCAGGTCTCTGGGACCTTTTTGTCCCTCAAACACAGCACATACCAGAGTAAGTATTAATAGATACCCACAGAAATGAGTGTGTTACTCAGAGCAGAGGACCACTGGAAAGTCCTGGCTAGTGGGACGGCACTGTCAGCATGACAACATCTAGAATCACTACAAGATGACCTTCTGGGCGTGGCATGCCTTGGGGAATTAGATAGTATTAACTGAGGTAGTTCCACCCACTGAGTGGCACCACTCCCGGGCTAGAATGCTGGTTTATATAAAGACAGCACAGCAGTATCCGTTTGTTCTCTAATTCTACACTGTGGACGAGATGTGACTAACTGCTTCAAGCTCCTGCTGCCTTGGCCTTCCCGACCGTGATGGACTGTCTCAAACTGTGAACCTAGATAAGCCCTTTCTCCATCAGGGTATTTTATCTGACACAGGAAAAGAAAACGAGCACCTAGATTACAGAGTCACACAGTAGGCAAAGGCTTCAACAGTGGAAAACCTATACATGTTTTATCTTCCGAACATCAGTAGATAGATTTAGAACCATGTCAGTATGTCAAAGGATCACACTCAACAGAAACTTAGTGAAATTCAAGAAAATGAAGACTACTAGGAGGTGCAGAGAGAAGCTGGACGGGCTTTTGGAGGGACAGGAGCAAGAGGGTCCCTGGGTCAGCAGCAGACACAAGGGAACAGTGTGGTGACTGGGCTGGTTCCACCGTACTCCATGGAAATCAGGTCAAGTTCCTAAGACTCATACTGCCGCTTCACTTACACGGAGCAGGATGCTGCTACGCGGCTGGTGAAAACACCTATAGGAAACTATCAGAAGGGAGTAAAACTGTGACTGAATATTGACCCAACCGAAAATGTTTCAATTCCCCCAGCAGAGAGGGTGGAGATGCAGTCAGTTACACGGGGGATGAGGCTCGGTGAAACAACACATCCGTAACTGTGGAAGTCCTAGGTTCAATCCTTGGAAACAGAAAATGACAGGATCCTTACAAAATAACTCCTTTATAAAGTATAATTTATATAATTTTAATCACGACATTTCTGTGTAAGGTATTATAGAACTCTCTAAGCCATACTTTTCACACTTTAATCAAATTCTCCTTCTGTAGGGCAAAGGGAGGGTAGTAGGAGGCACATATATAAATAAGCACCTCAGTTCTGTTAAAGTTTGGCCCTGATGAGCAACGTGTTTAACCTCAATTAAAATGATTTAAAAGGCTTTAATTTGCCTAATTTTAAGTTTTCAATTAGATAAAAAATAGAAAATAAAACCACTTAGGCACCCCAGTCATGTAGCAACATGAAGTGAGAAACACATTTACAGCTACCATGTTACTTAAGCTGCTCTTCATAACAGTATTTAGTCACATCATTTATTTGCTATCCTAGTAGCATTTATTTGAAAAAGATTTAAGATTGGCTGGTAATTTAGTCTGACTTGGGAGTTTTCTTTTAAAATTCAGAGTAGGAGAACTAGTAATTAGCTACGAGCCTATTTCTAGATAGCTTGTTTCTTAACACAAGAAACCAAAAAGTACGTAAGCCTATTCTTCACATTTTTAAAAAGCATACTCATTTCTTTAAAGTTAGGACGATTAATGGCTCTTTTGTCGTTTTTGGTTGTTTTTTGAGGCACAGTCTCATATACTTTAGACTGGTCTCAAAATCACTACCTAGGCAAGGATGGCCTTGAACTTCTGATCTTCTGCTTCTATTTCTCTAGTGCTGAGATCACAGGCATGTCGTCAGAGCTTGTCTGTGCGGTGATGGGTCAAACCCAGGGCTTCCCACATGATAATTCAGTCCAACTTGTTGAAGGTGATGCAGATTTCATGAGACTAAGCGATTCTGAGTCTGAGGGAAAGTCCAATGACAATACAAAGAAGTCAGTCTCGGCCAGCACAGCCAGGTCCTCCGCCGCCACCGCCTCCTGAGGTCTCAGCGCCCCAGCTCTTCTTCTCTTTCCCGTCTCACTTATTCCTTTCTTTAAAGAAACAAAAGCTAAGTTCTCCAAAGTTCTGAAAGTCAGAGTTTGTATAGAGCTGAGAACTTTGACATTTGATATTACAAATAAGTGTTCCTTATCGCAGACACTTTCTTCATTCAGGGTCAAGGCGAGGTAAAACAGGGAGAATTAGATTCCCAAATGCAGAGTCTTGAGTTATGAAATATCCAGATGAATGTGCATGAGCGTGCTGAGAGAGATAAAAACAAAATACAAAAAGAAAAAAAAGGCCAACAACAAAAACCAATTAAGTTATTAAGAGTCACATTTTTTTTAACCAAGGTATTAAAATTCCCTATCCTTTCTGAATTCCTAAGATCTAGTTTGTTTACACAGGCAACAGTAACACAATTCACATTAACACAGGCATCAGGCCCTCGTTTAGCGCCTCTTTATCTGTCCCTGTGGGGCTCTCTCCCATCAGCAGTCATGATGGTTTTGTTCTTTGGCGTGAGGAGAAATAGCAGCAAAGGTCATAGACAAAAAGCCTGGGAGAGGCGAGCAGCCTCGGAAGGGACAAGAACAGTGGCACTGATGACTGAAACCCAACACTGCGGCAGTGCTAGAAAGAACTGATTTGGAAACTGTAATTTCCCCCTCAATTAAAAAAAAAAAAAGAAAAAAGAAAAGACTCTTTTTAGTCATTTGAAGTGAGAGATGATTTTTATAACGTTCTTTCCAATTCTGGGATTCTGCTTAAAAGCAAAGGCAATTACACTATGCCTTTCAATTTTTTATTTTTTTAAGTTTTATGATATAGGCTTTTGCTACATAGCCTAAGCTGGCCTGGAACTCAAGATCTTAAGATCCTCCATGTCCACCCTTGAAGTGCTGGTATTACAGGGGTTACACAGAGCACCTATCCAAAAAAGAAAAAAATGGTGTTTCACAGATCTCCGAGAATCCACGTTATCTAAGATGACTGTAATACTAAAACGATGGCCCTGTCCCCCAGCTGGACCATCACTTACAGCCTAAAGCAAGAGCTCTGAAATATTTCCCATGTAAGCAGTGCAGACATTAAAAAATATCCAAATAGTAACCCAGGAAGACAGTCACATAAAGTGATTGTCTGTGACAAATTGAGAATATTTATGGTGCTATTAAACTAGCCAGTTCAGTTTTCAAGATCATTCTATCTGTCCAAATATTTTGTGAACAAGAAATCCCTTGGCAAAGCAGAGCAGAGAATCAATCATGTCATATTAACACTGTAAAAGATACTTTCATTATTACTGTATTGGTCCTTCGATCCCTTTGGGCATGAGTGAACATCGGCAAACCACCGCAATTATATGTAGAAAAAGTTTATTGATATTGCTCCACTGGGATACAAATTAAGTGTGAGCTGGCTTCTAGAACCTGGCCCCGGCCACTGCGACCAGACATCGGTCCCTTGGCTCACCTGCAAGGCTGCCTTCTGCTGGGCTGCGATGTGCTGCTGCTCAGCATGGTCCCGGAAGTCCTTGTTAAGACAGGGTCTGGACAGGGAGATGCTGAAATGGAAATCTTCGTTACTTGGCTACCAAACACAGACATACTCGCTCTTTCTTTAAAAAGATTAATTATATAAGGGAATTTATTAGATTGGCACATTTTTATTATAGTAAACTACTTTTAAAATTTGAGGTTCAGCTTACATATAAAGTTGCACATATTTATGGTATAGGTTTTGATAGCTATATACATTAAAATTACAAAATCAAACTGAATAACTGATCCATCATACCATATGCCAACATTTTTTAATTATGAGCTAGATACAAGATCTCCATAATTTTCAGGTACATAGTTATTAACCAATCAATGCTGTATAACCCCTCTGAAGAGATATCACTTGTCTTGTCTTGTTTTAATCTGTGGTACTTGAAACCATCCCCGGGCCTCAAGCACACTGCGCACACTGACCCACTGAGATAGTCCCTAGGCCTCTATGGGTTTACACTGAAGCTTACAGTTTTCATTATGTATTCTTTTAAAAAGGTTTTTATTTTAACTTGTCTTGACACATACGGAGACGTATAGTTCTCTCTATACGTCATGTGAGTCCTGGGGGTAGAACCCAGTTGTCAGGCTCGGAGGAAAGAATCCTTTACCCACTGAGTCATCTCTCAGGCTCTATATATTCTTTGTAGGGATACAAAGAAATTTCTACGCTGAATCTAGTGGTGCACTCCTGTAATATCAGGACTTCAGGGATGGACACAAAATTCTAAGCCAGCCAAGACTACACAGCAACATCATCTCATAAAACTTTATAAAAATTTTAAAAGACCTTCTAGAATAAAAGCACCCCACTTCCCATTATCTACATCAACTTATGAAGAAAGCCTATGTTATCTGTATGGGATTTCAAGTAATCTATCTTATAGGTTTCATAATTTATAGCCCCTCTACTTTTAACTCAGTCTGTCATCATCCTTCTTATTTTACTCTTTTGTTTTTGTTTTTTGAGACAGGGTTTCTCTGTGTAGCCCTGGCTGTCCTGAAACTAGTCCTGTAAACCAGGCTGGCCTCAAACTCCGGGAAATCCCAGAGATCCAGCCTCCTAGGTGCTGGGATTAAAGATGTACACCACCACACCGACCTTACTTATGATAACCGTGTTCTAAACAGGTGTAACAACTGTGAATTTTTAGAAAATCTGACAGTCACTTATTCATGAGATTCTAAGGCAGCTACTAGATAGTTGGCCCTGCGCTCAGCACTGGGATCTATGGGTATGCAGAACAAATCTCAGACAACAGCACCCATGATGAAATATAATGCCATGTTGTACCAGGAATGGGAAGGATGAGCACAGTTAGGAACCTGTAAGTAGGGAGCTCAGAGCGTAGACCTAATTCTGACAGTGCGGGACCCCCAAACAGCTCGAGGCACTGCTTTTCCCTGTAAGGATGATTAAGAACGGCACTTCCGAAGAACAGTCAATACCTAGCTCCAGGGTGACTTGTTGAAGATTGGTTCTGCATAAGTAATTTTCTTTTCTCTTTGTCCAGTTCAGCCAAAATTGCAACTCTATTTTTATTTTGAAAACCTAAAGAAGAAAAGGGAGGGAGAATTAGAAGCATTTTAGAGCTAGGCCATATAGAAACCAGAAAACAAAATTCCTACTCTCTACAAGGCCATACATTCACTAGTGAGTTCTTTCTTCCTACTGGCCATTTCCCAGCAACTTTAAGAGCATAAAACACTACCAGACTTGGTGGCACACACATATAATCCCAGCTATTGAGAGGTGGAGTTCAAGGCCAGCCTGGGCTACATTAGACCCTATCTCTTAAAACAAACAAGCAAAAACCAATAGGTCAGTAGGTTTTGCTAAACATGCACAAACCCCTGGATTCAGCCTCCAACACAGTAGAAAGCAGATGTGGTGGTGCATCCCTACACCTGACAGAGGTAGAAAGACCAGAAGTTCAAGGTCATCATCTTTTACTAAGCAGCCCATTCAAGGCCAGTCTGGGCTGCATGATACCCTGACTTAAAAACAACAATAGAAACCCAAAGGTCCAGTAATGGCAGCATATGTTCTCAGGGAACCAAGACAGGTGGATTGCTCTGAGTTCCAGGCCAACTGGTGGTGCTAGTTCAACCCTAAAAAAAAAAAAAAAAAACAAAAAACAGAATGTGTGTGTGCGCGCTCGCGTGCGCGCTCTCGCAGTGTGCGATGGCTCATCAATTAGGAGCACTGGCTGCTCTCCAGAGGACCTGGGTTCAATTCTCAGCACCTATGTGGCAGCTCACAACACTACTACAGTTCCAAGGCATCTGACGCCATCTTCTAACCTCTGTAGGCACCAGACATGCTTATGGTACATAGACATACATGTAAGCAAAACACCCACACATGTTTAAAAAAAACAAAACACAAAATAAAAACAAAACCCCCAGAGAACACTGTAAATAGGCAAGTACATAAGCAAAATAAAAATGACTGAGGACTTTTAAGATGTATTTATTTATTTTGTGGTTGTGGGACTTAGGCCTTGGATATATACCCGACAAGCATTCTACCACTAACTATAATCCCAGCACCAAGATTCTGATCTAAATAAATGTTGTTCATTAAAGCATGGGTTATGGCATTTATTTTGGACAAAATCTGGCGGCTCAATATATTGCACAGCCAAATCTACAGGTGTGCAAATTCTTTCATGAAAAAAACTTATTATGTATAGTCAGATCAAATTCTCAGCTACTTTCATTCCGAAATGATACATTTTTTTTTCAAGAAACAGCTAAAGAACTGCAAGTGGCCAGACCAGAAAGCAATCCTAAGTATTAGAGCACAACTTATGGGATAGAGACACCTCCTTTTATCAAGTATCAATGTCAAGAATTTGACTTGATTCTTTTTTTTTTTTTTTTTTGGTTTTTCGAGACAGGGTTTCTCTGTGTAGCCCTGACTGTCCTGGAACTCACTTTGTAGACCAGGTTGGCCTCGAACTCAGAAATCCTCCTGCCTCTGCCTCCCAAGTGCTGGGATTAAAGGTGTGTGCCACCACCGCCCGGCTTTGACTTGATTCTAAGCTTCAAACTTAGATAGGATCTTAGCAAATGTTGCGAAGTGTCCTGAAGCAGGCAGCAGACAGCTAAACTTTTAAGAATACAAATCAGGCTGGTGAGATGGCTCAGCGATTAAGAGCAATGACTGCTCTTCCAGAGGTCCTGAGTTCAAATCCCAGCAATCACATGGTGGCTCACAACCATCCGTAATGAAATCTGATGCTCTCTTCTGGGGTGTCTGAAGACAGCTACAGTGTACTTACATATAATAAATAAATAAATCTTGAAAAAAAAAGAATACAAATTAAAGCTGGGCAGTGGTGGCTCAAGCCTTTGATCCCAGCACTCAGGAGACAGAAGCAGGTGGAACTAAGTTCAAGGCCAGCCTGTTCTACCTAGTGAGTTTAAGGACATCCAGGGTTACCCAGAGAAACCTTGTCTCAAACAAAACAAATCCAAATTAAATATCAGCATGCCAAAAGTGAAGAACTCCACTCTAAATTCTCAGGGCTCTAGCCTCTCTCTGCAAACCAATCTCATGATCTGCTTGTTAACAAGGGATGTGTGCCCCCACAGCAGCAACAGACCAGAACCAAAAGGAATTCTCCCCCTATAGGCTATTCTCAAACTCTAGAATCCTGAGCAGACTTGTTTGTATGTCCTTAGGTATCTGCATCTGATGATCCCCAGCTAGAAAACAAAACAAAACCCACAAAGGATATTGAGGAGAGAAGACAATTAGAGCTCCAGAGACTGGACTATGGAATGGGAATATTTTCAAGCAGAGAAGACCTAAGCACACTTAAATACCCATCTGAGGGACTGAGAATTCTACACTAATTTAGAAAGAAGAACTAGTAGGTGGAAAATGTCCCAAAGAGGGAGAGACTGGTTGGGATGGCACAGGATCTAAGGCATTCATAGATTCTGGCCTAACCAGACATAGCTGTAACTTGCAGTTTTGAATTTACCGAAGCACCAGCCACCCGGCCACGGCCAGAAGTTTGGAAAAAATGTATCTATGCTGTATCCACTTTAGCAATCCATCCTCTCCCAGTTCGTCTCTGCCCCTGATATACCACCAAATTCTAGTAACAGCCAACTCCTTTTGAATAGCTGACTACAGTACATTCTGACATTTCTAAAAAGATGGTTTTATGAGCCTTCCAGAGAATTCTTCATCCTAACTCTAAACCCCTTTCCTGCAGACATGCTCCCTTAGGAAAATAGGACATCAACATCAACTGTCCTGTCGATGAAACACCCCTTTCTCTTTCCCAGATAGTGAGAAGTGCCTCAGGCGGGCCAAGAACGGGATGTCCAGGTAAGTAAGGTGAGCTTGTCCCAAGGACAGTGGAAACAGAATAGGCTAGTTTTGCATGTAGCAGGCATCTGTACTGTTCTCCTCCAGTGTCAGTCATTGCTTGGTCAGACAAGAGCAAAGCAAGCTAATGATGTCATCGAGTATGCAGAGTAACTCCCACAGTGAAGACACTGCAGAGCTTGGCATGATGACCCAGCCTACACTTTGAGGTCACTCTAACTTTGGAGACAGAAGCAGCAAGATCAGGAGTTCAAGACTGCATAGTAAGGTTCTGAGGCCAACCTGGGCTACATCAGATCATTACCCAAAAAAAAAAAAAAAAACCAAAAACACGAAGTTGACTTGAAAAGACAAAAAAGCCAGTACAGGCTAACCTGACTGTCAATTTAAATATTAAAAAGAGAACAGTCAACCGGATGTGATGGCTCACACCAATAACCCCAGCCTAAGAGCTTAAACAGGAAAACTGCTAGGAATCTAAGGCCAACCTGGACTATTAGTAATAAAGGAGTTCTAAGCCAGCAGAAGCTAAAAATAGAGACTGGAAGAGGGAGAAAGACAGGGAGAGGGAGAGAGACAAGAGACTCTCAGAAATACAGCTTGGGTAATTGTTAGCTTACTCAACTATTAGGCTTTTGAAATTCTCAGGTGCTTTATTTATGGAGGGCCTACACTATACGACAACTAAGATTTTTTGTTTTGTTTTGTTTTTCGAGACAGTGTTTCTCTGTGTAGCCCTGGCTATCCTGAACTCAGAAATCCACCTGCCTCTGCCTCCCAAGTGCTGGGATTAAAGGCGTGCGCCACCACCGCCCGGCTGCCAACTAAGATTTTAAAAATAAGTTCATATCCAGCACTGAATGCTTCTTCTTAGAAATTTTTTGAAAGGATTTTTGCTTTGCCTTTGTTATTATTGCTTAATAAACATACATAATACTCCAGAATGCTTTCAAATAAAAATACCAAGTTTATACATTGTTCAAATATAACAAAAATTTAAAAACTATAATAGTTGATACCTTGAACTGGGTATAGTGATAATACTGAAACCCCAGTACTTGAAGACAGGGCCATGTTGTCAAAACCTGGAGGCCACCCTGGTCTCTATCTTCAGTTTAAAGTCACCCAGCAAGGCATCTCAAAACAAATAAGAAAAACTAACAGTTTGTTTATGTAATAATTTCTTTTTTTTCTTTTCTTTTATGTAGTAGCTGAAGATGATCTCGAATTTTTGATCTTCCTGCCTCCACCTCACAAGTGCTGAGAATACAATTAAAAGCCACCACGTGTAAAAACCAAAGTTATGTTTTAGGTTTTAATTTACTGATCCATAAAACTTTGCCTCTAACCTGTAAGTCCCTTGCTCAAGGACTGATGGTTCCTGAGAGACCAGAGGCTGTTGTATATATAACAAGCCACACACACACTTTTCTTAACTATTCTCACAAACCTACCCAATGTGCTTAACTACCTTCTAGGCTCTCCCAATGCAATGAAGCCAATAATTAAGTAAATACAATGGATATCTGGCCCCTGCACCAGAGAAATTAATGAATTACAAGGCATATAATAACACTTTAAAAAAAAATCATGTCTCTTCAGATGCAGAGACCCCCAGTCAAACATTAGCAGAAGCTTGGGGAATCACAAAAAAACCCTCCAAAATCAACTAACCTTGGCCTGTAGGGGCCCACAGAAACTGAACTGCCAACCAGAGAGCATGCATGGGTCAGACCTAGGCCTTCTGCACCTATATGACAGTTGTACAGCTTTGTCTTCATGTGGGACTCCTAACAGCAGGAGCGGGGGCTGTCTCTGACTCCGTTACCTGCCGTTGGACCCTTTCCACTAACTGGGCTGCCTTGTCTAACCTAAGTAGGAGAAGATGTGCCTAGTCTTACTGCAACTTGATATGCCAAGGTGAGTTGATATCCGTAAGATCCTTCCCCTTTTCTGTGGCGATATGGAGGAGAGGGATATGGGGGAAGGGGATATGAGAGAAGAAATGGAAGAGGAGGGAGAAGAAGCTGCAATCTGTATGTAAAGTGAATAAGTATTAATTAACAAAAATAAAATAAAATGTAAAAAAAAAAATCATGTTTCTTTCTGTTACTATTTAAGAGTAACCAAGGCATCTGACAATCAACATCCATCTAATTTCTATACACATGAACAATAGAGAAGTACAAATGTTATACTAAAGATGGTAAAATACAATGAAGATTTAAAATTTTTATTGAGGAGCTGCAGAGATGGCTCAGCAATCAAGAGCAGTGTTTGCTATTTCAGAAGACCCAGGTTTGATTTCCAGCACCCGCATGTAACTTCAGTCCCAGGGGAGTTGAGATCCTCTAGCCTCCAAGGACAATGCATGCATGTAGTGCAGACAATACAGACGAAACATTCAAACACATAAAGTAAGAGTTCCAGGCCAGCCAGATGGCAGTGGTCCCAGCACTCAGGACGCACAGACAGGCAATTCCTTGCAAATTAGAGGCCACCCTTGTCTACAGAGTGAATTCCAGGACAGCCAGAGCTACACGGAAAAACCCTGTCTTGAAAGACAAAAACAAATATGAAGAAACCAAAAACACCAAACCAAACAAAAAACCCTGGGCCAGCCAGGTCTATACAGTAAGACCCTATCTCAAAACAAAATAAATGAACATCAATAAATATATTTTTTTTAACTTTTCACTGTGAATCTGCAAGTCTATAGAACATGATATAGACTCCCTCTGCTGGTGTCCAATAGCAGCAGCTCCGTGATACCGGTGGAATTCCTAACAGTAATGGAAGTCAAATGACTTATCCAACTAATTACTCTTTAGGCTTTGGATGCTTCCTGGTAGCTCTGACTGTGAGCCAACCAAAAGCAGCACTAATAGCTGTTCCTACTGCAACTGCAAAGAGAAAAGTTACCAGAAAATTTTGTTATTAGAACTAGATAATTGAAAATGTTTTTATTGTGACTACATAGGGTGAGTTTTTTTTTTTTTAAACACTGTTTTTCCTTTCCTAAGTAGACTTCTCTTAGTTTTCATTTTGGCTCAGTTTTGGCAGAGGTTGGGGAGTACTGAGGATCAAATAAAAATTATTTTCATCTGAACCTTTCTAACTTAATTTTTAAAAAAAGTTAAAAGACCATAACTACAACATTTGCCTGAGACAATGAGTCAAACCCACCTAAAAGTCAGACAGTTCAGGCCTGATTTGGAAAGAGACCTGTTTCAAGTATTAGCATAAAAATACTTACAAACTGACAACTAATACTTTCTAAAGACTACATTTTATGAGCCAGGTGTGGTGGCACATGCTTTTAATTCCAGCACTAGGGAGGCAGGCAGCCAAGTCTACTTACCTTGTCCCAAAAAAGAAAGAAAGAAAGAAAGAATCCGGCACATACTTGCAATCCTAGCAATTAAGAGGTTGAAGCAGGAATACCACAAGGTCAAGACATTAGATAGCCCTCAAAAAGCTAAAAACATTGAATAAATTTTTATTTCAACAAAACGTTTTTTAAAAAATTCCTTAACAGCAACTTGTCCCTAACTTGATTTGATTAAAGAAGGAAACAGGTGAAATGACTGAAATTTTTACAGCAATGAAGATAAAGGCACAGTTATTATCTGACAACAGTTTTAAAGCCAAGAAAACAGATGCCAGATGATAGTTTATGATGTGGGCTGGGGAGGTGGTTCAGTGGTTAAGCACTTGTTCCCAAAATCATGAGGGCCAGGGTTTAGATTCCTTGAACCCACATATATGTTGTGTAATTTCAGCCTTGGAAGGCAGAGAGGGGAAGGAACCCCTAGAGGGAATTGACTAGCAAGAGTAGCCAGTGGGCAAGCCCGGGATTTGACCGAGAGACCCTGCCTCAATGAATTAGGTGCAAAGTGCTGGAAGATGATTCTCTGTTAACCTCCAGTCTCCACATGCACGCATGCCCACCCCTACACACATGCAAACATGCATATACACAGATGTACACTATACAAAAGTAAATGGAAAAAAAAAGTTTACTATGTGAATCACTAATCTTGACAGGTTAAAATAATTAGTAATATTAAAAAATATGTTGCTGATACAGTGTTAAACTCATTTTAAATTGGGGGAATTCCACTTTGCTATTCACAATTCTAGATGCAGTAACTGCTCTACACTAAGTTTTCTCTACTTCAAATACATTTACTGTATGGGTGAACGTTCCTAGTAATAACAGAAATCCCAGCATGCATTACCTTGTCCTGAAGGATTTGCTGCCATCTTCCTATTCTGTTTCAATAATATTCAGTGGCCACTGATCAGGACTTTACAATCATCTGTAAAAAAATTTTTGTGCACACATAAAATGCACTGGCCTTAAATTACAGTCTCAAAATTGTAAAGAACAGCTAGGCTGAGTTCGGTTTCTTACTCTCTTAAGGAAGATACAAATAAAAAGCACAGACTTAAATCAGAAATTTAGCTCAGAAAATTCCTCATGCACTTCATTAAATGAACATTTTTTTAGTCTTGAAGTTGTTAATACCAACATTTAGCATTACTTTTAATTTACATCGTCAAGATGTATTTACCAAATATATTAACCTTCTGAAAAAAAGTATGCACATAATCAGTACTAGGAAGAAAAATAAAATTCTATAAAAATCACTCTCCGTTCATTTAAGAACAAATTCCAGCATTTGCTGTGCTGGTGAAAGAATGAAGGAAAGAAAGAACCAACCCAACCTAACAAGTATCTACTCTGTGCCATATATTGTGTAAGATGTTTCCCAAAACTGTTTTTAATGAGCATTTTTATGTAAGTGGAGGCCAACTGTCACAAAACCAGTAAGCAAACTTGCACTCCTGGTTTCTTTGTGTGTGTGTGGTGTATGCCCAGTGGTGAGCATGTGTGAGCAGGGCAGAAAAAGACACTGGATGCCTTGTGCTATCACTCTCCACCTTGTTCCTTTGAAAACAGGGTCTCTCACTGAGCCCGGAGCTAGCTGGCAGCCAGCCATCCTCACCGATCCTCCGTCTCTGCCTTCCCTCAGCTCTGGGGTGCAGGCGCTACCGCCACACCTTGGACTTCGGACATGGATGCCGGAGATACCAACACAGACCCTAATGCTTGGGCAGCAAGTGCTCTTACCAGCTGGGCCACCTCTCCAACCCCAAGCCTGCTCATCTCTAAGTTTAGAAATTAAGTTTTGTATCTGGTCACGCCGAAATCACAAGACAAACTCCTCGACCCTAGAGTTTCATTCAAGTAATCACACGGGGTAGGGGAGGAAAACTAATTTAATAAATGCGCTCTTTAAAAACGTGACCGCGCATAGCGGTAATTCCAGCAATCGGGAAGATGAGGCAGAAGAACCGCGACTACCCGGCCAGCAAGGGCTACACAGCCAGACCCTGACTCAAAACAAAACAAAGCAAGGCGCGAACAGGGTTGCGGAAGTAGAGAACTATTTGTTAAACTACTGTTGAGCGAAGACACGAGCTCTAAGCAGATACCGGGTGTAAAGGACTCGCGTCTCCTGCGGCTGGAGCAGAGCGTGAGCGAAGCCGATCTAATAATAAAGGCGACCAAGGCCACCTGAGAAAGGGTCAGAGTGTCCCAGGAGTCCCTGCCCGCGGGCGAGGTGGGCGAAACCCAACGGGAAGTGAGAAACCCTCGCACGCTATTCCGCGCGAGGCCGCTGCTCCGTGGCCGGCGTTCGGGCCACACTTCTCTTGGCGTCAACAGTCCTTTTTACTCACCCGGAATGCGAGGAGCCTCGAGAAACCTCGCTGTCCGGTCGCCGCTGTGCAGGGGGCGCGCCCACGCAGAACCCGGCGAGAGTGCAGCACTGCGCCGCGCTACAACATTCCCGCCGGCACCAACTTCCGCCTCCTGACTGACGGGTCCCCTAGAAGCGGAAGTCCCGCCTATCGACTGGACGCAACGGACGCTACCCCAAGTGATTGGTAGTTTAATCGCTTCTTCGGCGGGAAAGGGTTTCCCTTCCGAAGAATGACAGTTGAAGAGGCTCACGGGAGATGCAGGCCTTGCAGCTGGAGGCGGGGCCAAGCGCTGATTGGCAGGGATGGAGCCGGGTCCCTAGCACCTAAATTGATTTTTTTTTTTTTTTTGTCCTTCAGGTTTGCAGGAGACTAGCTGTCTGTCAGGATTTAACCTTGGTGTTAATCCACTTCCGTAGAGCTTCAGAGGGAAGTTGAGCACATTTTCAGGTTTTAACAACCATCCTAGGAATATTTTTGTTGTTTACCGTCTGAATAAATAATTATACACACAAGGTGAGCACTACATAGGTACAAGTTTTCACTACTGTGCATAATCTGAATTTTAAAAATGAAAGTGTCGGCTGAGAGTAGTGAGGCGTGCCTTTGATCCCAGCACTGTGTGGGGCAGAGACGGATCTCTCTAAGTTTGAGGCCATCCTGGTCTGCATAGCAAGCTCCAGGACAGTCAGGACCCGGTCTCAAAAGCAAACAAAAAAGTGCACGCCACACCAAGATGCTGCTGGAAATTATCTGATGCTGCATAGCCTCACGCTCAATCTAGTTGTTTACCCTGCTTGCCAGGCGGTGGTGGCATTAGGGAATCAGAGCCAGGCATATCTTTATGAATTCAAGCCAACAACCTTCTCTAAAGTGAGTTTCAGGATAGCCAGGGCTACCCAGAGAAACCCTATTTGGAAAGAAACAAAACAAAACAAAAAGAAACCAAAAAGAAGTAAATATGTTTTGATGTGAATTATTTGTTCCGTGATTATTAACCACTTTCCACAACTTGTACCTGTGCTCTTAATATTTGGGATGCTGGAGATGTAGCTAAGTTGGTAGAGTACTTGTCTAGGGCCCAGGAGGCCATGAATTTGATACCTCACACCACGTAAAATTGGGCATGGTAGTGTATACTTCTTAATCCAGCCTTGGGAATTTAGTAGGAAGAAGATCGTTTGCCCAAGGTACCGTAGCCTGAACAAGGTGCATAGCTTCATAGCAAATTTAAGGCCAGTATTGACTACATAAACCTTATTTCTAAAATAATAACTGATGTTTGCTAATGTTTACAACGCACAATTTTGTTGGACACAGTCCACGGCTGAAACAGTAAGCTCAGCACCAAACATTTACTTAGTTCACAGCAAAAAAGAAAGCGTTGAGTGTTTTCCCCGTGCTAGGTGCTAGCTCTACATGAGCTTATGTCTGCCTGTGATTTGTATAGGGGAGCAGAGATGTTACTGCATTGTATGCAGAAATGAGCTGAGCTAAAACCCCCAAATTCTAGCAGATTCTTAACTTCCAGATACTGTCTTCGCTCTAGAGCAGCAGTTTTTAGCCTGTGTACAGGGATTATGTATAAGGTCGCCTTCATATCAGATAGTTACATTTTGATTCATAACAGTAGCAAAATTACAGATATGAAGCAGCCGAGAAAATAATCTTATGCTTGGGGTCACCACAACATTTGAATATTTTAATTCGAGTTTCCTCTGGAACCAGCTCTTTGTGATTCCCACCCCTCCCCAACCCCCTTGAGGCCGGGTTTTGGTACTTAAACAATTCTTTTTTTTTTTTTAATTTGTTTATTTATTATATGTAAGTACACTGTATCTGTCTCAAACACTCCAGAAGAGGGAGTCAGATCTCATTACAGATGGTTGTGAGCCACCATGTGGTTGCGGGGATTTGAACTGGACCTTCAGAAGAGCAGTTTGTGCTCTTAACCATCTCTCCAGCCCAGGGTTTTGGTACTTAGAGGCTGTGCTTGAACTCACTTTTTAGCCAGGCTGCAGACTGGAAAACTCCTGTCTCAACTTCCTGAGTGCTGGCAGTTACAGGCCTGAGCCTTCACACCCAGTTCTAGTAACTAATCAAAATATAAAGCATGTTGGTAATAAGAACGTTTGAGTCTCTTCTGTGATCTGCTGGCCAAATGCAGTCATATTCAAGCTTAAAAATCCTAACCAGTTCTTTCAGTTAAAAGGTCGTTGTGAGACTGAGTGTGAATTAACAAATAAAGATCTATATTCTTAGGAGAATTTTTTTTTGTCCTGTTGCCCGAGTAGTCATCACAGGAACTAGGGCGCAGGAAGCTCTTTAATTCCCAAATTGGGGCGGGTGGGGGGAGATTTAACTAGCTAAAAATGTTTACTCCCCTGATCATGACCGGGTGAATACGTATATCTTACTATTACACTGCACTGCCTACATAAGTACAGTTAAAACAATAACACACTAAAATGGTGGGCATTCTAAAAGAACACTGCTTAAGGAGTAGAAGAAAGTTCCTCCGACACATTTCATAGTTTCCTGGCTAGTTCAGGGTGTCAGGAATGGAGGAACATGATCAGTAGAAAATAAATTTTACTCATGACCAATTGTTTTGTCTTTGATTTTGTGACTAGTAATCCTTGAAAACATTTTGTTTTCTCCTTGAGAGTTCTTGGAACTTCTATAGGCCAGCCAGGGCCGCAGAGGGAGACCCTGTCTCAAAAACAAGGGGAGGAAGGTATTGTGAAACCAAAAAGAGCCTGGACAGTAGAACCACCCAGAAAACTATTTGTGCATTCTCTTTTCTTTCTCTTTTTCTCTTATTACGTGGCCCAGGCTATTCTCAAACGTGTGGGCTCAATACTATCTCTGCCTCTGCTTCCAGAGTAGCTGGGCCTAGGATGTGTGAACCAGTAATTACATGTATTTGTTTGTTTGTTTTAATTTTATCTAGATGAGTGCTTTGCCTGCATGTGTGTATGTGCATGCCTGGTACCTGTGGAGGCCTGGTGCTTATGGAATCCAGAAAAGAACCTTGGGATTCCCGGACCTGGATGCACAGAAACAACCTGAGTCCTCTGGAAGAGCAGCAAGTGTTTTGTTGTTGTTTGGTTGTCTGGTTGGTTGTTTTTGAGATATCGTTAGCTTTGGAAGAGGATCATCTAGTTAAGGGAAATGGCCTGATTCCTTGAGAATGAATCATCTTCGAGATAGTCTCTACCAAGATCGCAAGTTTGATGAGAGAGAGAGGGGGGCGGGGATTCGGGGGGCGAATTTCATCGACTTGTCCAGTAGATGGCAGCAAAGAGCAGAGCATGGGACAGAGCTGAAGAACGGGCGCTTTTTTTTTTTCTAGACAATGAAAGATGAAGTTTGGAATTGACTGTGAAGTATTGGATGTTGGTCGCCTAAGGATTATACCTGTAAGTGGGTGCTTGTATCCAAACTTTTTACTCTCTCCCTCCATCCCTGTGCCTTGCTGTGTGATGACATGTGGTTGAATTTGAACATTTCCTACTTTGCATGAAGACAAGAAGAGCTTATCCTTAAAGGTGGGCTTAAGTCCGAATGTACGTGGTTTGATGGTTCAGCGAAGCAGAAGGAAAACTTCTGGAAACCATAGGGGAAGTCAGAGTCACTTAACGAATCCTTCCTGTGTCCTAGACACTCCCCATGCATTTTCTCAAGGCCAACCTTTTAGAAGGATATGGTTGTCATCTTCCTATTTCAAAGGTGAAGATACACTGAGACTTTGAGAAATAAAGCAACTTGTCCAAGATGCCACAATTGTTTGGTTTGCTTGTGAGAGTGAACTGACCCAGTGGCACGTCCTCCTTGTGTTTATAATCACCAAGAATTGCCAGTGGCCAAGCAGTGGTGGTACGTGCCTGTGATCCCAGAAGTGGCGGCAGAAGCAGGTGGATCTTTGTTGAGGTTTGGTCTCTTGCTATGTATTGTGAAGCTAATACTGGGCTGGAAGATCTGGTTGCCTCTGGGACAAGAGAATCCTCATTTATACCAAGTGGTGCTATGTGGCCTTGCTCCTTAATTTAAAATTATTGGTTGAATAAAGATACCAACAGCCTATAACTGGGCAGAAGAGAGCTAGGTGGAGTTTCGGTTCCCGGGCTTGGGGTCTGAGAAGGATCATGAAGGAAGAAGAAGGTAGAGAGAGGAGAGAACACCATGGGGTAGGAGAGTCATGAAAACATGGCCATGAGGGCTGACCACTTGGAGTTAAGAGCAGCCCAGATGGAACATGGAACATGGCGTCTGGTTGTTGATAGGGAAGTGGGTACTTGTAACCAAACTCTCTCTCTCTCCTTCCATCCCCATGCCTGGCTGTGTGGTAATATGTGGTTGGACTTGAACATTTCCTACTTTGCATTTAGACAGGAAAATTAGATATATGGCTATATGCTACTAGCTGCCATGTATGCTCCATTCTTTAATGTGTGATAATTTGTAATTAGACTGAGGCCTGTCTCGTTATTGGCTGTATTGAACCCTGGTGTTGTCTATGGGTTGTTTAGAGGGCTCACTGAATTGCACTAGGTTTCCTGTGGAATGGCTGCGTGATTGCCAATGTATTGTTTCCTAACACCTATTTATAGTTTGAGTGCCTCTAGAGAACCAAGTTTCCAGTATTCTAGTATTACCCAAGTGCCTAGAAAGATGCCAGGGAGGTGCAGTGTTGACTAATGTTTCATTTAGGTCCAGTTAAAGCTGACACGTGCAGCAGGGTGCTGGCCTAATGCTTGAGGCCCTCAGTGTAGCAGGGTGCTGGCCTAATGCTTGAGGCCCTCAGTGTAGCAGG
Organism: Tokudaia tokunoshimensis; assembly: GCA_036184795.1. Lineage (NCBI taxonomy): Eukaryota > Metazoa > Chordata > Mammalia > Rodentia > Muridae > Tokudaia > Tokudaia tokunoshimensis. Next base: position 47,019,390 of record BTHU01000005.1, read on the forward strand.
GTGCTGGCCTAATGCTTGAGGCCCTCAGTTCAAAGCTCCAGAAGAAAAATGCTGAAACTCACTCATTCATTCAACAAATATCTAATGGCTCACATGCTGTGTGAGGCACTGGAAAAACACAAGCAAAATGATGTGTTCTTGTCTCCATAAGATACTTTTGCCAGGCGTGGTGGTAGCACACAGGCTTAATCCCAGCCTGGAAAGCTTGTTGGCTCTCTCCTATAGAAAACATGAGGGGGTCACACATGCGGGGCCAACTACTTGCCAATAGAAGATGCTCCAGAATAAAACCTACCTTGTAGCATCTTGAGCTTGAACTTTCTAATGCCTAGAACTGTGAGGCACACGTATCTGCTATTTAAGCAATGGTATTTTATTATGGCAGCCCCTAGTAAGTGTTTTAATATAATATGTAACACATATGTCATATTGAACTTCAGTGTAACTCCCTCCCTCCCTCCTTTCCTCCCTCCCTTCCTAATAAAGACTGGCCTTGAATTCCCTATGTAGCTGAGGAGGACCTTTAATTTACAATCCTCCTGATTTTATGTCCCAGGTCCTGGGATCACAGGTGGGGCCACCATGCTAGATTTATGTGGTACTGGGGTCTCGTGCTTGGTAGGCAGGCACTCTACCAACTAAGCTACATCCCAACCTATCATTAAAAAGATGTATTTCGTGTGTATGGGTGTTTTGCCTGCACGTCTGCCTGTGTATCACTAGTCTGCAGGGCCTGCAGAGGCCAGAAGAGAACATCAGATCCCCTGGAACTGGTATCACAGACAACTGCTGGCCGACATGTGGGGGCTGGAACCCCAACCGAGGTCCTCTGGAGGAACAGACAGTGCTCTTAGTCATTGAGTCATCTCTCCAGCCCCACAGCCTGTCACTTCTAAAACTACAGACTGCTTAAAGTTATTTAATTAGAAGTTTCATTTGTTTCCGTACTGGAGAAAATATTTTCTCCAAACTAAAATGACTTCAAAACTACTTACGATGTATAGTTGTACAAGAGCTGCCCAACTTTCATTATCAATGGGCAATGGCTATTGTGAAAAAAAATTATTTTATTATTATAATACAAATAGCTATTTTGTTGATAAAAAGGCAAACTCTTTTATAATATATGCTTAAAATAATTTATAAACTATTTAGGTATGTGTATTAGTCAGGGTTCTCTAGAGTCACAGAACTCATGGGTAGTCTCTATGTTGATGACTCACAGTCCGTAGTCCAACTCCCAACAATGGTCAGCAGCAGCTGTGAATAAAAGTTCAAGGATCTAGCAGTTACTCAGTCCCACAAGGCAAGCAGGGGAAGAAGAGAGAGAGTGAATCTTCCCACTTCCAATATCTTTATGTAGGTCTCCATCAGAAGGTGTGGCCCAAATTACAGGTGTGTGCCACCACGCCTGGATCCAGAACTTGCTTTGTCCCAGAAGACCTTGAACTCAGAGATCTCTCTATCTTAATCTTCTGGGATTCATAGCCACTATGCCTCAAGATCTCCAAGCCAAGATCCAAATCAGAGTTCACTCCCGATATAGTCAAGTTGACAATCAGGAATAGCCACTACAGTATGTATATATTTATTTTGTTATGAATTAAATATCAAGATTATCCGATATGACTTGTAACAGTTGTCTTTGATATTACATCAGCTTTCAGTCATGTCCAAAGCATAGCTTTATATTAGCTTGATTTATAACCTTTAAATATTTATACAGGTGCTGGAGTCATAGCTGAGTGGCAAAGAACTTACCTAGCAGGCACAAGGGCCTGAGTTTAATCCCCAGTACTGCCAAAAATAGAGTAAAGTAAATATCTAGAAGAACAGAATCTAAGCCTGCATCTGTATTCTTGCCCTTGGCCCCCAAATATCCATATGAACTTAAAAAAAAGCACACATTGCACCTTCTGTCTCCTGTTAATTCCTTATAACATATGAAAGTCTAAGCTGACATATTTGATCATCCTCTCTCTCTCTCCCTCTCTCCCTCCTTCCCTCCCTTCCTCCCCTTCCTTCCCTCCCTTCCTCCCCCTCCCTCCTTTTCTTTTGACAGTACTTGGCATTGACCCTTTGTAGATGTAAGGCAAATCTTCTACTACAGAACTATAGTTGCAGTCAACTAAATGACCTACACTTTTTTTTTGGGGGGAAACTATATCATTTTTTTAAATCCTTGCAAATAGATTTAGAAAAAATTCACACACCAAAATTAACCACACCTAAAGTCTGTGCAACTTAATGGCATTATATATGTTAGAATCCGAGTTAAAGTGGTGCACGCCTTGAATCCCAGCACTTGGGAGGCAGAGGTAGGCAGATTTCTGAGTTCAAGGCCAACCTGGTCTACAGAGTGAGTTCCAGGACAGCCAGGGCTACACAGAGAAACCCTGTCTTGAAAAACAAAAAAACAAAACAAAACAAAACAAACAAACAAACACACAAAGGAATCGGCACTAGAAATGGAAGCTGGAAGCTTCACTTTAAATTTTCCACTTTCAGTATTGTGTTTTATGCACTTAACCACCACCAAAATCAAAAAGCCACTGAACTTCCTGGTAGTAATTCTGTCCTGATTTCCTTTACATATTTGTTACACATTTATTTATGTATTGTATGTATGTGAGTGCACATGTGCCACAGTGAGCCATGTGGAGTCTTAAGAGGAACCATACATCTGCTCACCCCAGTAGGGAACTTATCACACAGAAATAACAATTCTACCAAAGTTAAACTTGGTGAACCAATGAATCTTTGTTGGGGTTACTTACAGGACTAGGGATGAGTGAAGTGAGGGGTTTTACTGGAAGTTCATCCAACACAGGTGACAGCTCAGGGACACCGAGGTCAGGGAAGCCCTTTGCACAGCTTGCACACAGCTCGATAGATCCAAGAGTCTCCTCTTGGCAGCTTGGCTGGCCGTGTCTCCTCCCCCGCAATTGTTTGCTACGTCTGTAGCCCAATAATTTCTTAATCTTATGTAAATAAAGGACTGATAACCCTTTTCATTAGTCAATAAAATCATGGTCATCTATACAATTCAGAATACCCTGCTACTTCATATTCAGATTTCCAAAAAGTCATTGTCTAAAGCAACCTGTGGGTCAAAACCCCTCACCAACCCTCTCACAGAGGTTGCATATCAAATATTCTGCATATCGGATATCTACATTATGAGTCCTAACAGCAGCGAAATTACAGTTACGAAGTTGTAATAAGATGATTTTATGGTTGGGTTCACCACAACATGAGGAAGAGTATCAAAGGGTTGCAGCCTTAGGGAGGTTGAGAAGCGCTGGTCTAAGTGAAGACACTGAAGATACACAGCACCTCAGTTATGAATGCACGTTACTTATACACGTAACAATAAAACGACAAACAATCCCGAAGTGGAAAGAAAACAAGGACATTCTAGTCGGCAGTAACAGTGAAGCTTTTTCTAAAACTGTAAATCTATAATGGGCTTCACATCCTATGACATAACTTAACTGTGCCTGTTAACACAGTTTCAAAATACATCGTTCAAAGTGAGGTTGCAGAAGGGTGTTTGTAGGGGAGAAGGCAACCACATGGCTGTAGGGTGGGATTCCAGGCTTTTTCATAGAAACAGTCTTTGTGAACACACAGTAGCATGGAACCAAAAGGGCCATGGACACTTCTTCAGGAATCTTCTCGTTTTCATAGTGGATAAACCTAAGCAATAGAGTTGGAATCACAAATGCATTGGTTGTACTCAAAAGGGTGAGGCAGGAGAATGTTGCAAGTTCAAGGCCAGCCTGGGCTACAGGTTCCAGGTTAGTCTAGGTAACATAGTGAAAAACCAAAAGCTCCAAACAAGTAAAAATAAGAAGAGGAGGAGGAGGAGGAAGAAGAAGAAGAAGAGGAGGAGGAGGAGGAAGAAGAAGAAGAAAGGAAGGAAGGAGCAGGAAAGATAACACTCAGCAGTTAGAGTGTTCTGCTCTTAACTTTAAGTTTGGTTCTCAGCATCCCCATCAGGCAGCTCAATATAACCTGTAACTCCAACTCCAGAGGATCTGACACGCTTACCTGGTTTCCAAGGGCAACTGTACTCACTTGTACACACCCCTACACAACACACATGCATACTCATAACTTGAAATAAAAATAATTATTTTTTAAGTGGAAAACACTCAAATATTAATGTATTGCTTAGTCTTGGGAAAGAAGAAGGAGGCACTATAGACATATTTATGGGTTTCCTACATTTTAATGTTTTAGTTTTCACTCATATTTATGAACTAAAAAAAGAAATAAGTGATCATTGCAATGCCTAGATGTAAGTATTATGAAATTGTAGAAAGGAAACAGTCTACCGTGCCCTACACCTTAACAGCTTGCTGCATGTTGGGACTATGTAAATGTCTACACATACATGTGGGACTGGGGAGCTGTGGAAGCTGTGGGGAGCCGGCCTGGAGCACAAGTGGGGCTAAGGTGTCCACAAACCCTGGAAATCTCGTCCTGAGATTGGCGGCAATGGGATCATTCCCTCCCTCCCCCCCATATCCCAGCCTACGCAGTCCTGGGTCCCCACCTTCTCCCCTCAGAGAAGGTCACGTAGACTGGCAACAAGGGTGGACTCCCTCTCCTTACAAGTCCAGCAATATCTGAAACTCTTCCTTATGCGTCCTTAGCACCCTGGCCCTGGCCAATGATTTACACTCTCCCCAAAGACCCCTACCAACTTCCCAAAGGTTTAAATAGCCTTTGTTCTCCCAATTAAAGGAGCTGCCTTACCAAATCCTGCCTCCTGAGAGGCTGTTCTCAGTGTGCTCACTCGATGCCTGAGGTCTTCAACCCCCTGGCCATCCCCCTCACCCCCAATTTTCCTCTACTCAGTTGTGGGTGGGAAGTGGGGCCTGACCAACATGTATACATTTATATATGTGTGCATGTATCATACACATGTGTGGATATCATATCTATTTCTCTTCTTTTCCAAGTCTGTGTGCACATGCGTATAGCTGCTCACAGAGACCAGAAGACAGCCTCAGGTCCCCCTGGGATGGAGTTATATACAGACATTTGTGATCTGCCTGCCCTGTGTACTGGGAACTAGATTTGGGTCCTCTAGAAGAGCAGCAAGAGCTTTGTGCTGGTTAATTTTGTGTGAACTTGGCACAAGCATGGGTCATCTGGGAAGAGGGATGCTCAACTGAGAAAATACTTCCATAAGGATTAGCCTGTATGCAGGTCTGTGGGGGCAGTTTCTTTCTTTTTCCCATTTCTTTCTTTAATATAATTACATCACTTTCTCCCAGGCCCCTCCTTCCAGCCTTCTCTACCCTCAACTCACTGTCAAATTGATGGCCTCTTTCCTCTTTTCCTTTACTTTTCATACACACGAATAATTATATAAATACAACTTACTGAGTTCATTTGGTGTTACCTATGTCCCAGCTCCGGAAGGCAGAGACAAGATCCCTGGGGCTTGGGGACTGGCCAGTTTAGCCCGTTGGTAAGTTCTACATTGAGTGAGAGACCTGGTCTCAAAAAATGAGGTGGTGGGCTGGAGAGATGGCTCAGCAGTTAAGAGCACTGGCTGCTCTTCCAGAGGTCCTGAGTTCACTTCCCAGCAACCACATGGTGGCTCACAACCATCTGTAATGGGGTCCGATGCCCTCTTCTGGTGTGTCTGAAGACAGCCACAGAGTACTCATATACATAAAATATATAAAACTTTTTTTTTTGGTTTTTCCAGACAGGGTTTCTCTGTGTAGCCCTGGCTGTCCTGGAACTCACTCTGTAGACCAGGCTGGCCTCAAACTCAGAAATCTGCCTGCCTCTGCCTCCCAAGTGCTGGGATTAAAGGCGTGCGCCACCACTGCCTGGCCTAATAAATCATAAATAAATAAGTAAATAAATCTCAAAAAGAAAAAAAAAAGAGTTCTGGCTGCATCAGGCAGTGGTGGTGCACTTGGGAGGCAGAGGGAGAGGAGGCTCTCTGTGAGTTCGAGAGGTCAGACTGGCCTACAGTATGAGTTCCTGGTCAACCAGGGCTACACAGAGAAACCCTGTCTCGAAAAACAAAACAAAACAAAACAAAGGGGTGCTGACTCCCCTTCCAGGGACCTCACCCGCAGCTGCCCACAGCATCTGTAACTCTAGGTCTAGGTATACAATGACCCCCCACAGGTACTCAGCCCACACTGTACACAGGCATGTATTCAGGCAAGACACCCATACGCAAAAAGTAAAGATAAATAAGTCTTTTAAAAAACAAACGAGGTGGAGAACGCTAGAGGGGGACGCATCAGTGTCAGCCTCCAGCCTTCCTCTGTGTGAGCAGTGTCAGCCTCCAGCCTTCCTCTGTGCGAGCAGTGTCAGCCTCCAGCCTTCCTCTGTGCGAGCAGTGTCAGCCTCCAGCCTTCCTCTGTGCGAGCGTGGGAAGTGGAAACTTAAGGGTTCTTTGTAAAGTCCTTTGGATGGTGTTTTGTTGGCATGTGTAGTGGCTATTTCTGGTTGTCAACTTGACTAAATCTGGAATGAACTAATCAAGAATTGGAAGGCTCACCTATAATCCTAATCTGGAGGCTCAGAGATACAAGTTTCTGACCTGGAGATCTTGATGCATAGTGACTATGAATTCCAGAAGATTAAGATTAGGAGATCTCTGAGTTCAAGGTCATCTGGGATTAAAGGCGTGGTGCCACACGCCTTTAATCTGGACCACACCCTCTGTTGGAGGCCTATATAAGGACATTGGAAGAAGGAAGATTTACTCTGATTTTTCCTGGCCTGCCTTGTGGGACTGAGCAATTGCTAGATCCTTGGACTTCCATCCACAAGTACTGTTGACTATTGTTGGGGAGTTGAACTACAAGCTGTAAGTCATCGACAAATTCCCTAACCATATAGGGACTAGAGAGCTGTTATGGCAACATCTCTCAGCCTGGTGGAGACCTGCTGACAAGACTCGCAGCTTTGGGAGGGAGGGTCACGCCCCCAAAGCTTATATCTCCTGTTTCTCCTAAGTAAAGGTGGACTTTGAACAGCTGTGTTGTCTTGGTCCATGTTTCTTTCGTCGTCCTCCCCACCCATCCCTAAGTATCTTTTACAGGTCACCGGTTCGCATGTAGCTGCAGGTGGCTACAACTACCCATATGTTCTGTGACTCTAAAGAACCCTGACATGTGAAGGAACGTTTTGTTAAAGTGGACACAGGTGTGAAAGGCTAACACAGATTCATGAAGGAAGGTTTCCCTGAAGCAGACACAGAAGAGAGGATGTTCCGCTAAAGCAAGCACATGAAAGGACATGTGATGAAGGATTCTTTGCTAAGGACATACATGTATTGGTCTGCCTTACACTGTATAGTTGAGCTGCATTTTTCGGAACTCCACAGAGAGAAACACACCAGAAACTTCTGGTGGTGTGCTGCAGTTTGTTGCCACTTCCAAGGACTCGGGCTGTTTGGATGCACGCGCTAAGGCAAGGCATGTGGAGGGCACGTGATGTTTGGAGGGTATAAATAGGACTCCATGGAGACAGAGCTTGGTTTGCTGGTACAGCTAGCTGTGCAGCACTTGTGGGTCTCGGGTCTTTGCTGATCTTCACTTCCCTGAGAGAGGCACAGCTGAGAACCTCTCCTGGTGTTCCTGTTGGTCCCTCCTGCTGACTCAGGCCGAGGCTGAGGCCTGGCTGTCTCTGCTAGGTCTTGTCACCATTTTTGTTAGCCTGACTCTACTGAAAAGGACTGCTGGTGTATCCCTGAAATGTTTGTGAGTGGATTGAGCTGCCGCTGCCTGCTAACCTGTGAACTGAACTACTGATTTCCTGACAACACAGACAGGAGTTCCTCCAAAGTATAAATAAATAGGTCCACTTCTCTTCCCCCCCCCCCCCCGCCCCCGGCTCCATCCTTTTTTTCTACTACCTTTGGTGGGTGGTGGGTTACAAGGAAGGTTAAAGCATTTAAGAATTATCATTAAAATTAGGATTTGAAAAAATTAAAGTTATGAGCATAGGCACACATATGCATACAACATCACACACACACACACCACACACACACACACACACACACACACACTCACACACACACACACACACACACACACACACACACACACACACACACACACTGTAATGGGGTGTCCTAGATGCAATTCTGACCTGGGAAAAGAACATTAAAGAAACACTAGTGAAATCTGAATGGAGAATCCAGTTCAGTTAATGACAGAGTTAGCTCCTTAGCTGTGACAAATGGGCCATATTGATGACAGGAGATGTTGACCATGGGAGAAGACACGGAGTGGGGCATATGCAAAACCTCTCTGCACCAGCTTTGCATCTTTTCTAGACATCTAAAAAGCATTCTCAAATAAAAAGTTTAAAGAGGAGGGGCTCAATTCCTACTGCCAGCCACATCCGTCCTGAGGGAACCTAGCTTAGCCAAAAGCATGGCCTTCCGAAATAGTCAATGCACCTACAACCTAGTGCTTAATTTGAAAAAATTAAACGGATGGCCAGGAAGGACTTTCGAGGAGTCATTTCTCAGCACCTACTGCCACCGCCACAGCTAGCTCAGAGACACTCCCTGTGACTGTGGGTTCTAATGCCCTGATCTCGTCATGTGCCTGTTGCAGCCCTCAGTGGTCCCAGGTCACACCGTGTGCCCATCCCAGCACTCAGTGGGCCCAGTGCCCCCCTCGGTGCTGCTGCTCCTGATTCTTGAACCCTGGCTCTGTCCTTCATTTCTAACATTTTTGCCGATCTCTCTGCTCTTCCTATTTCGGCTCCCTAAGTTCCGGATCCTCACTTTACTCGACTTTCCACAGCCTTGGTCTCAGGACCACTTGGAGCTGCAGACGGATGACGTTCCTTCACACCCTGCTTTGCCTGTCCTCCTAGCCCTCGCCCCGCTGGAACTGAACTGGAAAAGGTGGACATGGGGCACTTCTCCGTATGTTATCAAAGATCAGGACACCCTCTGTACAACCGAAAGCATCCTAGAGTTGTATGATGAGTAGCTGGGCGCTGGGCTGGGGAGATACCTCAGGAGGTGTGATAGCTATTCACTTCACTACATCTGGAATGGACCACAGTCCAGAAATGAAAGACACAGGCTTTTGATCCAGATCTTGAGGTGATATGACACACACTCTTATTATTTTTTTAAGATTTATAAATTATTATATCTAAGTACACTGTAGCTGTGTTCAGACACACCAGAAGAGGACGTCAGATCTCATTACGGATGGTTGTGAGCCACCATGTGGTTGCTGGGATTTGAACTCAGGACCTTTGGAAGAACAGTCAGTGCTCTTAACTGCTGAGCCATCTCTCAGTTGACACACACTCTTAATGTGGATAGGCACATGCCTTTAATCCAGATCTTGAGGCACACTTTTAATCTGGGCCACACCTTCTGCTGGAGAGAGACCTATATAAGGACAATGGAGAGAGGAAGGGTTCCTTCATTCTTCACCTGCTTGTACTTACTCTGCCAGCACTTCTATTGGAGCCTACCTCTCCAAGAGTCCAGCTTACACAGAAGCCCAGCTGAAGCATCCAGCCTGCTGGGACGGAGCAACTACTAGATTCTTAGACTTTCTACTCAGCTGGCCAGTGTTTAGTTAGTTGCACTGCAGCCTATAAGTCATTCCAATAAATTCCCCATATATGTGTATGTATGTATATATATGTACATATGTGTGTAGATGTAGATATAGACAATAGATATAGATAGATAGATAGATAGATAGATGGATAGATAGATAGATAGATAGATAGATAGATAGATAGATAGATAGATAGATAGATAGAGATAGATTCTACATATAGAATATTTTGTTTCATAAGTTCTCTGACTCTAGAGAACCCTGGGTAAAAGTGCTTGCAGCTGAGCCTAAGGACCTGAGTTTGATCCCATGAGCTGGGAGTGAGAACTTCCTTCCTTCAGTAAGACTGCACTATCCAAGGTATGCAGCAGGCCCTCAAAATTGGAAGCAGAGTGCACATTCTAGCATAGGACTGGGTAGTTTACAACATCTTGAAGAGGCCTGGGTTTGATTTTGAAGATATGAGCATGTCATCAGATTAAACTTCTAGAAGTTTCCATTTCTTAGCCTAAGTTCAAGGCTACGGTTTCAGCAAGCAGAGGCAGTCAGAAGAGTGAGTACGTGTTAAGGCAGCTTCCTGATCCTCTTGGGCTCTGCAAGGGTGATGGTGATGGTGTCCTTACTGCCACAAAACAGGATGTCCTGAGTGGAGGAGACAGGGCAAAGTGAGTTTCCCACCAAGTCAAAGATTCCTAAAACTCCTGCAGAATTAATGACCTCATACTTGTATGTGGGAAGCCCTGCCTTAGCTGGAATCTATAATCAGGCAACTGACTATTTTTGAGCTGGGGTCTCTAGCCCAGGCTGGCCTCATTCTTAAATAGTTAAGGATGACCTTGAACTCATGATCTGCTCACCTCCACCCTCTGAGTGCTGCAATTACAGATGTACACCACCTGTCTGGTTTACAGCGTTTGGAATGATACCAAAGGTCTTGGGCATCCTAGGTAAGCAGTCTATCAACTCCATGCCCAGCCCCTGACTCTAGTTACTGTAGTGACCTGCATCCCTTGCTCCACTGTTTAGAGTTACACAGGTAAGGACTTGTGTCCTGTCTAGACTCCTGGTCTGTGTAGTGAGGACTCATCTGTGGACCTGCAGAACCTTTCGTCACCTGTGTTAGAACCCTCAGGAGGGAGTGAGCAGAGCACACAGGAACAGGCACAGTGGCTCTGAGAATGAGGAATTCAGAGGCCTGGGGAAGAAGCCAGAACTCTGCCTCAGAACCCAGAGATGCCATTCCTCTTGTTTTAGACAGTTTTTCCTTATTACTGTCTGCGGTAGTTTGAATAAGAATGGCCGCCATAAGCCGGGCGGTGGTGGCGCACGCCTTTAATCCCAGCACTTGGGAGGCAGAGGCAGGTGGATTTCTGAGTTCGAGGCCAGCCTGGTCTACAGAGTGAGCTCCAGGACAGCCAGGGCTACACAGAGAAACCCTGCCTCAAAAAAAAAAAAAACAAAAAAACAAAAAAAACAAAGAATGGCCGCCATAGGCTACTGTGTTTGAATGCTAAGCCATCAGAGAACTGATTCTATTTGAGAAGGATCAGGAGCTGTGGTCTTGTTGGAGGATGTGTGATACTTGGGGTGGGATTTGGCTTTCAATAATCCCCCAGCCACACCCTTCCAACACCTCTGCCTACAGATCAAGATGTAGCTTGAAACTACAGGTCCGGTGCCATGCTCTCTACCATGATGATAATTGACTACGCCTCTGAAGCTACAAGCAGTCAGGAAGTCTGGTGTGAGCAGGGGATATGGCTCAGTGAATAAAAGTACCTCCTGCTAAGGCTGACACACACACACACACACACACACACACACACACACACGACTAATAATAAGCCTGTCTGGCATTAGCTGCACTGGTACAATGGGGCCGTCTGTGCTGGTTAGTGTTTATTGTCAATGTGACATAACCTTGAATCACATGGGAGGAGGGAACTTTAATTGAGGAATTTCCCAGATCAAAGTGATCTGAGGCCATAGCTGTGAGAGCATGTCTTCACGGATGAATGAAGTGGGAGGGTCCAGTGTATTGTGGGAGACATTATCCCTAGGTAGGTGGGTCTGGGCAGCATAAGAAAGCTAGCTGAGAGCAAGCCAAAGGCTAAACAATAAACATTATTCCTCCATGGCTTCTGTTTGAGTTCCTTGCCCTGACTTCCCTCAATGGTGGATTGTGACCTAGAAGACTAAGATGAAATATAACCTTTCTTCCCCAATTTGCCTTTGGCCAGAGTATTTTTGCTACAGCAATAGAAAGCAAACTAGACATCATTGAAGGCTGAGCTTTTCCACTTATCTGTACAGCGATCCTCAGGGTACTAGGGATGGCTCAGCTCAGGACCACAGGATGACTGCGATAGCACCAGGCACCAGCTTACACAGGACCGCATTTGAAAGGAAGAGAGCTGGCAGGATACAAGCAAGAAGGTGATGAAACATTGTAGAAGACTGACGGGCAGCTTTAGGTTTTAGCTGGGACTGGCACCCAGGCTCACGCATGCTAAGAATACATTTTTTTTAACTGTTTGAGGATTTCATTTATGCTTATACTGTGTTTTGATCAAGTCCATCCCCCCACTCACTCCCCTCCCCCACTCACTCCCCTTCCCTCTGTCTCTCTTCACACTACTCCCTCCCAAGGTTGTCTGTGTGTTTGCTTTGAAAGTCACTGAATTCCCTCACTGGTGCCAGTGTGCACTGGTAGCCTCTTGGGGGCGGGCTGCATCACTGAAGAGCAACCACACACTCTTACCGCTGAGCCCCAGCTCCAGCTTCCAAACTTTACCTAAAGTAGCCTCCTCCTAGACTCAAGTGTACACCAATATGAAACCAAGCATCGAAGAGTACTGGCTGATTGACATCTGGCAAGTGGCTCAGTACCTCTGGGATGGCCTCACCCTCCTCAGTCCTAAATCGAGGAACACAGAGAAGATGCCTCTTAAAAACAAAACTTTTTCATCACATTTATTTATTGTGCATCGCGTGTCGCAGCGTGTATAATGGGGATTATAAGAAAGTTTGCAGGAGTCAGTTCTCTCCTTGTTCCATGTGGGTCCCGGGATTGAACTCGGGTTATCAGTTTTGGCAGCAAGTGTCTTTACCCCGCTGAGACTCTTGCTGGGCCTAAAACATATAATTAATACAACAGACCATCAAGGTTTGCAAATCATAAATGGTCTACTTGAAGTCTTACAAATAACAACCTGATGGTCTAGGTTACAGCACCCCCAGAATTCCCTATAGGCGTAAAAAATATTCTCTTAGCACTATATGTCAATTTTGCCTGGTTTGAATTTTATGTAAGTAGAATCATGTAGTAGACATTCCTTTGTGCCTGACTTCTTTCATTTACCATTATGTTTCTGAGACTCATTCATCATGTATTCTTATATTGTTATGGATGTGTAATATTCTATTATTCAAATACACCACATTTACTTATGCATTACAGTGTTGGTAAGTCATGTGAGTTTTTTTTCTAGTTTTAGCTGCCTGATTTATGTGTGTGTGTGAGAGTGTGTGTGTGTGTGTGTGTGTGTGTGTGTGTGTGTGGTATAGGACAACAATGTATGTGATGTGTGTATAGAGGCCATAGGGAGACATCAGGTGTCCCTGTTGTATCACTCTCATTTGATTCCCTTGACAAGCTCTCTCACTGAAACTTGAACTAGGCTGGCAGCCAGCCGCAGCCAGCTCGTTTCACTCCTGTGCCTATAGTGTAGGGTTATAGGCAGCACCCAACTGTGCCCAGCTTTTTATGTGGGTCCTAACTCAGGCCCTCATACTTGTGCAGCAAACACTTTGATTGGCTGAGCCATGTCTCTCCCACAGTTACCCTGTGCTGTACTTCTTCATCTTCTGGCGAGTGTATGTATGCCTCCAACCCACCCTCAAACACGCACGCAAAGAGGGGCAGGTAGAAATAGAAAAAAAACCACAACGCGTGTCTAGTCCTTGGCTAAATAGGAGTTTGGGTCATAGACGATGTCATCGTCTATCCTATATCATATCAATCCTAACCAGAGAATCACTGCTAATACAACTCGATGTCAGCATTTCCAAATGTTTGTTAGCTTCGAGACTTCTCCAGCCTGGTCTACGATGAGCAGTCACAACAGAGGGGCACAAATCCATACCTACCTCACTCCCAGCCAACACTTGCTTGAGAAGAAAGCTGGGGAGCAGATATCCTTAGGTTATGGCAGCAAATAGCCTTTCTATGGCCAGCTGAGGCCTCTACCTACAAGAGTCTACAGTAGAGTGCTAGAAAATATCCTTTCCTTTGTGATACACGCCACAGCCTGAGATAGGGAATGAACTGACTCACAGTCCATTTCATCTGAATGT